>CM069133.1:62482532-63095032 GCA_035221665.1 Okamejei kenojei
CATAGAGAGATAGTATTCGCACGTGCATCATTACGTCAGATGGCTTTTTTGCGGGCAAAACCGGTGGAGGGCAGCGGAGGCTCTCCAATGCTAAAGTCTAAACTTCAGGTGTAAATGATATTCCTTACTGTGTACGTCTCCTGCAGGAACCTCAGAGTTTCTGTGGGATGTTTCGCGATGGCCGGACGAGGGAAAAAACCCTGGTCCGACCGCAGGAAGCGGAGATCTGGCGGAATGTCGGGTTTCGCGATCGGAGTCACTGATACGGCGTGTCAAGTGACTACACATTGGGTCGGGGGAGGGGGACAACCCAAGAATTTGCAGGTTCCAGTGACCGCAGTAGTTCCCCAGGTATGAGGCTTAAACTGACATGTACGGTCAGCCAGGGTTTCCTGGGGGAGGGGAAACCAAGATATGCGGTTCCAGGGGGACCACAGTAGTCCCCGGAGATGGGGTTTAAAAATCACCTAAAGGGTTAACCCGGGTTGCCGGGAGTGTTGCTGCGGTATGTATTATAATATATTTTTATCGATTCCTGGGGAGGGGAAATTCAGTTATGCAGGTTCCCAAACCGCAGTCCATCCCCAGGTATGGGACAACTGACAAAAAATTGGTCAGTAGAAAATACGAAATTATGGTGGGAGGTTTCCCCTCTGGGAATTCCAAACCACATATGCAGTGAACACCGCTCTCAAGGGGGTTCATAGATGGCCCGTCTGGAATCTTTTATTCAGGTAAGACCTTTCCTAGGCGGAAACCTGGAGGACGAAAGCACAAAGCTATTGGAACGGAGCAAGGTTTCATAGTTTCGGCGTGACCCAACACACCCACGGTCTTCATAGGGCGTAAGGCGGTTCATGAAGTTGGTGGCAGCATGAAAGCTGCCAGAGGTTCAAACACTGTACCTGGGCTACTCTACAATTAAGGGACGGACTTACAACTTGGTAAGGTGTACACTTAGTTTATACATTAAAGATTGAGACCATTATCAGTTACTTTGAGGAGGTCTTAAACCATGTAATAAATGAGGGGACAATAATAAGAATTCAAGCAGGTTCCAATTGGGCAGGTTCAGTAAAGGGGCCAGATGTTTTGCAAGACTGGCTTCGGAAATTGGGCCACAGGTTGCTGTTTATGCAGACACAAATTGCAAAAACTCATCTCGTGTTTGGAGATGGAGCAGATTGATGGGACCTTACTGTTATTGTTATTTTTTTTTCTGTTTATTGGTATCAAACGGTTATTGAACCCTAGGGGCATTGTATGGGTTAAAGAGTGGATTGGGGCAAATATTATTTATCGTCATCTCAGGTTCAGGTTGATACTATTATGATGATGCATTGTTTACGTCATGATGGTTGCAAAATCTGTTAAAAGGACCACCTGGATTGGTTTACATAATCTTGTTTGCCACAGGAGGAATCATCATGTATAGGTTTATTGGCAACACAGAATTGGGTTGAAATCACACGGTATTATGAAATTCGGTTAAAATGTTGTTATATTTATATGGTTTTCTGGTTCACGGTTGCAAAAAATAAGTGGCAGACAGTGGCGAACGATTCATTCTCGACTACAAGGAGAAGGAAAGATCTTTTATGGCTCCCTCCATTTGCTTCATCAATCGAGGCTTCAAATAAAGTAAATAAGAGGCAGCTTTTAGGTTCGCTAATGTGTGATTGTTTTATGCAAATTGATTCCTTGATTTGTCGCGGAATATAATATACCTTATTTGGTTAATTTAAAAGTAAATTTGCTGGTTCAGGCCTGAGGCTTGGGAATTCAGCCGTTGCATTGATAAACTCAAGATTATGTTCTGCAGGTTTAATAGACTGCCTAAGGTTTGGGTTGTTACATCTATCCATCTATGTGTTCAAAAGTGCTTGATAAGCACCAAAACGCAGAATTTTTTCTTTTCCAGGAGATTAAAGAGTTTGTTTATGCTTATGTTACATTGAAGAATGGTATAAAATTGCTAATGTTTGGGGAGTTCATGTTAAATGGTTCATTTTGTTAATGATTGAGTTGTATGGTCCATTAATTGTGTCAGGTGCTTTTCATTTGAGTTGGTGTAGCAAATACAAGGACCCGCTCTGTTCGGGTTCACGCCGGATATTCAAGTAGATAGGATATCTTCAATAAAGGTCTCCCAGGACAAGTACAATGCATATGCGCTGTTGGACATTTTTGTGAACACATTCACTTAGGGGGCTCAGGCTATATCTTAAAATTTGGCTGGAGTTTAATTAGGTAGTTAACTTTGGTTTATGGTTTAGCAGGTTTAGTCCACTAACATATTGTGATGGTACAGGATGATTAACTTTCTGTAAAATTATAAATATATAATCTTATGTTTTAAGTACTTGAACAGACCAGGAAGTTGGGTCGGGTCTCAAAATAGTCTCCAGGCCTGGCCAGGGGGACCTGTTGATAAGGTAATGTCCACACATATATACAACAAATTACGTCAAGGTCACAAAGAGCATTGGAGGTTCTGGACTAACAATTTTGTTAGTCACAAAAAAATTAGGGAGAACGTATTTTTTTCAGGCCAATCAGATGTTAAAACAGGGAGTTTGCATTATGTAGGGAATGGATTCTGATTCTCAGATCTTTATTCCACCAGTGTGCTACAAAACATTGTAATAGGGACTCTATAGTTAGTGGGTCGGATAGGGCGATTCTGTAGGAGGCAGTTCAGGCGACCCGGATGGTAGTTTGCCTCCCTGGTGCCAGGGGTCTCGCATGTGTCAGAAAGTGTACAAAAAGATTCTGATAAAGGAGGGAGAGGAGCTGTGTTGTGCTACACATAGTACCAATGACCATAGGCAGAAAAAAGTGAATGAGGTCCTGAGGGAGAATTTTAGGGTGGTTGGGGAAGATTAAGGAGAAGGCCCAAAAGGGGGTAACGATTCAGGGGATTATGCCTGTGGCCGCGTGGACAGTGGGGTTAGGAATGACAATGATTGGTGGAGGATAAATGCAGTGGCTGAGGGCTGGCTGCTGTGGGCAGGGATTCAAGTGTCTTGATCACAGGGGACCTCTTTTGGGGAAGGGCATGATTGTACACAAAGGTACGGTTGGCACAGCCTCGAGGGGGGAACCCAATATCCTGGCAGGCAGATTTGCAAAGGTACTGGGGAGAACTTTAAAAACTAGAAAGGCTGGGGGAGGGGGGACTCGGTAGAGGGGGCTAGGGGTCAGGGTGTGGGGCAAGAGGCAGAGAAGGGAAAGCACTCGGATCCAAAATGTAGGCGAGAAGATGAAAAAGATAATAGACAAGAGGAATAAGGGTGGTGGGTTCTAAAATGTGTATATTTTAATGCTAGGAGCATTGTATGTAAGGTGGGGGGACGAACTTAGAGCCCTGGATTGACACCTGGAAAATGATGTTGTGGCCAATCAGTGAAATTGGTTGCAGGAGGGCTAGTGATTGGAAAACTAAATTAATTCCAGGATTTCGTTGTCTTCAGGTGTGATAGATTGGAGGGGGACCAGAGGGGGAGGTGTTGGCATTGCTTGTCAGAAAGATATTACGCAGTGCTTTGCAGGATAGATTAGAAGGGTCGTCTAGGGAGGGCTATTTGGGTGGAATGAGAAGGTGGGAAAAACGGTGTAGCAAAAACTTTTGGGGTGTATTACAGACCGCCAAATTGGGGAGCGAGATTGGAACAGCATATATGGAAGGAGATAGAGATATTAACAGTAGCACAAAGGTAGTGAATTGTGGGAGATTTCCAATTTTCCAAAAATAGGACTGGGGAAAAACACATTTCTGTAAATGGGCTGGTTGGTTTGGGACGTTTGTAAAAAATGTGTCTGGTATTAGTTTTTTGCAGCAGTACATAGAGGTATCGCCAAGAGAAGGGGCAGTAGCTGGGACCTCCTGTTAGGAAATGAGGGCCAGGTCAGGTGACGGAGGTATGCGTTGGTGAGCCACTTCGGGACAGTGATCACAATACCATTAGTTTCAAATATAATTATGGAGAGAGGTTCAGACTATGGACCGTAGGGTAGGAGATTTTTGAGGAAGGGACTACTTGATGGAATGCATAAGGATTTTAAAACGGATTGAATTGGGACACTTTGTTTTCATGGGAAGGATGTAGAAGAGAAATGGAGGACATTTAACAGGGGAAATTGTAAGAGAACCACCAACATCTTTTGTCCTGTTAGGTTGAAAGTAAATAGTAAAAAAATTGGGAAAAGAGCCATGGTTTTCAAGGGACAATTGGACAACTTGTTTCGAAAAAAAGAGAGATAATCTATGACAATAATTATAGGAGGATTGGAGTAAATGAAAGGTTGCTAGAGGGGATTATAAAGAATGGTAAAGAATCTTAAGAACGAAATTAGGAAGGCTAAAAGAAGATATGAGGTTGCTTTTTGGCAAGAAAGGTGAAAGTAAACCCAAAAGGGTTTCTACTGCTATATTTAATAGCAAAAAGGCTAATGGAGGGATAAAAAAAATTCGGACCAATTAGAGAACCCAGAATGGACAGCTATCTGCAGAGCAAAAGAGATGGGGGAGATATTGAACAAATTCATTTCTTCGGTATTTCACCAAGGAGAAGGATATTTGAACTCGGTGAGTTAAGGGGGAAAAAGTAGTAGGAGTAGCTATGGGAAAAAACTATGAGATCAAAAGAGGAGGAAAGTTATGACACTTTTGAAAAAAATATAAAAGTGGATAAAGTCTCCAGGTCTCTGGACAGGATATTCCTAGGGGGACATTGAGGGAAAGTTAGTGTAGAAAATAGCAAGGAAGCTTGACAGAAATATTTCAAATGTCATTAGAAACGGAATATTGCCGAGGATTGGCGTACTGCGCATGTTGTTCCTTGTTAAAAAGGGTTCAAAGACATAAAATCCTAGGCAATTATAGACTATTGTTTGACCGTCAGTGGTGGGCAAAATTAATGGAACAGGATACTTAGAGATAATATAATATAAGGCATCTGGATAAAAAAGGGTCTGATTCAGGAAACAGTTCACATGGATTGTGCTGGAATGTCATGTTTGACAAACCTTCTTGAATTTTTTTTTTAAAAGCGGTAACTTAGGGAAAATGTGAGGGTTAAGCAGTGGATGTTGTCTATATGGATTCAGGTTCAGTAAGGCTTTGACAAAGGTTCCCATGGAAAGGTTTGGTTAAGAGTGTCAATCTTTGGGTGTTAATGGCGGGAGTAGCAGATGGATTAACAGTGCTGTATGGGAGATGTCAGAGAGAATGGTTGGATGGGGCTGTTTTGTCAGGTGGAAGCGGTGACCCACAGTGGGGTGCCTCAGGGATCTGAGTTGGGTAACAGTTCTGGTTTGTCCTATGTTACATCTATTGTCTGGATGATGGGGTGGGAAAATTAGGATAAGGAAAGTATGCAAGATGCTACTAAAGATAGGTTGGTGTGTGGATAATGAAGTTAAGAATTTCAAAGGTCTACAGAGAGATTTGGGCCATTTGGAAAAAGTGGGCTGAAAGATGCCAAGATGGAGTTTAATGCTGATAAGTGTTAAAAGTGCTACATCTTGGGCGGGACAAACTCAAAATAGGACGTACATGGTAAATGTTAGGGAATGGAGGAATGCTGTGGAAACAGAGGGATCTTGGAATAACTGTGCAATAGTTCCCCTGAAGGGTGGAATCGTATGAGGAATTAGGGTGGTAAAGGAAAGCTTTGGTGTGCGCCTTTTATAAATCGCGCATTGAAATATAGTGTAGGGAAGTAAAATTTGTTAAAAATTGTAACAGGCAATTGGTAAGGGACAATTCTGGAGTATGGTTTGTACATTTTTGGTCTGCCTAGTTTATAGGAAGGAAGGTTCAACAAATTGAGGAGAGTTTACGAGGAGATTTACTAGAATGTTGGCCGGGTTCAGCATATATGTTAAAGAGAAATGTTTTTGAACAAAGTTAGTCTTTATTCTTTGGAGCGCAGAAGCAGAAGGTTAAGGGAGGAATTGATTGAGGGGTCTTTAAATGATGAAAGGGATAGGACAGAGTTGACGTGGGATACTTTTTTCCCAATTTGAGGGGTAGGGAAGATTCAAAACAAGAGGGCATGACATGAGAGAATATTAAGGGACAGTGTTTCGGGGGTGGTAACGTGAGGGAGGAAAATTCTGTACTCAGAGGGTGGTGGCTGTTGGTTGTGGAATCAGCTTCCAGCAGAAGTGGTGGAGGCAGGATCGATTATAACATTTAAGGAGTAAAGTGGGATAGGTATATTAGACGTGAGGGAATGGAGGGGGTAGTGGTCTGAGTGCAGGTAGATTGGGGGACTAAGGGGAAAAACAAATGTCGGCACGGGACTGGAAAGGGCCGAGAGGGCCTGTTTTCCGTGCTGTAAATTGGTATATGGTTATATGGTTATATGGTTATATGGTTAACATCAGCAGGGCATAAGGTTTTTTACATTCCAACTGGGTTTCGGCATTGTTATGGCTGCAGGCATGGTCAAACGAACAATCCTCGGAAACATTATATAATAAACCATTGCTGAACAGGGTTACTTGTTAACGCTTATTTATGTTTCTGGTTATATTTTCCTTTGGTGAGAGATGGAAATTATTATTATTTCATTAAAAACCGTTATCAACATGTTTAGAATCTATGTCATGAATTGTATGGCCAGTATGAATGTTTCCCTCCATTTGGTCAATGAAGCAGCTTATGGTTGTGTATAACTCATTTCACACGGCATGAATCACAGAGCTTTGAATCTTCACGTAGTCACTCCACCGTGACTCGAAGTAAAATAGTAAGATTAACGAGAAAACATACCAGTTTGAAGTTTTGATATTTAGTTGATGAGGAAGTAACGATGAGGAATTACATGCCTCACTCCCAACCCTCATTAATACAATCTGGTAGTTCTTTAGTTCTTTTGGTCTTACTATTATCATTCAATTCACTGAGTACCTGTGATTTCACACGTTGTTTCGAAGGATTGACGTATGTTGCGCTGTCGGGGTTTCTTCACGTAATCCCTCATCTTAACTCCTCATTTAAATAAAGATCAAACTTCAAACTGGTAAGTTCTCACTTAATCTTACTATTTTCATTTGCCAAGTCAGTAAATACAAAATAACCGCAACGGAACACACCAAAAAACACATTTTAATAATTCCCATCAGAGGTTGGAAATAGTCCATAAGTTCAATCTCTTCCCTTTGATTCGGGGTTGGTCAAGCCCCCTGTGTTAATTGTGAAGCTCTGAAAATCCTGGGGCCCTCTCGAGAAAGTGAGCTCCCATGTAAAGTCCGCGATGAGAGGCAGGTTTGGGACGCTGATGTTAAGTCACGGCCCCACAGAGGCGCTCTAAGGTCAGTCTGAGAAGGGCCTCCAGCCTCATTCGATTGTTAGGCCGCAGAGTAACTGAGACATGATCAAGAAAGTTATACATTCTCTGGCAGGTAAGAAACAGAAAAAAAAGTGTCCCCTGCCCCAACCCTCCCCAAACATAAACACAAATCTGGAAACTTTTACAAAGCTTTTATAACACCACGCTAAGGAATTTAAAAAAAAGATGAAAAAAACAGACAGGCTGTTGGCGGGGCTGCCAATCGTACGGTCCCTGGTTTGGACTACCTGTCTAAGAGTTGTTTGGGCATAGGTATATAAATCCCTTTCAATTATCCTGGCGAACACATTTTGTTTACTGAAAATTTCCTACAGCTGCAGAGGCAGCATCAAATAAGCCAAAGTCACTTAATTAGTTCTCCAATAAAACAGTGTAATGGCCCCTGACTAAATTACCTAGGAATTATTAACAGTACAAAACTAATTAAGCAGCAAAAAAGAGATCATACCCACTACTTCCATTTTTTGACTGATTAACTGAATGAGCTTTTGTCTTCCAAAAAGTCAGGAATCTGTGGAAAAACAAAATTGTTGAAGAAGTTGCAATATGCCTGTAAAAGGTGATTTTACTTCAGAGTCATGTGAGTGAACGTGAACCCCGCAGTTCTGGCATGCGCATCATTCGCATAATTGAGAAGGACGTTTATCAAACCCAATCAAATTCGTTCTAAATTGGTATTATCCTAGACCAAAGTAAGATGGTGGGTGTTGGATTATTTTGGACAGGACAGGATTTAATCCGTTTTGTGCAGTTAATAATTTAAAATGGAAACGTTTGCTGCTGCAAGCAATTGTTTTCCAGCGGGTGTTATATGGCAGTTATAGATCTTCAGAGCATATATTCAGTGCCTGTTTCCATAAAAAGCATAACGGAGATATTTTGAAAAATTCGCCTGGATTGGGGGCAAATTTATGGAGTTTAGAGCACTAGGCATATGGCTTAACCTCAGCCCCTCACTTATTTACAAATTGTTAAAAACAGTACTGGGTTAATACGGTCACAGGGCCATATTGTTATGGCTATTTGGATGAATTTTGAACATCTTAAATAATTGGAAACCCACCTTGGGGCAGCGAAATTATCAGTTTCAGTTGTAAAACAACCATGGTTGAGGATGTTGGGGTTCATATTAAACCAGCTAAAATAAAAAAATTGGTTGCGGTTAACACAATTGAATCTTTTTGGATTCTCAATAGATTCAATTCCACATGTGTGTGAGTCTTTCCAAGGGCAGAGATTAGATTTATTGAAGGGCTGTATTCAAGTTAGCTCTTTTGGGGGAGCAATCACCTTCAATTAAAAACAGGTGGCCAGCTTAAATTGGTAGCTTGCCTTCCAGCTGAGCAAATCTGGTCCTTTGCATTACAAACATTTACAGAGAGAAAGGTACAGCTACGTAGAATGCATGCAGATCATTTCCCATTCGGGCCCATTGAACTTTACATTCTTGAAAAGCCATTTAGTGAAGTCAGTGGTGGGTTGGATTAGAAATATTTCAAATTGGTGTCAAGCAATTTTGATTGGAAAACCTTCATATTTTGCAAACTGATGGTCCGTGCCCTTAGGTTTTGGGGTGCTATGAGATGTTGATTCTCCAATCAATGGAATTAATTACTTAGAGCTTTTAGGAGCATTTATTGGCTCAAGCTTACTGTACCACTAAGGCATTTCACTTACTGTCAGCTTAAGATTGACAACACCCGGTAGTGCCGTATTTTGATCACATGGGTTGAATCCAAATCGAATTCTTGTGGACGATTTGGCTAACCTTATTTGACGGTGCATTTAAAAAGAATATTTGGATTTCAGCTGTCTACTTGCCAGGCAGATTCAATCGGGTGGCAGACACCAGGTCACGCAAAATTTAATGACAAAACACTAAGTGGATGTTGAATTCATGATGTATTTAATAAATTGTGCTCCGGTATGGGATGCCAGGATATCGATTTATTTGCATTTCAGGAACTTAATCACCAGGTAAACCCGAAATATTGTTTCATGGGAAAACAAGACGCAGGGGCAGTTGCAGTGAATGCAATCTCGCTGGCACTGGGGCCAAGAATGTTTTTGTATGCATTTCCCCCTTCTGCTCATCAAATCGGTGTTGGATCAGTTCAAACCCAGGACTCCGCTTCAAGGGGTTTGGTTGTTACGACTGGCCTTACAAGCCATGGTTCCTCTGATTTTGGGTTTAGTACGCAGGCCTATTATTGGTGGTTCCAAAACGTTCATAAATTTTGTTAGTTGCACCCTGTGTTGGTAGGTCAACACCCATTGTATGTTGTCTAAATTTGTTGATTTGCCAGATTTGAATATTTGAAGGCCCATATTGAGTCTGGGACTACCAAATCGGACCGTGGATGTTCAATCTCAGAGTGTGGAGAGATAGTATGAAAAGGCAGTAACATCGCTCATGTCAGGTAAAGGGAGAATTATGTTTAAGTGTGTAGGGGACAATACATACCACACAGCCTCCATCCCAGATGCGCTCGAAATAACTGTCCAAGTAAATTTCGATGAAGGGTTGAGCTTAGTGCCATTCAAACAGTGCCAGGAGTGCTTTGTCCTCGTACCCTCTTGCTTAGGGGTCAGGAGCTTCAGTCTAGAGGATCCTCATTTCCGTTAATCTCCTGATTTTATGAAGGGTGTTTTAATTCTAATTTTTTTTTTTTTTCCTCCCCAGGCTAGGTTTTCTGAAATCTGGGATGTAAGCATGGTACTGATGGCTTTGCTTTGTCAAATGGGGTTACAGGGGGACCACATTCCTTTTCCTTAAAACAAATGATTACCCTTAAGTTGGTTATGCTCATGGCGCGCGGATCAGTGCAATAAAGGGTTCAGACCTTGTAACAAATTTGCGCCTGGACAGGATGGTTTATCACAGGAATGATGTAAAAAATTGTTACATCTTTGGACCTAATTTAAAAAAAGCAGGACCAGGGGGTGTTCGGATTCCTGCTGTGTACTGTCAGCTTATCACAGGATTTACGACTGTGGTTGGTGGTGCGCCATTGTGACTTTATATTTGAAGGTTCCCACAAAAAGCTGGAGGGCTCTGAGGTCAAGGCATTGGTTTATTAGCCACAAAAAAGTCACAATATGAAAGTGTCAGCTCAGACCATTTCATGATGGGCTGAAGAAGTGTTGGGTGTGCAGCAGTCAATACTGAAAAATTTTTGTTCTCCACTCCACCAGGGGCGGCATCGCAATTGGTCAGTGGGTGAGTTGTAGTGGTGTTAGTCCCTCTAGACCATTATCTCGTGGCCACAGTGATGTTCCAAAATGAATTGACTTTTCAAACGGTTTTTAATAAGCTGCTTGTTGAAAGCTATTGGGTGTTCGCCATCTGTTTTCTGTCTGTTTCATCTGCTTCTCCCTGGGAGAGAGGATTTACCGCTTATTTTGTAATTTGTTTTATTTGTGAATTAAAGCTTTAAAACATGTTAATCAGGTATATGTTTCAATGTTATTGCTAATATTCACTCCTCCTTGAAGTCAAATGATTGCAGTGTGAAAGACGCCGAGGAATTTGGAATCAGCTGAAAATCACCGATCTTGGATAAATCAACACGGCAATCTTCATTGACTCCGAGTAAATCGAAATATTAAATGGACACAAACCTACCAGTTTGAAGTTTAGATTCGTTATTTTACGAATTTTACCGATGAGCGATTACCGAGCCCCCTACAGAGGGTCTCACCGGCCGCACCAAACAGTGGTGGCAGCTGCCCCTTTAAATTAATAAAATTAAAATAAACACAAAGCTCATCTAGGTAGTTCTAGGGTTTATAATCTTACTATAATACTTTCAAATTGGATGGTGTTCTCAATCTTTTGTTTTTCCCCTAATGTCACCATTTCCACCGTTGCTTTGAAGATTGACCAACATCACAGGCGACTCGGTGGGAGTCGGTTCACGTTAAATTGCTCATCGTTATCCTCATTTCTCAAAATGATCAAACTTCACCCAATTGGTAATTTGCCAACCACATATCGTTTCGATATCATACCATTCCCAAAATATTTAAAAACCATCTCCCTAACATACATTATGGCCATAAAATTTCGGTGGATTTCTTGATGCCTATTGGCCTCAATTTGTGATATACATTTCTAAACATCAAAATCCTCCATCACCTGTTAGTTATCTATCCAGAATTCTCCCCTTCAATCTTCCCACAAACTGGTTTAGAGTACTAAGTGGGAGGAGCTTGACATATTTCTTCATGGCCGACTTCAATCCCCTTATGAAGCAAGATAATTACCCCCCCAGGTGAGGTTTTTCCATCTGGGCAAAAGAGATTGAGGATAATCCACTTTATCAGGTATTCAAAACCCTCCTTTCCTTCCCCTGTGGGAGGCATGACAGACTCCAATGAGTCCCCTCCCCTCCCCACTCCATCCATTTGTATCAGGTACTGCAAAAAACTAGGCGACATATTGCGATATAAGGGTAGTCTCTGTAGTGATACCGCACAGTAGCTCTACACTCAACCCTCAACAATTAATCGGAAGCGCGCACAAAGATGCTGGAAGCTACTAACAGCGAGTAAGGCCAGCAGACTGCTAATCTCTGGGGGACACCCCCACCCACCCTCCCCATAGATACACGCACCCCCCGAGTTCAGCTATGCCCACACCCCCAATGGACCCACCCCCCCCACCCCTAAGCACCCCCCCGCCACGCCCCGCTCCACACCCGCCGCCCCCCCCCCCCCCAACCCTGACCACCCTCCCCCCCCCCCAGGGGACAAGGAAAAAGGCTATAAGGCAAACTTAGAAGAGAGAAAGGAAAGGCAAGAGAAAGGAAAAAGAAAAGAAAGGCCATCTATTAATAATGTTATATAATAATGTTAGGGCACATGCGTGCGGCACATGCTCATACAAAATCTAGAGAAAGATAAGAAAGGCTGCGTGGTCTGAGACAAAGATTGAAAAAAAAACGTCGTGAACTTGTGAAGCTTTGACGCTAGAGAGGTGGATGGAATGTAGATGGAAGGGGAGAGGATTGGGGGAATAAAAGAAAATAGAAAAGAAGGGAGAAGAGGAATGAGGGGGAAAAGAGAAATAGGTTTGTTGTGAGTTCAGTTGGGGCACAGGGAAAAAACGTGGGGAAGTAAAAGGGAAGAGGGAAAAAAAGAAAGAAAAAAAAAAAAAAAAATAAAAAAAAAAAAAAAAGTGGGGTTGAGGGGATAAAAAGAGAGGAAAAAAGGTGGTGGGTTTTGGGTTTTTTGTAGTACTGTTACCTAAAATTGGAGACTTTAATGGTCATACTATTAGGTTGTAAGTTACCCATTGTAACTTCCAACTCCACTGCCAGTGTAAAATCAACTCTCTTGACTTTTGCTTTCCCTTTTCCTGCTCTATTCCCACTTCTTCTGATGCACATCCCACCACTCACTTCACAACAATCCCAACATAGTCATTAAACACGCCGACAAGGGAGGAACACTTGGCCTGTGGCGTGCTGACCTCATGCCTACCACTTGACCATGAGCCGACAGAGGAGCATCAGGCCATCACCTCCCAGACCGTTTCCAATCTCATCACCTTCCACAGCCTCCCACCTTATCACTTCCCAGTCCTGCATTGCCCACTTGTATCTCCTTCCCACAAACCCATAATAAACAGGACTGCCCTGCCAGATCCATTGTTGCTGTCTGCTTCTCATCTCCAAATACCTTGATTCTAGCCTATCCCCCTTGTCCAGTCCCTTCTGAACTACAACCTCGCATGTCCTTCAACTCTTCAATAACTTTCAATTTCCAGGCACACATTGTCTCATCTTTACCATGGATGTCAAGTCCCTTAACGCATCCATCCCTCACTAGGGAGTTCTCAAGGCCCTCTGAGTCTTCCTTGAACAGAGACTCAATCAAACTCCTCCACCAATGCTCTCGTTCACCTGGTGGAACTTGGCCTCACCGTTAACAACAAGTTAAAAGTGTAGCTATAGGCACTTGTATGGGCCCCAGCTATGCCTGTCTTTTTGCTGGTTTATTCTTGTCACATGTTCCAAGATACAGTGAAATATTCTGTTTTACGTGCTATCCATGCAAAAACATTCATACATAATCACAATCAAAACCATACATGTGTACAGTAGGTGGTGCAAAGAGAAAGGAAACAGACCAGAATATGGCATTGCAAAAATTGCAAGGTTTACAGTGCCGTAGATTTGGGCATTAGGAAATACATCCTTAGCTTGTGAGAGGTCTATTCAAGAATGGTAACAATGGGAAGTTGTCCATGAGCCCAGTTGGAATTGCTGCTAAGCTTTTGTATCTGCCCGAAGGGGGCGCAAACATCCAGGGTGCGAATGAATGGTCCTTGATTATATCGTCTGCCACAAGGCAACATGAAATATAAATAGTGTCATATGGAGAGTTCAGGGGTGTAAGGGGTGGGGGGGAAATAGAGCCTGGTTCACGTGATGAACTAACTGGGCTGTGTCCATAATGCCCCTGTCCCACTTAGGAAACCTGAACAAAACCTCTGGAGACTTTGCGCCCCACCCAAGGTTCCCGTGGGTTCCCGGAGGTTTTTGTCAGTCTCCCTAATGGTCGAAAGTGGTATCCGTTTTAAAAGGCAGGTTGCGATGCTAGTTGAAGGTGGTTGCCGAAGGCTGTGGGCCAGCTGAGTCACTCCAGCCTTTTGTGTCTATCTTCGGTTTAAACCAGCAACTGCAATTCCTTCCTGCACATTTTGGTTTCCCATTGTTTGAATGCGATGTGCTTAGGAAGCACCACCCTACAAGCCTCAAGATGGTGTGGTCTGTCACTGCGCGAGTGGTGCACATAATAGAATGACTGTGCATACATGAATGAAAGTTATGAAAAAAAGCCAGCAAGGCCTTTAGATACCATTGTGCACACCCACACCCCTGACTTAGTGAGTCAGACATACAGAGAAGCTGTAAACATGAACAGACTCTGTGCAACCCACACAAGATTTCCACTTGTCAATTGTGCTTCATTTCTCATTGAAACTGGATTTCACAGTAGATAAAAAGAGCTTTGGTCATTTAAATCGATCGCGATGTGCACTCACTAAAGAAGGTGTGATTCAAAGAACAGCACAATGAGCTAAAATTTCTCCAGCAAGGCTGCAAGCTTCCATCATTGAAATTCATTTCTGTTTGCAAGTTGTGATAATTAAATAGTAACTACATCTTGGCTCTGCTTGCACAGTTGTAACTACGATGCGTATAGCATGTTTGTGAATAAGAATGCTTTGTAATCAACAAGATTCTTGTTTGGTCTTGTTTGGAAGTGCTACATGCATATTAAATAACCATATAATAACCATATAACAATTACAGCACGGAAACAGGCCCTCTCGGCCCTTCCAGTCCGTATGCCGACCATTTGCTTTCCCCTAGTCCCATCTACCTGCACTCAGACCATACCCCTCCATTCCCTTCACGTCCATATACCTATCCACTTTACTCTGTAAATGTTAAAAAGTCGATCCTGCCTCCACCACTTCTGCTGGAAGCTGATTCCACACAGCCACCACCTCTGAGTATGAAGTTCCCCATCAACGTTACCCCGAAAAACCTCTGTCTTAATTCTCATGTCATGCCCTCTTGTTTGGAAATTCCCTACCTCTAAACAAACTAAAATTTATCCACGTCAACTCTGTCTATCCCTTTTCATCATTTTAAAGAACCTCAATCAAGTCCCCCCTTAACCTTCTGCGCTCCAAGAATATAAGACCTCACTTGTTCAACCTTTCTCTGTAACATAGTTGGCTGGAACCTGGCAACATTCTAGTAAACTTCTCTCCTCTGTACTCTCTCTATTTTGTTGACATCCTTCCTATAACTAGGGCGACCCAAAATTTGTAACACCATATCCAGGAATTGGTCTTACCCCAATGCCTTGTACATTTTAACATTACTTTCCTACTCCTATATTCAATGTCTCTGCTATGATTTATAAAGGCCAGCACACCAACAGGCTTTCTTTATCACCCTATTCTAACTTGCGATTCACCTTCAGGGAACTAGGCACAGTGTATTCCTAGATCCCTCTGTTCCACAGCATTCCTCAATTCTGACCTTTTACCATGTGGAGCAGGAGGAGGCCAGTTATCCTCCTTGAGCCGGCAACACCATTTTATATATCTTGTCAATCAATTTGTATCTTCCAACCACATTCAATTACAATCTGAGTATTGGGCTCAGTTGTTAGCCACCATGTTATAGGAAAGATGTTGTTAAGCTGGTGTGGGCAAGTTGGGCAAGGACAACTCCATACTCTGCAAAGGTGATCTCTGGTTCGTGGGGACTGTCCCACAGAGGAATCATGATCCCTTTCATATTCATCCTGATAAGACTCTCAGGATGTTGTGTTGCGTCTCTTTCTTATTCTACTTAAATGGTTAGATTTATTGTATGTGTGTTTTGGACTATAATCAATAGTTTTGCACCAGACATGCTGCTGGGTCTTATTTCGCACAACATCACAATGTTTTTACTTCAGATTTTTCAACAATTTGTTATTGAATCACTATCTTCTCTCCACAGGTTCCATGGCTCTCAATGCATACTTTGTATCAAATCTAATAAGCTAATTTAAAAAATATTTCATATACTCCAATAATACAATATCAAAACAGTTTCCAGGGAATCACTATCCAGATTTCTACTCCACTTTGTGTAAGGAATTGCTTTCTGACCAATTACACTGACAATAGGAGTGCAAGGGACTGCAGATGTGGAAATCTTTGAGCAAAAACACAAAGTGCTTCAGAAACTCAGGGGTCAGGCAGCATCTGGGAAGGTAACAATTTAGGTTGGGACCCTTTGCTGGACTGATTAGAATAGAGGGGAATTAATAGAAAAGAGAAATGAGGAGCGTAGGACAAAGCCTGGCAATGAGGTTAGGTGAAGACGTGTAAGAAGGTTTTTGCCTCAGTACCCTTGAATAGCTTGGCTCCACTTTTGTGCTGTTGTCCCTATGTTCTTGACTCTGTCACACAAGGATATTTTGTTCACTATTATTTCAAAAACAAAGGTTATGGATATATGTCTCATATTTCACTAAAAATATGAAACAAAGAACCAAAGGTTGTTTTAATCTTTACGTTATGCAAAGTGTGTGCCGATTGGGAAAATCAAGATTGTTTCATAACTTGTATAGAAAACCACCAGTCATGGCACCTCACAAAATTTTACAAACTTGAGGGTGTTGACTGCTGCAGATGTAAGAGAGAGATTTAGTGTGAGTTTGGAGATAGAGGCCTGCCAGGTCCGCACCGACCAGTGATCCACGAACATTGAACACTATCCCAAACACAACTAGGGACAATTTACATTTATACCAAGCAATTAACCTACAAAAGTCTTTGGGAAAATAGATGTTTTTTTTTAAAGCAGGCCTTTTTTTTCACAAAGGAGTGTTGAGATAAATGTAGTAACACAGACAAGCACGTAATCGTTGTGGAAGGAAAGTACACAATAAAATAATAATCACGGGAAAGAATTAATAGTTATTTAAAAAACAATATGTGGATTGATTAGGTATAAAACATGGAATGATCAAAAGGCAAATCATGTAGAACCATGTTAGAGTTTTTGACAAACCATTAAATCTGTTTTTACTATTACTAAAAGTCGCATATTGACCCATTCTGGCCTACGTTGTAAATACATTTTAGAAAAAAAATGCTACCCTAAATCACTATGATTTTTCTTTTTGGCCATCTTACTCACCTGTCCTCCTCCGCTCCAACCACCCAAGATTTTTCTGATTCAGTAAATAATAAAATAAGTTATTGAATGTTTAAAAAATCGTGAGATGGATCGGCAGATTGGTTTGCTCGCTTGTCAGTCAACATGATGAAGGTAATGTCCTTTTCCGGGCCAGCCAGGAGAAGAAAGTCCCAGGAGGGACATGAGTCAGTCACACCCAGAAGATTGTGAGTGAGAGTTGAGTCCAAAACTGTGAGTCTACGTCGTGAGTGAACTGAACTGTGAGTCTGCACTGTGCTTGAAATGAAAATGAATTGTTGTCATCACTGTGCTTGAATTGAAATGTAATCAGTTAGCCTGCATGGTCTTAAAATGCAATGAGATTGTTAAGCCTGCACTGTGCTCTCTGAAATGAATTGAATTGTTAGCTCTCTGCATGACTTGAAATGAAAATGAATCGTTAGCCTGCACTGTGTTGAAATGAAATGAATTGTTGCAGCCTGCACTATGCTTTAAATGAAATGAATTGTTCACCTGCACTGTGCTTGAAATGGAATGGAGAATTGTTAGCCTGCACAGTGTGCTCTAAATGGAATGAATGGTTAGCCTGCATGTTCTTGAAATGAAAATGAATTTTTTAGCTGGCATTGTGCTTGATATTAATTGCACTGTGTTTTAGCTTGCATTGTGCTTGAAACTGAAAATTGAATTGTTAGCCAGCACTGTGCTTGAAATGAATTGTTAGCCTGCGCACATGCGCTGGGAAATGAATTGTTGGCGGCACTGTGCCTTGACAAAAATAATTAGTTGGTCGCACTGTGCTTGAAATTAATTGTTGGCCTGCACTGTGCTTGAACTGAATATGTCTGGGTCTGCACTGTGCTTCTTAGTGCAAAGGTTCCGCTCATTCCAGAAGTCCGTCCATTCGTGGAAAGTCCCACTCAGTGGAGAGGTTTGCGCTCATTTCAGAAGTTACGCTTAGAGGAGAGGTCACACACATGTCAGAAGTCCCGCTCACTGCAGAAGTCCGGTTCAATAGAGAGTGCTGTTGTCAGCTGCATGAGTAGATTCAAGAGAGTTTTACTTGTCAAAATATGTATGTTGTGAGTGTGAGTGTGAGTGTGTATGTGAGATGGAGGGTGTCTGTGTGTGTGTGGCTAGTGTGTGTGGTGTGGGGGGGGTGGGAGTGTGGGTGTGTAGTTGTGTGAGATGGAGGTTGTTTATGTGTGGCATTTGAGAGTGTGTGTAATGTAATTGTGTGTGTGTAATGTATTGTGTGTTTGTGTGAGGAAGGAGGTGTGTGGTTGTGTTTGTGTGGATGTGAATGTGTGTGTTCATGATGGAGGGTGTGTGTGTGTGAGCACCCACCAGCATGCGTGAACTGCCAGCCACCAGTCGTGAGCTCAACAGCCAGCCCACCAGCTGGAGTGAGTCAATTGCCAGCCACACCATGCGTGCGTGAGTCAACTGCCAGCCCACCGGCCGTGAGTGAGTCAACTGCCAGCCCACCAGTCCATGAGTGAGTCAATGCCAGTCCCACCAGCCGTGAGTGAGTCAACTGCCAGCTCCAAGCCACATGAATGAGTCAACTAGCAGCCCACCAGGCCGTGAGTGAGTCAACTGACGCGCAGCCCACAGACTGAGTGAGTGTCAACTGCCAGTCCCACCAGCGCTTGCTCGACGTCTCCTCACACTGAGTGAGTCAACTCTGCCAGTAGATGCACCGCCGTGAGTGATGTGGGGTGATACCCAGACACCACGCACGTACTTTTGGCCTATTGAAATCACTTATTTTGGTCCACAAGACCCCTATTAGGCCAGAACAGTTCCCTTTGCCCCCCAAAATGCCATATATTTTTAGCCGCAGGGAGGAGCATTTTTGGACTCCAAAATATGCCTGTGCCTGCCAGTTTTTTATTTAAATCAAGTTACAACGTCCTAGAAAAAGTGCCTTTCACTGAGATTTCACTTCAGATTTGTGTATGGTCCCTCGGCCATCAGGCCTGCTACTGCCCAGGAGTAACTTGGCCATCAGTAAGTATTCCCCTGTAAGTATTAAACCACCCCAGTATTCTATTCCCTCCCTATTCATTGGCTCCTGTGGGGATCCAGGTCGGATATTTTGGATGACTTTCATCCTTTATTAATTTGATCTGTAGAAAAAAGATGAAAAGTGTCTACAATTGATTCTCCCCACCCTCTCCTCCCCTTCTCTCTTCAGAGTCTCTCACCAATTTCTAGCAGTTTCTGAGCTGCTAGCCTACTAGCCCCAAGTGACTGAACTCTGCCAGCCCACATAGACCCGACATGGACTGAGCTGCCAGCCCACTAAGTCTGAGTAACTGAGCTGCCAGCCCACCAGGCCCGAGTGACTGAGCTGCCAGCCCACCAGGCCTGAGTGACTGATCCACCACATCGGACTCCATATTCCTCATTGTGACGAAGGCAATAAAGTCTAATCTTCCCTCATTTTTCTCCTGCGGTTAGGGCAGTCGAACCATCCATCGGGGCGATCGAAGCTCCGGCAGCCAGCAGTCAAAGTTCCCGCGTCGGGGCCATCGAAGCTTCCCGCATTGGGAGGGGTTGGTTGGGGCGGTTGAAGCTCCTACGGCTTGGTGCTCCCAAAGTCAGTTTCTAATCAGAGACCGCGAGCTCCGCGATGTTGTCCATAGGCTCCCATGGTTGGAGCTCAGAGGTCTATCCCTGGCAAAAGTATTGCGAGCTCCCCGGATGAATTGTCTGAAGTCGATATCAAGCAGAGGCCTCCAACCCCCCCCCCTAACCCACACACACGCACACACATATAAAACAAGCTGCATAACACTGTAACATACATTTAACCAATATTTAAAAAAAACAACAAAGAAGGAAGGACTGTTGGCAAGACTAATGATCTTCTTGAATTCGAAAGCAATTTTATAAAGGTAGTTTTTAACCTGAACACTGCTATTTTGTTTTCTGATCAATTTAGGGAGGAGATATACTGCTAATCTAGTTTATGTGTGCATTGTGTAGCAATGAACAGACAGTAACTGGAAGTAAATCTTTGTCTATCAAAGCTAAATGTGCTTATTCAGGTAATTAACTTTCAAGCCAAAAGTGTGAAATCTTTCTTTTCATTTATTATTCTGCCAGGAAATAAAAAACAAGTAGTTCCATGCATCCCTCTGATAAATTTCTATTACTGCATATTATGCTCTGCAAAAGTTTTACATCGAATGGAACATTCTCAAGTCATCTTATCCACATTTAGTCGTTATTCTTGAAAAAAAGTTTGAATGAAATCAATGTTATTTGTACAGAGCAGTATTAAAGTCACAGGTTTTACAGTCATACATCATTCTTATACAGGCCCTTCACCCATCCCACCCATGCTGACCAAGTGTCCCATCTTCAACGCATAGTCCCATTTGCTTGCTTTTGGCCCTTATTTTGTTTAAGTTTTTTCCTTGCCTGTTCGTAGCCAGATGCCACTTAAATGTTGTTATTGTATCCTATCTTAAAATATTTCCCTTTGGCAGTTTGTTCCATATTACCCATCACCTTCTATTTCAGTAGAGTTGCCTCTCGATTTCTATAGTAAATCGTTTCCACCGTCACCATTGTATCTAGTTCTTGATTCCCCACACTGGGGGAACAAAAGACTCTTGGCTGCACATTTCATATTACAAAAAGTGGCAATATTTTTTAATGGTTTGTTGGGTTGTAAAATTTATTGGGACATTCTGCCAAAGAATGCGTAACTATTAGTGTGAGTAAGTGAATGTTTATTTTTAATAGATCCTGACCTTTCATGGACAAAAAAAGGTTTAGATCTCTGCAAAGATAATGGTGACTTTTGGTCGAACAAAAAATAATTTGTTCCACATTTCTTTCATAAGCAAAATTTCCGAATTAAGAGTGCATTCAACCCTATTTATGCCCTTCGTGATTTAATGCAGCTCTATATTAATATTACTCATAATACCTCCAGATTGCAAGGATATAAAGTCCTAGCTGCAGAAACTCTCCCTATAGCCCAAGGCCTTGAATTCCTTGGCAAACCATTTCCTTGTAAATCTTTGAACACTTTCCCACCGTGTAAATAACATAATTTCTATAACAAGATGATAAAGACCTATCACAATACTCCACTGCAGACTCAACTAACTGCAACATAATGTTCCAACTTCTATACTCAGCTCACTGACTGAAAATGCCAAAAAAGACACCACTTTCAGGGAACGATGTACTTATATTTCTAAATATCCCTGCTCCACAACACCCCCAACACCCCACAGGGCCCTACTATATACAGTGAAGGACCTACCCTGGTTTGACTACCCAAATGCAACACCTTTAAGGGGCTGTCCCTCTGCGGCTACCTAATTGGCGAGTTTAGAAGTGTTTAGGAGAGTTGAAAAACTGTAATTTGAAGGACCTGTCCTTCGACGATGTAGAAGACTATACTTCGACTATGGAGAAGATCTCCTTTGATCTCCTTCGACTATGTTGAAGACTAGCTATCGACTTTAGCTTCGGTAAAAATTAGGACACCAATAGTGGGAGAGTGAAGACGACCTCCTTCGATCTCCTTCGACTAATCCCTGCGAATGCGGAAAGACTAATTCTATGACCCGACACCTTCAACAACCTTCGATTACCTTTGCACTACTCCCTAGATTTACCTATGAATAACATACCGACCCCTACTACGACATACTTCGACTAAACTACGACAGTGAAAAAAAAAGATTCGATTTTTTTTTTTCTATGGGGCGGGGGGGACCTTTTTTTACTCGCGGGCATTTTTCAGGGCGTTCGTGTTTGAAAAATATGCCGTGACCTAGCTGAGGGCCTCGAGTATAGCTGTGGATAAAGGCGCAATAAAATCGAGAATGTTCTGCAGAACAAAGATTCTAGACAGTTAACGTTCCGGTAATAGCTTCTTGTTGTTCTACAGATCTTCGGTCAGCGACTCCTCACACGCTGAACATCTCCCTATAAGTTCTGCAGCTTCTCCGTGCCTCGCTACCGCTAAACTTTCTCCTCACAGCCAGGCTGCAGCTCGCAAGCCGCACATAGCCTGTGCACCCCTCCCATCCCCTGCATGCTCATTACAGCTGTGGGTTTCCAGAGAGTCAGAAGCCGGTGGTTCTTGCCGTGCTGTCAATGCTCGCCTCCTGGCGAATGCGTCTTGCCTTAGCGCTTTAAGTGGGCTATTGTCAGCTGGCAGTTATCAGTGGCTGTGGGCGTCGCGAGGCCTGATTACGTCAACATTCTCTCCCCCTAACCCCCCGTCGCACACTGGCATTTGCTATATCTGACTCCTTCTGACAGATAAGATGTAGCAGAGTCAGCAGATCAGGAGGACAGGCGAGATCCTGGGGAGGTAGTGAAGAGGACTTAGGACCTGGCGAGGTGGGAACTAGGGGATTGTGTGGAGAGGACGGAGCATGGGTAGGTCTGGAATGGGGACCGGAATGGGAGGTGAGGACGGAGAAGTGTGGGATATAGAGGACTTGGAGGAGTGGGCGTGTGAAGGGTGGGGTATAGATGGGACTGCCCCATCCCTCTCCCCTACCTCTCTCCCCTCCCTCCACACTCCCCCATTCCTCTCTCTCTGATCGATCCTCTTGGCTCAGCTATGCCGCCTCTCTCTCACCCCATTTTCTGCTCTCTCCGCCACCCCTCTCTCTACACCGTCGCTCTCTCCCCCCACACCCCCTCTGCCCTTCCCTGATCTCTCGTCTCTCCCTCTCTTCTGCCTCCTCTTCTCCACTCTCCCCTTATCCCTCACCCGCACTCCCTTCTTGTCCTCTTCGGCTTGGTCCATGGACTCCGCTACCCTACCCTCTGTCTCCCCTTCCTTCCCATCTCTCTTTCTCTCTCCTCCCCTGCGGCACTGGGCATAACCCAGCTTGTCTCTACTCTGCCCTCTCTACGATGGCCCCCCCCTGCCCCACCTCTATCTTCTCTCTCTCGGGCGTCTAGCCCCAGTGTCCTTCTCGCTCCCCACCCTCTCTCTACCTATTCTACTCTTTCCCCATCCAGCGGCCACCCCCTCAGTCTTCTCCTCCCACCATCCCACACCTCCCTACCCCTTCCTCCTACAAGTCGATTACATCTCTAGATCCTCCCCCTTTCCCTCATAGCAAAAGTGTCATCGATTGAAGTGCATGCAGCATATAGGTCTAGACCAGATGTCAGACCGTCTTGAATTACTTCTTCTCAAAACCGTCAATCATATTCCTTGGAAATAACCTCTCACACACAAACATGATGACTATTTCCTAATGACCCAGACTTTCCAAAAAAAAGCAATCTATGATATCGTATGACTCTTGGAATCTCTGATTATCGGTAACTTTTTCCTTCACAGTATGTGCAAGGTCTTACTGACCATGTATAGTTTCTCTTTGTCGTAGTCCTTCTTTAGAAGTAAGAGGCATAAGCATTAGTCACCTCTCCCGTCTCACCACTCACATGTCTAATGATGATATGATCTCAGCCAGGGACTCGGATTCTCTAGTCTGGTCTCCCTTGATATCTTATACAAGCTTAGGAGTATTTAACGAGTTTTCATGTGTCTTAGGATGGTCAGTTCTCCTTGACTTTAGATAGTAAAACAGACTGTCCTCAAGCAGTGGGCAATGTCAAAGTTTAAGACCTAGTTTTTGACGTGTGAGAGGGAATAGCTTAATAGGGTGTCAGGTGTTAGTAGGGAGAAGGCAGGAGAATGGGGTTAGGAGGGAGAGATAGATCAGCCATAGATTGAATAGGGTGAGTACTCAGTTGAGAGACCAAATGGCCATGTATAATAGAACTACTCCAGAGATCGTTTTTTTTTCCCGACCACCTTATGATCTTCTGATCTTATGAGATGTGTGGGGTGTTTATTTACACTCGAAGTGGTGAGTGCCTGTAAGATCCGTTGCCTTGACAGGCAGATATGATTTGTGGCATTTAAGGAGTTTTTAGTATAGAGCACATGGACATGCAGGATAAATGGCGGGATTACAGATCCGTTCAGGACAGAGGGGAAGTGTTTAACTTCCTATCATGTTCGGCACAGACATTGTGTGATGTGAAAGGGCCTATTTTATGCTGTACTGTTTTTCGTTTCCTGTCCAGTTCAGACGCATCGGTTTCTCTTGTACAGAGTCACATCTCTACACTGAAGTGGATCCACAATGAGGTATAGAAAATATGAATCTCCTGCGACAGTGATGACGCCAGACTTAGTATGTCGCACTCATAGTGACAACCTGCCTCTGTCACATCCTATAGGTGTTCTACTCTCTCACTGTATGTGACAAGCAGGAGTAGATCTGGATAGTTGCTTGACTTTTTGAGGGATGCCGCTTTTAATTTTGTGCCGAGACTCCCTGTATTCATCGCTGTTGAAGGGCCTCATCTCCTCACTAAAAAGTGCGGACTATGGTCATCCTCATTTCATCATGCAGATCCTAGATCGAGATGTTGGATAGCAATGTACAATAGAGCGCATCGTTACAATACATGCCAGTGATATACTTATGGCTCAGAGAAACTGACCTTTTTAACTATCGAACAGTGGCACTAACACCTGTGTGATGAGGTGCTTGATGAGGTCTGATTATCGGGTGCATATCAACTACTACCAGACGACAATCAGACCTCTCGGAGGCGTTCCCTTACCCCACAAAGCTGATGCACTCTGGTGGATGCGATTACACTGGCTGCTCTCACTTCTGGCTCGGACCATTTGGAACACAAGAATACCCATCTGTCAGGTGTTATTCATTGTGGACTGCAGCTCAGCGTTTATATCCATACTAGTAATCCTTCAAGCTGGTTACCAAGTGTCTCAAATGTGGGGGTTTCTAAATTTCTGGCGCATCCCTCTGCAATTGGATCCTCAACTTCTCTCATCCACAGGTTCCACCGTCTCTCTCGTACTGGTGGAAAGTGTGTACATCCTCTATAACAATCAGCATGAGGAGCACCTCAACGGCTAGTGTGCTCATGTGGCTCCCTGGCGCTTTACTCACCTCTATGCTTATGACTGCGAAGCATGAGGTCTCGTAGTGCTGAAGTCCATCTCAAAGGGTTCGCACTCGCTCATGACACACTGTTGTGGGACGAATCACTTGATGGTGATGACCGTCAGAGATATATAAGTGAGATTGGGAGCGACCTGACCAATTGGTGCCTGCATAATAACCTGGCTCTCTAACACCAGCAAAACAAAGGAACTGTATTGTGGACTTTGGAAGGGTAGTGATAGGGACCACAATTGGTTTATGATCAACGGGCTAATGGTGGAAAGGGTCAAGACATCAAATTCCTGGGTGCATATTTCCCAAGATCTTTCCTTGGTCCAGCATTCTGTTGCAATCATAAAGAAAGCACATCAGTGCCTCTACTTCCTGAGAAGATTACAGAGAGTCGGTATGTCAAAGAGGACTCTCTTGATTTTTCGACAGGTGTCAGTAGGAGGATCTGCGGATGGTTGCATCATGGCTTGGTTCGACAAACTTGAGAGTCTAGTAGCGGAAAAAGGAATGCAAGTAGTTGTGAGCCACTGCGCCAGTCAATACTGATCTGCTGTCGGACCTACCTCTTCCCACCATTTTTTTTCGATGGGATTCTATCACAGTCGCTGCCTCAAAAGAAGACTGCCCAGCATCATCAAGGACCCACACCACGCCTTGCCACACACTCAGTCTCTCTGCTTGCCATCTGGTTTGAAGGTACAGGAGCCTTGAAATCTGGTACATCAGGTTCATGAACATGTTTTTCCCACAGCCAGTCATGCTAGTAAATTGCCATCAGGAAACTATGAACTTTAACTGGCTATTGCACTTTATCTGTTTATTTATGTGTATATGTATATGGTCTATGCTCATATGTATTGGACACATTGAATGTTCCGGATTTATGCTTACCGTATTCTGTGGTGCAGGAGCAGGCAAAGAATGTAATTGTCCTATCTGGGACAATGACCAATAAACTCTTTTTTGACTTGAACTTACTTGGATTTGGGATGCATTTAGCACGAAATCAATTCAATTCTCTGATGTACAAGGGAAGCAGCAAATTTCCCTTCATAATAATGGTTCTCCAAAATGTCAATAAGTTATTATTATCCACATTAATTTATTCTACAGTTAAAATTTGTCAAGAGGCTCATTGGAACTCTACTAATATGAAATTTCAAAACTGTACAGTTTGCTCATTGCTGCTCCCTCAAGTGCAGCATTATGTGGCAGGAGGGTTAATGATTATAGTTCTATAGGTCCTTTTGCACATTGCTTTTATTCAATCAACACTTTGAAATCAACCAGCACACAGACCACAGAGCATAACCAAATTTACTTTTATATTTGAACAACAGATTACACAAAATAAGCAAAGCAGGCTCATCAAGTGATCAGAGCTTTGAACTTGCAGAAAACCTTCGAATGCAAACAGACAAAAATGGGTCTAGAATCAGGTCTACAAATTGCGACAGTTCGGACGTGAAGGAAAAATCTGATCTTACAGTATAAATGAATAAGTGTTAGGAGTAGAATTAGGCATTCGGCACATCAGTTATACTTCTGCATTCAAATCATGGCCTGATCTAATCTCTCCTCCTAACCCATTCTCCTGCTTCTCCCCATACCCCTGGACACCTATACTAGATTCTATCTAATCTCTGCCCTTTAAAAAATATCCACTGTCGTTGACCTCTACAGGCCTTCTGTGGCATAAAATTCCACAGATTCACCATGCTTCTGACTAAATTAAAATGTCTCTAATCTCCTTCATAAAAGAACATCCTTTATTTCGAGGGAATGAAATCTCTGGTCTTAGATCTCCCACTAGAGAAAACATCCTCTCCACACCCACTCTGACCTCAGACCATGTAAATGTTTGTTTTACCGTATTTAACCATGCAAAATGATCAGAAAATGGGGGACAAACTCATTTGGCATTCTAAATTTGGAATCTGCTGCTTTCATTTAATGGAATATTCCAGGAAAGAGGGTCTACAATGACCTTGGACTTGAATATTTAATTTAAAATGAAGAATGATAGTAAAAGGTGGAAGAAGCTAAGTACCTTTCAATTTAAGCATGAGTCTGTGCATCTTTTGAGGCCAGAACTGCCTTCATAGCTTCTCCTCCTGCTCTGTCACCTGTCACTGTCACATCGCCAGCAGACGTATAACAAACCTCTTAGTATAAACCTCAGAGGGGTTATATCAAACCCGCCAGGGACCCAAAAGGGAAGAAACTCAGCGACTATTTCCCATCCCTCAACAGTCTCAAAGCTTAAATAGAATCCATGCTCATTTCCTCGCGCTTTTTACATCTGTCGTGATCAAGGATGACCTGGGCCCAAGACTTGAACATTGCACTGCAAAACCTCAGTGCGTTGTTTAACAGAAGCTAGCCAGCCAGTGTATTTATCCTTTATATTAAATAAGAGGTAGTAGTTTTTGTTCACTTGAATAATGAAACTGGAGAGATGATGTTTACATTGGAGGCATTAACAGCAAACGGCAAGATTAGTTTTTTGTCTGGCAAGCCTTACGGAGTTGTCGCCAAAGGCATCTTTCATGAGTTCCTGCATCTTAGCTCATCGTTACCATGCTAGAGTTCACAGAGTTAAGAGCGTTTAATTGTCATATATACTGACATCAATAACAATGACCAATTTATCACTACTCTGCAGCCGCACATGCAGGCTTATAAAACACAGTTTTAAACAGGGAAGCTAGCATCCAATGGATGAATTTGCCATGGGGACTGTTTCTTAGTGCAGGAAACGGTATAGGTTACGAGGATACAATAGAATTTATTTATCCCAGGAGCTAAATTGATCTGCCAAACAGTCATGAAAAACACAATAAATGCAAAAATAAATGAAAATTACTGAAATTAAAGTGACAAGTGGAAAGAGTTGGTGGACCATGCAAAGATTGGGAAGGGATGGGGGGGGGGGGGGGTTGAGGGGGGGGGATAGCGGAGCAGTCTCAGTCTCAGTCTCAGTCTACGCCATGAAAGAAAGGGGAGGAGTTGTAAAGTTTGATAGCCACATGGAAGAAGGAGCTCCTGTGGCTTTTTGTACAATGCCTTTGACAACTGGTAAGGCTTGCCAACTGACAATACTCTCTGCATTACTGTGTATGCCTCCAGATGTAACCATCATCTGCTTCAGTAGTTATGTCAAGTAAGCAAAAGCTCTCCTCTTACTTAATTAAAGGATAAATACTGGCTGGCTGGTTTCCTTTACAAAGGCCGAGTATAATCAGTGGTGCACTGTAAGGTGTTGGGACAACAGAAGGTCTGTCCATTAATATATAGTTTAGGCCAACTGATTAAATTATTTATAGTTTCAAACTGTGATAAGCATACCCCAGTATACATATAGAGTGTAAATCGTCTTGGGGTCCAAACTGTATATTATTGGGTAGACTTTCTGTAACATAAAGGTTAAACAGATTTTTCAGCTAAAATGGAGTTGTCTGTTAACATCACACTATATCAAGCAAGCAGGCGAGCTAACATAAACAACTTGGCACTTGAGAAAATACTTGGGCTCACTTTGAAGTATTAACAACTCATGAGGTCTCTGATTACCCAGCTACAAGGACATCTAGTAGGAAGATTTATTTTTTCAGATATATCCAAGACTACCTTGGCACCTCATGTAATAAATAAATATGGTTTACTGTACAAAGGAGGATCGCTATTTTTACATTTGTGCCAACTGTTCTTTATGGATTAGGGTAGAAATGTGAGCTTATTGAGTGTATAAATGCATGCTGTGCATGACCAGAGAACAGTCCTGAACTACTATCTACCTCTTTGGTGCCCCTCAGCCTATCCTTGGTCGGATTTTGCTGGTTTTACCTCGCATTAATGGTATTCCCTTATCATGTATCTTATACACTGTAAATGGATCAATTGTAATCATGTATTGTCTTTCTGCTGACTGGATAGCATGCAACAAAAGCTTTTCACTGTACCCCGGTAGATGTGACAATCAACTAAAACTGAACTGAACTTACCGGACTTCCGGTCTGAGATTCCAGAAAGGCGACAGGGCACACAGGTTCAAAGCACTGAAAAATCTTCCGATCAAGCTGTCGTAAGAAGTTCCCCTGAAGCTTTTGGAGATGTAGGATGCATGAGCCTCAGTGTTCATTTACTATCTTGCCGCTGTTTAATTGTAATTTTATTGTTGCTTAATAAATGTTAAATGTTAATGCTGAAACTACAAGAAAGCTTCTCTCCGAGAACAAGCGTTTATCAGACTTATTGCATAAAATAACTGAAAAATGTATTGACCTGGAGGGACGTCAGAGATGCCAGAATCTAAGAATTATGGGCATTCGGGAAGATAGAGAGGGGAACCGTGACCCCCGTCAATTTGCTGCAGATCTATTGAAGAAAGTTTTAAATCTGGATCAAGCACCTTTACTTGCTCGGGCACATAGAGCATTGAGACGCCACACAAGGGCGGACGCCCCCCCCCCGCCCCCCC
Organism: Okamejei kenojei; assembly: GCA_035221665.1. Classification (NCBI taxonomy): domain Eukaryota; kingdom Metazoa; phylum Chordata; class Chondrichthyes; order Rajiformes; family Rajidae; genus Okamejei; species Okamejei kenojei. The sequence goes on from CM069133.1 coordinate 62,512,090, forward strand.
CCCCCCCTCCCCCCCCCCCCCCCCCCCCCCCCCCCAAGACAACTGATAGTGAAGGTGCAATATGATCATGTTTTGGATGATATGATAAAGAAAATCGTTCGCAGCAGAAATCTCAAATTTGACGGAGAGAAGATTAGTATACCCTGCTGAGGTCCCCAAGAAAAGAACATTGTTTACAGACACAAGAAGAATACTTAAGAACATAAAAAACCTGAGATATGGACTGATGTACCCTGCAACATTGAGAATCACCTATGACAAGAAGGAATATTTCTTCACCAAGCATACAGAGGCCCTTGAATTTGCAAAGAACATCGAGAACATCAGGAACACTGAGAACATCGAGAGCGAGAGTGAGACTGAGGATTGAATAACATCGATATCGGATATTGTTACCCCACAGAGAAGAAATTGAACTTTAAATTGCTATACTCAAGGACTGTCTAGAATTTAGAATGAGAATTGAGTAGTTATCTTGTTATTGTTATATAATATTTTATATTTTAGTACTAATTATTACTAATTATGACTAATCATGAATACTAATTATTATTAATTATTGTTAACTGGATCAACTTAGAATTAGCTAAATGGATAAGTAACGTGTGATTCAGGCAATTTTTTTTTTTTAATTGGAGCTTTACTCCTTGATACTTTTGACTAATCTTGCCAATATTTTTGCTATACGAGACTAATATTTTACTATGAGACTAATAATTATTCCACTAGTGGAATATAACCATTTTTACATTCACGTTGTTTTTGGACCAAAAAACCATTGTTTTTCCTCCCCCATATATTGTTTTTATTGAAATTGAAGCTCTTCTTTTAAGGAAATTATGGAGCTAGTAAGATATTTTTACCAAAAGCTTCGGAAGTCCTTAGATGTCTAACCACATTAGGATGGCTATCACTAACTGCACTCATTATAGATGTAGTTTTTTTTCTTTCGTTTACAATTTACTAATGTAACACTCTCTTACTTTTTCTATTTTATATAATATTATAATTTCTATTTTCAATGGAATTATAAGTTTTATTTAAGGAGATATGTCTGCGAAGAAAATCTATGAGATCAAAAATTCATCTATCTGAACTTCGGGAGTAAGGTAGGTTTTAATGTTGAACGATCTGCTCTAATATAGACCACCTTAATCATAAGATGCAGTACGTAAATGTGAAAACTGGGGGTGAAGGAATTACATTCTGTAGTTGGGATGTTAAGAGAATTAATGAACCCATCAAGAGAGGCAAAGTATTAGCTCATTTAAAATCGCTTAAAACAGATATAATATTCCTCCAGGAAATTCATCTAAAAAAGGAAGCGCCACATAGACTGAAAACAAAATGGATTGCTCAAACGTATCACTCTTCATTCACACATAAATCTAGAGGCGTTGCAATATAATCCGTAAAGGTATACCTTTTAAACATATCAACTATAGAAGATATTGACGGCAGATATATTGTAGTAGTAACCATATAACCATATAACAATTACAGCACGGAGACAGGCCCTCTCGGCCCTTCCAGTCCGTGCCGACCATTTGTTTTCCCCTAGTCCCATCTACCTGCACTCAGACCATGCCCCTCCATTCCCTTCACGTCCATATACCTATCCACTTTACTTTTAAATGTTAAAATCGATCCTGCCTCCACCACCTCTGCTGGAAGCTCATTCCACACAGCCACCACCCTCTGAGTAAAGATGTTCCCCCCTCACGTTACTCCCTAAACTTCTGTCCCTTAATTCTCATGTCATGCCCTCTTGTTTCAATCTTCCCTACCCTCAATGGGAAAAGCTTATCCACGTGTCAACTCGTGTCTATATCCCTTTCATCATTTTAAAGACCTCAATCAAGTACCCCTTAACCGTTGCGCTCCAAAGAATAAAGACTAACTTGTTCAAGCTTTCTCTGTAACATAGCTGCTGGAACCCTGGCAACATTCTAGTAATCTCCTCTGTACTCTCTCTAGTTTGTTGACATCCTTCGCCTATGTAAACTAGGCGACCAAAATTGTACACCATACTCCAGAATTGGTGTACCAATGCCTTGTACAATTTTAATATTACTTCCCTACTGAAGAATCTATCTATATTCAACGCTCTTGATTATAAGGCCAGCACACCCAAAGGCTTCTTATACCACCCTATCTACATGTGATTCCACTTCAGGGAACTATGCACAGTTATTCCTAGATCCCCTGTTCCACAGCATCCTTTCAATTCCCTACTGAATTTACCATGTACATCCTATTTTGATTTGTTCCTGCCAAGCTCTATGCACTTAACACTTATCAGCATTAAACCTCCCTCTGCCATTCTTCAGCCCACTTTTCCAAATGGCCCTAAATCTCTCTGTAGACTTTGAAAATCTACTTCATTATCCACAACTACCACTTTCTTAGTATCATCAACTGCATACTTACTTATCCAATTTTTCCACCCCATCATCCAGATCATTGATGTACATGACAAACATATACAGGTGGACCCCAACACAGATCCCTGAGGCAACCCCACTGGTCACCGGCTTCCAACCTGACAAACAGCCATCCACCATTACGCTCTGACATCTCCCATTCACCCACTGTTGAATCCATCTTGCTACTACCGCCATTAACACCCAAAGATTGAACCTTCTTAAACCAACCTTCCATGGGGAACTTGTCAAATAGGCCTTACTGAAATCCATATAGACAACATCCACTGCTTTACCCTCATCAATTTCCCTAGTTAACCACCGCTCCATCAAAAAATTCAAGAAGGTTTTCAAACATGTCCTTCCAGGCACAAATCCATGTGACTGTTCCTGATCAGACCCTGGTTATCCAGATGCTTATATATATTATCTCTAAGTATCCTTTCCATTAATTTGCCCACCCATTGACGTCAAACTAATAGTTCTATAATTGCTAGGTTTATTCGTTGAACCCTTTTTAAACAATGGAACAACATGCGCAGTAACTGCCAGATCCTCCGGCACTATTCCCGTTTTTAATGACATTTGAAATATTTCTGTCATAGCTCCTGCTATTTCTACACTAACTTCCCTCAATGTCCTAGGAATATCCTGTCAGGACCTGGAGACTTATCCACCTTTATATTTTTCAAAAGTGTCAGTACTTCCTCCTCTTTGAATCTCATAGTTTCCATAGCTACTCTACTTTTTTCCCTTACCTCACAGAGTTCAATATCCTCTCCTTGGTGAATACTGAAAGAAAAGAAATTGTTCAATATCTCCCCCATCTCTTTTGGCTCTGCAGATAGCTGTCCATTCTGGTTCTCTAATGGTCCAATTTTTATCCCTCGTTATCCTTTTGCTATTAATATAGCTGTAGAAACCTTTGGTTTTACTTTCACCTTTCTTGCCAAAGCAACCTCATATCTTCTTTTAGCCTTCCTAATTTTTCTTTCTTAAGATTCTTTTTACATTCTTTATACTCCTCTAGCACCTCATTTACTCCATGCCTCCTATAATTATTGTAGATATCTCTCTTTTTTCGAAACAAGTGTCTAATTTCCCTTGAAAACCATGGCTCTTTCCAATTTTTATTATTTCCTTTTCACCAAACAGGGACATAAAGATTCTGATACTCTACATTTCCCCTTTAAATGTCCTCCATTTCTCTTCTACATCCTTCCCATGAAACAAAGTGTCCCAATTCACTCCTTTAAAATCCTCACCCATTCCCTCAAAGTTAGCCTTTCTCCAATCAAAAATCTCCACTCTAGGTCCTCTTCTGACTCGCTCCATAATTATATTGAAACTAATGGTATTGTGATCACCATTGTGAATGGTAAGTGGTCACCAACGCATACCTCCGTCACCTGTCCTGCCTCATTTCCTAACAGGAGGTCCAGCACTGCCCCTTCTCTGGTTGGTACCTCTATGTACTGCTGCAAAAAACTATCCTGCACACATTTTACAAACTCCAAACCATCCAGCCCATTTACAGAATGTGTTTCCCAGTCTATTTTTGGGAAATTGAAATCTCCCACAATCACTACCTTGTGCTTACTACTAATATCTGCTATCTCCTTACATATTTGCTCTTCCAATTCTCGCTCCCCCATTTGGAGGTCTTAGTACACCCCTAAAAGTGTTGCTACACCGTTCCCACTTCTCAGTTCCACCCAAATAGCCCTCCTAGACAAACCCTCTAATCTATCCTGCCAAAGCACTGCTGTAATATCCTCTCTGACAAGCAAGCAACACCGCCACCTCTGGTCCCTCCAATTCTATCACCCCGGAAGCAACGAAATCCTGGAATATTTAGGTTTCAATCACAGCCCTCCTGCAACCATGTTTCACTGATTGCCACAACATCATATTTTCCAGGTGTCAATCCAGGCTCTAAGTTCATCCACCTTACTTTACAATGCTCCTAGCATTAAAATATGCACATTTTATAAACCCACCATCCTTTATTCTCTGTCTATTATCTTTTTCATCTTTTCTCGCCTACATTTTTGGGTCCGAGTGCTTCCCTTCTCTGCCTCTTGCCCCACACCCTGTCCCCTAGCCCCCTCTACCCGAGTCCCTCCCCCCAGCCTTTCTAGTTTAAAGTCTCCCCAGTAGCCTTTGCAAATCTCCCTGCCAGGATATTGGTCCCCTTCGGGTTCAAGTGCAACCCGTCCTTCTGCGTACAGATCATTGCCTTCCCCAAAAGAGTTCCCAGTGATCAAGAAACTTGAATCGCTGCCCACTGCACCAGTCCCTCAGCCACGCATTCCACCTCATTTTCCTACTCTCACTGTCACGCGGCACAGGCAGTAATCCTGAAATCATTACCCTTTTGGTCCTTCTCTTTAACTTTCCCCCCAACTCCCTAAATTCTCCCTTCAGGACCTCGTCACTTTTTCTGCCTATGTCATTGGTACCTATGTGTACCACAACATCAGGCTCCTCTCCCTCTCTTATCAGAATCTTTTCGGCACGTTCTGACACATGCGAGACCCTGGCACCAGGGAGGCAAACTACCATCCGGGTCTCCCGACTGCGTCCACAGAATCGCCTATCCGACCCCCTATCTATAGAGTCCCCTATTACAATTGCCCTCCTCTTTTTGCTACCCTTCTGAGCATCAGGGCCGGTCTCTGTGCCGGAGGCCCGGCCGCTGTTGTTGCCCCCAACTAGGCTGTCCCCTCCAATCGTACTCAAATCCGAGTACCTATTTTCCAGTTGTACGGTCACAGGGGTACTCTCTAGCCCCTGCCTCTGCCCCTTGCCCTTCCTAACCGTGACCCACTTGTCTGCCTCCTGTGGTCTGGGAGTGACTACCTCCCAGTAGCTCCTCTCTATGACCTCCTCACTCTCCCTGACCAGACGGAGGTCGTCGAGCTGCTGCTCCAGGTTCCTAACACGATCCTTTAGGAGCCCCATCTCGACACACCTGGCGCAGATGTGTACGTCTGGAGGGCTATCAGATTCCCTGACCTCCCACATCTGACATCCAGAACAGTACACTGCCCTGGCCTTCATACTGCCCCCCTTACACAGGATACATAGCAACACAATATAAAATCACTACAAACTTTGGAATCTGACTGTAAATCAGCTGCTTTCCCTAGTCCACTTCCCACCAATCAGCTGCTTTCCCTAGTCCCACTTCCCACCAATCAGCGGCTTCCTCAAAAAAACCCACTTCTCCAATGGAATGTTATGGATTTGGGTAAGCCTCTGAAAAAACAAGCCCCGCGCTTGATTTTATAGCTTACCGGTCGGGTGTCGCTCCTCCCCTCCTCCTCTTCCAACGGCTCCTGGCCTCTGAAAAACAAGCCCCGCATTGGTTTTAAAGCTTACCGGTCGGGTGTCGCTCCTCCCCCTCCTTCTCTTCCAACGGCTCCAGTGGGCCTCTGAAAAAACAAGCCCTGCGCTTGATTTTATAGCTTACCGGTCGGGTGTCGCTCCTCCCCATCCTCCTCTTCCAACGGCTCCTGTGGGCCTCTGAAAAATCAAGCCCCGTGCTTGATTTTATAGCTTACCGGTCGGGTGTCGGTCTTCCAACGGCTCTGTGGGCCTCTGAAAAAACAAGCCCCGCGCTTGATTTTATAGCTTACCGGTCGGGTGTCGCTCCTCCCCCTCCTCCTCTTCCAACGGTTCCTGTGGGCCTCTGAAAAAACAAGCCCCGCGCTTGATTTTATAGCTTACCGGTCGGGTGTCGCTCTTCCCCCTCCTCCTCTTCCAACGGCTCCTGTGGGTCTCTGAAAAAAACAAGCCCCACGCTTGATTTTATAGCTTACCGGTCGGGTGTCGCTCCTCCCCCTCCTCCTCTTCCAACGGCTCCTGTGGGCCTCTGAAAAAAACAAGCCCCGCGCTTGATTTTATAGCTTACCGGTCGGGTGTCGCTCCTCCCCCTCCTCGTCTTCCAACGGCTCCTGTGGGCCTCTGAAAAAACAAGCCCCGCGCTTGATTTTAAAGCTTACCGGTCGGGTGTCGCTCCTCCCCCTCCTCCTCCTCCTCTACCAACGGCTCCTGTGGGCCTCTGAAAAAACAAGCCCCGCGCTTGATTTTATAGCTTACCGGTCGGGTGTCGCTCCTCCCCCTCCTCATCTTCCAACGGCTCCTGTGGGCCTCTGAAAAAACAAGCCCCGCGCTTGATTTTATAGCTTACCGGTCGGGTGTCGCTCCTCCCCCTCCTCCTCTTCCAACGGCTCCTGTGGGCCTCTGAAAAAAACAAGCCCCGCGCTTGATTTTATAGCTTACCGGTCGGGTGTCGCTCCTCCCCCTCCTCCTCTTCCAACGGCTCCTGTGGGCCTCTGAAAAAACAAGCCCCGCGCTTGATTTTATAGCTTACCGGTCGGGTGTCGCTCCTCCCCCTCCTCCTCTTCCAACGGCTCCTGTGGGCCTCTGAAAAAACAAGTCCCGCGCTTGATTTTATAGCTTACCAGTCGGGTGTCGCTCCTCCCCCTCCTCCTCTTCCAACGGCTCCTAGTAAGTGAGTTATACTCAAAAAAAGTGACTCTCCTTAATGTATATGGACCAAATTCTGATAGCCCATTGTATTTCAAGAGAATATTTAATACTATCCCAGAATGTACACAAAATAATTTAATAATTGGTGGAGACTTAAACTGTGCACTAGATTCTTATTTAGACAGATCATCAACTCAAAGAAAATTAAAATCTCAGTCAAGTGAATTTTTAAACTCATATTAATACTACCAATATCAAGGATGTCTGGAGAATTGAAAATCCATCCGGACGAGAATATTCATTTTATTCACCGGTGCATAAAACATATTCAAGGATAGACTATTTCTTAGTAGACTCTAAACTTATTCCATTCACCTACAACTCGCAATATCATAATATTATAATCTCGGACCATGATCCATTAACATTTATGATTAAACTAAACAGAATGGACAAGAAACAGACACAATGGAGACTTAATCATCAAATTTTAAATGAAAAGGTATGTTATGAATATCTTGTAAAACAGATTAATATGTTTTTTGAGGTCAATGACCATCCAAGAACCTCTGCCTCCCTTATTTGGGAAACATTTAAAGCATTTACATGAGGAGCATTAATCTCCTCCCAGGCATTTCTTAATAAAGAGAATAGGGCTAAACAACAGACATTAGAAATGGAAATAAGGCAATTAGACATAGAAAATGCAGTAGCACCTTATTTGGCAAAACACAATAAAATTGCAGCACTGAAATATAAGTTAAATAGAATATACTCATGAAATTTTATCAACATGCAAAACAATTAAACTTTGAATTCGGTGATAAACCACAAAAATTATTAGCACGTCAGCTTCGTAAACTGGACAGGGAAAACACTATTTATAAAATTAGATCAGACATGGGAGAAATATTAACACTCCATAAAGATATTAAGGACAGATTTTCACAATACTATCAATATCTTTACTCAACTAAAGTGACAGAACAATCAACAGGAATGGAAGCATTTTTACAGAAATGTAGCCTTGCGGGTTTAGATTTGCAAGAGCGAGAACTACTAGGTGCTGAAATAACGATAAAAGATATTGAAGAGTCAATTAGATCTATAAAAAATGGAAAGGCCGCAGGCCCTGATGGCCTAAGCTCCGAATTTTATTAAAAAAATTATGATCTGATTTCCCCACGCTTACAAACACTGTATAAACACGTTTATGCTCAACAGAAACTCCCAGAAACTTTAAACAAATCTACAATAATACTTATACCAAAAACTGATAAGGATCTGGAAGATCCGGGCTCATATAGAGCAATAGCTTAAATACTAATCAGCTTAATACACCCCGACCAAACTCATAGAATTTATTCAGCCTTCGAAAATCTCTCTCCATATAGCCACAAGGGCCACATCATCTGTGGCAGAAACTCATCTCTGTGTAAGTCATAAAGGAGCTGTGACCCCTTGTCCTGGACAACATAATCTTTCCTGAGGCCTGTCCAACCAGTTTCTATAAGATCCCCTCTCAATCTCCTAAATTCCAGAGAGTAATAAACCGAGTCTATCCAGTCTTTCTTCAGTCTCTGCACTCCCTCTATGGCAATAATGTCCTTCCTCAGATTTGGAGACCAACTGCACGCAATATTCCAGGTGTGGTCTCGCACCAAGAAACCTCCTGCTCCTGTACTCAAATCCTTTTGCTATGTAAAGCTAACATACCATATCATACCATGAAAGCTAACATACCATTTGAGACAATTATTTAATATTATATACTCAAATGGAATTGCTAATGCAGATCTAGCAATTATTTTGCTAGATGCTGAAAAAGCATTTGATCAGGTAGGATGGTCATATATATTTTTGGCGATGGAAACATTTCAAATGGGAGAAAAGTACTGCACATGGGATAAACTTTTATATTCTAACCCAACAGCTAGAATACTAACAAACCAAATGTTATCAACTAAATTTAATCATTCTAGAGGTTATAGTCAAAGATGCCCGCTATCCCCATTATTATTCACTCTAGCAATTGAACCACTCACAGAAAGTGTCAGAGCTCATCCTGAAATACACGGGTACAATACTAAAGACACAATGAATAAAATCTCCTTATATGCAGATGATGTATTAATATATATTACAAAGACAGAAACTAGTATTCCAAATTTATTAAATCTAATAACGCAATTTGGTCAGTTTTCAGGATATAGAATTAATTGGAATAAAAGCGAAATCATGCCAATAACAGAACTCAATTTACATCCACTACAACAATCCCCTTTTAAAATAGTTGAGGTAAAATTTAAATATTTAGGTATTTATGTAACTAAGACATATACTTCTTTATTTAAATCAAACTTCCCTCCTTTACTGAAGAAACTAAATAAGAATATTCAGTATTGGAAAACATTCCCCATCTCAATGTTTGTAGAATTAATGGTATAAAAATGATCTTTTTGCCGTAATTACTGTACTTATTTCAGTCAATCCCGATATATATCCCAAAATCTTTTTTTTTAAAGTCGACTCCACTGTTACAAGTTTCATTTGGGATTATAAGAATCATAGAATAAGCAAAAAACATTTATGTAAATCAAAGATTAATGGAGGTTTAGCTTTACCAAATTTTCTGTTTTATTTTTGGGCAGTCCATATTAAAAACATGAATTTCTGGCTAGAAGAACTGGATCAGCAACCAGTCTGGTTAAGGATGGAAAAGGAGGACTGGTTACCTTTTGAAATTGGTTCGATTATGTTTGCACCCACAAAATTGCACAAAAAAAACCAAAAGGGAAAACCCTATAATACATAGTGGTATACGAATCTGGAAACAATTAAAAAAGTCTTTAAGATTGGATAATACACCACTCTGTCTCCCCTTTGTAAACAATCCCTTATTCAAACCTTCCATGCTGGATAAAGGTTTCACACAATGGAAAAATTATGGGATTAAAAAGATGGGACATCTTTATAAGAAAGGCACTTTACTTTTATTTCAGGAGTTACAACAGATGTATGGATTACACTCAAATACTTGTTTCAGATATCTACAACTCAGAGATTATGTTAAATCCAATACACATGATTATAGGAGTAGGGAACCAGAAATCCTTGATGAATGTTTGAATAAACATCCTAATACAGAAAAATTAATAACATATTTATAACACCCATTTAGATAGCGAGGTCCCATCGACAGAATCATATAGACATACATGGGAAAATGAATTAAGCCAACCCATAACGAAAGATATCTGGGACAAAAGTTTACAATATATACATCAATGCTCGTTAAATGCCAGACATGCTGTAATACAATTTAAAGTATTACACAGATTACATTATTCTAAAGTAAAACTGAGTAAATTTTTTCCACATGTCTCTCCTATCTGTGATAAATGTCAGTATCTAGAGGCTAACTTAACACATACTTTTGCATGTTGTATAAAAATTAAAAATTTCTGGATTGATATTTTTAGAATAATTTCTGAAGTTATTAATACTAAACTGGATCTGGACTCAAAACTAATAATACTTGGAATATCAGAACAAAGTCTAACACTCACAACAAGCCAAAGAAACTTCCTAGATTACAGTATAATAACTAGGAAGAAATTAATATTAAAATTTTGGAAAGGTCCTATAACCCCCACAATTAAAATGTGGATTATGGAAATGTTGGAGACTCTACCCCTGCAAAGAATCAGATTTGACTTAATGGACAAACAAGAACTTTTAGTTAGAATATGGTTTTCATTCATCGATTATTTGAAAGGGTAGACTGGTTCGGCACGGGAACCTAACTGAAACTTGGGACTCAGGATCAGATGAAAAGTTATACTTTATCTTCTTTGACCTTATCTCCAATGATGTATTAATAGTAAATTATTCCATTCTTCTTTTTTTTATCTTGACATTTATGATTTTCTCTCTCCTTTTTTTAACTTTCAATCTATATATTTTTTAAACTATTAGAAGCAGAATGAATCAATTGATAATATTAATAATGTATGATAGATGCACATGAAATGTTTTCACCATAATATCTGTGTGCCTCCAATAAAAATATATTAAAAAAAAATAATAATAAATGTTTGTATTTCCCTTAATTATATATAATTTGAGCGTTCATTTATAATTGCAACATTTTGTAAGTTCCTGATTGAACACGATCCATATATTATTTGGCTCACTTCAGTTTTATCTGCTAGGGCCTGCAAGTTTATTTAACATGGTGCCATCACTAACAGAGCTTCTTCTGTTAATATGATTCATTGTGGACAATTACTGCAATGCCTGCTGTGTTTGCATACATTTCATTGTTTAGCATTTACATTAATGAGGCTACTATAAAGTGTACAGATTGAAAATGACTGAAATATATCAACTGAAATTAAGAGCATCAAGATTCTGCCATGCAATAACCAATGCTTTGGATGCTGTGACAGTAGATCTGCATGGGACATATGCACATACATTGTAAATCACATTATTTGCAAAATGGCAGGATGACAACCTTTTGGAAACCTAAAGCATGCAGACAAGGCAGATTATTTATTTATCTTTTTGTTTGTTTATTTTTGTTAGAAGTAAGTACAGTAGTCTGGTACTTAAGTACCTAATACATAAATACATATTTTCATTCTTGTACAACTTCATACTTTTGGTTCAATAATAAAAGAACAGTGAGAGAAAAAAGAAATAAAAAGTGTCGGAATAGATAGACAAGCGAGTAGAAACAGAAAACAAACGAAATAAAGGACAGAGATGAGAAGTTAAAAGATTGAAAGAAAAGGAAAGAGTAAAACAATTTAAAAAAGAGAGATTAGGAGAGATTACCTATCTCATATTTTTACCCATCCGTCACCCAGTTCTAAACCATTTAATTTCTAAGGTTACATTATGTTGCACCATATGCTTGTAAAAAGTTGATAAACGGAGACCAAATCTTTAAGAATTGGTCTACTTTGCCTAGTAAGAGGAATCTCATTTCTTCAAGATGTAGCGTTTCAGACATGTTTGAGATCCACATTTTGAATGTTGGCGTAGGTGCATTTTTCCAAAATTTAAGTATAAGCTTTTTTGCTGTTATTAGACCATAATTAAGAAAAGCTTCTTGGAATATAGTTAGTTTACTTCCCTCTTCCATTGATCCAAAGATAATCAATTTGATATTGGGGTTCAATTTTGTGTTAAATAGTTTTGTAAAAATTCCAAAAAATTCATTCCAAAATGTATACAGTTTTGTACAAGAGACAAAGGAATGTGCTATAGTGGCATTTTGAGTTAGACATTTGTCGCAGATGGGGGAAACATTTGAAAATATTTTATTCAGTCTTGTTTTTGAATAATATAATCTATATAAAATTTTAAATTGAATTAGGTTATGTCTTACATTCATTGAACATTTGTTTACAATGTTCAATGAATATTAAATTTTAATCCCACCTATCGTTCGGAATTTTTATCAATAACTCTTGTTCCCAGTCTCTTCTAATTGCCTCTGTTGTTGTTTTTTCTATATTTAGAATTATATTATATAAGTAAGATATTAAATTGCTTGATTCTGCCTTTCTATTCATTCCTTCCTCCAATAGATCTGGGGTTAAAGTTTGATATCCTTGTATATACTTTTTCAAATAATCTTGAACTTGAAGGTATTTGAAATATTGATTACTTTTCAAATTATATTTTAGTTGTAGTTGTTCGAATGATAAAAATGTTCCCATTTTATACATATCTCCCATCGTTTTAATTCCTATTCTTTCCCAATGGATAAACGTTTTATCAATAATGGATGGTTTGAATGAGGGATTATTAGCAATTGGAGAAAGAAGCGATAATTTTCTTAATTTTAAAGTTAATTTTATTTGTTTCCAAATTCGTATTATAATTGGATTCTTCTTGTATATTACATTGTTCAGTTTTATCGGGGAAAGAAGGATCGCTCCTATATTATAAGGGGAACAATCCTCTTTCTCCATTCTTATCCAATCTACCTGTTGGACAGAACTGTCCAACCAGTAGATTATATTTTTAATATTCACTGCCCAATAATAATACAATAAGTTAGGGAGTGTCAGTCCCCCTGATTCTTTAGATTTACACAAGTGTTTTTTTTTTAAATTCTGTGTGATTTATAATCCCATATGAAGTTTATAATATCAGAATCTAATCTTTTGAAATTTTTTTTAGGTAAGTATATTGGTATTGATTGAAATAGGTACAATATTTGTGGTAAGAAAATCATTTTTATCGCGTTTTATTCTGCCTATTAAAGACATCGGCAGTGTCTTCCAAAATTTAATCAACCCATTTAATTTAGTTAATAAGGGCATATAGTTTGCGTTGAGTAATGATTTATAGTTCCTAGTAATTTGGATGCCCAAATACTTAAATTTTTCTGTTGTAATTCTTAAAGGGAATTTCAACATATGTGTCGACTCTTGAGGTTTTATCGTCATAATTTCGCTTTTGTTCCAATTTATTCTATATCCTGAAAAAGAACCAAATTCCTCTATTAAATTTAGTATATTCGGTATGCTAATTTGTGAATTTGTAATAAATAATAATATGTCGTCTGCATATAATGAAATTTTATTATTTGAGTGTTTAGTAATATACCCATGAATATTCAGATGGCTTCTTATACTTTCAGCTAAAGGTTCTATCACTAGTGCAAATAGCAGGGGCGATAACACGCACCCCTGCCTATTGCCCCTTGCTAATTGGAATTTCGGGGATAATATATTATTAGTTAGTATTCTAGCCATTGGCTTATCATATAATAATTTTACCCATGAAATAAAATTATCTCCCATGTTAAATTTTTCCAATACTTTGAATAAATATTGCCAATCTACTTGGTCAAAAGCTTTTTCTGCATCCAATGAGATAATTGCTAGTTCTTCTTCAGTATTATGTGAGTACATTATATTAGACAGCCGTCTCAAATTGTTAAATGAGTATCTCTTTGGTATGAACCCTGTTTGATCCGGATTTATTAGTTTACTAATATAATTACTCAATCTTCTCGCTAGGGTCTTTGTTAATATTTTTTTGTCTGTATTTAGGAGTGCAATAGCTCTATATGAGCCTGGGTCTTCTAGATCTTTATCCTTTTTTGGTATAAGTGTAATAGTTGACTCAGTTAGTGTTTCTGGTAGTTTATTTTCTTTAAAAGTGTATATATATAAATCTTGCAGGCGTGGAGAAATTATCTCATAGAATCTTTTATAGAATTCATTACTAAAGCCATCTGGTCCTGGCGTTTTGCTATTCTTCAACGAACTAATTGTTTCTTCTATTTCCTGTAGTGTAATCTGAGCTCCTAATGCCTCTTGTTCCACCATATTTAATTTTGGAAGATTACACTTATCTAAGAAATTTGTAATTTGAGTATTATTTGCAGAGGTTTTCGATGTATATAAGTTTTGATAAAATCGAGCAAATCTTTTATTAATATCTTTAGGTAGTATTAGTAATTCCCCTTTGTCTGATTTAATTTTAGTAATTGTATTTTCTGTGTCCCTTTTTTTCAGTTGGTGTGCTAGGAGTTTATGAGGTTTGTCACCAAATTCAAAATTTTCTTGTTTTGTAATTTGCAATAATCTTATTATTCTGGCCGATAAAATTTTATTTAATTTATATTTTAGTATTATTATCTTATTATGTTTATCTGTAGTTGGTTCTTTGGCATTTTCTAAATCTAATTGTCTAATTACTTGTTCTAACTGCAATTGTTCAGTATTATTCTTTTTATTTTGGAAAGCTTGATATGAGATAATATGAGCATCAAGATTCTGCCATGCAATAACCAATGCTTTGGATGCCGTGACAGTAGATCTGCATGTGACATATGCACATACATTGTAAATCACATTATTTGCAAAATGGCAGGATGACAACCTTTTGGAAACCTAAAGCATGCAGACAAGGCAGATTATAATAACGAGGTGCCAGTGATGCCAATGGATAACACCATGTTTGTAACGTAGATGGAGGATCAATTGTTGAACAATTGTTGATCAATTGAGAAATTGTTGCTATTTATGGGGTAATCGCTCAGTTGCTGGGTAACTGCTAGTTGATTTATTTAGTGTTAAGATGATGTTTATGTTTCCTGATTTCTTTACAGACTGTGAAGTTCAAGTGCGATGGTGTGGGTAAAGCAAAGACTTTGCCCTCACTAAAAGATTTCAGCTAAATCCTGACCTGAGTGTTTTGCTTACCATTCCCCCTCACTATTAATGACATTTAGAGAACAATTTACACATGTTCTTTATTAGTCCAAGTTAGGTCTTTATTCTTTGCAGCGCAGAAGGTTAAGGGGGGACTTGATTGAGGTCTTTAAAATGATGAAAGGGATAGACAGAGTTGACGTGGATACGTTTTTCCCATTGAGGGTAGGGAAGTTTCAAACAAGAGGGCATGACATGAGAATTAAGGGACAGAGGTTTCGGGGTAACGTGAGGGGGAACTTCTTTACTCAGAGGGTGGTGGCTGTGTGGAATCAGCTTCCAGCAGAAGTGGTGGAGGCAGGATCGATTTTAACATTTAAGAGTAAAGTGGATAGGTATATGGACGTGAAGGGAATGGAGGGGTATGGTCTGAGTGCAGGTAGATGGGACTAGGGGAAAACAAATGGTCGGCACGGACTGGAAGGGCCGAGAGGGCCTGTTTCCGTGCTGTAATTGTTATATGGTTATATGGTTATGTGCATTTCACTGAACATTAATCCATTTATAGGGCCATTCTAATAGAAATAAATCTAATGTTATAGAATATCTCCAGAATTATGTTGGCAGTGACTGTAAAGATCAATCTTCATGTCTCTGAATTTTACTAGGCAGGAGCTGACAAGATCTGCAAAATTTCAGAAATGGCATCCATTCTTGCAGTAGGGAGGATAAGAGGCTTTCTCTAATTCAGGAGAATAGAATTCAGATGTTTTTTCCATGGTGAAGGCAGCCTAGCAGAGGAAGCGCCTGATGTTTCCAAGAGCAATGGCAGAGGATCTTACTCTGAGGATGTTACACAATGTTATGCAGGGGACAGATTTCAAAAGGATGTACTGTGACCAGAAGGGAAACCACTTCTTAAATATATACCTGATTTATCCATGAATCCGCATGGCCTGCGACCAGTATCAAGAGCTTAATTAATATTTTGCACCCCCCAGACCACTATGCTGTCCCTGTCTGAACCAGGCCCACTAGCAGCTTTAGAAAGTTGAAGGGGGACCTCATTGAAACTAGCAGAATAATGAAAGGCATAGATAGAGTGGATGTGGAAAGGATGTTTCCACTGGTGGAGGAGTCTCGGACCAGAGGTCATAGCCTCAGAATAAAGGGCACTTTTGTAGAAAGGAGATGAGGAGGAACTTCTTTAGTCAGAGGTTATTTAATCTGTGGAACTCATTGCCACAGAGGGCTGTGGATGTCAGGTCAGTGGATATTTTTAAGGCAGAGATAGAAAAATTATTGATTAGAATGGGTGTCAGTGGTTATGGGAAGAAGGCAAGAAAATGGGATTAGGAAGCAGAGATCAGCCATGATTGAATGATGGAGTAGATGCAATGGGCTGAATTGCCTATTCTACTCCTATAACTTGTGAACGTAAACTGAGCAAATTTTTCACATAAATGTCATGCAGTTCAAGTTTCACCATGATATAACCAATTTCTGTGTGGCCCTGCCCATTGGGAACTTGGAGAGGGTGCACCGCACGAATGTCACCACAGTGTGGCCGATAATTTTCTGGTGCCATCCATACACCTGATGATGTCATCAATATAGCTGATGCTCACCTCTGTGTCTCCAACAGTGATTGGAGCAACCTATTGACTAAGGAACAAACTTCTAAACAGGTCAGCTAGGAGATGCCACTTGAAGGGTCCGACTTGGGACCTTGATGGTTTGGCCATAGAATTAGTGACATAGTTTTGTCCATACTGAAATTGTGTCCATGCATGCATCGTTGTGCTTTGCACCTCTGTCCCCTTGTTTCATTGTGTCCTGGTGATCCCAGGGTTGGCTCTCGACAACATGGATGTTTGCAAGGGAAGAGTCCTTTGACAATGCAGGGCGCCATCTACACTCACCCCCTTCCCTTTCCCATCTCTTCTATATTTACCTCACCTCCATGCCTGCACTGTGGCTACCAAGGAAACTGCATTTTAGGATCTAACTATCTTCCTCACACTTGTTGTGCTTGTGACATGATAGTTGTAAGCTCTACAGGGAACTGCCCTTGGGACATCTGCAGGCAGTGTGATAATGACTGAATTAAGGTAAAAAGCATCCTAACTATTTTCCCGGTGGGATTTTCATCACTTTAACAATTTGTTCACCTAACTGGTGAAAGGCAATATCCATTTAGCACACTAACTAAAGGGGATCCAATATATAAACACACATCACAGCCAGAGCTTTAATCTAATTAGTATCTCTCTCTTAGTATGGCAAAAAAATCTATTTATCTAAAAGTCTCATCTTGACCACTTCCTGTCTGCTCTGTATATTGATTTTAGAAAAACGCTAACTTATA
The DNA here is from genome assembly GCA_035221665.1 of Okamejei kenojei. Lineage (NCBI taxonomy): Eukaryota > Metazoa > Chordata > Chondrichthyes > Rajiformes > Rajidae > Okamejei > Okamejei kenojei. Next base: position 62,529,561 of record CM069133.1, read on the forward strand.
TTGCTGTGATTTTTGGCCATCTTCCTCACAGTCCTCCTCCGCTGAGCCAGCTCCAAGGATTTTCCCATCAATGCAAAACAAAAAGGTTATGAGTGTTTAAAAAACCTTGAGATCAGCTGAGTGTCTTGCCTGTCAATCACCGCGATGAAGGTAATGCCCCGTCGGGGGGGGCAGGACTATAAAACCCTGGATGCCTGGACGTGAGTCAGTCACTCTGCAAGATCGCGAGGGAGACGCCACGACTGTAATTCTAAGCTGTGAATCAACTAAACTGTGAGTCTGCAATGTACTTGTAATAAATGAATTGTTAGCCCGTAATGACAATGCCATGGGTTGTTTGGCCTGCTGCTATGACTGTGCGTGAAAGCGCAATGCTTAATTGGAAATTAAATGAAATGAAATAACAATGCCATGAGTTGTTTGGCCTGCTGCCCTGCCTGTGCTTGAAAGTGCAATGCTTTATTAGGTCCGACTGTGTTTGGCAGGAATAAATGCTTTATAAGGTCCGACTGTATTTGGAAGCAATAAATGCTTTATTAGGTCTGACTTTGATTGGAAGGAATAAATGCTTTATTAGGTCCGACTGTGTTTGGAAGGAATAAATGTTTTATTAGGTCCGACTGTGTTTCGTGCAAAAGTCCCGCTCATTTTGTAACATCCGCTTAGTGGACAGGTCGCGCTGATTGCGTAATTTCCAGTGAGTACAGACGTTGCGCTGATTGCGTAATTTCCGGTAAGTGCAGAGGTCACGCTGATTGCAGAAGTGCCGCCAAGTGCAGAAGCCCCATAGTGGAGAGGCTGCTCTCAGCCGTGTGTGTAGATTCAAGAAAGTTTACTGTCATATATATGGTGTGTGTGTCAGTGTGAGAGAGTGAGTGTATGAGTGTGTGAGTGTGTGTGTGTGTGTTTGTGTGTGTGTGTGTGTGTGTGTGTGTGTGTGTGTGTGAGAGAGAGTCTGAGTGTGTGAGTGTGTGTGTGCGAATGCATGTGTGTGAGTCTGTGTGTGCGTGAGTGTATGTGTGTGTGAGTATGTGTGTGTGAGTCTGTATGTGAGTGTATGTGTGTGAGTGTATGCATGAGTGTGTGAGTGTATGTGTGTGTGTGTGTGAGTGTGCTAGTCTTTGTGTGAGTGAGTGTGTGAGTGAGTGTGTGAGTGAGTGAGTGTTTGTGTGTGTATGTGTGAGTGTGAGTGCATGTGTGAATGTATGTGTGTGTTTGAGTGAGTGTGTGTTTGAGTGAGTGAGTGAGTGAGTGAGTGAGTGAGTAAGTGAGTAAGTGTGTGTGTGTGTGTGTGTGTGTGTGTGTGTGTGTGTGTGTGTGTGTGTGTGTGTGTGTGTGTGTGTGTGTGTGTGTGGTGGAGTGTGTGTAGTGGAGGGTGTGTATGAGTGTGTGTGTGTCTGTGTATATTGGAATTGGTGGAGAGGTGGAATATTGCATTGTGGGACCAGCCCTCCCGTGTGAAGCTGGGACCCAACGGGTCCCACTTAGTCTAGTATTATATATAATTCTACAAAACCACATAGCTGGGATCATCAATTGTGAAATATATACCCACACCATCAAATATGATTCTGCATTCAAGAAACTATGCTGATATTATCAAATAGATTAGCCTGAACTTAAAGCAGTGAACTAAAGTCTGTCAATTACTGTGACCCAAATTTAAATTCACTCATTTAAATGATATTCTCTCACGTCTTCCAAGCAAAGGAATATCTCCGAGGAAGAGGAACATAATTAGGTCACCCAGTCCCTTCGACTTTTTTGATGTCTCCTACCTTACACTAATATAAGGAACAGTAAATATGTTGTTCCAACCATTTGCGGTGGCAAATCATGCAAAAATTGATTTAATTCATAGTATATTGCATTAGTGATTATTTTGGTTGTTTTATGCATTGTTTTATGCATTGACACCTCTGAGGTCAGGCATGAACTTTATGAAGCCTCTGTTTATGTAGTGCTTATTTCTATCCTTACCAGCATAGAATAGAGCTGTAGGGAGTAAACTACAACTCTTGCTGGAGACACAAGAAATTGCAGATGATGGAATTTTGAGCAAAATGCAAAGTGCTGGAGGAACTCAATGGGTCAGGGAGTATCTGTGGAGGGAATGTAAGACAACATTTTGGGTTGCAATCCGCCATCAGACTGGCAAGTGTTTATTTGGCAGATTGGTGGAGTAAGTGACAGGCTGGAGGTGAAAAGAAGACTAAAGGATGTCAGATACGGAGAGAATAGGAGTGAAGTGTAGTCAGGGGGAGGGATATAGGTGGGAGGGGGAAAAGGGAAGATAAAAAGGAAAATGAGAGACAGGGATTTGTGACAAATGTACAAAGGAAGGGAATGGAGTGGAGTCAAAGGGGGATGGGGGTGAGGTTGCATTTCTTGAATTTGTACAATTCAATGTTCATCCCTTTGGGTTATACGTAGTGCTGATCCTCCAGTTTGTGTGTGACCCCACACTAGTAATGTAGGAGACCAAGGACAGAAAGGAGGTATAAGAATGAAAGTACAACTATCATTCAACAGTCTCTGTACAACTTCATGTATATTATACTGCTTTGTGGCATTGATCAATATTTAATAGGACATGCTGTTTATTTTGAAAGATTTGACCAACCAGTTTCAGCAGTGAATGCAGGCAGTTTAAAAATGCTCCACACTTGACAGAATGAGTTACAATCTCACTAGAGGTGTTAAAGAAGGAACTGCAGATGCTGGAGAATCGAGGGTACACAAAAGGCTGGAGAAACTCAGCGGGTGCAGCAGCATCTAAGGAGCGAAGGAGATAGGCGACGTTTCGGGTCGAGATCCTTCTTCAGACTGGTTAGGGATCAGGGAAATGAGAAATATAGGTGATGTGGAGAGATAAAGAACAATGAATGAAAGATATGCAAAAAAGTATCAATGATAATGGAAACAGGCCACTGTAAGCTGTTTGTAGTGTGAAAATGAGAAGCTAGTGCGACTTGGGTGGGGGAGAGATAGAGAGAGAGGGAATGCCAGGGCCTGAGGGCTGAGGGAGAGGTGGAAAGGGGAGGAGACAGCAAGGTTTAACAGAATTGAGAAAATTAAATGTTCAAGCCCAGAGGATGCAGACTCCCCAAGCGGAATATGAGGTGCTGTTCCTCCAACTTGCGGTGTTGTTCACTCTGGCCGTGGAGGAGGCCCAGGACCGAGAGGTCGGATACGGAATGGGAGGGGGAGTTGAAGCACTGAGCCACCGTGAGGTCCGGTAGGTTATTGCGGACCGAGCAGAGGTGTTCGGCAAAACGATCGCCAAGCCTCCGCTTGGTCTCACCGATATAGATTAGCTGGCATCTGGAGCAGCGGATGCAGTAGATGAGGTTGAAGGAGGTGCAGGTAAACTTCTGTCAGGCCTGGAAGGACTGCTTGGGTCCCTGAAAGGAGTGGAGGGGGGAGGTGAAGGGACAAGTGTAGCATCTCTTGCGGTTGCAAGGGAAAGTGCCCGGGGTAGGGGTGGAGCGGGAGGGAAGAGAAGAATTGACAAGGGAGTTGTGGAGGGAGTGGTCTTTGCGGAAGGCAGACAGGGGGGGAGATGGGAAGATGTAGCGAGTGGAGGGGTCACGTTGGAGGTGTCGAAACTGGCGGACTCACTAAAGGGGTGTTTTCACCAGCACTGAGCTCCTGAGATAATCATTGGTGTCTCAGTAGTGACACCACTGGCCACACTCTGTTACTGTAGTCTTCAGTGTGAGAGAGGGACATCAAGACAGAATGCAATGACATGTGAGTCTGTGAGGTGACAAGTTCACGCTCACACGTTATAGGAGTAGAATTAGGCCATTCAGCCTATCGAGTCCACTCCGCCATTTTATCATGGCTGATATCTGCCTCCTAATCCAATTTTCCTGCCTCTCCCCATAGCTGGGACCGCAGCTATTTACAATATAAATTAATGATCTAGATGAAGGGATTAAAATAAACATTATCAACTTTGCAGGTGACACAAAGCTGGGTGGCTGTGTGAGCTGTGAAGAGGATGCTGAGAGAATGCAGGGTGACTTGTAGAGGTTGGGTGAATGGGCAGATGCATGGCTTGGAGTTTTTAAGGATGAGGGGGGATCTTATAGAAACATATAAAATTATAAAAGGACTGGACAAGCTAGATGCAGGAAAAATGTTCCCAATGTTGGGTGAGTCCAGAACCAGGGGCCACAGTCTTTGAATAAAGGGAAGGTCATTTAAGACTGAGCTGAGAAAAAAAAAATTACCCAGAGAGTTGTGAATATATGGTGCTGGCTCGAAGGGCCGAATGGCCTCCTCCTGCACCTATTTTTTATGTTTCTATGTTTCTAGATGCAGTTTAATGTGGATAAATGTGAAGTTATCCACTTTAGTGGAAAAACAGGAAGGCAGATTATTATTTAAATGGTGTCAATTTGGGAAAAGGGGACGTGCAATGAGATCTGCGGGTCCTTGTTCATCAGTCACTGAAAGTAAGCATGCAGGTATAGCAGGCAGTGGAGAAAGCGAAAGGCACTTTGGCCTTCATAATAGTTGAGTATAGGAGCAACGAGGTCCTTCTACAGTTGTATGGGGCCCTAGTGAGACCGCACCTGGAGTATTGTGTGCAGTTTCCGTCTCCAAATTTGAGAAAGGACATTCTTTGCTATTGAGGGAGTGCAGCATAGGTTCACAAGGTTAATTCCCGGGATGGCGGGACCGTCATATGTTGATAGAATGGAGCGGCTGGGCTTGTATTCTTGTATTAGAAGGATGAGTGGTAATCTTATTGAAACATAAGATTATTCAGGGTTTGGACACACTAGAGGCAGGAAATGTATTCCTGATGTTGGGGGAGACCAGAACCAGGGGCCACAGTTTAAGAATAAGGGGTGAGCCATTTAGAACAGAGATGAGGAGAAACCTTTTCACACAGAGAGTTTGAGTCTGTGGAATTCTCTGCCTCATAAGGTGCTGGAGGCTGGTTCACTGGATGCTTTCAAGAGAGAATTAGATAGTGCTTTTAAAAATATTGGAGTCAGGGGACATGGGGAGCAGGCAGGATGGGATACTGATTGTGGATGATCAGCCATGATCACATTGAATGGCGGTGCTGGCTCGAAGGGCCGAATGACTTACTCCTGCACCTATTGTCTATTGACTAACCCTTGACACCCTTTCTAATCAAGAATTTGTCTATTTCTGCCTTAAGGATATCCACAGCCCTCTGTGGCAATGAGTTCCACAAATTAACGACCCTCTGACTAAAGAGGTTCATCCTCTCCTCCTTTCTAAAAGAGCGCAGTTTAATTCTGGTTCTTGACTCTCCCACAAGTGAAAACATCCTTTCCACATCCACTCTATCTATGCCTTTCATTATTCTGTAAGTTTAAATGAGAACCCCCTCAACCATCTAAACAACAGCGAGTAGAGGGCCAGTGCTGTCAAACGCTCATCATATGCCTACCCACTCACAGGAGAAAACTCACAAAGAACCATTAGAAGTGCTGATTACAGAGAATGTACTCAGCTAATCCTTTTCCACTGCAAACCCATTTGTAATTTACCTGTACCTCACTTTACTTGTAAACTTGATTTACAATAAATTTGATTTGACTTCTTGAGAATTCCAAATGCCCAACTCAGAGCAGGTAAAGCCATTGAGGATGCTCCCCATCAATTCTGTATATTAGCAGGATGATGCTTCATGATTATTGTCATCTGATCATTCAATCAGAGTTCACTCTTCAATAAAAAATGACGATGAACATAATAAAGCAAAAAGTAAAAAGAATACAAACATTCAGGAAACTCTTCCTGCTTTGGAAATAAACCTTTATTTATTGCTTTATGCTCAGGAGCATGATCGCTGGGATAATTATACGGGCATGTGTTTCTATACAGCCCACGGGAGCGTTAGTGTGATGGTATTTGGTTATTGCAGTTAGAAACCAATCAGGCTAATGAATCCCATTGGGGTTTCCTCATAATTCTTCACACGCCATTTAATGTTTTGCACAGCAATAGAACAAATCGAACATGGATCATTGTCATAGTCAGATTTAAGCTACTGGAGTTATGCAAATGATACTTGAATTACCTTACTGAAATGAAACGTAGATAATACTTCAAATACTTGATGAAACAGTGGATTTAGTTTCACGTCATTACAATATGAGTGTGTGCAAAAGATGTTCTTCCTCTGTATAAGAATTATTATATTAATTGAATTGCTGCATGAATTGAAATTTCATGTGATTAGCGTGATCAGTAGGACAATGAGTAAAGTTGCTGCAAACAATGAATTGAGTACAGTGTTAGCCTTCGGTGTGGTCTGTGTGGAGTTTCACACATTCTCCCTGCCGCTGCATGGGTTAAATCTGGATGCTCTGATTTCTGTCCATGTTCGCCCGAAGGCAAGTCAACTTGATTTGATTATTATATGACCAGTGAGGTGATGTACAATGAAAATCTTGCTTGCAGCAGCATCACAGGTACATATACTCAGCTAACTCAAAATAAATTAAAAATACATTATATACAAATTACCCCATTACAAGATTGTTAAGTGCTTGGACACGCCAGAGGCAGGAAACGTGTTCTCGATGTTGGGGAGTCCAGAACCAGCGGCCACAGTTTAAGAATAATGAGTAAGCCATTTAGAACGGAGACGAGGAAGCACTTTTTCTAGAGAGAGGTGAGTCTGTGGAATTCTCTGCCTCAGAGGGCGGTGGAGGCACGTTTTCTGGATGCTTTCAAGAGAGAGCTCAATAGGGCTCTTAAAAATAGCGGAGTCAGGGGATATCGGGAGAAGGCAGGAACGGGGTACTGATTGGGGATGATCAGCCAATATCACATTGAATGGCAGTGCTGGCTCTAAGGGCCAAATGGCCTACTCCTGCACGTATTGACTATTGTCTATATTGTCTATATCCTGTAAGAGAGTGAAAAGAAATAAGACCGTGCGTTGAAAAAAATATTAGTGCAAAAATACATAATCAGAAATAAGTCCCACTGGTGGTCAGCAGTGTACACTGCCGCTGAGGTAGATCAGGTTTTCTAAAATTAACAATCCATAACAATTCACAAATTGGTTTGGTTTTCCTCATGCAACTCGCTTCTTTGTACGTTATTTGCCGTATAAACCTCATTGTGATTTTTTTTTACAAGGAGATTCAGCTATGGTAAGCTTTGTTTAGCATTGAAATGTTATTTGATAAACTTTAATTTTAAAAGCATTTCAATGTATTTTCTTAATTTTAGTTAGTAACTTACCATACTGCATAGACTATTAAGAATCAGGAAATTGTATTCTATTATGGGGGAAGAAACTGCAGATGCTGGTTTACAACGAAGATAGGCACAAAATGCTGGAGTAACAGCGGGTCAGGCAGCATCTCTGGGGAAAAAGAATTGCTGACAGTTCAGTTTGAGACCCCTCTTCAGACTGAGAGTCAGGGGAGAGAGAAACAGGAGGTATGAAAAGAACATGAGATATGTAAGAGCTCAGTATGTGAGAACATGCTGAACAGTATTTTTAAGACATCCAGCTATATTAGGATATTGACCCTCTTTTAATTTTCATGCCTAACCTTTGAACAGATTTGCTTGGAAGCCTGTACTATCAATAAACCTGCTTAAAATAACAACCTAAAGGTGCAATAAATGAGATGAGAAATGAAGCTCTTCTTTGCAACTATATCATGTATTTATGTAGCTAATTTAACATTGTTAAAACCACCCAAGCATTAATCAAGAAAATCTGACATTGAGCCACATGAAGATGTATTAATATGAAAAGGAATTGGAAAGGACCCATTGTCAACATCATTCTTTTCCTCTACTCAATGAGGGTGCAGCAATGGTGTAGCCAATGTAGCTGCTGCCCCACAGTTCCAGGGACCGAGTTTCAATCCTGACCTCTGGATCTGTTCCTGTGGAGTTTATATGTTCTCTGAGTGCTCTGTTTCCCCACCATATCCTAAAGATTTGCAGATCAGTAGTCTAATTGACCCTTGTAACTGTTCCATAGCATGTAGGGAACCTGGGGGGAGGGGGGGGGACAACGGGGGGGGGGGGGGGGGGGGCAACAAAATGGCATGAATGTGAATGGATGCTTGATGGTTTGTGCAGACTTGATGGGTTGAAGGGCATGTTTCAGTACTGTAAGACTATGAATCTACACTATGAGATCAGAACTAACCTGTGACATAACACCATATACCTCACCTAACTTTACCGTGCAATCTGTAAGACCTTTAAACATTAAAAATAAACTTTTAAAATTGACAATTGTCCTATCAATAATTGGTGTTGGCAAAATAGTTCTAAACATCCAGCACTCTCCTGACATGTGGGAGCATGTCCTCCATTCAGTTCTGAAAGGCTTGTCTCTAACTTTTAATGTCATGCCCTTAAGGTCTTGAATCCCCAACACTAATACAAGCGACCAAAAAAACGGTTAAAACAAATATCTGAAGGAGAAAACTGTGTTAAGTGATCGGCATGGACATGAAAACAGAGCAGACAGATATCTGTGGCCACTACACTAGAGTCCTACCATCAATAGTAAGGTTAAATGAGAACTTACCAGTTTGAAGTTTGATCATGGTTTTATGAGGAGTTACGTTGGTGATTACGTGAAGAAGCCCAGCCAGTCCGCATGCATGTCAATCTTCAAAGCAGCAGTATGAAATCACAGATAACCAAAATCGAAGTAAACATAGTAAGATTAGCAACCTGAGAACTAACAGAGGATCTTATGAGAGAGGGTTGGGCGTGGAGGGCACGTAATCACCAACGTAACTCCTCAAAAAATCAAGATCAAACTTCAAACTGGTAAGTTCTCATTAAATCTTACTATTTTACTTCGGAGTCACGTGAGTGATTCCGTGAAGGGTTGAAAGCCCTGTGATTTCATGCTGCAGATCCAAATCTCAGCGTCTCACTGCATCGATTGACTCAGGATGCGTGAATAATCAAAAAATGCATTAAGCATGACATTGATTCAAATGTATTAATGGTTTACGTTAACAAAACAAATCAATAGCAACCCCTGTATCTCAGGGGAGGCTAAAGTGGACGCAAAACAGAATGGGCAAAATCCGGGTCAGTAACTGGCCTATGGTAAAAAAACAACAAAAAAAAAACAATTTAGTTGACTATCCTGCGGTCGTGAGGATATGGTCGATGGGAATGTCCATTGCCCTGGATGCTGACGTTGATGCTGCCCTGGTGGAATGAAATATACAATCGTCAGTGTTAATACCTGCATAACCAGAACCTGCTGCAGCCACCTTGAAATAGTCTGAACTGACCTTCCTTTGTGTGATTGTTTGTCGCTCAATAAACAATGCTGATTCCACACTTCTTTAGATTCTGGTGGCCTTGATATAATATAGCAAGCCTGCCCTCCCACATAGACGTGAGTCCGTGGGTTATCCGAAAATTGATCTTAAATCCTGCCACCCCTGGTCTGCTCTGCTTGTGTAGATCAGAAATGTAAAATGTAATGGCACCTACAACCAACTCCATCCTATCTAGCCACAGCATTTGCAATGTTTTGCCCTCGTTGTGCTGATATTAGTGTCATGACTAAGGATGTAGCTGGAACCCCCTGGTGAAGTAATGTTAACACATTTTCAAATAAAACTGCATATTCTTGTAGTGGGATAACTTGTGTCAAGATCTCTTTAACAACTCGATATCCGGGGTTGAACCCGACAGAGTGGCTCCCGTTTGTTGCAGCTGTAGTGGCTCTATAACTGAATTATTGTCAAAGACCATTTAAGAATGAACTGGAAGATGCCAGTAATCTGTATTAAACCATATTAACCATATTAAACGGAACATCAACATTTAAACAAAACCACTTCCGATCCTCTCAATAGGAATGTACTGCATTTTTGGGTGCTATCCCTGCACTCTGTAGTGAGCATATCCATGGCTTGATGAGACAACCTGAGCCATAAGAATGTGTAAGTCAATAATTGTTTTATTATGCATAGGCCGGTTTCCTGAATCACAGTTTGAATCAGCAAGTTTTCGTTTTTTAGAATAACCATGTGCCGTTGTATTATTATGCCTGACAAAAGCAGGCAACATGGCTGCTTAGCCAGTCCGACAGTAGGAAACCTAAAGCGAGGTCTTGCTGACTGTTTTAAGACCCAACTAATGAGGCAAAATGAACAGACATAAAAGAACATTTCTCCTTTTTGTAGCAAGAATGTATTTCTGCGCACTGTTGTGCCACATATTTTTGCAATCAGTGAATAAACATGAAACCAACATGTTGATATTCCATGTAGCATTGAACCATACTTTCATAATACTTTGAGATCCAATACCTATTCTGTGTTGTCATCGATCTGAACTGGATGATACACCAGTGGCAAAGGAGATCAGGTAAATTATTACAGGATACTTTTAATCTATTGCCATGTGACTAACATATGCCACCACCATAGTGTCGCAACTTGAAGTTGATCATGTAGATTATGTATATTCGCTCAATAGCCCCTTACCCATGGGGTGCATCTAGTGTATATATTTCATTGATACCAACAACTGAAGAATTGGTAACTCATGCAAATGTCCACTACCTCCAATTACAGATGGAATTCGGAACTTCTCACCTTAAAGCCCTTAGCATCAGTTTGTAATAATTGAATTCAATCGACCAAACTACTGGAGCAATGCTGAATACTGTTTTTTCATCATTGTGACTGAGGTAGCTTCAGCTGGTAATAGCATAAGGTTGTTAACAATGGTTTACATGTCCTTTGAGAGGTCACTACTTTGCACGATTTCAGTTCCTTGATTTGCACAGCTGAAACACAGCTACTATATTGCCAATTAGTCTTGATGAAAATATGTCAGTTTTATAACAGATTGCTATTAACTCCAATCTCTTGCCACAGGGCGGAGTCATAGGCTAATTAATAGTTCAAGGTAAATCCCAATGACCAACAAACAATTTATCCCTTCCGCAATGTTTTACTGTTATTAGTACAGTTATATTGTCTTTGATAATCTATGTAATGGGAACTGCATAGAATGGACCCTTGAGACCCTTATGAATCTGTTGTTAGTCAGGAAAATAAGTTTTCATATTCGTAAAGTTCATATGCGACACTCTCCATTTTTCATAATAAACAGGCCACTCCTGCCTTATTCCATGGGTGCTTTGCTTGAGAACTCTGGCCCTTATTTCCGAACCTTATCTTCAAGACAACCCTGGCCATAATCCAATCTTGCTTGGAATGCTAGTACTGTGCCTCTAAGCAGATGTTTTTATCCTTTGTGTGTTGTACAAACAAGTGTAAATATTACAACTTGTGAGTGGTGTACTTACCCATGTTTCGGAATGCCAGACCAACTTTGTTGAGTAGGGTTGGTAGGGTGTATGGAATTTCTGCCCAGCTATCATGCTACCCCCAACTCCAGTGAACTGCCTCCTGCCGATGAGCGCCTGGGGCGCGTTCTGAAATGATGAACCTTTGCCCGCCATTGGCCTTAATTGATTCATCTGGCAGGTTTTCTCCCCTGTTGAATAGGCCTATCTGAATAACAGATTCAGCGGCTGGCTCTCACATCCCCCTGTTGGCGCTATTCACTGCCGGCACATATGTGCTCCAGTATATTCCATCGACTTCGTTAGAGTCTGGAGTCAGTTATATGTTGACCTTTCACACTCCCCTCCTTAGAGAGGGCGATTCGTAGGCAGCCCAAAACAGACACTGCCACAGGCCGCAGGATACCTATGCTGATATGAACCCATTGGACCTATACCCGAATAGAACATTCTGCTGGGAAGGCTACTTTGTTGTCAGGAAAAGGTACATTTGACACTTGCCGTTCATTCCCTTGGGGTATGCCCCATGGCCATACCCTGAGACTCAGCGTCAGCAGGATACTGACCCGTATTGGTCACCGCTTCCAAGAGGGAGACCTGTAGCAGCTCTGTCAACTGGCTCTGCTGGTGCGGCCTGCAGAGGTGGAACATTTGGCTCAACCTTATCATCAGAGTCGGGGTCAGAGCTAAGATGACCCATGGCTCACCCCTCCTCATCCATGAGGGTGCTATCAAACAGCTCTCTACTAGGTGCTGCTGGCGCCTTTTTGTTCAGGGTGGCGTTGACACTCCTCCTGCTGGCCTGTGCCCTGCTGTAGCACTGTATGCAATAGTTGCTGCAGTTGGGATAGTCGTTCAAATGCACTATCCAGCCCCGGTGAGGAATCATCCCCTGACTCCGTGGGCCTTGCAGACTTATGTGTTACCTTGAGCAACCCTCAAGGTAACACATAAGTTGCCGGCGTTGCCTCTCGTAGAGGCCAGCGCTTTTTGACATGAACAGCCCTGTCCCAGGCGCTACTGGCGCGGCTCTCCCGTAGGCCGGCAATGTCACAAATGAAACAGCCCTGTCCCAGTCGCTGCTGGCGCAGCTCTCCCATAGGCCGGCGCTTTCATACATGAAGCAGTCCTGCCAGGCGCTGCTGGCGCAGCCTGTCCCATAGGCCCGCGCTATTACACATGAAGCAGCCCTATCCCAGGTGCTGCTGGCGCGGCCTGTCCCCATAGGCCTGCACTATTTCAGTGTAGGCTCACTAATTCAATTTTTTAGTGTGGAGCTTCACCTGTGAAGGGTTAAAGCAATTTTAACACTTCACAGCAACTTGTGCTAAGCAAAGAAAAAATGTCATTGTCCTGACAGGGACACATGACAATAACTCTTTTGATTTTTGACTTTGACTTTACTTTGACTTTAAAACACTATAGCATACATGCAAACTTTATTATTAGAGAAAACCCCTTGCAGCCCGACTCACCTGAGTCCCATAGGACTGAACGAGTCCTTTCTCCACCAATTTTACTCCCTGCCTGGGGACCAACGTCTGTGATCCGCTGACCACACTGTCAGCGACTCTGGCGTTACTTCCTTGCCACTCCATGGCATCCTCGCAGGCTGGAAGCCACTGACTGCCTTGTCAGTGGCTGCTTATCTTAAAACCCGATCTTTTGCCGGTTATCCGCTTCCGCGGTCGGACTGGAGTTTCCCCACAGTCCATAGCCGGCTCACTCGTCGGGCTGTGAATCTGGCAGGAAAAACTCTGTGAAGAGAGGCTCCTGCTCGAAAAAAACCCTGGTAAGTAAAATCAAACTTACCTTTTAGGTTTAACTTACCGATGGCAAGGGCGCTGCCCTATGTGAAACACAGCGATATGGTCTCCCAGAACCTCCACCCTCTGGTGTGGGAGTCACAACCGGACCACAACTTAACTGCAGTCCCTGCTAAAGTGGCCCTGATCAACGCAAGATCCTTACTGAACAAAACCCTCATCCTCAACGACTTCTTCACCGCACATGGATTGGACTTCTTACGGGTCACAGAACCTGGCTTAATCCTGGTGAGCTTGCTCCACTCGTGGAACTCCGTCCTGATAACTGTAACTTTTTCAACTCGCCTAGGCTCTCCGGATGCGGTGGGGGCCTAGCCACCGTGTTTAAGAAACATTTCAACTGCCGCCTCCTGAACGCTGATCATTTCTCCAGCTTCGAACATCAACTAATTATAGTTGGTCTAGTCTGTCCACTTTTAATTGTTCTTGCGTATCGCCCACCAAAAATGCATAAGGACTTTATCACACAATTTGCTGATCTTATCTCTAGCTTGTTGCCCAAATTTGACCGGGTCCTTCTTCTTCTTTCATGGGGAATGCACAGCCTAAAGTTGTTGGACAACTTGTTCTATTTTATCTTCTGTTTGTGCACGTCGAGTTGATTGCATTAGTCGAAACAGGGTGGACCACGTGAAGGTTGCAATGACCGGGTCCTGATTCTTGGTGATTTTAACATTCATGTCTGCTGTCCTACTAAGCTTCTTGTGAGTGAAGTTATGAACCTGGTTGAGCCCTTCAATCTGACTTTACTTACCACTGGACCCACGCACAAGCTTGGCCAAACACTTAACCTAGTGCTATCGTCTGGTCTCCCAATTTGTAATATAAAAATTATTGATGCTTGTCTGACAGATCATAGTGCAATTATATTTGATGGATCTCTGCCTTTCTCACTATCCCATCTCCCTGCTCGCTACTCCTGCTACGTAAACTCTTCAACTGCCAGTAAGTTCTCTGAGGCTCTCATAGCTGCTCCCGACATCTGCACCATCGAGGCATCTCCCCTCCATCTCAGCATTGACAACCTAATTTCTTTATTCAATACCACTTGATCTTCCATGCTGGATTCTGTTGCTCCTCTTAAAATGAAAAAGCCTAAGTCTAAAGACTCAATGACACCAACTGAGCCCTAAGATGAGAGTGTAGAAAATCAGAATGGAAGTATAAATCTGATAAGCTTCAAATTTCCTTTGCACTTCTGAGAAACAATCTTCTCAAATACCAGCGAGCAGTAAAGTCTGCGAGAACACAATACTTTTCCGACCTTATTTCCAAAAACGCACATAACTCCAAGGTCCTATTTTGTACTATTACCTCTGTCATATGTCCTGCCCCCAGTACCAGCTTAGCTGGGTCCCCTGCTAAGTGCGAAGAATTTACTACATTTTTAACCAGCAAAGTTGAGAACATCAAAACAAATATTTCCCCGCCCACCCGTGAACTAGCTGTCTCATTGGTCTATTCTTCTAAATTAGAGTGTTTCCAACCCTACTGCCCTTCTGAAGGATGTCATTGCAATAGCCGGTCCCAGCAACCTCTCTATCATCAACAGTTCTCTGGCCACTGGCACTGTTCCAACCTGCTTCAAGCACGTGGTGGTCCAGCCCCTCCTGAAAAAGCCTAACCAAGACCCCACCTTGCCTAGCAACTACAAACCTATTTCCAATGTTTTTCTTTCAAAAGTCCTTGAAAAGGTAATTCTAAATCAACTAATGCCTTACCTACACCAAAATACCATCCTGGAAAGTTTCCAATCAGGTTTCAGGGCCCACCACAGCACAGTCTGCCTCGTTGAAGGTACATAATGACCTGATTCTCACCATTGACTCCGGCGACTGTGCAATCCTGCTCGTTCTCGACCTCAGCGCAGCATTTGATACAGTGGACCACACCATCCTAATTGACCGTCGCCGGTACGGGGTTGGTATTGATGGCACTGCCCTGAGCTGGTTCGTCTCCTACCTCAAAGATAGGAGTTTCTCTACAAACATAGCCCACTCTTTCTCTTCCCCAGTTAGCCTTTAATAAAATAATTCAACTTCCCCACAAGGACATGCTCCTCTTAGGCCAAGTCATTCAAAGGCACAGCATTTTCTTCCACTGCTATGCAGACGATACACAGCTCTATCTCCCCCTGAAACCCAACAACCGATCAAATTTACTCAGCCTTATGCACTGCCTCAAGGATATAAAGTGTTGGATGGCCCAGAACTTCCTCCAACTAAACGAGAGCAAGTCTGATGTCATCCTACTCGGCCCCTCGGACTCAATCAAAACGATAGCAGGCAGCCTTGGAAGCCTAACCTCCTTACTCAAACCTCACGTCAAAAACCTTGGCGTGATATTTGACTCCACATTGAGGTTTGACAAACAAGTCAATGCTGTGGTAAAAGCTAGCTTCTTTCAGCTTCGCACGATAGCTAAAATCAAACCATTCCTCCAATTCGACGACCTTGAAAAGATCATCCACGCATTTATCTCCTCCCACCTTGATTACTGCAACTCCCTTTACACTGGCATCAACCAATCATCCTATCCCGCCTGCAATTGGTTGAAAACGCCGCAGCGAGACTTCTGACGGGCACCTGAAAAAGGGACCACATTACCCCGATTCTGGCCTCTCTCCACTGGCTCCCAGTGCAGTTCAGAATCAATTTGAAACACCTCCTTTATGCATACAAAGCCCTTAACGGGCTTGCCCCCACCTAAATCAAAAGTCTGCTAACCTACCATTCCACCTCCAGGTCCCTCAGGTAAGTCGACTTGGGGCTACTGACTATCCTGCGGTCCAGGGATAAGCTCAGGGGCGACTGCGCTTTTGCGGTTGCAGCACCTAGACTCTGGAACAGCATCCCTCTTCTCATCAGAACTGCCCCCTCCATCGACTCCTTTAAGTCTAGACTTAAAACTTATTTCTACTCACAAGCGTTTCTTGTGGTCCTCTGAGGGAGCGCTTATATGTATGTTTGTATTGTTAATCTATGTACCACTGTACGTGGAACGTTAGTACCTGCACTGATGTAAAGCACTTTGGTCAACAAGAGTTGTTTTTAAATGTGCTATGGAAATAAAATTGACTTGACTTGACTTGACTTGGAAATGTGCCACAACAAATCAAGACGTGAGAAGTGTATTATTTTATTAAAACTATTCTAAATGGCACTCTAGTGGAAAATACCACCATAGATATCCTTTTCTCACTTAATTTATTGTCAAGTGATATTTCAGCACTGAACCATCTTGGTCCGACATACTCGGATGGGGTCTCAGCCTCTTCAGTACAGGACAGAGAGACAAGCAAACTCTTTAGCACCTCACCAATCAAAATCGGATGAGAGTGGAGACTGCCAATTGGACTGCCCATTAGTTCTGTTCAAGCGAAGTACTTAACTAACAAATATATTCACAAATTTTCACAGGAACTCGGTATCGAAACATAATTTCCAATGTTGAAAAGAGAGTTAACATCTTGATCATCTTCAATTTTTATTGAAAAATTGAAAATTTTAAACCAAAGGACTGATGCTTTTGTTTCAACATTTAAACAAAAAGCTATTAAAGAAAGAATTAGCAGTTATATAAAGCCTTTAACATTTTCTAGACATTGCAAATTACTTTGAGATGTATTCAGTATTGGAAACATAGCAATCAGTTTTTTTGCAATCATAGCAACATAATCTAGGTTAATGATAAAGAGTGTCAAATGGGAGTTCCTGTGTAGAACTCCCTGGGGAGAACTCCCTTCCGCCTTCTGCGAAAGAGTATCATGGAATCTTTTGTTGAGAGTATCGAGGAACCTTGGTTAACATTTCATCGGAAAAACACCATTTCCAAGACCTGCAAATCTGCCCTTCTCAAATTTGACAAATAGGAAGAGACAAATTCATCACTTGGAAACTATGTTTAAATGATAAAAAAGAGAAGTAGATTCAGATTTTCTCTTCTTTCTTCCAAAGAACATTTTTCTCATGCAGTAAATGTTCACGAAGCAGAAGCAGTTACTCAATTTGCTACAGCTGAAATGTTACAGGTTCTATGGACAGACTGCAAAGCTTTCCTCACTCCCCCTTAAAAGCTCTCAAAGGAATCATTGAAGACTTGAGAGGTTAGATTCTGAGTTGCATAGATAACCTAGGCTAGATGTACACACCTGAATCATCTCATGATAAGAAAGATATAATACACAGAAGTAAACCATTCATCCCATCATGCCAATTTTAGTGCTTCGAAAGTGATATAGAATTTAAGAAAGATCAGACTCAAAACACCAAATAAAAACAGAAAATGCTGGTAACACTCAGCAGGTCAGGTAGCCCAGTGGAATACACCGCCCCCCCCCCCCCCCCCCCCCCCCCCCTCCCCAGTCTCCCCAGATCGTGAACATAAATCAGGCTGTTGTCTCCCACATTGTCGTAGATCTGATTTCACTGGAAGATCTGTCCTCCATTGCTCCAAACCTGTGGTGCCTTAAATCTGTATAGCAGCTATTTATTTTTATTACGCCAACCTATTGCTTTCCCAGTAGATCCACTGCTGCTGCCTGTTCTTGTCAGGCTGAACTTATTTCTTCCTGCCTTGACATAATCATTTCTTTCCAGTCCAGTCTTCCCTTGGGCCTCTCATGCTAAAACAGAAAACAGTTCAAGTTTGTCCAACTTTTCCTGAGAGCTAATTAGACAATGGACAATAGGTGCAGGTGTAGGCCATTTGGCCCTTTGAGCCAGCACCGCCATTCAATGTGATCATGGCTGATCATCCCCAATCAGTACCCGTTCCTGGCTTCTCCCCATATCCCCCGACTCCGCTATCTTTAAGAGCCCTATCTAGCTCTATCTTGAAAGTATCCAGAGAACTGGCCTCCACCGCCCTCTGAGGCAGAGAATTGCACAGACTCACAACTCTCTCTGAGAAAAAGTGTTTCATCATCTCCGTTCTAAATGGCTTACCCCTTACTTTTAAACTGTGGACCCTGGTTCTGGACTTCCCCAACAACAGGAACATATTTCCTGCCTCTAGCGTGTCCCAGCCCTTAACAATCTTATATGTTTCAATAAGATCCCCTCTCATCCTTCTAAACTCCAGAGTTTACAAGCCCAGCCACTCCATTCTCTCAGCATATGACAGTCCCGCCATCCCGGGAATTAACCTTGTACACCTACGCTGCACTACAATAGCAAGAATGTCCTTCCTCAAATTAGGGGACCAAAACTGCACACAATACTCCAGGTGTGGTCAAACTAGGGCCCTGTACAACTGCAGAAGGACCTCTTTGCTCCTATACTAGACTCCTCTTGTTATAAAGGCCAACATGCATTTGCTTTCTTCACTGCCTGCTGTATCTGCATGCTTACTTTCAAGCTAATTCTCTCCTGTCCTGGCAACATCATGGTAAACATCTTCTGCACCTGTTCCAAAGCCTCTACATTGTTCCTGTAATGGGGCGATCAGAACTGCACACAGTACACCAAATGGGGTCATCTTTAATTGGCAAGAACACAACTAAATGAGAAGATACTTTGCAAGAATCTGGTAACATCATGGTCAGTCTAATGACAGCAACTTTGAAATACAGAGGGAACTATCTGTGACGCCACCTCCCCATCACCCACCACCACACACACATTACCCTATCATCATCAACTCAAGCTAACTGCAGCTTTTCAGGTTGTTCCCTCTGTATTTCAGTCATAGAATCATATGGCAGGGAAACATGCCCTTTGGCCCAACCCATCTGTGCCCACCAATATTTCCTATCTTAGATAGTCCCATTTACCAGCATTTGGCCCATATCCCTTTAAACCTTTCCTGCACATGTAACTGTCTGAATGTATTTTTCCTCTGGCAGGTCTTTCCATAAACCGGCACCCTCTATGTGAAAGATTTGCCCCTCAGATGCTTATTAAATCTTTGTCCTCTCATCTTAAAGCTACACTCCTTTGTACGTTGTTCCCCTAACCTGGGAAAAAGACACATTGCTCGTGTGGAAAGATTAGGTTTAAGTTGTGATTAGGTGAGGCGAGCAACTAAACCAACAGGCCAGTTCATCTTGCAAAGAGGATCCAGTCCTTGTTGATCCTTGAATAGAGTTGAGATCAGAAGGTCAAAAGGTCAGTTTCTGTTTTAGAAAATGAACATGTTGCCTTCTTTCACTGGATGACACTTGAGTGGAGGAGTTTTTGACAGCAACGGCCCAATGCAGGACAGTTTACTGATAATAATTGAATTCAACAACTTTATAGACACATCATGGAAGCAGGCCATTTGACACGCCAAACATCGATCACCCATTCACTCTTTCATCAATCGTTGAGTGCTATCCCACTTTCTAATCCACTCCCTACATACTAGGGGCAATTTACAGAGGTTTTTTTTTATAAATAATATTTTTATTAGAAGTAATCCATCATAACAATGGTATAACAACTTTTCAAATACACAACCAACTTAATTCAATAAGTATACGGATGTTACAAATAATTCTTATAAACTTCTATTTTTTAGAAAGTAGAAAAAGAAAAGAATAGATTTTAATCAATAAGAATAGTGATTAAATAATAATTTTGATTATATAGAAAGAGAAAGAGAAGAGAAAAAAAAAGAAAAAAGATTATAGTATACATCTTATTAGTGAATAACATAATTTCAAATAACGATATCAATAGAGACATGCATACAAATCCAAAAAAAATAAATTATTTTCATCTACTCCTGCCGGGTACCCATTGAGTTGTGATGCCAAGAACAGCTACCCCTTCAAATTTTCTGTATATGGAGACCATATCTGTTCAAAGAGTTCGTATTTGTCCATTAGGACAAATCTGTTTTGTTTCCAAATGCAATGTCTCCAACATTTCCACTGTCCACATTTTAATTGTGGGGGATAATGTTCCCTTCCAAAATTTCAATATTAATTTTTTCCCTATTATCAAACAGTAATCCAAGAAATTTCTTTAGTTTATTGTTAATATTAGATTTGAATCCAGAACTCCTAATATTATTAATTTTGGATCTGGGTCCAGTTTAATTTTAAGAACTTCAGCGATAACTCTAAAGATTTCTGTCCAATAATAGGTGAGTTTTATACATGTTACAAAACTATGCGTTAAGTTAGCTTCCAGGTTCTGACATTTATCACAAATAGAAGAAATGTTAGGATAAATTCTATTTAATTTCGTTTTGAATAATGTAATCTGTGTAATACCTTAAATTGTTTCAATATATGTCTAGCATTTAATGAGCAACGATGTATACATTGTAGGCTTTCTTCTCAAGTTTCCTTCGTTATAGATAAACCTATTTCATTTTCCTATGTTTGTCGGTATATTTCCGAAATTGGGATTTCCCTATCCAAGATAGTATTGTATATATACGCTATTAATTTTTCTGTATTTGGGTGTTTATTAAACAATTAATCTAATAATCCTTGTTTTCTATTTCTTGTGTATTTGACTTAATATAGTTTCTAATTTGTAAGTACCTAAATATGTTATTTGACTGCAATCCATAGATTTACAGAGGTTAATGAACGTACAAAGCTGCATGGCTTTGGGATGTGGGAGGAGCATCCAGAGAAAATACACGTGAACACAGGGAGACCACCCAAACCCCTACAGCAAAGGTGAGGATCAAGCCTGGGTCTCTGACGCCATGAGGCATGGGCTCTACCAGCTATGCCACTCTGCTGCCTAATGTATTTGTGCCTCAGTTTGAACGTTTTGGATTTAAGGCAAGAAAAGCAAGGATTATTTTAAAGGGGAAAGATTACAATGACAAGGGCCAAATCAATTTAAAGAAAATGAAAATAGTTCATATATCACCGCTGCATCATAAAGCCATTTATATCCATTTGGCTTGTTAATTGTACTCGCAATTGAACCATGAAATCAAAATATGAGCGTTTAATCTAAGAAGGAAGAATTACATTCCATATGCTCATAAGAAAATTTATCCAACTTAAAAAGAACTGCTGACAACGCATCTGGAATAATCTTGCCATGGTAAATTGGCTTAGATGCAAGTTGCAAACATAAATGCCCTAAATGAATGACCTCGCTATCTGGTCATTCCAGCGTCAGCAGTGGCTCAGGTGATAACTTATCAATTATCATCTTCTCTCACAAGAAGACAAATTCTAGTTTCAATCCTGAGACCTGAGCAGAAAAAAAGAGTTCATCCATACTCCACTGTAACACTGAGGATGCTCTTCACTGTCAAAAGTGCTGCCTTTCAAAAAACGCACTGGATGTATATCTTGCCTGTTCATTTAAGTGAGCGCAAGAGATTCAATGGTATTACTTTGAACAAGAGCAGCAAAGTGTTGTGCTTGGTGCTACTAGAAATGGATGAACTATTACTCACTGGTTGCTGTCTTTGTGAGTTTTCTGCTGTGTTACCCTCTAATTCAGTGAGCGCATTTCAAAAATACGTCTACCCTGATAAAGACATTAAAGATGTGTAAGAAAGAACTGCAGATGCTGGTTTAAATTGAAGGTAGACACAAATTGCTGGAGTAACTCAGCGGGTGAGGCAGCATCTCTGGAGAAAACGAATGGGTGACGTTTCAGGTCAAGACCCTTCTTAACGATGTGGCAGAGGGTCAGATATTCCTTTACAATTTACATTGTAGCAAAACTGAAATGATCCAAATCTTGCAGATACAGATCTCCAGTGCAAATTAACATCTGAACATGAAATTAGTAGGCCTTTTGCAAGTTTTTTTTATCAGTTTCTTCAAATTCACATTCTTGCTTATTCTCACTGGTTCTTCTCATACCAAAGCTCAACCACACCCAATGTAGGATGATTACTTTGGAAGACTCCTGGGTAGGTGTGGCTAATCTCATTGGCAAGTACCTTCATTGGGATTGCAGAGGGAGCATCAGAGATTGAAGGAGGGCATTTTAGAATGTGGTGGGACAAGACATAAACTAGCACCACCAGAAAGCCATGCTGAACTACCTCTTTGATGACCCTCAGACTATCATTGATCAGACTTCGCTGGCTTTACCTTGCACTAAATGTTATTCCCTTATCATGTATCTATACACTGTAAACAGATCGATTGTAATCATGCTTTCTCTTTCTGCTGACTGGATTAACCAACAAAAGCTTTTCACTGTACCTCAGTACACGACAATAAACTAAACTGAAACCAAAATTAATGTTAAAAATTGTTATTACTGATATGTTAGTTCCACTTCTTTGCAAAATGATTATACTTTGACATTTGTTTCAGTGAATGTTGCACAGACATATATTCAAGCTTTCAATGTCTGACAACCAGAGTATAATATAGACATCATATTTTCAAACATGTGATTAACCACTTCTGTATCATTGTTTCCTCTGTGTTCCAGCCCTTGTATAAAAGTAAAGGTGTAATTGTAAATGTAATTATGAATGGAATGCATGTCCACATTTGCTTCTACCTTGCTTCCACCTTGACATGGTATTATTGCCTGCCATTGTTATCATGAAACTTGTTATGTAGCTGCATCAGCACATTGCAATATGCTTGGAATTTTACTGCAGGATGTGGGTATTTCGGGAAAACTCACATTTATTGTCCGTCACTAATTATCTCTGAGTTGTGATCAGTTGTTTTCTTGAACCACTGCAGCCCTTTTGGGTTGTTGTTGTAAAATATTTTTATTAGAAATAAATACATATTAAGAAGGAATAACATAAAATCAAAAAAGAAGAAACATATTATTCATCACATACATTCTTAATATTTTTAAAGTTTACAATCGTTCTTATTTATACCTATACTTTTTATTATTTTATAACAGAACGAAAATAGTAAAGAGAAATAATAAAAAGAAATAAAATAGAAGTAGAAAATCGATAAAATGAGTGGAGTATAAAACAAGATATTCTTCATTGGAGATATATGCGTGGTCTATTGTATATAGTTCTTCATCTATTCCTTCAGTCAGGCCCTCGAACCGGACCTCCTTGACCCTTTAAGTATTCAATAAATGGAGACCATATTCCTCTGAATTGATCTACCTTGTCCAAAAGGACAAGTCTTAGTCTTTCCAGATGAAGTGTCTCCGACATTTCTGTAATCCACATTTTGATTGTGCGGGATGTAGGATCTTTCCAAAATCTTAGTATTAGTTTTTTACCAATTATTTAACTATAACCAATAAAAAATATTTGCTGTGTTGTTAGTAGATGATCCGTTTCTATTATTCCTAATATAATTAATTTTGAGTCTGGAGTCAGATTTGCATTAACTACTTTCGAGATTATGTTAAAAATTTCTATCCAAAAATTAGTAATTTTTATACATTTTGTGAATGAATGCGTTAGATTAGCTTCTAAATGCTGACATTCATCACATATAGCAGAAACATTTGAAAAAATTCTGTTTAATTTGGATTTCGAAAAGTGTAATCTATGTAAAACTTTAAATTGTATCAGGGAGTATCTGGCATTTAATGAGCAGTGGTGTATATGTTGTAAACTTTCATTCCATTCTTCTACACTAATTGTTTGTCCTAATTCGTTTTCCCATGCTTGCCTATATATTTCCGACTTTGGTAAATCATTTTCCAATAAAATATTATAAATATATGATATTAATTTTTCTGTATTCGGATATTTATTTAGACATTCATCTAAAATTTCTGTCTTTCTATTTCTAAAATCCTGTGTGTTTGATTTAACATAGTCTCTAATTTGTAAATATCTAAAGTACTTTTTTGAGTGTAATCCATAATTTTGTTGTAATTCCTGAAATGAAAGGAATAAACTTTTGGGTTGTTGAATATGTTTCCACAGTGTTGTTGTTTTTGGGGCAGTTCCAAGAATTAGATCCAAGGATGGTGAAGGAATGACAATATATTTCCAAATCAGGATTGTGTGTATGGAGGGCAATCTGCAGATGGTAGTGACCCCATGAGCCTGCTGCTTGCGTGGGCCACCTTGCCTCTTCTGCAATTACAGATTGAATAAGGTGGTAGATTTGTGGGTTGAGAGGAGGTGGTATGGAAAGCTAACTAGATTTTGGGATATGCTGTGTGGGGAGCAATGCTGGGCCCTAGAGCGTGGATTTAGGAGCAAAGCAAGAAGGAGACTGGGCCAGCAGGTCAGTGCCAATCAGGGTCTGGAACCGTGATGCCTGCAGTGACAGTGATCAGGATGGATCTATTATTTAGAAAGTAGGATTGAGAATTTGCTGTGATTCTACTCTTTCTTTACTGGCAGAATGTTCAGCGGCACTGAACATTTTTGCAACTAACATTGCCAACTAAATCAGGAACCGGAATCAACGATTTAAGCAAAGTAGATGAATTGGAAATATGCTTATGAAATTATTGCAATCAAAATCAGATTTTATTTCGGAATCACGTGAATGACTACGTGAAGACCCCGTCCAGCATGCATCCGCGACATTAGCGTTCATGCAATGCACCCGCGACGAACGGGAGTTCAAGGTGCTCCCGCTACAATTTGAAAGTCGGGCCGACAGGTAAATGTTCTACCGTGGCCGTGTGTATTTTCTCTGTGGTCTTCTTTGTGTTCCATGAAGAATGAGCAAGACTAGAGGAAATAAATCTGTAGCTCGCCCCCGTTAATCTCCCGTTGAGGAGCGTTCTTTGGAGGGGGGGCGAGAGGTGGCAGGATTGACCACCGAGCCGAGCCCAGCACCGCTAGTGCAGCCTGAGCAGTGGGCTGAAGGTACCTGCAGCCTGAATCGGGCGGTAGTATCCGACGATTCGGATGACGATGCCTCACCGCTCAAGAGCGGCAAAGGCAGTCGCCTAAGCTGAATGGAACAGCTTATGGAGCAATTGCTCCAGCGAGATATGCTGAGAGAGCAGCAGCAGTCTCGCCAAGGGAGGTCAGGCACTCCCACTGTGCCCTTTACGGCACTGGCCATTGCTTCACCTTCTATTGAAGGCAGCAGCTATACCAGCTGTAAACAGCCACATTTGGGGACACTTGGGGCAGAATATCAGGAACCTGGAGTTGAAGCTCCAGAAAACCCTAAAACTACTGACAGCAGGAATAACTTCATATGCTCGGTCCATAGATGGTGTGGACATCACCACAAATCAGCAAGATACATTAGCTCTGCTGCGCACCACTCAATTTGAGATTAACAATTTACGGAAGGAAATCATCAAGCCTGCCCTCAACCCTAAGTTTGCAGGACTTTGCAAAACACAGGGTTCAGGACCTCCAATTCTGCTCTTTGGACCTTCCAAAAAAGGTGAAAGACCTGGAGGAAAAGTCCAAGACCTTTGGTCTCATGATGGCAAGTTTGGGACCGAGCAGACCTAACAAACTCAGGTGGTAGTACCCCACAGCATCCACCAGTTGCCGACTACTATATGGGACTGGTGAAAGCTCGGGGTCTGCAACCATTCACCGTAAGCCTTTTTTAGGCCAGGGCCCAGAGCGGACCCCATGGAAAGTGCACCACCCCCAACATCAACATCAACAGCAGCATCAACATCCACAGCAGACACCTCATCGTCTAGCGAAGAGGCAGAAGAAGCACCTGTAACCATGGAGGTAGGTGGGTCTGGTTCCTGTCAGCATATGAGCAGTAGGGGCTCTATACTAACTGGGGGGAGATTGCACTTATTTTTGGATGCATGGGAGTCTATCACTAATGAAAAATATATACTCAGCAGCATTCATGGCTATAAAATTGACTTTGTTCATGAAAACATGCTGCCAGTTCAGCATATACCCCAAAGGGTATTCATCCTCTCAGTAAAAGAGAAACAAGAGGGTCAAGCTGAACTGATGAGGCCACTTGCAAAAGGTGTCATTGAAAGAACAAAACATGAATCTTTGGAATTTGTGTCTAATATTTTCACTAAAACTAAAAAAGATGGTGGATGTCGCATCATCATTGACTTAACTTCTTTAAACAAATCTGTTAAGTATATACATTTCAAGATGGAAACTTTTGAAACAGCCAGACAATTGATTTCTAGAGGGTACTTTCTGGCAAGCATTGATTTAAAAGATGCCTACTACTCAGTACCCATACACAATGAGCATCGTAAATACCTAAAGTTTATCTGGATGAAACAGCTATGGCAATTTAAAGCCTTACCAAATGGGCTAACCTCAGCTCCAAGGTTGTTCACAAAAATCTTAAAACTTGCCTTGGCATTATTGAGGAAACAAAAGCATATAGTCATGGCATACTTAGGTGACATTTCAATAGTAGGGAAAACCTTGGAGACAGCCATTTCAGCAGTAGCAGCCACCAAACGTTTGTTTGAAACTTTGGGGTTTGTCATACATCCAGATAAATCCAATTTGACACCGTCCACAACCATGGACTAGTATTTATGATTAACACTATTCGCATGAATGTAATTCTGCTGAAGGAGAAAGCATCAGAGTTGGTACAATCATGCAACAAACTAATGGTTACTCATCAGCCAACCATACGGCAGGTAGCTAGTGCCATTGGGAAAATGGTAGCAGCCTTTCCAGCTGTACAATTTGGGCCTCTGCACTAGCAAAATTTACAAAGAGCAAAAGTGCACTTTGACCGAGTTATGAATTTAACTGCTGAATCCATTCCAGAGTTACAATGGTGGACAAGGAACATTAGGCTTAGCTCCAGTCCCATAATAATCACCAACCCAGTATTAACCATTCAAATGGATGCCAGTGCTTTGGGCTGGGGAGCAACTAACATGCAATCCAGCACAGGGGGCAGATGGACTAATTTTGAATAATCTTGCCTACAGACATGGGTATTAGCTACTTAGAAATGTTGGGTGCGTTTTACGGATTAAACGCATATTCATCTAATACGCATCCGCACATGTCCGGTTGCAATTAGGTAATACCACGGTGGTGGCTTATATCAACCACATGGGTGGTGTAAAGTCAATATCATGTGATAATTTGGTCAACCTAATCTGGCAATGGTGTGTCGAAAGACATATTTGGTTATCAGCAACTCACCTACCAGGTAAGCAAAATAAAGTGGCAGACACCAGGTCACGCAAATTTAATGATAACATCGAATGGATGTTAAATCCCAAAGTGTTTGCTGAAATTCCAAAGCAATATGGCACACCAGATATCGATCTATTTGCATCTAGGCTGAATCATCAAGTACCAACGTATGTCGCTTGGGAACCAGACTCTGAGGCAGCAGCAGTTGATGCATTCATGCTGGAATGGGGGAAAATGTTCTTCTATGCTTTTCCTCTCTTCTGCCTCATCAGTCGGGTATTACGCAAGATTCAATTGGATTCCGATTCAGAAATCTTGATAGTACCAGACTGGCCTACACATCTATGGTTCCCAGTGGCCCTCGACATGGCTGTCGAAACACCGTTGGAATTCCCCAGCAGAATTATTAATCCATCCAGTGTCAGGCATTAGTCACCCATGCCATGACAGAGTCTATCTCCTGGCTTGCAGATTCTAAAAAGACCTCTACTGGGCCTGGGACTGTCTGAGGACACCATCAACATGATGGCCGCATCCCACTGGGAGTCCACCAGGAGACAATACCTGACCAACATCAGGAAATGGGAACGGTATTGCTCCAAAACAGGAACTACCTACTCAACAGCAACAGCTATCAGTGTTGTGGAGTTCCTGGTTGGATTACAATGGGATGGACTCAGCTACAGCGCCATCAATTCAGCCAGGAGTGCTTTGTCAGCTTATTTGGTTCCAGCAGCAGGACAACAGGCTTTGGGGTCCCATCCACTGGTGGTCAACTCATGAGGGGTATATTTAACACTAATTCCCCCAGACCAAGGTACACTCAGATCTGGGATGTAAGCATTGTGCTGACGTACCTTAGGGGATGGCCACCACCCATGTCACTCACGCTGGAACAACTTACCCTGAAATCAGTCATGCTCATGGCACTAGTGTCAGCACAAAGGGTACAATCCCTCCACCTTCTGAGGCTGGTCAGCATGACAGAGTCGTTGGACTGTATCACATTCCATATTCAGGGTCTGGTCAAACACACTAGACCACTAACCACGCCTCTAGTTATGGAGTTCCTGGCATATTCATCTGACCCATGGCTGTGTGCCAAGATCCATCTCGCCATTTACATAGACACAACATACAACTTAAGAGGGAGAGAAAAAGCCTTATGGATAAGCCACAAGAAGCCCCATGGTCAGGTGACGAGCCAAACCATTTCAAGGTGGCTCAAGCAGGTGCTTAAGTCCGCAGGAATCAACACTAATGTTTACAAATCCCACTCCACCAGGGCTGCATTCACGTTGGTGGCTAGGCGAATGGACGTGCCTATGGACCATATTCTGGCCAGAGCAGGATGGTCCTCGGAAATAACTTTCCAAAGGTTTTATAATAAGCCGCTGGCAGAACCTGCTCTATTTGCAGAAAGAATTTTAGAGTCTGCAGATAATATTTAATTTAAGCCCGGGGGAGCTCTCTGTTTTTTGTTGTTATTTATAAACCTTTTTTGTTCATTGTGATACATTGTTGATTGTGATAACATACTTCCTCCCTCAAAGTTCTTCAGACAGTGAGTGAAGCATGAGCTGGAGCACGGTTCGGAATCACGGAGCTTTGAAGTCTTCACGTAGTCACTCACGTGACTCCAAAATAAAATAATAAGATTAAATGAGAATTTACCAGTTCAAAGTTTGATCTGTATTTTATGAGGTATTACGATGAGGGATTATGTGCCCTCCGCTCCCACCCTCTATTATACAGATCAGCTGGTAATTAAGTTCTTATTTTTTCTTTACTATATTTATTTCAATCGTTGTGTTTTTTCTGTGAATCCACCCCGCTGCTTTGAAGAATGTCGCGCATGAGTGCTGGACGGGGTCTTCACATAATCCTTCATCGTAACTCCTCATAAAATACAGATCAAACTTCGAACTGGTAAGTTCACATTTAATCTTACTATTTTTGGTTACTCCGGCTGGATAACACATTTTTGAGGAATCATAAATTTATACCACAGAGAAACATAGCCTTCATACCACCTCATCCATGCTGACCATTGTCCCTATCTATACTAACCCCATTTACCAGCAATTAGTCAAAGCTTCCACTGTCTTCACAATTCAAATGCTTGCCTGCATACCTAAATGTTGTTGAGTTTCCTGCAACAGTTCCACATTAACAGCTTTAGCCATTCAAATAAGGTAAAATAAAGTGATGTGAATACACAGTTGGCATCTGTATTCTTATTCAGCAGGGACACCAACTTCAGAAAATGTTCAGAATATCTAAGGTCTAATCTGCAATACACCCAATTAGTTTTATATTCTGGTTGAGCGATAAACAATAAATAATTAAACTGTTCCACTTATCTTAAGTATGGAAGCATGTAAATTGTTTTTTTAAACATGCTGGTAATAACTCACTAATGCTAAAAGTATACTGTCCTCTCTTCTTGCACAATGTTTAAATTTTCTTCTAAAAACTCTTGTCAGGCAATTAGCAACATCATGGAAAGTATGTTTTGTACATGACACCGGGGAGCCATCAATCAGTGATGATCACAGTGGCTTTTCCCTTTTATGGTCAAAGGTCCTTCCACCAACAACAGTACTCAAATAGTAAGATTAAACAAGAACTCACCAGTTCAAAGTTTGATCTTTATTTTATAAGGAGTTACGATGAGCGATTACGTGAAGAACCCCACCAGTCTGCATGCGCATCAACCTTCAAAGCAGCGGTGTGAAATCACAGATAACAGTAACTGAAGTTCTCGTTTAATCTTACTATTTTACTTCGGAGTCACGTGAGTGATTCAGTGAAGATTTCAAAAATCTGTGATTTCACGCCGATCCAAATCCAAGCATCTCACATGGCATCAGTTGACTCAGGGGGAGTGAATAATGAGCAATACATTGAAACATGGTGCTGATTAACATGTTTATGCTTTAATTCACAAACTAAACAAAACAAAAACGCAATAGCGACTCCTCTCTCCCAGGGAGAAGCTATGAAACAGAACTTAAAGTGGAACGGGCGAACACCCCAGGTTCAATATGTGGTTAATTATAAAACCTCTGAAAAGTCAATTCATTTTACTATCCTGCGGCTGCGAGGATATGATCTAGAGGGACGTCCATTGCCCTTGTTGCTGACGTTGATGCTGCCCTGGTGGAGTGAGATTTAAAATTGTCAGTATAAACTCCCGCACAACCCAGCACTTGTTTCAGCCATGTTGAAATGGTCTGAACAGACACTTTTATATGTGGCTTTTTGTGGCTAATAAACAATGCTACTTTGGAACCTCTGGGGCTCTTGGTCACCTCGATGTAATGCCGCAAGTGTGCCACTACACACAGCCGTAAATCCATGGGATATGCTGACAGTACAAGCTTGAATCCTGATACCCCTGGCCTGCTTTGTTTAATTAGATCATAGATGTAAAACATAAGGTCATTTCCTGATGTGACCATTCTGTCCAGACGCAGTTTGTGCAAAGACTGAACCCTTTGCGCAGAAACCAGCACCATGAGCATGACCAATGTTAGGGTAATTTTTGGCAATGACAAGGATGTGGCTGTACGTCACTGATGAGATCCTACAGACTGAAGTTCCGACCACCAGCATAGGTACGATGACAGGGCACTCCTGGCATTATTGATGGCACTATAGTTCAACTCTTCATCAAACTATAACTTGGACAGAAATTCAAACACATCTGGGATGGAAGCTGTATGGTATGTAATGTTCCCAGGTAAACAAAACTCCCATTTCCTGACATGAGAGATGTACTGCTTTTTCGTACTATCCCTCCAGGACGATGTGATGACATCCACGGTACGATTGGATAGTCCCAGACCCAGGTATGGCCTTCTTAGAATCTGCAAATTAACAAATCAACATGATCATACAACGGGTGTTGATCTCTAGTCACAGGGTGCACCAATAGATCATGACGTTTTGGAACCACCATAATAGGCTGTGTAATAATGTCCGAAATGAGAGGGAACCATGGCAGTGTAGGACAGTCGGGTACAACCAAAACTCCTGAAGCGGAGTCCCGCTTAATCTTGGTCAAGCACCGACTGATGAGGCAGAATGGGGGAAATGCATATAAAAACATTCCGCCCCAATGTAGCGGGAACACATCTACAGCTACTGCCCCTGGATCTGGTTCCCATGAAACATACTTTGGTACCTGGTGATTGAGTCTGGATGCAAACAAATCGATATCTGGCATCCCATAACGAACAACAATCTCATTAAATACATCATGCTTCAACATCCATTCTGTGTTGTCATTGAATTTGTGTGACCTGGTGTCTCCCACCATATTGAATCTGCCTGGCAAGTAGACAGCTGAAATCCAAATGTTCTTTTCACTGCACCAGTGCCAAATAATGTTAGCCAATCTATCACTAAATTTCAACTTGATTCCACACATGTAATTAACATACGCCACTGCCGTGGTATTGTCAATCTGAAGCTGAACATGTTAGTGGTGCTTAGTGGTACAATAAGCCTTGAGCCCGTAAAATGCTCAATAACTCAGCTGCCACCCGGGTTTTTCCAATTGTTAAGATGTCATCCAAATAAGCCATTACAATATGACCCTGAGCCCAGAGTAACCCCAGTACTGGTTTTAGCAGCTTTGTAAATAATCTAGGGCTGAGGTTAACCCTTTAGGCAGTGCTTTAAAATGCCATAATTGCCCCATCCAGATAAATTTCAAACATCTCCGATATTCTTTATGAACAAGCACTGAGTAATATGCATCCTGAAGTTCTATACATGCTATACAATACCCTCTAGAAACCAATTGCTTGGCAGTAGCAAATGTTTCCATTTTAAAATGATTATACTGCACAAACAGATTAAGTCCTGTCAGGTCCAAAATAATCCGACTCCCACCATCTTTCTTTTGTCTAGGAAAAATATTAGATACGAATTGGTCATAGATAAACTGTCTTCTCAATTACATCTTGTCCATGTCATATCTTCAGAGATGTGGACTCCCAGGTATTTTAAACAGCTCACCCTATCCACAGTATCCCCATTTATCCTCAATGGTGTTTACGTCCTCGGATGATGTGCCATCCACGATCAGCTCCTTAGTTTGTTTGATGTTCAAGAGGAGGCTGTTGTCCTGACACCATAGTGCCAGATCAGCCACCTCCTCCCGGTAGGCCTTCTCATTGTTGTCTGAGATCAGGCCCACCACCACAGTGTAATCAGCAAACTTGATTATCGAGTTGGAGCTGAACCTAGCCACACAGTCATGTGTGTATAGGGAGTACAGTAGGGGGCTGAGGACACAACCCTGGGAGGATCCCTTGCTCAGGGTGAGGGATTTGGATGTATTTCCCCCCATCTTGACTACCTGGGGCCTGGTAAAGAGAAAGTCCAAGACCCAAGCACACAGGGGGTTGTTGAGCCCCAATTCCAGTAGCTTCTCGGCTAGGCTGGTGGGGACTATCGTGTTGAAGGCTGAACTGAAGTCTATGAACAGCATTCTTATGTAGCCCTCTTCTGGCTGTCAAGATAAGAGAGAGCGGTGTGCAGAACGTGGGAGACCGCATCATCTGTGGGTATATTCGGATGGTATGCAAATTGTAACGGGTCCATGTTGCGAGGTAGGAAGGAGCAGATGTGCTTCTTCACCAGCCACTCAAAGCATTTAATGACTACCGAGATGAGGGCCAATGGACGGTAGTCATTCAGACAGGCTGGGGAGGCATTTTTAGGTACCAGTACAATGATGGATCTTTTGAAGCAGGCATGGACCATGGAATTGTCCAGGGAGAGGTTGAATATTGTCGTGAGCACCAGAGCTAGCTGCGCAGCACAGCACTTAAATTCTCGCCCCGAGATGCCATCGGGGCCTGCAACTTCCCTCGTGTTCACCCTTGTCAGAGCCCTCCTCATGTCGTGCTTGGACAATGAAAATGTGTGCACATTCCTCCCTTCAGCTTCGATAGCCAGCCCGCTGACGGTATTGCCGTTAGTTGGCAGACCTGGGGTGATGTTGCCCATCTCAAAACTAGCATAAAAGGAGTTCAGGTCATCA
Organism: Okamejei kenojei; assembly: GCA_035221665.1. NCBI lineage: Eukaryota > Metazoa > Chordata > Chondrichthyes > Rajiformes > Rajidae > Okamejei > Okamejei kenojei. The sequence continues at coordinate 62,562,712 of CM069133.1, forward strand.
GCTAGGGAGGTGCTGGCACTTGCGAATGAGGGGGGTGGTGCTCCGGTAGTTGTTTAAAGTCCGTAGCCCCTGCCTCAGGCGTCTTGTGTCCTGCTGCTCCATCTGTGACTCCATCTTGTCCCTGTACCTCCTTTTTGCGTCCTTCACCGCCCTTCGCAGTCGGTAGGACTCTACCTTATAGACGTCCATGTTTCCAGATGCCTGGCCAGAGTTGTAGGCAGCAGTGCGAGCATTCAAGGCAACACAAATGGATCTGTCCACCGAGGGTTTTTGATTCAGAAAGGTACTTACCCTTACCGTGGGGACCATGTTGTCGGTTAATGTTGCAATGAAGTCCGTGACTGCTTCCGCGAACTCACTGACGTCACTGCAGCTTGCTTGGAACATATTCCAGTCGACATCGCTCAGTGCATCTTCCAGCAGGGCCTCTGACTGGTCAGACCATTGCTTTACGACCCTCGTCACTGCCGCTTCCCGAACTATCCTCTGTTTATACCCAGGCAGCAGGAAAATGGCAGCGTGGTCAGATTTTCTGAGAGGGAGTGGAACGGCCTTGTAGCCCTTCTGGAATGGCGTATAGCAGTGGTCCAATGTTCTTTCCCACCTGGTGGCACACGTGATGTGTTGGTAGAAGTTCGGCATGACCTTCTTGAGATTTGATTTATTAAAATCTCAAGCCACCACCATAGCCGCATCCAGTTACTTGTTTTGATGTTGATATAGCACATCGTGTAGGGCCCATTGTGCCACATCAGTGTCCGCCTGCGGTGGAATGTAAAATGGGCAGCATGAGATCGTCAGATGCTCCAGGTCCGGTGAGCAAGAATGGAAAAGCATCTTGATATTTCCAGGATTGTACAGTTGTTATTGGTCATGAAGCAAACTCCTCCACCCTTGGATTTCCCAGATGCTTCTGTTCTGTCAGCACGATGAACAATGAAAGACTCGGTTGGGCAGATTATCTGATCCAGAATCAGCAAGGTCAGCCATATTTCGGTCAGGCAGAGGATGTTGCAGGCCCTTATGTCCCGCTGGAAGCTGACCCTCGCCCTGAGGTCATCCAGTTTGTTTTCCAGGGACTGGACGTTCGCCAGAAGAATGCTGGTCAGAGGAGGACGAAAGGCTTGGGTTCTCAGCCTATTCCAAAACACCCCTCGCTTGCCTCGATGTTTTCTGCAGGCTTTCCGTGCAGCCGAGCTCCCATTGTTGTTGCAGCAGCCTCTGTTGATCTCTGCTGGCCACGCTGGATCAGTAAGTACAGCATTTAAAAAGTCTCCGTTTGCGCCAAAGTTTAGATTTAAGAGGGTTTCCCTGCCATACTTCATTAGTACTATGGAGTTAGAACTTAGAAATAAGTTAAAAAGGAACATGAAAGTTAAAAATACACACAGTTTTCACGGAGCTGCCACGACAACTGGACAGGGCCGCGCCATCTTGGAACAGGTTTGTTACGGCAGCTGAGGAAACACGATCTGCCACTGGCAATGATGGTCCAATTGTACATGGCCATCGTAGAGTCTGTTCTCACCTTCTCCATCATGGTCCGGTTTGGCTCAGCACCAAGCACGACATCCGGAGGCTGCAGCGAATCGTCCGATCAGCTGAGAAGGTTATTGGCTGTAACCTTCCCTCCATTGATGAACTGCACACTGCAAGGGCCAGGAGGTGAGCGGGCAAGATCATCTCTGACCCCTCTCACCCTGGCCACAAACTCTTTGAATCACTTCCCTCTGGAAGGCGACTGTCAAAACTGTCACAGCCAGATAGAAAAACAGTTTTTATCCACGAGTAGTTGCTCTACTCACCAGCCAAAAATTTGTAGCCTCCCTTTGATCTGGTATTTTGTTGGTTCACATGCTTGATCAATGGTGTTTTATCATTAATGTTTTATTATTATTAATGTTTTGTGTTTTCTGAGTTATTCTTAACTGTCACTGTATGTCATGTTGTTATTTGTGGGCGGAGCACCAAGGCAAATTCCGTGTATATGAATACTTGGTCAATAAACTTACTTACTTACTTACTTACTTTTCAGGTAAAGCATGATTAATTCTGAGGAGTAATTTCTATAGAGGTTATAATTTGCATGTGATTTCCAGGACACAAGTACAATTCTTACAATAATAGGTAATCTTACCAATGCGTTGCAGAAGATTGCAACAGCTCTATCAGCTGACATCATCTGTACGTGCAGTTTTTCCAACAACATGGAGAAGGCCAAGTAGATGGTGGAACTTAATTAAGTCAAAGTGGACCTTATCACAACCCTGATAAATTTACTGTGGCCCTTATTGTTTTTCAAATCAGTTGTAGGTACAATACGGTCTTAAGGTCGGCATGATCAATATTATTTATCTTGATAATATCAAGATTTTGGGCAACGTGTACTGGTTAGAAGCTTATATTAATTAACAATAAACCTTTGGAACCAGGTCAGCCTCTGCTGCTGCACATGTAAATGGAGATCAGCAATAAGCCCTTTGGGCCTGGAGTGCAAATTTCTATTGCAACCGCTGGCATGAAAGTCAACTTCATATATTCATCTCAGTTACACACCATTGTCTGCCTCTATCTCACAGATGCTTCTTAACCGGAAGAATGTCTCCAGCTATTTTTTTCTGGAATAAGTAAAGTTAAACCGAACTTGAGGAGCTGAAATTCAAACAAGCTTTATCCCCATGGCACTGGAATTGGTAACATATTGTCTTGGTTGCAAACAGTAAATATTGAGTAACAATAAGAATGTCTTTTTTTAAGGATGGCATATGGCGGCAGCTGAGAGAAGGATGTATTTGAGCCTCATCTATTCATAATATATACTAATAATTGGATATGGGAACTGGATTAAAATATTTTTGTTTGCTGATGGCACAAAATTGGGGAGGATTGTGAGACGTTGGAAGGATGCCAAAGGGCTTTAAGGTGATGTAGACAAATCGAGTGAATGAGCAAATACGTCAGGTACAGAATACACGTGGTTAATACACAAAAGGGCACAGAGTGCCGGAGTAAATCAGAGGCCAGGCAGCATCCCTGGAGAACATTGATAGGTGATGTTTCAGGTTAAGGCACTTGTTCAGACTCCCTGCCTCTAATAAATCTACATTTTTGACTATCTCTTATTCACCATACTTTATCTTAGTTCCCTTTCGGGAGAGTGATGGCAGCTAAAATGACATGAATATTTCTCTTAAGAATATTTTTGGATACTTATTTGGATAACATAGCAAAGATAAAATATTATTTCCAAATTATCCACCCAAACCTGATCTATACTTGCAAAATAATCCTAAAGCTACTATCAATTAACTGACTCCCTTTGTCTGAAGAAGTGTCCTGACTCAAAATGCTACCTATGCATCTGCAGTCCCTTAGTTTCTACATTTTACTGCTCCACTGCAAAATCTCCTCATGGTATGCCTACTTACGTCTGAAGAAGTGTCACAACCTGATATGTCACCCATCCAGAAACACTTCCTGACCCAATGAGTTACTCCATTGCTTTGCATTGTTTTTTGTAAACCTGCACCTGCAGCATCTTGTTTTCTCACCTTTTTTTTATTGTTGATTAAAATATGGAGTGTCTATGCGAGAATTATCCAAAATGGCTTTCGGCACATCATCCTTCATCAGTCAGAGTATTGAGTAACTCCGGAGTTACTGAGGAGTTAGTTGCAGCAGATACTGTCCCAACATTTAAGAAACATTTAGACAGGTACATGGATAGGATAGGTTTTGAGGGAGATGGGCCAAACACAGGCAGGTTGGACTAGAGTAGATGGGCATGTTGGTCCGCGTGGTTAAGTTGAGCTGGAGGGCCTGTTTCCATGCTGTATAACTCTATGACAATATAAAACTTTATAAATTAGAAACCGAAATGTCAGTAAAATAGTGTATTTTATAGTGTACACTACAATACAATAAGACCAACAGAGTGGATCAGATGGAAGGTTCAATGTCACACCATTGTTCTTCATACAGAAGCATCACAACATAACCAAACATAATTGACATAATAACATGTCAATCTTACCATCACCTTTTTATACCAGAATGCAATAAAAAATGATTGCAACTGTACAGCAGTGCAATATTCATCTGTCACAGTGAGAGCTATTATTTTCAGTAACACAATTATTTGTTTCCAAAATGAAATTGCACAGTCACAAAGTTAATATCAATGTCATATTTTTTCATGAAAAGCATGAATATATATTATTCTGCAGAAGAGTTGTGTGGGACTTCGATATTATCATAAATTTTATCCAGATAGTACATTTAACACAGGGCCCCAAAATTTGAGTAACAATTCCTTGTAATTCAATAGCTTTTTTAATAAAGTAAACATCACAATGCACATCAGAGAATCATTGTCAGGAAAGATTTGGCACTATTTCATGAAGCTCCACCTATACTCCAATGACTGCATTTTACTGGAGACATTTACATAAATATGGTAGCACGGTGGCAGAGCAGTAGGGCTACGGCCTTACAATGCTAGAGACCCGGGTTTGATCCTGACTACAGGTGGTTGACTGAACAGAGTTTGTACATTCTCCTCGTGGCCTGAGTGGATTTTCTCCGAGATCTTCGGTTTTCTCCCACACTCCAAAGGCATACAGGTTTGTAAGTTAATTGGCATGGTGTAAATGTAAAATTATCTCTAGTGCATGTAGTATTAATGTGGGGGGATCGCTGGTCGATGCGGACGGGGTGGGCCGAAGGACCTGTTTCCATGCTGTATCTCTAAACTAAACTAAATACAATATGGAGAATCTGCATGTGCAATTTAGATCATCTATTGTAATAAGCAAGAAGATTGGAATTGAAATAAATTCTTCCCCAGTTCCATGTGTAAGATTCTGCTTCAGAAATTTGGTTTCCATGAGCCTGAGAAGTGAAGAATAACTGACTTAAATGACAATTAATTTCCTTTATGGTGGCTTTAGTAATAGTTGTAAATAGAAGCCATTGGCAAGACAGTGCAAACTATTCATTTCAACAAGCAATCTGCTGGAGAAACTCAGCGGGTCGAGCAACATCTGTGGGTGAAAAGTACTGCCAATATTTTGGGTGAAACTCTACATCAGGACAGAGATCTGAGAAGGGAAGTAGCCAGTATAAAAAGGAAAGGGACAGTTGTAAGACAGAAGCGAGAGGTGATGGGTGGTCGGAGGAGGATTGTGAGATGATGCCCATGTGGAGCCAGGTAGGGAAGGTGGACAGCTAATGCATGTGAATGATGGATGGAGGCAGACAGAAGAACCAAAAATAAAGTGAAAAAAGGAAAAAAATGACAAAAGACAAAAAGACAAATACTGCTGGAATAACTGTGCAGGTCAGGCAGCATCTCTGGAGAACAGGGATAGCTGACAATTTGGGTTGAGACCCTACTTCAGACACAAAAGGCTGTAGATGCTGGAATCTTTAGCAAAAACAAAGTGCTGGAGGAACTCAATGGGTCAGGCAAAATCTGTGAAAACAAAAGGACAGGTGGCATTTCAAGCCAGGACCCTTGTCCATCTGTGCTTTTCCCTACACAGATCCTGCCTGAACCTGGTAAGTAAGGATGATGATAATCGGAGTCATCAGGTGAAGAGTTGGTGGCAGGCAGAACCAGAACTCGAGCCAGATGGGACAAGGTGGGAAGGGGGTAGGGATGGGGGTGGAGGAGGAAGCCTGTTGATGAAATATTTGTAAAGTAAATGGATGGAAACAGAAAGTGTTAGGGGTGAAAATGGGTGATGGTACAGGAGGAGGGTGTTGGGGAAAGTGGTCAAGATGGGAGACCCAGGGGAGGATCAGAGAAACCATCAGAAAGGAGAGTTACATAAATTTGAAAAAATCAATGTTCATACCAGTGAGTTGTAGACCAAGGTGGAATATGATGTGTTGTTCCTCTGGACAGAAATGGGCCTCACTCTGGAAATGGAGGTGCTAAAAATAGACAAATTGGTGTGGAAATAGAAAAGGGAATAGAAATTGCATGTAATTGGGAACTCAGAATGACCATTACATACAAAGCACTGCAATTTGGTCACCTAGTCTGCACTAAGTCTCCGATGTATGGAAGGCCATCTCAAGTGTACCAAATGCAGTGGATGAGGTGCATGTGAACCTTCGCTCAACAGGAAGGTCTGATTATCACCTGGATGGTCATGAGAGGGAATGTGTAAAAGTAAGTGTGCACCTCTTGCATTTGTAGGTATCAAGGAAGGTTGGTTGAGGAACAATGAGCAGACTGGAAAGTCATTGAGAGAGTGGTCCCTGCAGAGGGTGGCAAGACTGGGCAAGAGTTCCTTGAGTTCCACAAGGGTCAGTGCCGGGGCCGCTTCTCTTCATGTTGTGTTTTAATAATTTGGATGCAGATTGAAGGCTTAATGGCCATTCGCAGATGATGCTAAGAAAGGTGGAGGGGCAGGCAGTGTAGAGGAAGCAAGGATTCTGCCGAAGGACTTGGTCAGATTAGAAGAGTGGACAGAGAAGTGCAGATGAAATTCAGTATAGCAAAGTGCGGAGTCATGCATTTTGGTAGTAAGAATAAAGGTGTAGAATATTTTATAAATGGAGAAAGAATCCAGAAATTTGAGGTGTAAAGGGATGGGAGTGTTGGTGCAGTACTCCCAAACAGTTAATTTGCAAGTCGAATCGGTAGTAAGGAAGGCAAATTCAATGCTAGCATTTATATCAAGAGGAGTGGAATACAAAAACAGAGATGTAATACTGAGGATCTATAAGGCGCTGGTCAGACTGCCTTTGGCGAACTGTAAGCAAATTTGCTTCACATATCTGAGGAAGGATGTGCGGGCTCTGAAGAGGGTGCAGAGGATGTTGACAAGAATGATTCCAGGAATGAGTGGGTTAGCTTTTGATGAGCACTTGACAGCACTGGGCTTCTACTCGCTGGAGTTTCAAAGGTTGATGGGGGACCTCATTGAAAATTTACAGAATAATTAAAGGCATAGAGTGGATGTGGAAAGGATGTTTCCATTGGTGAGAGAATCTAGGACCGGAGGTCATAGCCTCAAAATTAAAGGACACTCTTTTAGAAAGGAGGTGAGGAGGAACTTCTTTAGTCAGAGGGTAGTTAATCTGTGGAACTCATTGCCACAGAGGGATGTGAATGCCAGGTCAGTGGATATTTTTAAGGCAGAGATCGACCAATTCTTGATTAAAATGGGTTTTAAGAGCTATGCGAAGAAGGCAGGAAAATGGGATTATGAGACAGAGATCAGTCATGATTGAATGGCGGCGTAGACTCGATGGGCCGAATGGCCTAATTTTACTCCTATAACTTGTGAACTTGTGAATATGCAGCTGCTGGTGGGATCTGGTTGCAGCTAAGAGAAGTGACAGAGGATGATTTGTTGGTACCAAATGTATTCTCAGTCTTGTGATAAGGATGCACTGAAAACTGCTGAAACGCTATAAATTACTACAGTTTATATTCAGGCCACAAACGTGTTATAGAAATTGATTACTGCATTTAAGTACAACATGAGTCATTGTATCCCCTTGTGGAGAAATAAACTGGAAGCAGAAGTTGTGAGATAGAAATACCACGAGCAATGACTAAGTTAAGTTAAGAAACAATTTAAACCTGATAAACCATGCTATAGTCAGTGATAGGTCAAAATAAAGTAGTTACACTTAATCCACAACATCATCTGTTAAAAAAATTAAAATATCGCTTAAATTAGCTTAATGTCAAGATGATCAATCATAAATGAATGTGAACAACTGAACAAATCTGCTCCAAGTAGCACTTTATGGGATCTATAGTTAACTGCAGGTGGCCTACTGGTGATAAATTAATACATTAGAACATAGAATAGGAGAGCACAGGAACAGGCCTTTTGGTTCACAATATCTGTGTCGAGATGATGCTAATTTAAACTAATCTCCTCTGCGTGCAGTAATATGTACCCCTGCACTCCCTGTCCATATGTCTATCCAAAGGCCTCTTAAATGCTACTTTTGTATCTTCCTACATCACTGCACCTAGCACCGACTTTGTAAAAATCGTGTCATGCTTATCTCCTTTAAACATTACCCATCTCATCTCAAAGCTGAATCCTCTAGTTTTTGACATTAACATCTATCTAAGATCTACGTTGACATAGCCTCTCTCTGGAAGAGAGGCAATTAATTCACGTATAGGAAACTACCTTCTGGAGTCCAACAAAGCATGCATGAAAGAACAGGAAGCTTACGGTCAAGACCAAGATAACTCTCAGTAAAGTGTGTGCCTTTAGCGCATTACAGTACAGCAGTGAAGCTTGGTGGACTTCCCTACATCAAGACACACTTCTTGCAGCTAAGAGAAGTGACTTCTTGCATCTTCGTTGCATCTTGGGATTTTCTCGGCAGGACAAAATCACCAATGATTCTATTGTCCCCCTGACCAACATGCCTGGTATTCCCACGATCCTCAAGCACAAGTGTGTCTGCTGGCTTGGACGTGTACATAGGATGGAGAGGGAACGCATCTCCAAAGATATGCTAAAGAAGGAAGTCGCCAATGCATGGAGTCCAAGAGGAAGAACAAAGCTTCGCTTCAAGAAAACAAAAGAGATATGACAATTTTAACATTGGCACTGACGACGGGGAAACGGCTGCTGATGACTGGGGGAGGTGGCGAAAAGATCTCAGGGCAGGTATGAAGCACCACTAAAGCACATGGTTCAAGATCCTGGAGGGCAGGCTTTAACGCCACAAATTGGGCAACACCAACAGGAACACTCTCCACAACACAACGGCAGAGACAACTTTACCTGTGGAAGCTGTGGGCTTAGTCAGTCATAGCAGGAAATGTAACCACAGATGAAACATTCCCCTCTCCAAGCAGGACAACACCAAAGTCACACAATCTTCTCCCACAGTTGGATGGATACCAGATAGGGCAGAGGGTCAAAACCTTTTACCCAGGATGGAGAAATCAAATACTAGAGGGCATAGCCTTCTGGTGTGAGGGATAAAGTTCACAGAGATGTGCAGGGAAGGTGTTGTTTTGAACAGATAGTGGTGAGTGCCTGGAATGTGCTGCCGGGGGTGGTGGTTATGGCAAGGAATTGAAGCTGTTGCCAACCCTTCATTGTAGACTGGCTCGTGGATCCTCAGCTTCCCTCTTCTAAAATCATCAATTAGTTCCTTGGCCTTGCTAATGTTGGGAGCAAAGTTGTTATTCTTGTACCATTCAATAAGATTATCAATCACTCTTCTATATGCTTGAAAACCAATCATAGTAGAATAGCATCACTAACCCCACCCTACTATATGATTCATACAAACACCCACTTCCTACATTAGTCAGTCTTGGAAGAGGTCACGATGTATTACCAACCAATGACCTGCTGTACTGGACACTGATTAAAGATGTTCTTGAACTTCAGATTGTGTTTTTTGGCTATTTACATCCTGGGTCATCTTTACCCTTACTTTGTCCAACAAAGGTGTGTCATTGGCGAACTTAAAGATGGAGTTGGAACTGCGACTGTCTAAACAGACATGGGGAAAGAATGAGTAGATCACATAGCCCTGAGGTGCTCCTATGCTGATGGTTATTGAGGAGGAATTGTTGCCAATTTATATTGGTTGTAGTCAGTCGATGAGGAAGTCTCCTGACATTGATAACAAGTTTGAAAGCAGTCATGGTGTTGAACATTGAGCTGTAGCTGATGAACAAGAGCCTGACATATGTGTTCTTATTGTCCAAGTGTCCTTTGGACACTTAGGACAATATTGTCCTTTTGTCTTATTGTCTTGTTGTCTGGTCGGCACGGTGGCACAGTGGTGGAGTTGCTGCCTTACAGTGCCGTTGATCCATGTTTGATCCCGACTTCGGATGCTGTCTGTACAGAGTTTGTACATTCTCCCTGTTACCGCGTGGGTTTTCTCCGAGATCGTCGGTTTTCTCCCACACTCAAAAGATGTACAGGTTTGTAGGTTAATTGTCATGGTGTATGTATAAATTGTCCCTAGTAGTAGGATAGTGTTAATGTGTGGGGATCGTTGGTCGGTGCGGACTCAGTGGACAGAAGGGCCTGTTTCTGTGCTGTATCTCTAAACTAAAACGAAAGTGGTCCTGTGCAGAGTGGAGAGCCAGTGAGATCACATCCCCCATTGATCTATTGTGGAGATAGGCAAATTGTAGTGGGTCTAGTTTCTTGATATGGTAGGAGTTGATATGTGCTATAACCAATCTCTCAAAGAAGTTCATCATCACGGTCATTCATGTCACTGGCCGGTAGTCATTGAGACATGTTACCTTATTCTTCATGGGCATAAGATTGGCAAAAGCCTGTTTCTGTGCCCTATAGCTCTTGGAATAGGACTCTGATGGAAATTTTTATTCTAACTGTATTGTTGAAAAAGATTTCCAGGTGATACAAATGTTATTAAAATCATTCATTTAATGGATGGAGGCAAATACTATAAGTTTTGCAGAAATACCCTGAGGTTGTTCTAACAAACTAAATTGAGGAATCATATCTTACAATTTTACATGAATATAATTATATTGGAGAATAATGTTGGATTTGTACTACATTAAGTTCAAGATTAGAACAAACAGCAGTGAAACTAATTTTGCGATGATGATTTTTATTTTCATTTAAGTTTCTTTCCTATATTCATGGTTTTGCAATGACATGAATTGTATTCTCTTGAAAAGCCAGAGGATGAGAACCCTTTTATTCTTCTGCAAGAATAACTTACTTAATATGCATTGGTTCCAACATGACTTATTAACCAATGAACTATTCAACAAATAGTAATTTCTTTCAATATACATAAATAAAAATTATTGATCAAACACTTCTAAAAGGTTGATGTGTATAGGAAAGAACTGCAAATGCAGGTTTGCATCGAAGGTAGGCAAAGAATGCTGGAGTAACTCAGCGGGACATGAAGCATCACTGGAGAGAAGGAATAGGTGACATTTTGGGGCGGGTCCCTTCTTCAGACTGATGTCAGGGGAGTGGATGGTACAGAGATTAAATGAAGTCGGAGACAGTAAGACTGGTAGGAGAGCTGGGAAGGGGGAGGGGACGGAAAGAGAGGGAAAGCAAGGGCTTTTGAAGTTAGAGAAGTCAATGTTCACACCGCTAGGGTGTAAGCTACCCAAACAAAATATGAGATGCCGTTCTTCCAATTTGCGCTGTTCTTTTAAAAAAGGTTGATTAGCCATTTGTGTAGAAGCTCTTTTTCCAAAATAATACAAATGTTCAAGTGTAGAGGTAGAACATTAGGATTCTTAGACCACAAAATCAAATCCCAAATTTAACTGAGATAATTTCCAAGTGGAAAAAAATCAATCCCGTGGACCTATTAATGAATTGCTATATCTTTGCCTTGTAATTTGACCAATAATCTTTGAAGAAACCTTTGGCAACATTATTGTCTATTGCAATGCATTCAATGGAACAGACTGAGTTACGGTACCAAGTTTCTTATTTGTAATGATGTTGGGAACATTGTGAACAGACGCTGATTTCTGGAGAAAGAATAGGTGCAGTGAAATGAAGAACTCCAGAAGAAACTGTCAATGGTTTACGCCAACTCTTTTGCTCTTTTATTCCAGTTTATCTTTCAAAATTTAATTAATTGACAAATGAAATTCAGAAGATTTTGTCATGCATGTTATATTTTGTTGATTGGGAGAGGGGTTTCAATGGCACACTGAGTCATGATCCCTTCTTACATATTTTCTGAGCCTGAAAGTATAAATTTACTTCGGAGTCACATGAGTGACTACATGAAGAGCCGACCAGCCTGCATGCGCCTCATTATCATCTAATGCATGGCGCACGACTGGCTGGCAGGCGTGCTGTGCCTCCAGCCGTCAGTTTGAAATGCCCTATAGGTATGTTTGCACTTATTCTGAGGTCGTTTTTTGTTCTGGAAATTTGCACAGTATACAGGGGTTCCAAATCGAGTTCCTTCCCAATTTATTTCCACCCACACAACATGCACCAAACCGGACATTTGTTCTTTCACAGCAGGAAGGTTTGGATGTGCTAGCGGAAATTCAAAAGTTACATTCAAATGGGGTAATTGAGAGGCCCAGTCATGAACCTCACGAATTTGTGTCTAATATATTTACAAGACAAAGGGAAGATGGAGGATGCCATATCATCCTTGATTTGACAGCTTAATGCTTTTGTGCAGTAAAGACATTTTAAAATGGAAACCTCCGTTACTGCCAAAGAACTGATTTCCAAAGGATGCTTTATGGCATGCATCGATCTCAAAGATGCAAACCAGTCGGTACCCATTCACAGGGATCACCAAAGGTATTTAAACTTTAACTGGATGGGGCAACTGTGGCAGTTTAGAGCGTTGCCTAATGGGTTAACATCAGCCCCCAGATTATTTACCGAATTATTAAAACTGGCACTTGCACTTCTACGAGCTCAAAAATATATTGTCATGGCATACATGGAAGATATCCTAATTATAGGAAAAACTCTGAAATTAGCTAAGTTAGCTGTTTCAGCCACTAAACTCTTGTTTGAGAGATTGGCGTTTCTCATCCATCCAGATAAATCTAAGTTGATACCATCCACAGTTATTACTTATTTAGGGTTTACTATTAACTCTGTTCACATGTCTGTGACTCTGCCCTGGGGCAAGAGATTAGAATTAATAGAAGCCTGTAACAACCTTGTTGTTGTTGATCAACCATCTATTCATCAGGTGGCCAGGGTAATTGGCAAATTAGTGGCTTTATTTCCAGCCACACAGTTTGGGCCTTTGCTTCATCAGAATTTACAATGTGCAAAGGAGCAAGCACTCAAAGATCATGCAGGTCATTTCAACAGTCCTATGCGGCTACCAGCCAATGCTATTTCTGAATTACAATGGTGGACGACCAATATTCGGCATTGCTCCAATACCATTTTAATCAGCAAGTCTTGAGTTATATTACAAACTGATGCTAGTGCTCAAGGATGGAGAGCAACTAATACCATCTCTAGTTGCAGAGACAGATGGAATGTGCATGAGTCATCATTTATTTGGTCACGTGGTATTAATTATTATTTAGAGATGTTGGGCACATTCTATGGGCTGAAGGCCTATTGTGCGAATATGCATTATCTGCAGGTTCAACTTCAGATTGACAACACCACAGCGGTGGCATATATTACTCACATGGGTGGAATCAAGTCAGTATCCTGTGATAATTTGGCTAACTCTATTTGGCACTGGTGTATTGTACAAAACATTTGGATTTCAGCTGCCTACCTGCCAGGTAGGCTCAATATAGTGACGGAAATCAATAGGTCACGGCAATTTAATGACAACAACGAATGGATGTTGGACCATAAAGTGTCCACCGACATTGAGACATAGAACATAGAAACATAGAAACATAGAAATTAGGTGCAGGAGTAGGCCATTCAGCCCTTCGAGCCTGCACCGCCATTCAATATGATCATGGCTGATCATCCAACTCAGTATCCCGTACCTGCCTTCTCTCCATACCCTCTGATCCCCTTAGCCACAAGGGCCACATCCAACTCACTCTTAAATATAGCCAATGAACTGGCCTCAACTACCCTCTGTGGCAGAGAGTTCCAGAGACTCACCACTCTCTGTGTGAAGAAAGTCTTTCTCATCTCGGTCTTAAAGGATTTCCCCCTTATCCTTAAGCTGTGACCCCTTGTCCTGGACTTCCCCAACATCGGGAACAATCTTCCTGCATCTAGCCTGTCCAACCCCTTAAGAATTTTGTAAGTTTCTATAAGATCCCCTCTTAATCTCCTAAATTCCAGAGAGTATAAACCGAGTCTATCCAGTCTTTCTTCATAAGACAGTCCTGACATCCCAGGAATCAGTCTGGTGAACCTTCTCTGCACTCCCTCTATGGCAATAATGTCCTTCCTCAGATTTGGAGACCAAAACTGTACGCAATACTCCAGGTGTGGTCTCACCAAGACCCTGTACAACTGAAGTAGAACCTCCCTGCTCCTGTACTCAAATCCTTTTGCTATGAAAGCTAACATACCATTCGCTTTTTTCACTGCCTGCTGCACCTGCATGCCTACTTTCAATGACTGGTGTACCATGACACCCAGGTCTCGCTGCATCTCCCGTTTTCCCAATCGGCCACCATTTAAATAATAGTCCGCTTTCCTGTTTTTGCCACCAAAGTGGATAACCTCACATTTATCCACATTATACTGCATCTGCCAAACATTTGCCCACTCACCCAGCCTATCCAAGTCACCCTGCAGTCTCCTAGCATCCTCCTCACAGCGAACACTGCCCCCCAGCTTAGTGTCATCAGCAAACTTGGAGATATTGCCTTCAATTCCCTCATCCAGATCATTAATATATATTGTAAATAGCTGGGGTCCCAGCACTGAGCCCTGCGGTACCCCACTAGTTACTGCCTGCCATTGTGAAAAGGACCCGTTTACTCCTACTCTTTGCTTCCTGTTCGCCAGCCAGTTCTCTATCCACATCAATACTGAACCCCTAATACCGTATGCTTTAAGTTTGACATTGTGGCTCGGTATGGAACGCCGGACATCGATTTGCATCCAGGCTTAATTACCAATTGTCTAAGTATGTCGCATGGGAGCCAGACCCAGGGGCAGTGACAATGGATGCATTCTCGCTACACTGGGGAGGAATGTTCTTCTATGCATTTCCTCGCTTTTGCCTCATCAGTCGGGTCTTGCAAAAGATCCAACAAGATTCCGCGTCAGGCATTTTGGTAGTGCCTGACTGGCCTACACATCCATGGTTCCTATTGATTCTGGGAATTATATCAGAGCCTTTTATGGCCATTCCCAAATGCAGTAATCTGCTTGTTCATCCCGTAACAGGGAAGAGCATCCCATTACATGACCAAATACATTTTTTTGATTTGCAGACTCTGAGGAGACCCTTCCTGGGGCTCCGACTGTCGGATCGAACTGTGGACGTCATCACTGCGGCTTGGAGAGATACCACCAAAAAGCAGTACATCTCCTATATTAAGAGATGGGAAACATTCTGTTCACAGTCCAACATCACGTATTACACGTATGTGAACAATGTACTGACACTGCTTCAGCGGTGAGCTCCAGCTACATCCCTGTCACTGGTCAAACTAACTTTTAAAGTGGTCATGCTCATGGCGCTGGTTTCGGCGCAATGGGTCCAGTCGTTGCATAAACTGCGACTGGACACTATGGTGACATCTGCCAATAAAATAAAGTTATATGTGCATGACTTAGTCAAATAGTGCAGACCAGGGGCGTCAGGTCTCAAATTGGAGTTTTTGGCATACCCTGTGAACCTTTGGTTGTGTGTAATCACACATTTACAGCAATACATTAAGGTCACAAAAAGCTTCAGGGGCACTAAACTAACAGTGTTTGTTAGTTATAAATAACCTCACAAGGGGTGTCAATGCAGAACATCTCGAGGTGGTTAAGAGGTTTTGGCTTGTGCAGGTGTGTACACTGATATTTTTAAGTCTCACTCCACCAGGGCTGCAACAACATCAGCAGCGAGGGTTATGGAGGTTCCACTGGACCACATCCTCGCGGCGGCAGGATGGTCAAATGAAAGAACCTTTCAAACGTTTTAAAACAAACCCATTGCCAGGCCAGGGGTGTTTGCTGATTCAATTTTAAGTTCTGTTTTATAATTTACCCCGGATGTGAGGGGTCATTATTATTTCATATATACCATTTTGTTAAATAAAGCATCAGCATGCTTTAAATCATGTCTGAATGCATTATGATTTCACTTCTCCTTGGTCAACTGATGCAGTGTGTGATGCATGGACCCGTGTTCACCACATTAAATCACAGAGCTTTGAAATCTGCACGTAGTCACTCATGTGACTCCGAAGTAAAATAGTAAGATTAAATGAGAACTTACCAGTTTGAAGTTTGATCTTTATTTTATGAGGAGTTACTATGAGGGATTACATGCCCCCCACTCCCAACCCTCTCTCATAAAGGTCAGCTGGTAATTCTAGTTTCTTGAATCTTCCTATATTCAGTTCAAAACTGTTATCTGTGATTTTACTTCTGAGTCACGTGAGTAGAAGAACCCCGCCAGTCCGCATGCGCATTATTACGTCTGTCGCATGGCGCAGCGACTGAATGGCAGGTGCGACGGTCCTGCCAGCGATAAATTTAAACCTACAGGTAAGTTTTGTATTTCTTACCAGGTTCTGTTTTTCTTGCAGGAACCCCTTCTTATAGAAAACATAGAAAACATAGAAATTAGGTGCAGGAGCAGGCCATTCGGCCCTTCGAGCCTGCACCGCCTTTCAATATGATCATGGCTGATCATCCAACTCAGTATCCTGTACCTGCCTTCTCTCCATACCCCCTGATCCCTTCAGCCACAAGGGCCACATCCAACTCCATCTTAAATATGGCCAACGAACTGGCCTCAACTACCTTCTGTGGCAGAGAATTCCACAGATTCACCACTCTCTGTGTGAAAAACGATTTTCTCATCTCGGTCCTAAAAGACTTCCCCCTTATCCTTAAACTGTGACCCTTGTCCTGGACTTCCCCAACATCGGGAACAATCTTCCTGCATCTAGCCTGTCCAACACCTTAAGAATTTTATAAGTCTCTATGAGATCACCCCTCAATCTTCTAAATTCCAGCGAGTACAAGCCGAGTCTATCCAGTCTTTCTTCATATGGAAGTCGTGCCATCCCAGGAATCAGTCTGGTGAACCTTCTCTGTACTCCCTCTATGGCAAGAATGGCTTTCCTCAGATTAGGAGACTAAAACTGTACGCAATACTCCAGGTGTGGCCTCACCAAGACCCTGTACAACTGCAGTAGAACCTCCCTGCTCTTGTACTCAAATCCTTTTGCTATGAATGCCAACATACCATTCGCTTTCTTCACAGCCTGCTGCACCTGCATGCCTACTTTCAATGACTGGTGTACCATGACACCCAGGTCTCGCTACATCTCCCCTTTTCCTAATCGGTCACCATTCAAATAATAGTCTACCTTCCTGTTTTTGCCACCAAAGTGGATAACCTCACATTTATCCACATTATACTGCATCTGCCATGCATTTGCCCACTCACCCAGTCTATCAAAGTCATCCTGCAGCCTCCTAGCATCCTCCTCACAGCTAACATTGCCCCCCAGTTTCGTGTCATCCGCAAAATTCGAAATGTTGCATTTAATACCCTCGTCCAAATCATTAATGTAAATTGTAAATAGCTGGGGTCCCAGCACTGAGCCTTGCGGCATCCCACTAGTCACTGTCTGCCATCCTGAAAAGGACCCGTTCACTCCTACTCTTTGCTTCCTGTCTGCCAGCCAGTTCCCTATCGACATCAATACTGAACCTCCAATACCGTGTGCTTTAAGTTTGTATACCAATCTCTTGTGTGGGACCTTGTCGAAAGCCTTCTGAAAGTCCAGATACGACACATCCACTGCTTCTCCCTTATCCACTCTACTAGTTACATCCTCAAAAAATTCAATAAGATTCGTCAGACATGATTTACCCTTCGTAAATCCATGCTGACTTTGCCCAATGATTTCACCACTTTCCAAAAGCGCTCCTATCCCATCTTTAATAATTGACTCTAGCAGTTTCCCCACTATCGATGTTAGACTAACTGGTCTGTAATTCCCTGTTTTCTCTCTCCCTCCCTTTTTAAAAAGTGGGGTTACATTAGCTACCCTCCAATCCTCCAGAATCTAAAGAGTTTTGAAAAATTATCACTAAGGCATCTGCTATTTCTGGGGCTACTTCCTTAAGTACACTGGGATGCAGCCTATCCGGCCCTGGGGATTTATCGGCCTTTAATCCATTCAATTTACCCAACACCACTTTCCGGCTAACCTGGATTTCACCCATTTCCTCCATCTCATTTGACCCGCGATCCTCTGCTATTTCCGGCAACTTACTTATGTCTTCCTTAGTGAAGACAGAACCAAAGTAGTTATTCAATTGGTCTGCCATGTCCTTGTTTCCCATGATCAATTCACCCGTTTCTGACTGCAAGGGACCTACATTTGTTTTAACTAATCTTTTGCGCTTCACATATCGATAAAAACTTTTGCAGTCAGTTTTTATGTTTCCTGCCAGTTTTCTTTCATACTCCATTTTCCCTTTTCTAATTAAGCCCTTTGTCCTCCTCTGTTGGTCTCTGAATTTCCCCAGTCCCCTGGTAGGCTGCTTTTTCTGGCTAATTTGTACGCTTCATCTTTTTCTTTGATACTATCCCTGATTTCCCTCGTTATCCAGGGATGCGCCACCTTCCCTGTTTTATTCTTTTGCCATACTGGGATGAACAATTGTTGTAGTTCATCCATGCAGTCTTTAAATGCCTTCCATTGCATATCCACCGTCAACCCTTCAAGAATCAATTGCCAGTCCATCTTGGCCAATTCACGTCTCATACCCTCAAAGTTACCTTTCTTTAAGTTCAGGACCCGTGTTTCTGAATTAACAATGTCACTCTCCATCCTAATGAAGAACTCAACCATATTATGGTCACTCTTGCCCAAGGGGCCACGTACAACAAGGCTGCTAACTAACCTTTCCTCATTACTCAATATCCAGTCTAGAATAGCCTGCTCTCTCGTTGGTTCCTCCACATGTTGGTTTAGAAAACTATCCCGCATACATTCCAAGAAATCCTCTTCCTCAGCACCCCTGCCAATTTGATTCACCCAATCTATATGTCGATTGAAGTCACCCATTATAACGGTTTTACCTTCGTTGCACGCATTTCTAATTTCCTGTTTGATGCCATCCCCAACTCCACTTCTACTGTTAGGTGGCCTGTACTCAACACCCACTAGCGTTTTCTGCCCGTTGGTGTTTCGCAGCTCCACCCATATCGATTCCACATCCTCCAAGCTAATGTCATTCCTTTCTATTGCGTTAATCACCTCTCTAACCAGCAACGCTACCCCACCTCCTTTTCCTCTCTGTCTAACCTTCCTGAATATTGAATATCCCTGGATGTTCACCTCCCAGCCTTGGTCACCCTGGAGCCATGTCTCCGCAATCCCAACTATATCATAATTATTAATAGCTATAGAGTTTTCCTGCTGGAAATTGTCGCGAAGTACGGACGAGCCACAGGAAAACCGGCTATGGGCTGTGGGGAGGCTGTCTGGACCATGGAAGCGCGGGTAGCCGGCGGCTGTCGGGTTCGCTACTCCAGTCGCTGACAAGGCGGTCAGCGCCTTCCAGACCGCTGTGGTTCCCGTGGAGGGGTAAATCGAGGAGGAAGGTGGTATCACCACCAGAGTCACTGACAGTGCGGTCAGCGGCTCCCAGACCACTCTGGTCCCCAGGACATGGGGTATAACCAACAATAAGTTGGTCAGGCCTATGGACTGGGACGAATCGGGCCGGGAGGGTTCCCCTACGGTAATGGTTAACATATTTGGACGGTTGTCCAGGATGGAGCTCCTAATGGAGAGGATGCTCCACCAAAGTATACTCCAACAGGAGGAGTTGTGTCAGTGCCGGCCTCTTCGAGAGTCCACGCCAACGGCACCTGTTTTCAGGGCTGCTTAATTGGACGGTTGTCCAGGATGGAGCTCCTAATGGAGAGGATGCTCCACCAAAATACACTCCAACAGGAGGAGTTGTGTTAGCGCCGGCCTCTTCGAGAGCCCGCGCCAGCAACACCTGTTTCAGGGCTGCTTAATGTCTCCCTCTTGGAGGAGGAGAGTATTATTCTGATGCCAAGTCAATACTCGGGAGTTTATCCCACAAATGTGATGTTCCACTCTGGTATAGGTCCGTTGGAGGGGCCATACTAGCGCAGGTATCCTCAGGGGCCTGAGCCAGCACCTGTTTCAGGGCTGCCTACGAATCTCCCTCTCTGTGGAGGGAAGTGCGAGTGGTCAGTAGGTAACAGACTTCAAATTCTAAAGGATGTCCATACTGGAGCACATGCGTATGGCTTCAAGGGAATCCTCGCAAACTAAGGTGTTGCTGCCAGAAGGGTTGGTTACCAGCTCTTCGCAGAATACCCGGAAGGGGCCAGAGTTCCCCTCTCGCTACAAGTGCCGGCAGTGAACAGTGCTGTAGCCGCCAAATCTTTTATTCAGGTAAGACCTATTCAACAGGCAAAACATGGATGAGGATGCAAAAGCTGTCGGACCAATCAAGGTACCAACGTTGAGCAAAGCTTCATCGGTTCAGACAACACACCCCACGCCTCCATGGGCGGTTAACTGAAGCTGATGACAGCCTGAAAGCTGGGCAGAGGTTCCACGCACCCTTCCAGTCCTACTCAGTAACCAGGCAGGCAGGTACAAACATGGGGTAAGTGGACCACTTACAAGTTGGTAATTTTACACTTGTTTGTACACAACAAATGGTTAAGACATTGCCATCTACTTAGCGGCACCTAACCATGTAAAACTGCACAATTAATAGTTGTGCAGTTTCAAGCAGGTTTGGAATTAGGGCCAGAGTTGTCTTTTGAGGCAGGTCAGTATTATGGCCAGGATTTCCTTCGAGACAGGATCAGAAATATGGCCAGAGTTGTCTTTCACGGCAGGCTCAGAATTATGGCCAGAGTTATCTTTAGAGGCAGGTTCAGAATTATGAGGTAGGCTCAGTATTATGGCCAGGATTGTCTTTCAAGACAGGCTCGGAAATCGGGCCAGAGTTATCATTTGAGGCAGGCACGGACTTATGGCAGGTGTGGCCTGTTGTGAAAGAGGGAGAATGTCGTTTAACTCGCATGTGCAGTATAAACTTTTCGGAATAGGAAACTTCGTTCATGACGAACAACTGATTTTCATAAGGATCTCAAAGATACATTCTATTCAGTTCCCATTTACAGGGATCACCGGAGACATTTGAAATTATCAGAAGGCAATGATAACAGTAACGTTAACAGTAATGATAATATTTGCTAATGATGAGGGAATTTTATAACAGTAATGATAACAGTAATGATAACAGTAAAGCATTGCAAAATGGGCTAAATTATTTACCCAGGTTATTTACCAATTTACTAAAATCGGTGCTTGGACTACTAAGAGTTCAAAAACACTTGTTATGTCTTGTCTGGATGATATTCTAACACTGTATTTTGCTAAAATCAACTGTTTCAGCCTCAAAATATATTTGAGAAATTGGGATTCCTCATCCATCCATTTAAATTTAAGTAGTTACCAAATAGACTTGTTGGTCATTGGGATTTACCTTCAGCAATTAATTAGCTTTTGACTCTGCCCTGGGGCAAGAGATTGGAGTTAATAGAAACCTGTAACAACCTTGGTGTTATAAAGCAGCTTTCTATTCATCAAGAATAATTGGCAATATAGTAGCTGTGTTTCAGCTGTGAAAGTAGCAACCACTCAAGTGCCATGACACATTGGATCAGTGTGATTAGTTTGTGACACAGCCTTGGCACACCTACTCAACTCCTCCTGTCGGCGGACTTCGGCCGCGACCAACTTCCGGCGCTCCAGTGATTATGCCTTGTTCCAGCAAGGTCACTTTCTGCCAAGCCCCAAGCCACTTCTTCCATGTTGGATTTGCCCTACTATGTCACCTTGGTGGAGAGCAGATTTTGCCTGCTGTGTCACATTCTTAGCCATCCACTTCTTTCCTGTTGCCAGGGTTTGAGCAGCAGCTCGGATGACAGTGTCCCTTGATTCTGCCAGGATCATCTCTAGTCTGACTTTAGTGCACTTGTACTCCTCTGTGAGACTAGAGAGAGGCAGCTGGAGTACCCCCTGACCGTACAGGCCTACGCTGCTCAGGCACCGAGGAACACCTAACCACTTTCTCATGAAAGAGCTGATTGTTCTTTCTATCTTCTCGATTCTTGTGAGGGTGATGTCATACATGGTTAGTGGCCACATAAGGCGAGGTAGTAACCCAAACTGCAGGCACCAGATTTTCAGCTTTCCGGGCAGCATGGATCGGTTGATGTTCGCCAGACCTTTGATGACTTCTTGCCTAAACTCATTAGCCTGATCAGTGTCTTTCAGTTTGGAGTTATACCATCGTCCCAGATTTTTTGATTGGCTTCTCTGACACAGTTGGAATAGGTTCTTGATCAATGAAGAACCTTTGATCTGTCAGTTTGCCTTTGATTATAGAAATGTTTCTTGATTTGGATGGCTTGAATTTCATTCAATTTATTCACTTGCAGATTCTGAGTAGATTGCTCCTACGGCTTGGGTTGTCACACCGATCCATGTAGGTGCTCACTGCAGAGTGCAGGGATAGCATCCAAAAAAGCAGTACAATTCTTCTTCAGGAGATGGGAAGCGTTTTGTTTAAAGCTAATGTTACATTTAATGCAGTACAGATTACTAATGTCTTGGAGTTCGTTTTCAAATGGGTCTTTGACAATAATTGAGTCATAGTACCAGTTACTCTGCCCAACGTGCCTTCCCATCATATTTGCAGCAGCGAACGGGACACACTCTGTCGGGTTTCACCCCCGGATATTGAGTTTGTAAAGGGTATCTTTAACACAGGACAGGTACAGGGCAGTATGGGATATTGACATTGTGTTAACACTGCTTCACCAGGGGGCTCCAGCTATATCGAGGCTACTTTGGCCGGCTCTCATAAGGTAGTTATCCTCATGGCGCTGGTCTCAGCGCAACGGGTTCAGTCGCAACATAATTGCGACTGGACAGGATGGTTACATCTGCAAACAATGTAATATTTTTTGTTTATGATTTAGTTAAACAGAGCAGGAGGGGCGTCAGGTCTCAAACTAGTTTCATGGCATACCCAGGGACCTTCGGTTTTGTGAGGTCACACATATACAACAATACGTCAAGGTCACCAAGAGCCTTAGAGGCTCTGAACTAGCAATGCATGTTAGCTACAATAAACTTTATAAGAAGATATCGATTCAGACCATCCCCAGGGGGTGATACTGGGTTTGGTTTATGCAGGAGTAGATACTAATTTTCAAATCACTCCACCAGTGCTGCTACAACATCAGCAGCAAGGGTTATTTACGTTGCACTGGACCACATCCTAGCGGCTGCAGGATGGTCAAACAAATGAACTTTCCAAACATTTTATAATAACCCATTGCCAGACCAGGGGTATTTGCCAACTCTGTTTTAGGTTCAGTTGTATAGTTTTCCTGGATGAGAGGGGTTACTATTATTATTATTTATTAATTATGAATGTTTCCCTCATCTATCAATGAAGCAGTTGTGGTTGTGTAGACTCATTTCTCACGGCATTAAATCACAGAGCTTTGAAATCTTCACCTAATCACTCACGTGACTCCAAAGTAAAATAGTAAGATTAAACAAGAACTTACCAGTTTGAAGTTTGATCTTTATTTTATGAGGCGTTACGATGAGCGATTACGTGCCCACTGCTCCCAACCGTCATGTCACAAAGGTCATCTAGTAGTTCTAGGTTTCTGATCTTACTATGTTACTTCAATTACTGGTACCTGCGATTTCACACCGCTGCTTTGGAGATTGACGCGCATGCGGGCTGGCGGGCTCTTCACGTAATCCCTCATCGTAACTCCTCATAAAATAAAGATCGAACTTCAAACTGGTAAGTTCTCATTTAGTCTTACTATTTTACATGCGAATTGTAATTTCCCTAGTTAAATAAATTTAAAATAATAGATTTTAAAATTTAGTTTAGTTTAATGTATTATCATCTGTACCAAGGTACAGTGAAAAGCTTTTCGGCTGCATAATATCCAGTCAGCAAATATACTGTAGATGATTACAATCAAACCATCCATAATGTACAGACGCAGGATAAAGGGAATAACATTTAGTGCAAGATAAAGACCAGTAAAGTCCAATTAAAAATAACCTCAGAGTCTCCAATGAGGCAGATTATCTTATAGGTCAGGACTGCTCTAAATCAATCAAATCAATCATCAAACAAACTTTATTGTCATTTAGAAATACATCGATATATGCAATTCCAAACGAAATTCTGTTGCATTCTGTCTCAAGTGGGGATAGGATGGATCAGTTGCCTGATAACAGCTGGGAAGAAACAGTCCCTGAATCTGGAGGTAAGCGTTTTTAAACTTCTGTCCTTCTTGCCTGATGGGAGAGGGAAGAAAATGGAGTGTCCGGGGTGGACTCATCCTTGATCATGCTGGTGACCTTGCTGAGGCCGCATGAAATGTAGATGGAGTCAATGGAAGGGAGCTTGGTTTTCATGATAGTCTGGGCTGTGTTTGCAATTTCTTGCGATCTTGGATAGAGCTGTTCCCAAGCCAAGCTATGATGCATCCTGATAAAATGCTTTCTACAGTGCATCTGTGAGAGTTGTTCGGGACATGCTGAACTTCCTAAGTCTTCTAAGGAAGTAGAGGCATTGGTGTATTTTCTTGGCTATTGTATCAATAAGGCTGGTCCAGGAATAGTTGCTGGTGATATTTACTCCTAAAACTTGAATATGTCAACCATCTCTATTTCGGCACTGCAAATGCATTTATGCATATGTGCACTGCTTCACTTACTGAAGTCAATTATAATCTCCTTTGTCTTGCTGACATTGAGGGAAAGTGTGTTGCCTTGGCAGCAAGTTACGAGGTTCTTAATTTCCTTCCTGTACTCTGTCTCCTCATTATTTGATATCCGACCAACTACGCTGGTATAATCTGCAAATTTGTAAATTGAGTTGGATTTGCATTCAGCTGCACGGTTCTGGGTGTATAAGGTAGACACAAAATGCTGGAGTAACTCAATGGGACAGGCTGCATCTCTGGAGAGAAGGAATGGGTGACATATCGGGTCGAGACCCTTTTTCAGTCTGAATAAGGAGTAAAGGGCCTGAGAACACATCCTTGCGGAGCACCAGTGTTGAGGTTTATCTAAGAGGGTGATTTGTCACCTATCCTCACTGATGGTCGTCTGTATAGAGATGTGCTGACTCCATGTTCCATGAGTTTGTACAGTGGCTTGCAAAAGTATTCATACCTCTTGAACTTTTACACATTTTGTCACGTTACAACCACAAACGTAAATGTATTTTATTGGGATTTTATGCGATAGACCAACACAAAGTAGCGCATAATTGTGAAGTGGAAGGAAAATGATACATGGCTTTCAAATTTTTTTACAGATAAAAAACTGAAAAGTGTGGCGTGCAAAAGTATTCAGCCCCCTTTACTCTGATACCCCTAAATAAAATCCAGTGCAACCAATTGCCTTTAGAAGTCACCTAATTAGTAAATAGTGTCCACTTGTGTGTAATCTAATCTCAGCATAAATACAGCTGTTCTGTGAAGGCCTCAGGGGTTTGTTAGAGAACATTAGTGAACAAACAATTTTCCTTGGGCATCATGAAGTCCCAGACAGGTCAGGGATAAAGTTGTGGAGAAGTTTAAAGCAGGGTTAGGTTATAAAAATATATCCCAAGCTTTGAACATCTCACAGAGCACTGTTCAATCCATCATCCAAAAATGGAAAGAGTATGGCAGAACTGCAAACCTACCAAGACATAGCTGTCCACCTAAACTGACAGGCTGGGCAAGGAGAGCATTGATCAGAGAAGCAGCCAAGAGTCCCATGGTAACTCTGGAGGAGCTGCAAAGATCCACAGCTCAGGTGGGAGAATCTGTCCACAGGACAACTATTAGTCATGCACTCCACAAATCGGGCCTTTATAGAAGAGTGGCAAGAAGAAAGCCAATGTTGAAACAAAGCCATAAGAAGTCCCATTTGCAGTTTGCCACAAGCCATGTGAGGGGCACTGCAAACATGTGGGGGAAGGTGCTCTGGTCTGATGAGACCAAAATTGAAGTTTTTGGCCTAAATGCAAAACGCTATGTGTGGCGGAAAACTAACACTGCACATCACCCTGAACACACCATCCCCACTGTGAAACATGGTGGTGGCAGCATCATGCTGTGGGGATGCTTTTCTTCAGCAGGGACAGGGAAGCTGGTCAGAGTTGATGGGCAGATGGATGGAGCCAAATACAGGGCAATCTTGGAAGAAAACCTGTTAGAGTCTGCAAAAGACTTGAGACTGGGGCGGAGATTCACCTTCCAGCAGGACAATGACCCTAAACATACAGCCAGAGCTAAAATGGAATGGTTTATTTCAAAGCATTTTCTTGTGTTAGAATGGCTCAGTCAAAGTCCAGACCTAAGTCCAATTGAGAATCTCTGGCAAGACTTGAAAATTGCTGTTCACAGACGCTCTCCATCCAATCTGACTGAGCTTGAGCTATTTTGCAAAGAAGAATGGGCAAACATTTCAGTCTCTAGATGTGCAAAGCTGGTAGAGACATACCCCAAAAGACTTGCAGCTGTAATTGCAGCGAAAAGTAGTTCTACAAAGTATTGACTCAGGGGGGCTGAATACTATTGCACGCCACACTTTTCAGTTTTTTATTTGTAATAAAATTTGGAAACCATGTATCATTTTCCTTCCAGTTCACAATTATGCACCACTTTGTGTTGGTCTATCACATAAAATCCCAATAAAATACATTTACGTTTGTGGTTGTAACGTGACAAAATGTGGAAAAGTTCAAAGGGTACGAATACTTTTGCAAGCCACTGTAGATGAGCTTGGATGGGATAATGGCATTGAAATCATAGCTGTAGTCTATGAATACAAGTCTGATGAAGGTGCCTCTCTTATCCCGATGTTCCATGGATGAGTGTAGGGCCAAGGAGATGGCATCTGCTGTAGACCTATTGTGACGGTAGGTGAACTGCAGTGGGTCAAGACTGCTTGGTGGACTGGATTTAATGCATTCCATAAACAGCCACTCAAAGCATTTCGTAATGGTGGATGACAAGGCCACTGGACGTTAGTCATTTAGGCATGAGATCTTCTTCGGCACCAGGATGATGATGGTCTTTTTGAAGCAGGTGAGTATCTCATACAGAGAAGGTAGAGATTAAAAATATTTGTGAACACTCCAACTAGTGGGGCCATGCTGTTCCTGAGGTGGTGGCCAGGCACTCCGTCTGGCCAATTGCTTTCCATGGGTTAATCCTCAGGAAAGCTGATCTACTTCTGCAACAGTGACCCTAGGAAAAGGCACATTTGTGTCTGATGGGATAGATGTCATTGTCCATTGGCCTTCTGCTCATAATGAGCATGAAATGCAGACCTGCACTATCACCAGCGATATTGTCTGACTTTGCTTTACAGCCAGTTACAGTATTCAGACCTTGCCAAAGTCTGCGGGATCCAAATGATTATACTGGGACTTGTCGCGGAGCGGGCGAGGCCTACCCGGGTCGCCGTTTGGAGCTCTGGTGTGTTGGGCCGGTGCTCCAACATCGTGGAGCTCTGCTTTGGGAGAGCTTCCAACGTGGGCAGCGCTGACCATCATCATGGAGTCCTGGAGCCCTTTGCCAAGGGCCTTCAGCATTGCACCTCAGCCCAGCGCGCCCTGCGGACTTTGGGAGCCGCGGACTCCAGTTGGAGGGGGCCAACTCTGAAACCCAGGCCACTGAGGACGTCCCCCAGCCCCGACGCTGGACTTCCATCACCCCGGCGAGCGGGCCTGAACATCAGGCCGCCCGTAGCGACGATTGTGGAGGGCTCGGAGCACCCCAACCACGGGGGAACATTGGAGGAAGAAACTGACTTTGGTGCCTTCCCTCACAGTGGGAAACTTTGATCCTGCTATGTGGGGATGTTTTATGTTGAATTCTAAAACAATGTTCAGTTCTTTATTTTTACTGTATGGCTGTATGGTGATTTCATTTCACTATGCCAATTGGCACATGTGACAAATAAATGTATCTTGTATCTAATGTATATGTCTAAGGATAAGGGGGAATTCCTTTAGAACCGAGATGAGGAAAACATTTTTCACACAGCGAGTGGTGAGTCTCTGGAATTCTCTGCCACAGAAGGTACTTCAGGCCAGTTCATTGGCTATATTTAAGAGGGAGTTAGATGTGCCCTTGTGGCTAAAGGGATCAGGGGGTATGGAGAGAAGGTAGGTACAGGATACTGAGTTGGATGATCAGCCATGATCATATTGGATGGTGGTGTAGGCTCGAAGGGCCAAATGGCCTACTCCTGCGCCTATTTTCTATGTTTCTATATATCTTGTATCTTGTCTCTTGGCATTATTGTCTCCTGGCATTATTGATGGCTTTGCAAATAATGAGCTTTCTTGAACTGTTCTGGATCATTGACTTGTATTCAGTGGACCTGGCATTCACTCGCGAATGTACCTCACGGTTCATCCATGGTTTCCGGTTGGGGAACACTCGGATTGTCTTCTTCGGCACACACTCTTTCCTCCAGGCACTTGCTGAAGAAGCCAGTCACGGCAGTGGTGTACTCATTCAGATTGGCTGCAGAATCCTGGAATATGGACCATCCAATGACTCAAAGCAGTCACATAGGATGTCATCCGTGTCTGCCAACCAGCATCAAACAACCTTCTATATTAGACATTTCTGCTTCAGTTTTTTTTGTAGGCAGGGAATAAAAACACAGCTAGATGATCAGATTTCCCAAAATATGGCTGAGGAATGGAGTGCTAGGCATCGTTTTGTGGATGTGTATCAGTGGTCAAGGTGTTCTGCCTCCTAGTGGGACAAGAGACATATTCATAGTATTTTGGTGGTATGTCCCTGAGGCTGGTTGAATTGAAGTCTCTGGCTACAAAGACCAGAGCTTCAGGGTATTTTGTCTCAAGGCTATTGATAGCCAATTACAGCTCATTCTGAGCAAGCTTGAAGTCCACGTGGGGAGGGAAGTAGACTACTGTCAGGATAGCTGAGTTGAATTCCCACGGTAGGTAGTAGGGACAGCACTTTACAGTCAGATATTCCAAGTCCGGGGACCGTGAGCTCACCAGGACCGCCACATCTGAGCACCACGATGTATTCTTCTTCTTGCGTATGGCGTGCACAGCCTCAAGTTGGAGGACAAATTTTTCTATTTTATCTTATTTGATTGTGCATGCCAGGTTGATTGCATTCATTGAAACAGGACGGACCACGTGAAGGTTGCAACCTTCCATCCCCCACAAGGTATTGAATAGAAAGCAGACTCCTCTGCTTCTAACCTTGCCCCTGGGCACTGTGCTGTCCATCCGGTGAAGGGGGAAGCCCTCAGGCTGAATGGCACAGTCAGGTACATCAGGGGTGAGCCATATCTCTGTGAAACAGAGCACCAGCAGTCTCTCAGTTCTCTGAGATAGGTCAATCTGGCTTTAAGTTCATCCAACTTGTTCTCTAGATACTGAACATAAACTATAACATATCTATAAACTATAGCTGTACATAACATTATGGAAGGCCTGGATCTCGGAAACAGGAAGGACCCATTTCCCGTGCAGAGAGAACAACTACGAGGTTACCTAAAAATAATTGGCTTGATGAGTGTTGAAGAATTATTTCTCATTGAAGGATTACTGGGCTACTGAAACTCACTGCCCAGAAGAAACCTTGTCCACATTTATAAAAGTATTCAGGAATGATCGCAAAAGTATTTCTACCTTACAAGGCTACAAACTGAATGGAAAGAAGATTAACCTAAGTGGCTTTTACTTAGACCACCATGAACAAATGGCCTTCCTACCTCCCTCCCTCCCTTTTATTCCCATGATTTAAAGTTGTTGGATGAGGTAAGTTAACAGTAGAACAAATTATCTGTTCCTAAATTGTTGCCTGTCATGAGCATTAACCTTCCTACATTATGAAACATTTGGGAGTTCCACACAGCGAGCTAAGTCCTGAACTGCTAATGAGTTTCCCTATTAACGTGAGATGCTGAGTTACAGTTGTTAAGTAGCCTTCAAATTTTAAATGATAGTATAACATAGCAAAACCAGATCAACCATGCATTATGTCTCTCTCAATTCGCATCATAAAAAGCCAATTCCCCAAAGTTTAATATGTCTGATATCCCAATAGAATCACATTATTGAAGAACATATATTTATTCCTGCTGAGTAAAATTAGAGTTCCTTTTCCAACGGCATTTAAGATCAACTTTATGGAAGTCAAATATAAACGCGGAAGCTTGTGGGAACAAGCTGTGCAAAATTTGTGTAGTTAGTATACTGAGATAGGAAGTCTTTCTTTTAAAAGCCATTTATTTATGCAGCACCTCTATGAACTGTGCATATCAAGTACATCCAAGCTGAACAAAATGTTCATTACATTTTTCATTAAATCAGAGTTTAATTATTAACAAGATAACATCTTCATAAGCTCATAAGTTCATAAGTTATAGGAGCAGAATTCGGTCATTTGGCTCATCAAGTCTACTCCACCATTCAATCATGCTGATCTATCTTTCCCTCTCAACCCCATTCTCCTGCCTTCTCCCCATAACCTCGGATACCCTTACTAATTAAGAATCTGTCAATCTCCATCTTAAAAATATCCATTGCCTTGGCCTCCACAGCCATCTGTGTCAATTAATTATATGAAGGGATTACAAGTAACATTAGGAAATTTGAAGATGACACAAAGCTGGGTGGCAGTGTGAACTGTGAGGAGGACGCGATGAGTATGCAGGGTGACTTGGACAGGTTGGGTGAGTGGGCAGATGCATGACAGCTGCAGCATAATGTGGATAAATGAGAGTTATCCATTTTGGTAGCAAAAACAGAAAGGAAGATTATTATCTAAGTGGTGTCAAGTTGGGAAAAGGGGAAGTAGAATAGGATCTGAGGGCCCTTGTACATCAGTCAATGAAAGTAAGCATGCAGGTACAGCAGGCAGTGAAGAAAGTGGATGGCATGTTGGCCATAAATAAGAGAAGTTGAGTATAGGAGCAAAGAGGTCCTTCTGCAGTTGTACAGGGCCCTAGTGATACCACACCTGTAGTATTGTGTGCAGTTTTGGTCTCTTAATTTGAGGAAGGACATTCTTGCTATTGAGGGGATGCAGAGTAGGCTCACAAGGTTAATTCCCAGGATAGCGGGACTGTCATATCTGAGAGAATGTAGCAGCTGGACTTGTATACTCTGGAATTATAGAAACATTATTAAGGTTATTAAGGGTTAGGACACGCTAGAGGCAGGAAACATGTTCCCGATGTTGGGGAATCCAGAACCAGGGCCCACATTTTAAGAATAAGGGGTAAGCCATTTATAATGGAGATGAGGAAACACTTATTCTCACAGAGAGTTGTGAGTTTGTGGAATTCTCTGCCTCAGAGGACGGTGGAGGCCAATTCTCTGGATACTTTCAAGAGAGAGCTAGATAGGGCTCTTGAAGATAGCAGAGTCAGGGATATGGGGAGAAGGCAGGAACGGGCTACTGATTGTGGATGATCAGCCATGATCACATTGAATGGCGGTGCTGGCTTGTAGGGCTGAATGGCCTACTCCTGCACCTATTGTCTATGGTCTAATTCCACAAATTCACCACCCTCTGAATAAAAAAACATCCTCCTCGGCTCCTTTCTAAAGATACAACATTTTATTATGAGGCTATACCCTCTGGTCTGCTGGACACTCCCACTAATGGAAACATTCTCTCCAGATTCACTCTATCCATGCATTTAACTATTCGGTATGGTTCAATTAGGTCGCCCCTCATTCTTTCAAAGTCCAGCGAGTACAGGCCCAGTGCTGTCATACACTCATAATATGTCACTCCAATCTTAATGAATAACTGAGATTGAGAGAGAAGATTCTGAAAGTGATTAATAAGGTGAGGGCTGAGGGCTTGACTGCTCTTGCTGGAGAGCCTAGAACCAAGGAGAAACAATCTTGAATCTAATCTTTAAAACATCTCAGTGGGCTGTGGATGCTTAGTGGTTGGATGTAATTTGAGGTTAGTATCAATAAATTTTAGCACACTGAAAGAAACCTGTGGTGCTGGATCAACTATGATTTCATTGGACAGTGGAACACATTAGACGTCCAACTTCTATTTGTATTTCTTCTACCACTCCAATTTCATTTCATTATCAGAAAAAGAACAAATAAGACTTCTGGTGGCGCTATGGAGTAGGCAGACTCGCGCCATTTAGCTCCGAAAAAACTGTATAAAAAAACGGGGGGAAAAATCGGGACTTACCTGCTCAACATCGCAACCGACTGACTGCAGCAAGCCTGTAACGTCATCAGGCGCGCGACGAAACCGACGGTATGTTTCCACAACGTACTCCTCCCCCCAAATCGAAAAAAAACGGTAGGGCCAGGGAAGTAGGCCCAACCGAAGCCTCGGCCTCAGTTTTAACAGCGTCCCAAGAAGAGATCGCAAGAGGAAAAAAGTCAGATGTGGAAGAACTAAGAAGTTTCCTTGCCTCAGAAATTTCAAAAATAATGGCAGAATTAAAAAAACTCAAAAATGATTTTAAAGATGAATTGAAAACTTTTTAAAAAGAAATTAAAGAAGAAATTAAGAAAGATATTGCTGTTATCGTACATAAACAATTGGACTCCTGGAAGATGATCATGGAAGAAAATCTAAATAAAAAGATTGATGAGGTAAATGTCAAACTCAATCTGATGGAATCAGTATTTAATTTGAAGCTGGAGCCCATCTCTCAGGCACTAGAACAAAAACAACAATCCATAATCGAACTAGAGGGAATTGCTGAAACATGCTCTGAAACTACAAGAAAGCTTCTCTCCGAGAACAAGCGTTTATCGGACTTATTGCATAAAATAACCGAAAAAATGCATTGACTTGGAGGGACGACAGAGACGCCAGAATCTAAGAATTATCGATGTCCGGGAAGGAAGAGAGGGGAACCAGGACCCTCGTGAATTTGCTGTAGATCTACTGAAGAAAGTTTTAAATCTGGATAAAGCACCTTTACTGGCTCGGGCACATAGAGCACTGAGACGCCATCCAGGGGCGGATGCCCCTCCAAGACAACTTATAGTGAAGGTGCAATATGACCATGTCTTGGATGACATGATGAAGAAAATTGTTCGCAGCAGAAATCTTGATTTTGAAGGAGACAAGATCAGCATATTTCGAGACTACCCGGCGGAGGTTGCCAAGAAAAGAGCATTGTTTACAGACACAAGAAGAATACTTAAGAACATTAATAACCTGAGATATGGACTGATGTACCCTGCAACATTGAGAATCACCTACGACCACAAAGGATACTTCTTTACTAACCACACAGAGGCTTTTAAATTTGCAAAGAAGATTGAGGCCACTGAAAAGATTGAAATTAGTGAGGACGAGAGTGAAAAAGAGGACAATGAGGATTAATACAACACTAAATATATGCGATGATATTGGATTCGGTACCTTATTGAGAAGAAACTGAACTTTAAATTACTATACTTCAGGACTGTTATGAATTTAGAATGAAATTGATCACCATTACATAATATTTTATATTATTGTATTAACTATTACTAACCATTATTAATCATAATAATTAATCATTATCAATTATAGTTAATTGGATTAATTCAGAATTAGTTAAAAGGATGAACCATAAGATGATTAAAATAGGAGATGAAGGTTTAACCCTAGATATTGATACTATTTAGACTAATCATGGACTAATACTTTAGTTATATGAAACTAATATTTTATTAACTTTGAGATTAATAAGTATTCCATCATTGGAATATATCCATTACTCCCCCCCTCCCCCCCCCCCCCCCCCCGCATAATGTTTTTCTTTACTGAATTTGAATTTTTTCCTTCAAGGAAAGAACGGAGCTAGTAACATTTTTTTTACCAAAAGCTACGGAAGTCTTTAGATGCCTAGCCACATTAGGGTGGCTATCACTAACTACACTAACTATAGATGTAGTATTTTTCTTTCTTTCACACTTCACTAACATAATAACCACTTATCTTTTCTATTTTGTAGTATGTTGTAATCAGTATAATCTTTATTTAGAATGGAATTATAATTGTTATTCAAGGAGATATGACAGAGAAGAAAACCTACAAGTTCTGAAATGCATCTATCTGAGATCCAGGTGTAAGGTATGGTTTAACATGCTGAATCATCTACTCCATTATGGACCACCCTAATCATGATGCAAGACGTAAAAGTGAACATGGGGGTTAAGGAATTACATTTTGCAGTTGGAATGTTAAGAGAATTAATGAACCCATTAAGAGAGGCAAAGTATTAACTCACCTAAAATTGCTCAAAACAGACATAATTTTCCTCCAATAGACTCACCTTAAAAAGGAAGCGCAATACAGATTGAAAACAAAATGGATTGCCCAAACATATCATTCCTCATTCACACATAAATCTAGAGGAGTTGCAATTCTAATTCGTAAAGATATACCTTTTAAACATATATCAACTACAGAAGATACTGATGGTAGATATATCATAGTAGTAGGCGAATTATATTCAAAAAAAGTGACTCTCCTTAATATATATGGACACAATTTTTATAGTCCGCGGTTTTTCAAGAGAATACTGAATATTATTCCGGAATGCATACAAAATAATTTAATAATTGGTGGAGATTTAAATTGTACACTGGATCCATATTTAGACAGATCATCAACTCGGAGAAAGTCAAAATCTCTGTCAAGCGAATTTTTAAACTCATATATAAATAATACCAATATTAAGGATATCTGGAGAATTGAAAACCCATCCAGAAGAGAATACTCATTTTACTCATCTATGCATAAAACATATTCAAGGATAGATTATTTCTTAGTAGACTCTAAACTAATTCCATTTACTTATAAATCACAATATCATAATATTATAATTTCGGATCATGCCCCATTAACGTTTATGATTAAACTAAATGGAATGGACAAGAAACAGACATAATGGAGACTTAATCATCAAATTTTAAAAGAACAGGTATGTTGTGAAAATCTTGTGATTAATAATATCTCTGCTTCCCTTCTCTGAGAAACACAAAGATTAATTAATCTCTTCTGTTCAAGGGTCAATTCTTTAACCCTTGCTGTCTCCTCCCTTCCCACTCAGCCCTGGGGCCCTGGCATTCCCTCTATCTCATCTCTCCCCCACCCTAGTCGCCACAAACAGCTTACAAACCCGATTTGCATTGTTCCTTATCTTTCTCTGCTTCCTCTTCTCCCTGAGAAACAGGGTCTCGAAACGTCGCCTATCTCCTTCGCTCCTTAGATGCTGCTGCACCCGCTGAGTTTCTCCAGCTTTTTGTGTACCCTGTATTAATCTCCTCTAAGGCATTTCTTAACAAAGAGAATAGAGCTAAACAACAGACATTGGAAATGGAAATAAGACAATTAGACATAGAAAATGCAAGAGCACCTTCATTGGTAAAACATAATAAAATAGCTGCACTGAAATATAAGTTAAATAAAATATACTCTGACCAAATAATAAAACTTTATCAACATACAAAACAATTAAATTTTGAATTTGGTGATAAACCACATAAATTATTGGCACGCCAGCTTCGAAAACTGGATGGAGAAAAAAATGATTCATAAGATTAGATCAGAAAAGGGAAAAATACTAACACTCCCCAAAGATATTAATGACAGATTTTTACAATACTATCAAGATCTTTATTCAACTAAAGTGATGCAACAATCAATAGGAATGGAAGCATTTTTACAGAAATGCAACCTTAAAGGCTTAGATCTGCAAGAATTATTAGGAGCTGAAATAACGACCAAAGATATTGAAGAGTCAATCAGATCTTTAAAAAATGGAAAGGCCGCCGGCCCTGATGGCCTAAGTTCTGAATTCTATAAAAAATTTATGATCTGATTTCTCCACGCTTACAAACACTGTATAAACATGTTTATACTCAACAGCAACTCTCGGAAACTTTAAATGAATCTACAATAATACTTATACCTAAAATCTAGAAGACCCGGCCTCATATAGAACAATCGCTCTATTAAATACTGATCAGAAAATATTAACTAAAATCCTTTCTAATAGATTGAGCTTAGTAATTAACAAATTAATACACCCTGATCAAACAGGTTTTATCCCAAAACGTTATTCATTTTATAATCTTAGATGATTGTTTAATATTATATATTCAAACGGAATTGCTAATGCAGACCTAACAATTATATCGCTAGATGCTGAAAAAGCCTTCGATCAAGTAGAATGGCCATATTTATTTTCAGTGATGGAAAAATTTCAATTGGGAGAGAAGTACTGTGCATGGGTTAAATTGTTATATTCTAACCCAACAGCTAGAATACTAACAAATAGTAAGATTAAACGAGAACTTACCAGTTCGAAGTTTGATCTTTATTTTATGAGGAGTAACGATGCGGGATTACGTGAAGAAGCCCCGCCTGGCGCTGGAACGGCATACTTCAAAGCAGCGGCATGAAAAACACAGAACACAATAGCCGGAGTAAGATAGTAAGGCTCATCATAGATTTAGAACTACCAGATGAACATTTATTTTATGAGGGTGTGGAGTGGGGGGCACGTAATCCCTCATCGTTACTCCTCATAAAATAAAGATCAAACTTCGAACAGGTAAGTTCTCGTTTAATCTTACTATTTTACTTCGGAGTCACGTGAGTGACTACGTGAAGATTTTGAAGCTTCTGTGTTTTTCATGTCGTAGAATTCTTCCATACGACAGTCTGGCTAGGTCAACACATACATGAGAAAACCAGACTAGTTTTAGCTCTTTCCATAAATCTTTTAACGATAAAAGAACATATAATAACCTTCTTTTTACACCTGAGGGAACCATTACAAAGTGATAAAAGATATAAGTGATAACATAATTGATAATATCAATCAATAGTGAAACAAAGCAGGTGATTATAGTGAACCCAACACCTCGTGTCCAAAGCCTGTCATTGTGTGAACAGGTTTATTGTAGAACTTTGAAAAAGTTTCTTCTTTACACCACCCTGCAGTTTCTAAAATATGTTAGAGTGGTACGTCCTGTAACTTCGCCGCGGATGTAGCTGCTGCCCTGGTGGAGTGAGATTTGAACACATCAGTGTCTACTCCTGCTAAAAGTAACACCTGTTTTAACCACCTTGAGATTGTTTGCACTGAAGCTTTTGTGTGTGGTTTCTTATGCGTAATCATTAATGTTTCTTCATCTCCTCGAAGAATTTTGGTAACTTTTACATAATGATTCAAATGTTTAACTACACACAACGTTGGATCAATGGGATAAGCTTGAAACATTACCTTCACTCCAGTTCTCCCTGGTCTGCTTTGTTTGATCAGATCATAAACATAGAACACAATGTTATCTGCAGTCACATGCATACAGTCTAAACGTAACATTTGTAATGTTTGCACACTTTGAGCTGAAACCAATTCCATTAACATTACTAATTTAAATGTTAACCTTTCCAATGACAAAACTTCGATTGAAGTCCATTGCCTAAGTAAGGTAAGTACAATGCTAACATCCCAAATTTCTGTATATCTTGGTTTGGGTGGATTTTTGTTAAAGATTCCTTTCATAAATCTGGATATTAATGGATGTGATCCAATTGATTTCTGGTCGGAGATTTGTCCTAAATAAGATGATAAGGCACTACGTGCACTATTAATGGCACTGTAACTTAAGTGTTGTTCAAAATGCAACTCGGCAAGGAACTCCAATATGTTTGCAATGTTCACAGTATGATAGGATATATTTGACTGTCTGCAAAATTTTTCCCATTTCTTTATATGTGTCATATATTGTCTCTGAGTGCTATCTCGCCATGATGCGACTATAATATCCATAGTTCTATCCGACAATCCAAACTCCTGTAGTGGTCTGGTCAAAACCTGCAGATTAACAAATTCATATAAGCATGTAATGGATGAACTTCTTTGGTTACTGGTTTTATCAATAAATCACTGCTACTAGGAATTGACATATATGGTTCTTTAATCATGTTTAACATCAATGGGAACCATGGTTGTGTCGGCCAATTTGGAATTACCAATAATCCTGTGGCAGAATCTTGTTCTATTTTCTTCAGACATTGCTGAACCAGAGCAAATGACGGAAAAGCATAAAAGAACATATTCCCCCAGTTTAGTGAAAAAGCATCTACTGCTACTGCGTCTGGATCTGGTTCCCAAGACACATATTTAGGCAATTGATGATTTAGTCTTGATGCAAACAGATCAATGTCTGGTAACCCACATTGAGTCACAATTTTACTGAAAATTACTGGGTTCAACATCCATTCTGTGTTATCTTTAAACATCCTTGATCTATTGTCTGCCACCACATTGTCTTTACCTGGGATGTAATTTGCCGAAATCCAAATTTGGTGATTAATACACCATTGCCATATCTGATTGACCAAACAATCACATGATACCGATCTGACTCCACCCATGTGATTAATATATGCAACAGCTGTTTTATTGTCTAATTGTATCAGTACATGCAGATTCTTTTTTGTAGAACAATATGCCTTCAACCCATAAAATGCACCTAATAATTCTAAATAATTAATACCATATGTTTGGAGAAACATTTCCTCTTGGACAGTCCATCTGCCCCCACAGCTGGTGAGTGAATCTGTCACCCCCCATCCGAGAGCACTAGCATCTGTTTGTAAAATTACTTCAGGCTGTTGTATCAGAATGTTTTTAGCAGCTTGTGGGACATTTTCAATCCACCATTGTAATTCCAACAAAGCTTCTTTTGTTAATTGCATAGGCCTATCAAAATGGCCTGCTCTCTTTTTTAGAGCTCTTATTTTGTCCCTTTGAAGGTTTTGGTAATGTAATGGACCAAATTCTACTGCAGGAAATGCTGCTACTAGTTTACCAATAACCTTTGCTACTTCTCGGATGAAGGGATACGGTTTGTGAATGAGACCCCTACAGGTCACCAAAATATCATCAATCTTATCTGTTGGCAAAGTTACTAACATAGTAACTGAGTTAATTACAAACCCCAAATAGTTAATTGACTGTGCTGGCTGCAGCTGGGACTTAATTGGATGATTCAAGAAACCTAACTTCTAAAATAAAGTTTTAGTTGCTGAAACTGATTTTCCAGCTGATTCCTGATTACTATTGATGATTAAAATGTCATCCAGATAAGCCATAATGATGTGCTTTTGTGCTCTTAATTGTGCTAAAGCTGGTTTCAACAGCTTTGTAAAGAGCCTGGGAGCTGAACTTAACCCATTTGGTAAAGCTTTGAATTGCCACAGCTGTCCCAGCCAATTAAATTTTAAATACCTTCGAAAGAACTGATGTATTGGTACTGAATAGCACGCATCCTTAAAATCAGTTGTAGCCATATAACAACCTGCTGATATCAAATGTCTTGCAGTGTTAAATGTTTCCATTTTAAAATGTTTATATTCGACAAATGTATTAAGATTTGTAAGGTCCAGAATAATTCTGCAACCACCATCTTTTTTATTTCTTGGAAATATATTTGACACAAATTGATGCTCATGTTCAACAGTTTTTTCAATAACACCTTTTTTAAACAATTTGTCAATTTCCACATTTATTTCTGCCTCTTCAATTGCAGAAAACATGAAACCATAAGCAGGTTTATTTTGTACCGAGAAATTAACACCTTCTTTAAATGTTATAGTAGCTCCTGAAACTGTTTGTAAAATAAACCGATCAGGTGTGATGGCAAGCCATTCATCATAAAACATTTGTAATCTCCCTCCAACTGGCGATTTGTCCACAGTTTCTTTAAGCATAGAATACATTTTTTGTACCTCTTCATATGAACGTGGTGGTCTCCTTCTCCCCGCATACGGGTGAACATTAGGCTGTGTCAGATGATAATATTTTGTTATCATACTCCTGCCTCTGTTTCCAAAATCAAATCCCCTTCTTGACGAAAAATACCTTTTTTGTCCAAAGACGAAAGGTCTCATGTGGCTAATAGATTTAGCCTCTTCATCCATTTCTCTTATTTGTTTAGGCAGGCTTTCTCCAAATAGATAACCAGGAGCTTGAACACCACTTGATCGACACAGACCTGCAAACCTTGGATGAAATATGGGCCGAATCGCAATTTT
This sequence comes from Okamejei kenojei, assembly GCA_035221665.1. Classification (NCBI taxonomy): domain Eukaryota; kingdom Metazoa; phylum Chordata; class Chondrichthyes; order Rajiformes; family Rajidae; genus Okamejei; species Okamejei kenojei. The sequence goes on from CM069133.1 coordinate 62,602,537, forward strand.
CCTCATACAATTAATTTCATAGAATGAATTGCATAATAAGCCCAAAGTATCTTTTTGAATTTTATCCATCTCCAACCCCTCCATTTGCCTTCCAAAAGCAGTAATGGCAGCAGAAATCAATTTGAGGATTCTTTGAAATCTTATTTCTTGTCCTCTCATGCCTGGAGTCATAGGCGTCCATATAGACGGATTAACCGTAGGTACCTTCAATGAGGTGCAATTTTCCGGTGTTTTATATAATTCTGCTGTTTCAATCATCACAGAATCTTGAAGTTGGTGAGATACCATATAATTAATACTGGCAGCTAGGTTTTCTTCCATAGCCTCACCACTTCCTTCAGGTATAGCAAAATCTTTTGCCATCTCAGGCACATCTGGCCTTCTCTTTTTTATTCGTGGTGTGCACTCATAATCCACATCACCACTTGCAGGGTCTGTCTTTTGCAGCCCTGATACACTTGGAATTATATCCAATGAGACTTCCTCCGCCCTTAATCCTGGGTCCGGAGTTTCAAATTCCCAATTTGGCACATAGCCATATTCTGTATATTCAAGCCCCTCAGGGTCATTTTGGGAAACTTCTGGGTACTGTGACCCTTGTCTCATTATATTTTGGAGCACTTTCTCCTTATGTTCCATTTTTAGCCATATAGCTTTATTATCCGGAGGACTTTCATTATCAGAGTCATTATCAGAAACCACGGGCCTCACGGATTTCTTTTTACATTTTCTAGGAACATTTTCCTCCGTGGTTTGTATTTCTGGAGAAATTATAGTCTCACTAACGGGTGAATCAGCGGCCACCGGTATCGGAAACGGATCCGCACTAAACTCTTGTCCCGTATCTTTAGCTTCACCCCGGGACGATCTTTTTACCCGCAAAACTTTCCTTTGAGACTTCTCCATTTTCTTTTCAATTTATCTGGCTAAATCAGTACGCCAGCGTCGACGTAATGCCGTTCCAGCGCCAGGCGGGGCTTCTTCACGTAGTCACTCACGTGACTCCGAAGTAAAATCAAATGTTATCAACTAAATTTAATCTTTCCAGAGGTTGTAGACAAGGATGTTTGTTATCTCCATTATTATTCGCTTTAGCAATTGAACCACTTGCAGAAAATGTCAGATCTAATCCAGAAATACATGGGTACAATACTAAAGATACAATGAATAAAATTTCTCTATATGCAGATGATGTACTAATATATATTACAAAGCCAGAAATTAGTATTCCGAATTTATTAAATCTAATAACTCAATTCGGTCATTTCTTAGGATATAGAATTAATTGGAATTGAAGCGAAATCATGTCAATAACGGATCATAATTTACATATAGTACAACAATCACCTTTTAAAATAGTTGATGAAAAATTTAAATATCTAGGTATTTATGTAACTAAGGGGTATAGTTCTTTATTTAAATTAAATTTTCGACCTTTAATGAATAAACTAAATAAGAATATTCAATACTGGAAAACACTTCCTATTTCAATGTTCGGTAGATTTAATGCTATAAAAATGATTTTTCTACCGCAATTATTGTACCTATTTCAATCAATCCCAATATATATTCCAAAATCTTTTTTTTTTAAAAGTAGACTCTACTGTTACAAGTTTCATCTGGGACTACAAGAATCATAGAATAAATAAAAAACATTTATGTAAATCAAAGATTAATGGAGGTTTAGCTCTAACAAACTTTTTGTTTTATTTCCGGGCAGTTTATATTAAAAACATGAATTTTTGGCTGGAAGAAATGGATCAACAATCAGAATGGTTAAGGATGGAAAAGGAGGATTGTCTACCCTTCAAAATCAGTTTGATTATATTTGCACCGACAAAATTGCACAAAAAAACTTATGGGGAAAACCCTATAATATATAGTGGTACACGAATCTGGAAACAATTTAAAAAGGCTCTAAAACTGGATAATATACCACTCTGTCTCCCTATTGTAAACAATCCCTTATTCAAACCTTCCATGCTAGATAAAGGTTTTATACAATGGAAAAACAATGGAATCAAAAGGGTGGAACACCTTTATAAGAAAGGCACATATCTCTCATTTCAGGAACTGCAACAGATTTATGGATTACACTCAAATAATTTTTTTTCGATACCTACAACTCAGAGATTATGTTAGGTCAAATACACAAGATTATAGGAATAGGTAATCAGAAATCCTAGATGAATGTCTGAATAAGCATCCTAACACAGAAAAATTAACAACTTATATTTACAACACCCTTTTAGATAGTGAGATACCATCGACGGAATCATATAGACAAACATGGGAAAATGAAATAAATCAATCCAGAATGAAAGATATATGGGACAAAAGTTTACATTACATACATCAATGCTCGCTGAATTCCAGACATGCTCTAATACAATTTAAAGTTTTACATAGTTTACATTATTCCAAAGTTAAATTAAATAGAATGTTTCCACAAATATTGTCTACCTGCGATAAATGTCAACATCCAGAGGCTAACTTAACACATACCTTTGCAAATTGTATAAAAATTAAGAATTTCTGGACTGAGATTTTTAGAATAACTTCTGAAGTTATTAATATTAAACTGGATCCGGACCCAAAATTAATAATACTTGGAACATCAGAACAAAGTTTAACTCTTACAACAAGTCAAAACATTTTCCTAGATTACAGTATAATAATTGGGAAGAAACTAATATTAAAATTTTGGAAGGGCCCTATATCCCCCACAACTAATATGTGGATTACGGAAATGTCGGAGACCCTACATCTGGAAAGAATCAGATTTGCCTTAATGGACAAACAAGAGGTTTTCGTTAGAATATGGTCTTCTTTCATTGATTCCTTAAAAGGGTAGAATGGTTCGGCAGAGAACCTTAACTGAAACTTGGATTTAGGAATAGATGAAAAGTTATATTTTATATTCCTTGATCTTATCTCCTACGATGTAGTAATTGTAAATTATTCCTTTCTTTATGATTTTCTTTTTCGATGTTGATTTTTATTTTATTTTTCTCTCTGTTCTCCTCTCTTTATAGAAAAAAAACTATTAGAGTCAAAATGATACACTTAATAATATTAATAATGTATGCTCGCTGAACATGAAATATTGCTATCATAACATGTGTTTGCTAAATCGCTGTCTAAATACTCTAATAAAAATATATATTCAAAAAAAAAAAAAAAAAGAAAAAGAACAAATAATATAATGACTAATGTGGGTACAAGGAACTGGAGCGGCTGGTTTACAAAAATAGACACAAAGAGGTGGATTAACTCAGCGGGCCAGGCAGCATCTCTGGAGGATATGGGTAAGTGATATTTCAGTTAGGGATCCTTCTTCAGACTGATTGTAGTAGGGGGGAGAAAGTTGGAAGAGAGGTGGGGGCAGGACTAAACCAGACAAATTATAGGTGGATACAGGTGAAGGATGTTTGTTTGGCGAATGGGTGGACAACAGCCAGTGATCAAAAGTGTCACAATTTCCATGCCTCCAGACACGTGAGACTCTTTCCACACTCCTCCACTGAGCTATTTGGAGTTACACCTGCATTTAATCTGCTCCTCTAATCATTCACTTGCTATAAATACCTGAGATCATCACCTATTGGGTGCTGATTAATCCGTTCTGTCGGTTCCCGGTCTATAATCTTTCGGTTCGATTTGAGTTTGAATTTCAGGCTTTCTCCAGTACATCTCGGTGAGCCTGCATTCGAGTCTTCTCCATTTCTGAGACTTCTGACAAAAAGAAGGCAAAGGGCTTCTTGTTCCATTTTCAGACAAAAGGTGGAGGGTGTATGGAACAATCTGCCAGAGGAGGTAGTTGAGGCTGGAACTATCCCATTGTTTAAGAAACAGTTGGACAGGTACATGGATAGACAGGTTTGGAGGGTTATGCACCAAGCGCAGACAAGTGGGACTAGGGTAGCTGGGACATTGTTGGCCAGTGTGGGCGAGTTGGGCTAAAGGGCCTGTTTCCACACTGTATTACTCTATGACTATGGCTGTGAGATAAGAGAAGAGGCGTGAAATGTGAAGCCAGTGGAAAGGATAAAAGTGTAAAATAACCGGGGAAAGTGAGGTGGGCCTGTGGGAGAAATGGGTGTGTTTATCCTGGTGGGAGACAGGGAAGAGAGGAGAATGAAAAGGTTGGTTAGTTACCCAAAATTGAAGAATTTATTATTCACACTGTTGGATTGTAAGATTGTAAGCAGAATATAAGGTAATATTCCCCCAGTTTGCCTGTGGCCTCACTCTAGCAATGAAGGAGCCTCAGGACAGAAAGGTCAGTATGGGAAGCGGAGTTAAAATGGTTAGCAACAAAGAGTTCCAACGAGTCTCGGTGGACCGAGTGCAAGTGTTTGGTAAAACAGTGGCTTGGTCTACATTTGATCTCTGAGATGTAAAGGGGTGCACATTGGGAACACTGAATTAATTAAATTAAGTTGGAGGAGGTGCATGTAAACCACTGTCTAATTTGGAAGGGCTGCATGAGTCTCTGGAAGGATGTGTAGAGATAGGTTTTAGGGGAAAGTTTCTGGGGAGGGATCGGTTTGGAAGGGATGAGTGAACCAAGAAGTTGCGGAGGGAGTGATCTCTGTAGACAGCGGAATGGAGGTGGGAAGATGTGACTGTTGATGGGATCATTGCAGAATGCAAAAAGGGGTGGTGATCGGCAGATGTGACTGGTAATGAGATCATTGTGGATAGTGGAAATGGCTAAATTACTGGACATAATTCTGGAATCTAAATAACTAATCCAAGAAGGTTCTCAATAATAATAATTATTATTATTGTGACAATAATAAACCTAAACCTAATCTGTTGTTATATTGTTAGACCCATGGCTGTCAATTTGCAAATTACTACCAATAATAATTGAGAATTCAAAATATATAAAAACAAACATTTAATGTGAAATTAAGCAGATGCTTGAAATCCTCAGCAGGGTTAAGCAAAGGGAAAAACAGGTTTATGGCCATTGAGTGTAAAAAGGAACTGCAGTCACTGGTTTACACTGAAGATAAACACAAAATGCTGGAGTATCTCAGCAGGACAGGCAGCTCGATTCTGATAAAGGATCTTGACCCGAAATGTCACCTATTCCTTTTTTCCATATATGCTGCCTAACCTGCTGAGCTAATCCAGTATGTTGTGTCTATTTTTTTGGTCATTGACATCTCCCTCAACAGGTCTTTGACCTGAACTATCAATTTACACTCAGCCAAGCTTTCAATAACTTTAATTATCAAGTACACAATGCACCACCTAATTGTGCTAACGATTAATTATTATTGTAAAATTAGCATTTTAGTCTTACAGTACCGGTGAAGCAGTTCTCACCGTGAGCAAAACTGGTGTTGAGACCTAATTAAGGTAGGCTAAAATATAATTTATTTTGAGACCGTTGGTCAGTCTGAACATTAGATAACTTTTGAAATCTAATCACACAACCTTCCTCAGAAGTGACCTGTGTTCAACAAAACACCATTAAGCTGCTCCTAGAAACTCAGCTATGATATACTTACTGATGTTTTTTCACCAAAGGTGAAAATGTTTTCCAAGTTTAGAGCAATGGATTACAAATGCAATAATACACCATTCAAAAAGTAGAAAAATAATTGCATATAACATATTTCACGATCTTAAGATATCTCAAAAGCTTAATGGCTCTTGTAAATGTCCTTGGTTTGTAGACACTACTCATTTGGGAAGTACAAGCATTAATATGCACCCAGGGTCTCACAAACAGCAAGCATTTAATGATCTGATGGGGTAGAATGCGTGTTTAGCCACATCCACTAAACTTCCAATGCATAGGTTGTGTGTTTTAAGAAGGAACTGCAGATGCTTGAAAATCGAAGGAACACAAAAGTGCTGGAGAAACTCAGCGGGAGCAGCAGCATTTATGGAGCGAAGGAAATAGGCAACGTTTCAGTGTGTGTGTTATTTTCCGCTTTAGATGAAAATATGCTGAGTTGAAATATTAACTGTCTTTCTCCACAGATACAGGCTGACCTGTTGAGTGTTCCCAGCATTTTCAGTTTTTGCTTCAGGTGTTTGACTCAATTCACTTTGTGGAGGTGAATTTCAGAAGTTGAGCTCAACACACAACCAAACTAAACATTTGGTGCATACAACATTTTGATAATTTTTATCCCAGTCCATTTCAATGTTCTTGCTTGAGAGATAAATGTTGGCTAGGACATTGGAGATAGCTCCCCCATTTTGCCTGAAAATATTAACATTGAGATCATTTACTGCCCTCTCGGAGAATGTATCAACATCAGATATATTTGTAAGATCACGGTTTAAATAGCAGAGAGTTTGAGACTCTACAGTAGGACTGCAATCCATATCTTTGTGACTCATACAAATGTGTTACCCACTAATAGTAAGATTAAACGAGAACTTACCAGTTTGAAGTTTGATCTTTATTTTATGAGGAGTCGAGTTGAGGGACTACGTGAATAGAAGCCCGTACAGCCGTTGGTGCGTCAATCTTCAAAGCAGCGGAATGTATTCACAGCTAACAATGACCGAAGTATAACGGTAAGATGATAAAACTAGCACTTCCAGATGCGATCTATGAGGGTGGGAGCGGAGGGCACGTAGTCCCTCAACTCGACTCCTCATAAAATAAAGATCAAACTTCAAACTGGTAAGCTCGTTTAATCTTACTATTTTACTTCGGAGTCACGTGAGTGACTACGTGAAGACTTCAAAGCACTGTGAATTCACGCCGCAGATCGAAATCCGCCGTTCACACTGCCTGGATTGACTCAAAAGTCGTTAACAATCAATCATGCATCATTAGCACATTTGTTAAATGAATAACAGTTTTATTTACAAACAAATCATAACAAAACCCTCTAACTCAGGGGGAAAGTGTAACAGTACTCAAAACAGATCAGCAAACATCCCGACCTTGAAATCGGCTTGTGATAAAATCTCTGAAAAGTCAGCTCACTGGACCATCCTGCGGCCGCGAGGATATGGTCTATTGGCACGTCCATCGCCCTTGGGCCGCGGAAGTTGATGCCGCCCTGGTGGAATGAGATTTGAAATTTTTCAGTATCAATTCCAGCACTTGCCAGGACCTGCTTTAGCCACCTTGAAATTGTTTGCCACCGACACCTGACTGTGTGGTTTTTTGTGACTAATAAACAATGCAGACTCTGTTCCTCTCAGAGGTTGAGTAATCTCAATGTAACAAGATAGATGTTGAACCACAACACAAGCTATCATCTGCGGGATATGCTGAAAACACAACCTTAACATCCTGTCTTACCTCTTCTATTATGTTTTAAGCAAATCATCGACATAGAATATAATGGTATCTGCCGACACATGCATTCTATCTAGCCGTAGCTTTTGCAATGTTTGTACACGTTGGGCTGAAACCAACACCAGAAGCATGACCACCTTCATAGTTAATTTGGCTATAGATAGGCTTGTAACCGGAGCCCACTGGCGAAGAACCATAAGAACCTCACTCACATTCCAAATACCGGCATACCTGGTTTAGGAGGATTAGAATTGAAGAACTCCCTTCATGAATCGTGAAACTAACGGATGTGTGCCTACTGTATGTAATTCTGCATTCACAGGTAAATAAGAAGACAAAGCACTTTCTGGCTGAATTAATTGCACTATAACTTAATTTTTGGTCAAAATAAAGAGTTTGACAAAAACTCCAATACGTCCCGTGATCCCTGCAGTGTGATATACAAATATTCTGCTGTAGGCAAAATTGCTCCCCACTTCTTTATGTAGGTGACATATTGCTGCTGTGTACTATCCCTGCAGGCCGACGTGAGCACATCCACAGTCCGATGAGACAGTCCTCTCCCCAGGTATGGCCTCCTTAAAATCTGCAAATTAACAGATCAATACGATCATGTAAAGATGTTTTGATCCCCAGTGACTGGATTTACCAGTAGATTTTTTATTCTTGGGAATAATCATGTAAGGTTCCCTAGCCATTTTTAATACAACGGGAACCATGCTTGTGTAGGCCAAATCTGGCACTACCAATACCCCTGAAGCGGAGTCTTCCTTGATGTTTTGCAAACATCTGCTGATGAGACAGAATGGAGAAATACATACACAAACATTCCTCCCCAATGCAGTGAAAACGCATCTACTGCTACTGCCCCAGGATCTGGTTCCCATGAAACATATCGAGGTAAACTGACGATTTAATCGAGATGCAAACAAGTCAATATATGGCAATCCATACTGAACATCATTTGGTAAATACATCCCGATTTAACATCCATTCCAATGTTGTCATTAAACTGACGTGATCTAGTGTCAGCTATCGTGTTGAACCTCCCTGGCAAAATAAAGTGCTGAAAGCCAGATATTTTGGTCAATACACCAGCTCCAAATCTGGTTAGCCAGTCTATCACAAGACTGTGACTTAAACTCCACCCATGTGGTTTTACATATGCACTGCTGTGGTGTTGTCATCTGAACCTGCACATGCAATCCCTCCTTGTAGAACAATAAGCTTTGAGCCCATACCAGGTGCCCAACAACTCTAAATAATTAATCCCTCTTAGTTTGAAGAAGCGATGTCTCATCCACATTCCATCTGCCTCCACAACTAGAAACATGTCTGTTGCACCCCCAACCCAGTGCACTTACATCAGTCTGTAATAATAAATTGATGGTCGGTTCCACCAAAACCTTCCTAAAACTTGTTGAAACATTGCTATCCACCATTGTATGTCAGCAATCGCCCCAGCTGACAACTGCATAGGCTTATCAAAATGGCCCCTTTGTATTCTCAGTGCCTGTATCCTTTGATCGTTGTAATTGTTGATGATGCAGAGGACCATAACTGCACAGCTGGAAATGCTGCCACCAACTTTCCCAATTGACCTGGCTACTTGTCTGATTGAAGGCCTTTGTTTCTCTAATGAGATTAACACAGTCATCAAATAACTGACTCAATTTGTCCCTGGGCAAAGTCACCAACATGTGATTTTGAATTAATGGTAAATCCCAGATAATCAATAATTTGGACTGGTGATAATTTAGATTTATCTGGATGAATCACAAATCCCCAATTGCTCAAAAGTGATTTTAACAACTGAAACTGATGATTGAGTTTCAGCATGAGTCTTTCCAACAATCAGAATATCATCCAAGTAGGGCCATTACCACATGCCCCTTAGCTCTGAGTAAGGCTAACACAGGTTTTACCAATTTAGTAAATAACCTAGGAGCTGAAGTTAGTCCATTCGCAATGGCCCTGAATTGCCATAGCTGCGACATCCAATTAAATTTTCAAATACCTTCTATCATCCTCATGAATAGACACTGAGTAATACGCATCCTTCAAATCAATAGTTGCCATATAACACCCTTTGAACACTAGATGTTTGGCCGTGATAAAGGTTTTCCATTTTCCTGAAATGCCTATAACAAACAAACTCATTCAAACTTGATAAGTCCAAAATAATTCTACACCCCCCATTCTTTTTAGATCTGGGAAATAAATATTTGACACAAAATTGTCGACTTTGATAGACAGAAGGCTCAATTACCCCTTTCTATGTAACGACTGAATCTCTGCTTGAATAAGCACTTTTTCTTCATCTGGAAAAACAAGTTTACGACATAGGAAAATGTTGATTAGGTAGACTGTCCTTAGAGTAAAACTCAATTTTCACCCCTTCAATACTACTAAGTATGAACAAATCCAGATTGTCAACTGCTGCCATTGTTTGAGAAACAATTTTAACCTTCCCCCAATTTGAACAGGAACATCAATTTAATTTATCGTCTGTTAGATGTTTTTCCTTACCTGCATCCTTCCTTGCGGACCTTGTTGTCCTCGACCTCTTGTGAGAAAGGCACCTTCCCCCTCAGGCATCAGCTCCAGTTCCGAAATTGGAAAGCTGAACGGCTCGTTCCTTCTCCTGCATCCACATTAGTTTCCTTTCCAATGGAGAAAACCTTTTGCCCTGCTTACCAGCCGGGCTTAATGAGGGCCATAGTCTTAACATCTTCATGACAATCTTTGACTCTTTTCGCTAGGTTACCGCCAAACAACACATTTTGTGGTGGTACAGTTGGTGATTTGGCACAAACTTTGCCAAACTTGGATTAAGCACTGGCCTAATAGCGCCCTCCTGATGTTGTTTGATTTCAAAAAACGCACTGCAAAGAAATCCCCAGTCCATCCTGGTGTGCGTCAAACCACATTGCTTGGGTCAATCACTTTTACCACAGCTGTAAACCTGCTGCAACAGTTTTCAGCACTTTTGGAACTTCATTCCTCATGGGCCCTAGCAGGCATGCCCAACTGTGACCGGGGGGGAATTTGGTGAATCACTACCGCACCTTCATGAGATCACAATTGATAGGAGCTATAATCGTTTGCTGCTTCCTCCAGAGCTAGCTCCTGTAACTGGTGGAGTGCATATACTGAATGGCTTTCAGCCAATTCCCCAACAATCGCCCTCTCCTGCCTCTCTAGGCTGAGCAAACTTCCAGCAATATTCGGATTACCTCCACCCGAACGTCTTTACTGCTCTCGCCCCAGCATAGACTCAGTGTCATCAAGAAAATGCACTGATGGAAACCTCCTCCTCACAGGCAGGATAGTTCTGCAGCCCTGAAACAGGCGCTGCTAGCACAAGCTCTCCATCAGCCTGGCTTGGCACCACTCCTCCTCACGGAGCTGGTCCCTGTCGAGCATTTCTCTGTAATAAAATCTTGACTTAATTGGGAGAGCCGTGAGCAAACGGACTCTCCAATGGATGATGATAAACCTACCTGGCGCGCAACATCTACGGGCCTCACAGACTTGCTATGGCCTTCCGCCCTAACTGCAAGCCTGCACTGCCCCCCGGCATGGGTCCGCAAAGCCACTGCTGTGTAGCCACACCGGACCAGGTGTATGCAGACGGCCTCCTTCGCCCAACAATCTCCGTGAACATTCTCCTTTCTAGCTGCGGAGCGCCGTCGCCGACACCTTCTTTACTTCTGCAACATTATCTCCTTCTAACCGCGCAGAAATGACCTAAGGTAAAAACTTCAACGACCGTTTTTTAAAACTTACCGCTCCCCGGAGGAGCCTGCGTGCTCCAAACCGCGACTGCACCAACTCTGACGTCATGACGCACCAACGGCTGTCACGGCGTCATATTCACAAGTCACTCACGTGACTCATACAATTTGTTACCACTAATTCATGGATGATTTTCAATAACTGATCCATTTCAAGGATTTGCCCTGGCATCTTTTGGACATACGTAATGATGTGTTTCCAGGAAATGTCAAAGCATAAGACCAATCTGGGATAGCATATGGCTGTCATCTCATCATCTGATCGTCCAAGCATGAATATCACAAAGCCTTATGTTCAAGGAAAATCACAGGCTTCAATTTGTTTGTTCAGTAATCTGCAGCTGTATGTGTCTGCTTGATTATGCATTAGACAGCTGTGATCTAAATTTAAGATGCTGTGACATGCGCATCTTGTGTGAATAAAGTGTTCGGTCCCTCATCAGAATTCTTCTTTTGTTGTCTGGTAAAGCTCTGCCTAATCTCTCTGATTTATGCACTATATCCAGTGAAACAGCAGTACTCCCTCCTATTGCGCCATTGCTAAGATTTGTACATCCATGAATTATTTGCCTTTGATGGCTAGTTTTTTTTCCAGCCTTGGTGTCTTTATAAGAAGCTTAGTTGTGCTTTGTTGGACATGTTAGAGCATTTTATGCTGGACACCCTGGGGAATTAAGGATTAAGTCTTGAGTTTCTTTATAGCTGTATAATTGTTCATGACAAACAGCATGGCATCGAACTGTTGTAAGGGGAAAACACAATTGTCTGTTGTAGATGATTGTAGATAAGAACGGGACAGACCAAATTGATGGAGTGTGTTGCCCATCACTATAGATCCTAGAACCAGAGGCCATGACCTCAGGATACGGTCTTTGCCACTTAGGAAAGGAGGAACTTCTTCAGACAGAGATTGGTGAAACTATGAAAGTACCTGTTAATATAGGATAAGTAAAGACACCATAAAATGAAGGATCCCTGCACTTGTCAGAATTGCTTAACCCTTGTCAGCTGAACTTTACAGGCTTTGATTGGCACCAGCCAGTCTAGGCTCAGACTGATATGCAGGATGCTAAGGTGTCCAGGTGTACGCCATGTTTCTCTTAAATTGATAACATATATAGTGGTTTTGCAAACTGATCTTAAATGCATCATTTCTATTGGGCCGCTGCAAAAGAGGCCCAGGAGCAGTTGGTGAGGGAGGAGCGATGTCCGAGCGGTAAGCTTAAAACACGAGCGCGGGGCTTTGTTTTCACAGAGGCCCATGAGCCGTTGGTGAGGGTGGTGCGACGTCCGAGCAGTAAGCTTAAAACCCGAGCACGGAGCTTTGTTTTTACAGAGGCCCAGGAGCCGTTGGTGAGGGAGGAACTGAAATCCGTAATATTCTAAATTCGTAAAGTTCTATTCAATTAACTGGGCTTGAGGAAGCCGCTGATTGGTGGACTTGAGTACACAGCTGATTGGCAGTCAGATTCAAGCAGTTTGTAGTGTACTGTACTTCGTATTTTGTATTGTATTTTTGTATTGTATATTGTATTTTGTGTTGTATCTAGGGTAAGGGAAGTACGAGTGCCAGGGCAGCTTACTGTTCTGGATGTCAGATGTGGGACGTCATGGAGTTGGCTAGCCCTCCATAAGTCCACATCTGCGCTAGGTATGTCGAGATGGGGCTCCTAAAGGAGTGTGTTAGGAACCAGGAGCAGCAGCTTGATGACCTCCGTCTGGTTAGGGAGAGTGAGGAGGTCATAGAGAGGAGTTACAGGGAGGTAGTCTCTCCAAAACCACAGGAGGCAGACATGTGGGTCACGGTTAGGGGAGGCAAGGGGCAGAGGTGGGCGCTAGAGAGTACACCAGTGGCTGTATACCTTGGAAATAAGTACTCCTGTTTGAGTGCTGTTCGGGGGCGCAGCCTTCCTGGAGGTAGCAACAGCGACCTGGCCTGCTCAGAAGGGTAAGGAAAAGAAGAGGAGGGCAATAGTAATAGGGGACTCTATAGTTAGGGGTTCAGATTGGCGATTCTGTGGACGCAGTCCGGAGACCTGGATAGTAGTTTGCCTCCATGGTGCCAGGGTCCAGGATGTGTCTGAATGTGTCCAAGATATCCTGAAAACGTAGGGAGAGGAGCCTGAGGTCGTGATACATATTGGTACCAATGACATAGATAAAAAAAGTGAAGAGATCCTGAAAGGAGAATTTAGGGAGTTAGGAAGAGAGTTAAGGAAAAGAACCGCAAACATAACAATCTCAGGATTACTTCCTGTGCCACGCGACAGTGAGAATAGGAATGGAGCAAGGTGGAGGATAATTGCCTGGCTGTAGGGCTGGTGCATTGGGCAGGGATTCAAGTTCCTGGATCAATGGAACCTCTTTTGGGGAAAGAGTGACCTGTATAAAAAGGACGGGTTGCACTTGACCCCGAGGGGGACCAGTATCCTGGCAGGGAAATTTGCAAAGGCTACCGGGGGGACTTTAAACTAGAACAGTTGGGGGGGAGGGACTCAAATAGAGAAAGCCAGTAGACAGGGTCTGAGGCAGGAGGCAGAGAAGGGAAGCACTCAGACACAACATGTAGGGGGGAAAGTAGAAAAAATAATAAACAGAGAATAACAGGTGGTGGGTTTCAGGGCACAAATCAAAAGGGACCACTTGTCAACATAATTGTATAAGGAGTAAGAGTGTTGTAAAAACAAGCCTGAAGGCTTTGTGTCTCAATGCAAGGAGCATTTGTAATAAGGTGGACGAGTTGAATGTGCAGATAGCTATTAATGACTATGCTATAGTTGCGATCACGGAGACATGGCTCCACGGAGACCAAGGCTGGGAGCTGAACATCCAGGAATATTCAATATTCAGGAGGGGTAGACAGAAAGGAAAGGGAGGTGGGGTAGCGTTGCTGGTGAGAGAGGAGATTAATGCAATAGAAAGGAAGGACATTAGCTTGGAGGATGTGGAATCGATATGGGTAGATTCCCCCTCAGTCTTCTAAATTCTAGCGCGTACAAGCCAAGTCTATCCAGTCTTTCCTCATATGAAAGTCCTGACATCCCAGGAATCAGTCTGGTGAACCTTCTCTGTACCCCCTCTATGGCAAGAATGTCTTTTCTCAAATTTGGAGACCAAAACTGTACGTAATACTCCAGGTGTGGTCTCACCAAAACCCTGTACATATGCAGTAGAACCTCCCTGCTCCTATACACAAATCCTTTTACTATGAATGCTAACATACCATTTGCTTTCTTCACTGCCTGCTGCACCTGAATGCCTACTTTCAATGATTGCTGTACCTAGTCACTGCCTGCCATTCTGAAAAGGACCCATTTACTCCTACCCTTTGCTTCCTGTCTGCCAGCCAGTTCTCTATCCACATCAACACTGAACCCCCAATACCGTGTGTTTTAAATTTGTATACTGATCTCTTATGTGGGACCTTGTCGAAAGCCTTCTGAAAGTCTAGATATAATCCACTCTGCTAGTTACATCCTTGAAAAATTCTATAAGATTCGTCAGACATGATTTACCTTTCGTAAATCCATGCTGACTTTGTCTAATGATTTCACCACTTTCCAAATGTACTGCTATCCCATCTTTAATAATTGACTCTAGCAGTTTCCCCACCACCGATGTTAGACTAACTGGTCTGTAATTCCCCGTTTTCTCTCTCCCTCCTTTTTTAAAAAGTGGGGTTACATTAGCTACCCTCCAATCCTCAGGAACTACTCCATAATCTAAGAAGTTTTGATAAATTATCACTAAAGATAATGATTTCACATATCTTAGCCAGGGCTCCGGCAATATCATGTCTAGCTTCCCACAGTGATATAGCTGATCAGGCCAAGTGATTTATATTCCTTTATCTGCCTGAGGATGTCCAATACCTCCTTGACTGTAAGGCAGACTCTTCCTCAAGACATCTCCATTGCCTGTCCGTTCCACAATCTTTGTGTTCTCCACAATAAGAACAGAGGAGAAAACTCATGAGAATTTGCCCGTCTTCTACGGCTCCACACAGAGATGACTGCTTTGGTTTCTGATGAACCCTACTCTCTCTCTAATTACCCTTTTTATCTTAATGTACTGATAAAGTCACTTTGGATTTTTCTTAATATTATCTATCAGTTATCTCTTGTCCCCTTTTTAGCTCTCCCTATTTCCTTCTAAATAATGTTTCTCAGTTTCTTCAGAAGTTGCCCTTGGGGAAGTGGTAGGGAACTAACTGCCTTTTGAATTGCTGCAGTCCTTTGGAGGTAGCTAGACACAGAACACTGTTGGGGATGGTGCTCCATCACTACTACCCAGAGCCAAGGAGGAGATTCTGATTTATTTCTCAGTCAGGATTGTATTTGACAGAGTGGAACTGTTAATCCTGGCTAAATTGGAGAGGCTAGGACTTCAAAATAGGGTAAAAGTTTCAGGGCTGCTGGGAGATTTGGTCAATTTGGAATTGCTCTCTGCAGAGCTGGGACAAGCTGCGGAGTGGTGCCAATGTGTTGGGAGCCCAGATAGAATTTTCAAGAAAATAATAAGAACATCTGCAGACCCTGTCAAGTAGATGCAAAATGCATACAATGGATTGGATGGCTGCAAACCAGACATACACCTTGTAAATAGTTGTAAATAATGTTGCAGAGTTCAACTTAGCCGAGTATTGATTGGATGAGGTATTGAGCCTTGTCTGGGTTTCTGGCAGATCAGGGTAAATGTGTCTAAGTTGGCTTCTTTGCAGTCCGGTTGGAATACAATGTATTGAGCTGCTGTATTATTGGGTTAGGGAAATACCTGATATGTATGGGGTTAATTGATATCTGTAATTGGGTTATCAAGAGACCACCCCCATGTGGTTTGGCACGTCCATGTCCTGGGACATATAAAAGTCCGTTGCCACGAGGTCCAGCGTCAATCTTCTGGGAGAGTGCTTGGGACTGCGTGAACTTCTGGATTGTCTCTCTCTGAGCGAGGCCAAGAGGGCTTGAGCAGGCAGATATGAGGATTGAACCCGCGGTGGGATAGGTACAGCAGTTGAAATGTAATGTGCTTTTGTTAAAATAAAATGTAGTTGTTTCAAGTGCTTGATTAAGTGTGTTTTCTGAAATAAGACTGGGGGAAACTTAGAAACAAGCAATTTACAGAACCTGTCAACAGAGCATTCCCATGCACCCTTGCCCCTCTTGGTGTTCAAGATTGTGTGCTTGCTAGGTAATCATGGAGTTGCCTGCATGTGCAACTATAGATAGTACACACAGCACTAATCATGTGCTGATGGGGGAAAGAATGAATATTTAACAAGGTTAAAGGCACTGCCATTTTCAAACAAATATACAAAACTTTTATTTTTGCAATATAATTCTGCGACAAATCTACCTCAAAACTAAACTCTTTTCTTGGCTGGAAGAGGAAATATCACAGACATGATATCTGTTCTGAAGAACAGAATGTAGTAGAATGCAATGGTGGGATTAAAAACTTGCACGGTCCATTCACTTACCTCCACTGTGCTCATTGACGTACATGTGTGGACATCTACAATTCCCAATCCAGCACCACCTCAAATCAAAACCGACATATAAGTTTTCAAATTTCTACAGAGCCCTATCCATACCTCCCCCCCTCACCTTCCTCAGCAATCTCTTCCAACTTTATGATTCTTTGTGGTATATACACTCCATCAGTTCTGGTTTGGATATATAATCAGCCAAAGACTCAAGATTGCCTTGGAATTAATTCTGAAACTTTGTCTGCCTCGTTACCTCTTCTTTTCCCTTCGGGTAAGTTATTAGGATCCACCTGAAATTATCTTAATTTCTCCAAATTTTACCCTTTTTTGTTTGATGGATTCAGAACATAGAATAGTGCAACAGAGAAATAGGTCCTTTGACCGACAATTTCTGTGCCAAACATGATGACAAGTTAAACTAATTACTTCTGCTTGCATTCATATCCCTCCATTACCTGCATATCCATCCATCTATCTAAAAGCCTTTTAAATGCCACTATCGCATCTGCCACCCCATCACCCCTGGCAGTGCCTCTCAGCATTCCCTGTGTAATGTAAAACTTACTTGACACGTCTCCTTAAACTTTGCCTCACTCACCTCAAAACTATACCCTCCAGCCTTTGACATTTCCACCCTGAGAAAAGTTTCTGACCCTCGACCCTATCCATGACTCTCGTAATTTTATACACTTCTATCAGCTCCCCCCTCAACCTCCCATGTTTCAAAGTAAACAATCCAAGTCTGTCCAACCTCTCCTTGTAGGTAATACCCTCTAATCAATGCAGTATTTTCGTAAACCCTCTTTTGCACTCTTTCAAAAGCATTCACATCCTCCCTGTAATGGGTAACTGGACAGCACAGATGTACAGTGGGGTATCGTGATTCATGTACATTACTTGCATCGTGAGTGAAAGTGGCTACACAAGTAGATCAAGATAAGATGACCTATGATCATTTAGAGTATTGCATGCAGTTCTGGTTGCCTCATTACAGGAAGGAGGTTTTGAAATGGGTGCAGAGGAGTCATACCAGAATGATGCCTCAATTAGAGGGAATTAGGCACAGGGAGAGGTTACACAGACTTGGATTGTTTTTTCTGGAATGCCAGGGATTATGGGGAGACCTGACAGAAGTATATACAATTATGAGAGGCACAGATAGGGTAGACAGTCAGAACCATTTTCCCAGGATAGAAATATCAAATTCTAGAAGACATAGCGTGAAGGTAAGAGAGGCTAAATGTAAAAGAGATGTGCAGGGCAAGTTTTTTTTTAAATCACTGATGGCAATGAGTGCCTGGAATGTGCAATTGGAGGTGGTGATGGATACAATAGTGGCATTTAGGAGACTTTTGGATAAGCACATGGACATAAAGTGACAGTGAGAGTAGGAATGAAATGAGGTGGAGGCTAAATGCGTGGCTGAGGGACTGGTGCAGTGGGCAGCGATTCAAGTTTCTTGATCACTGGGACCTCTTTTGGGGAAGGCATGATCTGTACGCAGAGGACGGGTTGCACTTGAACCCGAGGGGGACCAATATCCTGGCAGGGAGATTTGCAAAGGCTACTGGGGAGACTTTAAACTAGAAAGGCTGGGGGGGAGGGACTCGGGTAGAGGGGGTTAGGGGACAGGGTTGTGGGGCAAGAGGCAGAGAAGGGAAGCACTCGGACCCAAAATGTAGGCGAGAAAGATGAAAAAGATAATAGACAGAGAATAAAGGATGATGGGTTTATAAAATGTGTATATTTTAATGCTAGGATCATTGTAAGTAAGGTGGAGGAACTTAGAGCCTGGATTGACACCTGGAAATATGATGTTGTGGCAATCAGTGAAACATGGTTGCAGGAGGGCTGTGATTGGAAACTAAATATTCCAGGATTTCGTTGCTTCCGGGGTGATAGAATTGGAGGGACCAGAGGTGGAGGTGTTGCATTGCTTGTCAGAGAGGATATTACAGCAGTGCTTTGGCAGGATAGATTAGAGGGTTCGTCTAGGGAGGCTATTTGGGTGGAACTGAGAAGTGGGAACGGTGCAGCAACACTTTTAGGGGTGTACTATAGACCGCCAAATGGGGAGCGAGAATTGGAAGAGCAAATATGTAAGGAGATAGCAGATATTAGTAGTAAGCACAAGGTAGTGATTGTGGGAGATTTCAATTTCCCAAAGATAGACTGGGAAACACATTCTGTAAATGGGCTGGATGGTTTGGAGTTTGTAAAATGTGTGCAGGATAGTTTTTTGCAGCAGTACATAGAGGTACCGACCAGAGAAGGGGCAGTGCTGGACCTCCTGTTAGGAAATGAGGCAGGACAGGTGACGGAGGTATGCGTTGGTGAGCACTTCGGGACCAGTGATCACAATACCATTAGTTTCAATATAATTATGGAGCGAGTCAGAACAGGTCCTAGAGTGGAGATTTTTGATTGGAGGAAGGCTAACTTTGAGGGAAAGCGTGAGGATTTTTAAAGAAGTGAATTGGGACACTTTGTTTCATGGGAAGGATGTAGAAGAGAAATGGAGGACATTTAAAGGGGAAATTGTAAGAGTACAGAATCTTTATGTCCCTGTTAGGTTGAAAGGAAATAGTAAAAATTGGAAAGAGCCATGGTTTTCAAGGGAAATTAGACACTTGTTTCGAAAAAAGAGAGAAATCTACAATAATTATAGGAGGCATGGAGTAAATGAGGTGCTAGAGGAGTATAAAGAATGTAAAAAGAATCTTAAGAAAGAAATTAGGAAGGCTAAAAGAAGATATGAGGTTGCTTTGGCAAGAAAGGTGAAAGTAAATCCAAAGGGTTTCTACAGCTATATTAATAGCAAAAGGATAACGAGGGATAAAATTGGACCATTAGAGAACCAGAATGGACAGCTATCTGCAGAGCCAAAAGAGATAGGGGAGATATTGAACAATTTCTTTTCTTCGGTATTCACCAAATGAGAAGGATATTGAACTCTGTGAGGTAAGGGAAAAAAGTAGAGTAGCTATGGAAACTATGAGATTCAAAGAGGAGGAAGTACTGACACTTTTGAAAAATATAAAGGTGGATAAGTCTCCAGGTCCTGACAGGATATTCCCTAGGACATTGAGGGAAGTTAGTGTAGAAATAGCAGGAGCTATGACAGAAATATTTCAAATGTCATTAGAAACGGGAATAGTGCCGGAGGATTGGCGTACTGCGCATGTTGTTCCATTGTTTAAAAAGGGTTCAAAGAATAAACCTAGCAATTATAGACCTATTAGTTTGACGTCAGTGGTGGGCAAATTAATGGAAAGGATACTTAGAGATAATATATATAAGCATCTGGATAAACAGGGTCTGATCAGGAACAGTCAACATGGATTTGTGCCTGGAAGGTCATGTTTGACAAACCTTCTTGAATTTTTTGAAGCGGTAACTAGGGAAATTGATGAGGGTAAAGCAGTGGATGTTGTCTATATGGATTTCAGTAAGGCCTTTGACAAGGTTCCCCATGGAAGGTTGGTTCAGAAGGTTCAATCTTTGGGTGTTAATGGCGGAGTAGCAAGATGGATTCAACAGTGGCTGAATGGGAGATGTCAGAGAGTAATGGTGGATGGCTGTTTGTCAGGTTGGAAGCCGGTGACCAGTGGGGTGCCTCAGGGATCTGTGTTGGGTCCACTGTTGTTTGTCATGTACATCAATGATCTGGATGATGGGGTGGAAAATTGGATAAGTAAGTATGCAGATGATTCTAAGATAGGTGGTATTGTGGATAATGAAGTAGATTCTCAAAGTCTACAGAGAGATTTGGGCCATTTGGAAAAGTGAGCTGAAAGATGGCAGATGGAGTTTAATGCTGATAAGTGTGAAGTGCTACATCTTGGCAGGACAAATCAAAATAGGACGTACATGGTAAATGGTAGGGAATTGAGGAATGCTGTGGAACAGAAGGATCTAGGAATAACTGTGCATAGTTCCCTGAAGGTGGAATCGCATGTAGATAGGGTGGTAAAGAAAGCCTTTGGTGTGCTGGCCTTTATAAATCAGAGCATTGAATATAGGAGTAGGGAAGTAATGTTAAAATTGTACAAGGCTTTGGTAAGACCAATTCTGGAGTATGGTGTACAATTTTGGTCGCCTAGTTATAGGAAGGATGTCAACAAAATAGAGAGAGTACAGAGGAGATTTACTAGAATGTTGCCAGGGTTCCAGCAACTATGTTACAGAGAAAGGTTGAACAAGTTAGGTCTTTATTCTTTGGAGCGCAGAAGGTTAAGGGGGGACTTGATAGAGTTCTTTAAAATGATGAAAGGGATAGACAGAGTTGACGTGGATAAGCTTTTCCCATTGAGGGTAGGGAAGATTCAAACAAGCGGGCATGACATGAGAATTAAGGGACAGAAGTTTAGGGGTAACGTGAGGGGGAACTTCTTTACTCAGAGGGTGGTGGCTGTGTGGAATGAGCTTCCAGCAGAGGTGGTGGAGGCAGGATCGATTTTAACATTTAAAAGTAAAGTGGATAGGTATATGGACGTGAAGGGAATGGAGGGGTATGGTCTGAGTGCAGGTATATGGGACTAGGGGAAAACAAATGGTCGGCACGAACTGGAAGGGCCGAGAGGGCCTGTCTCCGTGCTGTAATTGTTATATGGTTATATGGTTATATGGTTATAAAACATGGAATGGAGGGATATGGATAATGTGCTGGCAGATAAGGGTGGCCTTGGCATCATGTTCAGCACAAACATTGTGGGCCGAAGGGCCTGTTCCTGTGCTGAGCTATTCTATGTTCTGACTGCACACAATACTCCAAATGCAGCCTAACCAAAGTCTTACAAAGCTGCAACATGACTTGCTGACTTTAACACTCAATGGCCCACCCGATAAAGCTAAGCATGGCATAAGCCTTCTTTACCAATATCTACGTGAGTTGCCACTTTCAGGGAGTTAAGGACTTGGACTCCAAGATGATCTTATTAACTGTATACATTATCCATATTTTTGACCTCCAAAAGTGCAACACCACACATTTCTTTAAATTAAACCCCAATGCCATTCCTCTGTCCATTTCGGTAGCTGATCTATATCCTGCTTTATACTTTCACAGGCTTTGTCATTGTCCACAACTCTATCAACTTTGGAGCCATCTACAATCTAACTAACCAACAGAGTTTTATCGTGATGCACTCTGCAATATATCACCACATCAATGATACCAACTAAATGTATGTTTTTGTTGCATCAGCAAATAAAAACCGGATGTGTATCTGTACAGCATTAAGATATCAGTATCATGTGGTTATATAGATCAAAAGGCTATGAGTGAATATGGGATTGTAATCAAAAACAGCAAATGCAAAGGATAGACATAAATATGTAGCTGAGCAACAAATCACAATTAGTTAATTTTGTCCTATTAAAGTAAATAATTGCATTTTCTCTCCATCAGTAAATTGTAGCTACATAGTTATTGTATTCCGTGGGCCATTTTGTACCTTGGGCCCATTAATGAGAATTACCCCAATTCATTTCATTCATGACCCCATAAACAGCAGATGCACAGAGAGAGAAGGCTTTCACGGACTTGGCAAGTTTTTCAGCTTCAAGGCAGCAAAAAACAGCAAATTAATCAACCAGCTCCTTCTGGGTGAAGGCCAAAATTAATTATAGCATGATCCAAATTATCAGTCTTACACAGACGGGAAGTAAAGGATGGCAGATGTAGAAATTCACGTGGAAGCTGGCTTTCTTTGGGAAAGATTGGGGTGTGTGCTTTGCTCTGACTACAGCATTGCTCAACATTATTCAACCCGTGCGTCATCTGAGTATATCCAGTAAGCAATTGCATTGTTGATTATTTTGTCATAAATTACTACTGGAAACACGATGCATTGTAAGAGATTGCTGCAATGGAGATATTTTTATGTACTGATGATGGCATCGTTTTTCTTATTACCATCAGATCTCTGAGAAAGGAAAAGGTAACCACTTTGAGAAAAGACAAATCATCGTCACAGCACACCTATTTTGTCACTTTGTTGGTGGGAGGCAGCTATGTTTCTTGCTGGGAATGTAATGCCCTTCATTGTCTCTGCTCTGAATAGTCCATTCATACCCAAGGTCAAAACTCCATCAGTGAGTTAGCTCCCTCTGAAAAAAAAAAGTTTAACGTGAGTATAATGGCCCTGTCTCACTGTGCGAGTTGACCCACGAGGTACCCCGAGTGACAGACTCGTGGCTGTGCACGAGACTGCAAGTTTATGATCAAGTGTGTAACCGAGTTCCCACGGGTATGTCATTGCTGCGATGTTCCTAGTTCCTCTCCCGAGTTAGCAAGTTCCTCTCCCGTTACTCTTGAGCCAACCGTGAATGAAGGTATGTTTTAATAAAGCAACAATGTTAAAATACATCTCCATCCTGTGGTTTTGAGTTATTTCAGCGCGGCAGCATCTATTGATATGACCTACAATGGGAAAATGCGCATCCTCCAGTAACCAAGCATTTCTTGTTGTTTTATGTTTTTAAATACTTTTTTGCAATGGATCTCTATTTTAAATAATTTTAAAAAAGGAAGCAGCCCGGGTGACTGACATTGAGCGGCCGCCGGGACCCGACAGCAGACACACACACACACACACACACACACACACACACACACACACACACACACACACACACACACACACACACACACACACAGAGAGAGATACACACAGACAGCAGGACTGGCCGCCACTTCAGAGGAAGGAAGCAGCTCGGGTGACTTTGAGCGGCCGCCGGGACCCGACATCAGACACACACACAGATACAAACAGATAGACAGAGAGGGAGAGAGAGAGACACACACACACACACACACACACACACACACACACACACACACACACACACACACACACACACACACACACACACACACACACACACACACACACACACACACACACACACACACACACCAGGACTGGCCACCACTTCAGAGGAAGGAAGCAGCTCGGGTGACTTTGAGCGGCCGCCGGGACCCGACAGCACACACACACACACAGATACACACAGATAGACAGAGAGGGAGAGAGAGAGACACACACACACACACACACACACACACACACACACACAGATACACACAGACAGACAGAGACACACACACACACACACACAGAGATACACACAGACAGCAGGACTGGCCGCCACTTCAGAGGAAGGAAGCAGCTCGGGTGACTGACATTGAGCGGCCGCCGGGACCCGACAAGGCTCTTGGGTGCTGGGATCATTCTCTGCGGGATGGTTAGCGCGGGAGACATGTGTAGGAGAGGAGTGCTGACTGCAGGCAGACACTTTGGTAGTGATTGCCCACCAGCCTCAAAAGCCGCTGTGTTTCCCTGTCCCTATGATAGCAGGGGGCATTCAAGCAGCACAATAGCCCCCTCCCCCTCCACGCCAACACAAAGGGCAACGATCCCAAGGCTTTAGGGGCAGAAACGGAAGGCAGACGCAACAAGCTGGCGTAACGCGGGCCAGGTAACATCTCTGGAGAAGGTGACGTTTTGGATAAGGGCTCGTCTTCTGAAGAAGGATCTCGACCCGAAAAGTCACCTATTCCTTCTCTCCAGAGTTGCTGCCTGACCCTCTGAGTTACTCCAGCTTTTTCGTTGAATGGGTGACGTTTCGGGTCGAGACCCTTCTTCGGACTGAAAATAAAACTTGCCTCGCTTGAAGCAGCTTGTAAATTAAAACATAAAATCAAGAAATATTAAAGGTCGACTCATTTATGTGCTGCTATTCATTCACCTGGCCTATTGCTGTCCTCCCTCGTCCACCGTGAGCGCTGGACAACTCACCGGATGGAAACCTCCGCTGCATCCCGGGCGGAGGGCGATGATCACCGGACTGACCGGCAAGTAGAGGCGGCGGGTCGGCCAAGCCGGGCTCCCCGCCACCGGGATAGACACCAACTACTGGACTAAGCTCAGCGGGATCTCTGGAGAAGTCTGAAGTAAGGTCTCGACCCGAAATCTCACCCATCCCATCTCTCCAGAGATGCTGCCTGTCCCTCGGAGTTACTCCAGCATTGTGTGTGTCTATCTCCGGTGTGAACCAGCATCTGCAGTTCCTTCCCAATCCCACACTCTCGGCCCCGGGGGGGTGGATGGAGCATCACACATGGACACATCCCACCCACCACCCCAGACTTGCCCCTCCGGCAGGTCTTTAAGCCGTTCATTGAGACAGAGTGAAGCCACGGGGCAGGCGCCTCAGTAATAAAGGACGAGTGGCAGAAAGGCCGAAGATAGACACAAAATGCTGGAGTAACTCGGCGGGACAGGCTGCATCTCTGGAGCGAAGGAATGGGTGGCATTTCGGGTAAGTCTGAAGAAGGGTCTCGACTCTATTCCTTCTCTCCAGAGATGCTGCCTGGTCCGCTGAGTTACTCCAGCATTTTGTGTCTATCTTTGGTTCAGTCTTTACTCGAGCAAA
The DNA here is from genome assembly GCA_035221665.1 of Okamejei kenojei. NCBI lineage: Eukaryota > Metazoa > Chordata > Chondrichthyes > Rajiformes > Rajidae > Okamejei > Okamejei kenojei. The sequence continues at coordinate 62,627,546 of CM069133.1, forward strand.
AGAACAGATTATTAAAGTTCCCACGGTAGACTCACGAGACACTAAGATAAACGCACGGGGCCACTACGTTATTACAACGAGTTTAAATGTTTCCATTTTTAACTTGAACAGTTAATTTAACTCGTGGAAAAAATCAAACATGTTTGATTTTTTTCACGAGTTAACAAGTTTTCCGAGTACCTGCCGTTAGCGCCACGAGTCGATAAGTTGCTCGTGCGAGTTCCGACGTTCCCGCTACGTGATCACCACGAGTGAAAACTCGGGGTCACTCGTGGGCCAACTCGCACAGTGAGACAGGGGTTTAAGTCAGGAACAAAATGCACATTAATATATAGCACATTAATATATAGACAAAATAAAACCGCCTGTGTTATTTAGGACAAGTCAAGACTTCACAGAGCAGTTTACAACCAATGAACGGTATCTCACCACACTTGACAATAATTAACCAATACTAATTACATACATTTCTAAAGTAGACACAAAATCTGGAGTAACTTATGTCTGAAGAAGGGTCTTGGCCTGAAATGTCACCCATTCCTTCTATCCAGAGATCATAGAATCATAGAAAATAGGTGCAGGAGTAGGCCATTCGGACTTTCAAACCTGCACCGCGATTCAATATGATCATGGCTGATCATCCAACTCAGGATCCTGTACCTGCCTTCTCTCCATACCCCCTGATCCCTGTAGCCACAAGGGCCACATCTAACTCCCTCTTAAATATAGCCAATGAACTGGCCTCAGCTACCTTCTGTGGCAGAGAATTCCACAGATTCACCACACTCTGTGTGAAAAATGATCTTCTCATCTCGGTCCTAAAAGGCTTCCCTCTTATCCTTAAACTGTGACCCCTTGTTCTGGAGTTCCCCAAAATCGAGAACTGTCTTCCTACATCTCGCCTGTCCAACCCCTTAAGAATTTTGTTAGTCTCTATAAGATCCCCTCTCAATCTCCTAAATTCCAGCGAGTACAAGCCACGTCTATCCAGTATTTCTTCATTTGGAAGCCCTGCCATGCCAGGAATCAGTCTAGTGAACCTTTTCTGTACTCCCTCTATGGCAAGAATGTCTTTCCTCAGATCAGGAGACCAAAATTATACGCAATACTCCAGGTGTGGCCTCACCAAGACCCTGTACAACTGCAGTAGAATCTCCCAGCTTTGTACTCAAATCCTTTTGCTATGAATGCCAACATACCATTCGCTTTCTTCACAGCCTGCTGCACCTGCATGCCTACTTTCAATGACTGGTGTACCATGACACCCAGGTCTCGTTGCATCTCCCCATTTCCTAATCGGCCACCGTTCAGATAATAGTCTACCCTCCTGTTTTTGCCACCAAAGTGGATAACCTCATATTTATCCACATTTACTGCATCTGCCATGCATTTGCCCACTCACCAAACCTATCCAAGTCACCTTGCAGCCTCCTAGCATCCTCCTCACAGCTAACACTGCCCCCCAGCTTCGTGTCATCCGCAAACTTCGAGATGTTGCATTCAATTCCCTCATCCAGATCATTAATATATATTGTAAATAGCTGGGGTCCCAGCACTAAGCCTTGCGGTACCTCACTTGTCACTGCCTGCCATTTTGAAAATGACCCGTTTACTCCTACTATTTGCTTCCTGCCAGCCAGATCTCTATCCGCATCAACACTGAACCCCCAATACCGTGTGCTTTAGGTTTGAATGCTAATCTCTTATGTGGGACCTTGTCGAGAGCCTTCTGAAAGTCCAGATGTAACACATCCACAGGTTCTCCCATATCCACTCTACATTTACATCCTTGAAAAATTCTATAAAATTCGTCAGACATGATTTACCTTTCATAAATCCATGCTGACTTTGACCAATGATTTCACCACTTTCCAAATGTGCTGCTATCTTTAAGTTACCTTTAATAACTGACTAGCATTTTCCCCACTACCGATGTTAGACTAACTGGTCTGTAATTCCCCGTTTTCTCTCTCCTTCCCTTTTTAAAAAGTGGGGTTACATTAGCTACCATCCAATCCTCAGGAACTCTCCAGAATCTAAAGAGTTTTGAAAAATTATCACTATGCATCCAATATTTCTGGGGATACTTCCTTAAGTACTCTGGGATGCAGCCTATCTGGCCCTGGGGATTTATCGGCTTTTAATCCATTCAATTTACCTAACACCACTTCCCGGCTAACCTGGATTTCACTCAGTTCCTCCATCTTATTTGACTCCCGGTCCCCTGCTATTTCCGGCAGATTATTTATGTCTTCCTTAGTGAAGACAGAACCAAAGTAGTTATTCAATTGGTCTGCCATGTCCTTGTTCCCCATGATCAATTCACCAGTTTCTGACTGCAAGGGACCTACATTTGTTTTAACTAATCTCTTTCTCTTCACATATCTATAAAAACGTTTGCAGTCCATTTTTATGTTCCCTGCCAGTTTTCTTTCAGAATCCATTTTCCCTTTCCTAATTAAGCACGTTGTCCTTCTCTGCTGGACCCTGAATTTCTCCAAGTCCTCTGGTAGGCTGCTTTTTCTGGCTAATTTGTATACTTCATCTTTAGTTTTGATACTATCCCTGATATGTCTTGTTATCCACAGATGCACTACCTTCCCTGATTTATTATTTTGCCAAACTGGGCCTTCCATTGCATATCCACCGTCAACCCTTTAAGAATCACTTGCCACTCTATCTTGGCCAATTCACGTCTCATACCCTCAAAGTTACCTTTTTTTAAGTTCAGAACCCTTGTTTCTGAATTAACAATGTCACTCTCCATCCTAATGAAGAACTCAATCATATTATGGAGCCACGCACAACAAGACTGCTAATTAGCCCTTCCTCATTAGTACGCAGTCTAGAATAGCCTGCTCTCTTGTTGGTTCCACTACATGTTGGTTTAGAAAACTATCCCGCATACATTCCAAGAAATCCTCTTCCTCAGCACCCCTGCCAATTTGATTCACCCAATCTCTATGTAGATTGAAATCACCGATTATAGCTGTTTTACCCTTGTTGCACGCATTTCTAATTTCATGTTTGATGCCATCCCCAACCCCACTACTAGAGCCCAGACCTGAACCCAATCGAATATCTCTGGAGGCACCTGAAAATAGCTGTGCATCGATGCTCCCCATCCGACATGACAGAGTTTGAGAGGATCTGCAGAGAAGAATTGGAGAAATTACTCAAATACAGGTGTGCCAAGCTTGTAGTGTCCTACCCAAGAAGACTTAAGGCTGCAATCGCTGCCAAAGGTGCCTCAACAAAGTACTGAGTGAAGGGTCTGAATACTTGTGTAAAGGTGATATTACATTTATTTATATTGAATTACTTTGCAAACATTTCTAAACACCAGTTTTCCATTTTTTATTATGGGGTATTGTGTATAGATCGGTGATAAAAAAAATAATTTAATCCATTTTTAAATACGGCTGTAACATAACAAAATGTGAAAAAAGTGAAGGGGTCTAAATACTTTCTGAATGCACTGTATCTTTGGTGTAAACCAGCAGTTTCTTCCTGCATATACATTTCTAAAGTTACAATTGTAATGTAGGAAGTCTGGCAATCCATTATGCATAGCAAGATCCCATCACAACGATATGAATAAATCTTTTTTTTTTTCAAACTGATGCTCACTGAGGAATAAATCCTTCCCAGGACACCAGATGCAATGTTTCTGTAGTACTACAATGTCATTGCCATCTGCTGAGAGAATAGTGAAGATCCTGAAAAATGCCATCCCTACCTCACTGTTGTACATAAGTAGCAGCCAAGATTTTTACATGCAAGGGTCAAGAGTAGGTCCAGAATACAAATCTTCAGAGTCTGTGAAGAGGTTGCAAACCAAGTACCAAGCTGTGGCCAAGGACATTGAGGTAGAAACTCCAAGCTTTCCAAGCAACAAACTACATGAATGGGTCAGAATTAATTGCCCATCTCTAACTGCTTTTGAACCTAATGACTTACCAGCACATATCAGAGGATGCTAAGAATTCAACCATAATGTTCCATGGCTGGAATCACATTTGGGATGACCAGACAAAGAGAGCAGACTTTATTCACTCGAGACACCAGAGAACCAGGTGTTTTCTTTTAATGACAGCCCAGTAGGTTTATGATCACCATTTCTGATACCAACTTTTTCATCGCATGTTTAATTAAAAAATAACGTTAACTCTCCAGCTACGATGATGACCTCATATCTCCGGACTGATTAGCTTTTGTAATACTAGCTCAATCCTGGAACTATTAAGACACTGCAATCATTAGAGAAAGATATCAAGCATAATAATATCTCTAAATCACTATGCAGTCAATCACAGTATCATTATTTTATCATAAACCATCGTTGCAGAGCTGATTATCATCATAATTGGCAGCAATATGTAAAAAGCCATTTTCCTGTGTTAACCAACAGTAGAATCTCCATTAAAATGTAGGATCACATTGCTATTTTAATCACAGATAGATTTTTACAACAAACTGTGATCACAAATACTGACACAGATGCTTTTAACATCTTTAAATTAAAAATCTCTGTTTTGTTATAGTAATATTTTAACTCACAACACCTATGCATTATCACAGGTTTCTTGATCAACACCTGTATCTCATTGTGCATATGACAATAAAGACTTGCCATGACTTGAAACCTTATTTGGGTAACAGAAGCACAGATTGTGGTGTCAGCAGTCAATGAGTTGAAGTTGAATGAAAAACAGGAGAGCTGCTGGAGGAACCCAATGGTCATCCAGCATCTGTGGAGATAAATGGACAATTGACTTACAGATGCATTGCCAAGCTATGACAGTTAGTGTTAAAACTTTGACCTAGATTTTATGATTATGATAGCAGAAGTAGTCAACATTTGCACTCATACACTTAGCACTGACAGGTACTTAGGAAGCTTGTTAAACATAGTTAAACATAATTATACTGTTAAAGCATAGCTAAACATAGACATTTAGATACCCTACTTATCTACAGGCTGCACTGTGTATAACCTTTGAAATCATTCAATTGACACGCATTTCAATTCTCATGCATTATACTTACTGGAAACCCTAGCCTGTTAAATGTTGTTACAGTTTTAAAAGAATATTAGATCATAATTTCTGTTGAACAATCTCAATGGCCTTGAAAAGCTAAAATAACTTAAAAGGTTGATATTCTGAATATGTCTGAAATTTTAGCTTATATCCCATTCTTATGTGAAAGTCTTAACTTGTTGTGCTTTCTGTTAAATGTTTGACAATTTGAATTGCACTTGATGGGAGAGGGGAAAAGGTATAGAAGTATGAAAACGCACACCTCCAGATTCAGAGACAGTTTCTTCCCAGCTGTTATCAGGTAACCTAACCATTCTACCAGCAACTGGAGAGCAGTCCTGAACTACTATCTACCTCATTGGAGACCCTAGGACCATCTTTGATCAGACTTCATCTTGCATTCAGAATTATTCATGTTATTCCCTTTATTGTGTATCTGCACACTGTGGATGGCTCAAATGTGTTCAGGTATTGCCTTTCCACTGACTGATTAACACACAACAAATGCTTTTCACTGTACCCAGGTACACTGGTACACGTGACAATAAACTACACTCAAACTCAAAAATGTACCGAGGTACAAAGAACTGTGAAATTCTTTTTGGCATACAATTTAGTAAAAGTATTACTGGGCAAAGCACAATAGATTAAGTAAAAGTGTCTAAGAACAGTACACTTTGGCAGTACACAAGAGTCACCAGATTTTGACGTCATTTTCAAGTCCATCTTGTTGTAAGCACAGAGTTCCTAACCTCGCCGTAAAAGCCTATTGTCCTGGCGGCATTGCCTGTCAGCCTGGCCAAGCAAAGCCATTGGTGCCCTCCACTGCTGCTCCATTGCTCCGTAAAGCTACAGAATACGTCTGGTCCGCGTGCTCAGTTCCTTAGTGCGGCACCCAATCCAGTTGAGCCCTAGGATGCTTCATGGCCTCCAGTGGCCCACTCTGCCCTCGCCTCGATCCGGATCTGCACATCAGCCAGCGGACCATCGTCCCTAGCCCCACCCAGCCATCATCCACATCTTGTGCCCGGGGACATCTCCTGGGGCTGACCTCATAACCTCCAGAGCGCTTTGAGAGCACTGGAGGTAAGACTCTGGTTACGATTACCAGTCCATTATTTCAGTGCATCTGCCACTGCGCTATCCTGAATCTCTTCACTCTCCTCTCGTGCCTTGAGGAATGTGCAGGGTGGGGTTCTGCAGTTTGTGGCCAGGTTTCTGAGCCAAGCCTGCTGCTGGGGTATGTGTAAGGCACCACGGCCTGCCGCACAACATCAATGTTAGATATGGACAAACATGTAGTTCACTGGCTTGGTTTGGCTCACAATTAACCATGGTTGAGTTCAACATTTCTTCGAATAAGATTATCAGTCTCAAGAAGAGTCTCGACCTAAAACATTGCCTATTCCTTCTCTCTAGATGCTGCCTCACCCGCTGAGTTGTCTACTTATAATTACCCTATATCTCATGAAATTCTGTTCTTTACATTAATGTCAATGTTTCTTCATCACCATTTCTATGAAGAGCTTTGGAATATTTTACCTCACTGTCGTCACACTATAAATAATAACAAAAAAACATTTATTGCTCCTGAACTAATTTGCCATCCATTCACTTGCTATCTATCATTTAAATTGCACACAAATAAATTAAATTATGGACACTTTTGAAAATGTAGGGAGACATTCAGCCATTCATGTCCATTTATCTCAGCGCGACCTCTCAATTATATTCATCCAAATTAAATCTCTGCTAAGGAGTATTTGAAAATGCTGGTAGTCACCAACGACAAATTTATAGCCAATGTATTTGATAGTGATCCAGGTTTGTCCAGAAATTAAAAAAATCATGGTAAGGTATTGTAATAAGAGGGAGGAATGATGTATAGACCATCGTAAAAGCCCATGGTATTTTCATCTGAGAGAAGATGAAACTATTCTTTGTAACTGAGAATGGTGTTAAGGAGTGATAAATCTCCATTGACAGTTGTAACCCTATCTCACGATCCTTCATTCAAGATACATCCATCATCCCTACCAAGGTGACCATTCACTTAATTGCCGGTCTTTCATTGTGAGAGGCAAATGGCTATTCAGAAAGTTTGTTCTCCATAACAATGTGGACACTAGAAATCTGAGATCTAAAATGCTGGAAATAATTGATAAATCAGGCAAGATATTCTGTGAAAGATACATTTTCAGTGGAGTGACCTTTCTTTTACAGAACTGGAATTAGTTAGAGAATATATTGACAAGCACCAAAAAGGGGAACAGTGAAAACCACAAATTAAAGAACAATAACAAATATCTGATCAAGATCAAGGCAAAAAAAAAAGGATCCCTACCTTATTGGAAAGGAGTTGGGGCACTATTAATTAAATGTAAAAGTAAGTGTCAACGGTAATGGATTTGTTCTTTTCTTCTGTCTGACACCAATTCATGCAATTGCTTGGCACAAAACAAAAATTCTTCACCTGCAATCATTTGACCCAATGCCTGTACCCTGGATGAACAAGACCTGAAGCTCCACCAGTGATTCAGTTATACAGCATCCTTCAAAGAAAACAGCTTATAAAGGGGTTACACATGTACCTTCCTTCAAGTGAATCAGATCCATACTTATGCTCAATTCTATTTTGTCAGTTTCATTCCCCTAAAGACACTTGTGTGTTGAGAAATTCCATTATTGCTTAGCTGAACTAATAAATCTTTTGTAATTGGATCAAATCAAAACTAACATCAGATTAATACTGTTGTGTGACACTGATGGCTGAATAATCTGCTAAAATCTGAAATACAGTCAAATTGGGCTGCTGTCCTGCCTGGGGTAACGTGGTCTTATAAATCTTGTTCTTCGAGAACAAGCATTAGTCAATCTGACAAGATGTTTCCATTAGAGTCTAGCGGAAAAGTTCACACGTGGAATGGTTGGGTAGCACATTTATCTATAAAGCTATTTATTAAAATATGAATAATGGCTTGGAACTGCTGTCTAAAGAACACTAACTCGTGATTTTATAATGGGTATTTTATGCATTTTTATGGTTTTGTCCCAGCAGTTTCTTTGGGCAATTTTACTGGGAGGTCAGCAGAGGAACTGAGCTGTGATGAGCTCAAGTGATTTTTAAGTGCTAATCAATGGAAATTGCCCTGCCTTGAATGCAATTAGACCCTGGAACACTTTCCATTACAAAGAGCTCACATTTAAACCTTCAGATGCCCTCAAGAAAAATAATACAAATCTCCTTCGATTGGTCAGTAGATAAATGATGTGTGAACCATTTACATGAGCAGAATATTAATTTTGAATCCTCATTTGTTCTCAGCTGACTGATATCAGCTGCCTTGCCAGGACAACATCAATTTTATAGATCATTTTACACAGACATGATCTTGCATGACCCTATCTTCTGCTTCATCCCTGCCTGCTCACTTTGACAAAGGAGTTGTGCCTTGACAAAGTTGTGCCTTGCCTTTAGTCAGAGGGTGGTGAACCTGCGGAATTCTTTTCCATCGAAGGCTGTGGGGGCCAAGTCATTTAAGGCAGAGATAGATAGATTCTTGATTAGAACGGGTGTCAGGGGTTACGGGGTGAAGGCAGGAGAATGGGGTTAGGAGGGAGAGATAGATCAGCCATGATTAAATGGTAGAATAGACTTGATGGGCCTAATGGAAAACAAAGGAGGAGCCGGCATACTTTGTAACTTTGAAAACCTTCTCAACATCAATGACCTGTGGTGTTCATGTTCTTTCCCAGGTCCATGTCCATATTATTGTTTCACCATCATAGTCCATAATTAATCTTATAGAATCCAAGACAATGACACAACTGCATAACACACTTAACAATACCGACAGGGGATCAATTTCAGAGTAAGCATTGTGTAGAAAGGAACGGCAGATGCTGGTTTATATCGAAGATAGATACAAAGTGCTGGAGTAACTCACAAGTCAGGCAGTATCTCTGGAGAAATAGGATGGGTGACATTTTATGCCGGGACCCTTCTTCTGACTCAGTCTGAACAAAGGTCCTGGCCCGAAACATTACTTATTATTTTCTCTATAGATGCAGCCTGACTCACTGTGTTACTCCAGCACTTTATGTGCATCTTCAGAACATGCATCACAATCACAATCAATCAATCACAATCACAATACTACTTTGTTATTTTGCAACATACGAGGAATTTCATTTGCTAAGTAAGTCATGCAAATAAAAAGCAACGCAACGTACAAAATACATTTTAACATATACATCCACCACAGTGACTCTTCCACATTCCTCACTGTGATGGAATGGGAAAGAAAATTCAAATATCTTCCCTTCTATGCTCTCACGCAGTCGGGGGCCTTGAATCCTCCATTGACGGGACAATCTTGACTCCTGCAGCCGGCGGCATTTGAGCCCTCTGCATTGGGGTGATCAGCTCCTACTTCAGGGGGATGTCTGCTCCCCCCACGCCGGCGATCAGACCCCGGGTTGGGGCTGGTCGAGCCTCTGTGTCATTGGAGCTTCCCGACTCGGCCTCTCCCGACACTGCGAGCTCTTGATGGTAAGTCCACAGGCCGCAGTTGGAGTAACCCCAGGCAAGAGATCAGCTCCGATATTAAGTTCACACCCCGCGGTGGGGCTCAAGTCAGTACGAGGAGGCCTCCAGCTCTATTGATGGTAGGCTGCAGATCGTCCGGAGATGCAACCTGGAAATCAAGCGCATCTCCGGCAAGGTAAGAAACTGAAAAAAAGTTTCCCCCGGCCCCCCCCCCCCCCCCACATAAAACAAACTGAAGAACATTTACAAACTTTTAACACACACTAAAAATTTTAAAAAGACAAAAAAACAGACAGACTGTTGGCGGGGCTGCCAGTCACGCACCGCCCCTGGGACCCCTCTCTTCAGATCAGGCATTGTCTGGGTCAACCATTTTTGTATATTTCTTCTTCTTACAGAGCAACTATTAAAAGTATTGTTAATGAGCTGTCAAATGTAATCACTACGGTAGTATTTAATGAAATATATTTATTTTAATGAAACATTACAACTAGGGCTGTGACTTGGGCAAAGTTAACCTGTGATTAACAATCAACTTGCTTTATACCGTTTTTGAATTTATTCATTGCAGAAACTAATTCAAAACAAAATAAAGCTGTAAGATTAGAGATGACCTTTTCCAATCCATCATCTTTCTTTGTTGTCTTGCTGCCATTTCCTCCAACCTCACCTACCAGTTACCATCTTACTTTGAACACACTTGGCCTCCTTTGATATCCTGAACACCTTGAACGGGTGGAAGTATCAGAAATGCTAGCGATTTCTTTGTTGAAATATTGAGGGAGAAAAAAACACCAAATGATTTTCAATAGGCCAATTAAGTTCTTTCCACGTGACATGTAAAGGAAAACCGTCTATTATTTCATAATGCAATTAAAACAGTGATTAACATTCTACCAAACTTTGAATGGTGCAATTAATCACAATTAACTTTTTAATCACTTGACAGTCCTGTAACACTTATTACTTCAGCTAATGTTTTCGCCATCATTTGTATCTGTATTCCCTGTTGCTCTGTTTTATTCTCCTTTAGTGGGTAAACCTATTCCATCATGGAATTTCCAACAACTTACCATAAAACCTAAAGCCTAACATAATTTCTTTAACCTAGCATTTCACTTTCAATGACAATGTTCTTTAGCTGGCAAAAGGCCAGAAATTAGACCTAGTCACACTTGTAAAACACACACTGCCAACTCTCTTTTAGGGTCTTTCAGCATCAGTGTATTCTTCAAAATCCCACCCAATAATGTCCAATAAATGTGGCCACTCCAGTATAAATTGTCTTCTCAGTCCGAGGATTAAGATAAAGAATCGTAACAGTAATTATTGAGCCTTTTGAGACGGTTCTGCTCTCCAACATGTGCATAGGTGATCAGTTCCTCAATCCTCTACACCATACTTTGCCTTCAAGGACTTAATACCCTTTTTTATGAAATATGTGTCTCTTTCAATCTTGAACATTTCAGTTGGTTTTGCTTGAGGGAGGGAGTTACATTGTTTATTGCCTCTGGTCTGGAGAATTTCTTTCTTATTTCTAGCAATCATGGATTATAGCTAATTCTAATTATTTGACATAACACTAGAGCAAAATGACCTAAGGTTCTAAACAAAGCCAGTATCCCAGAGAACGATAATGTAGTCCATTATGTTTGATTCTACTGGTGCCATGAAGTCAGGCTGTTGCTTGACTAATCTACGGTGCACCTCTTCCAATTTTACTTCGGAGTCACGTGAGTGACTACGTGAATAGAAGCCCGTACATCCGTTGGTGCATCATGACGTCAGACGCTGGTGCAGTCGGCCGGTTGGAGCAGCAGCGCTCCTCCGAGCGGTAAGTTTAAACCACGGGTTACACGAAGAGCTGGAGAATTTAGCGGGTGCAGCAGCATCTAAGGAGCGAAGGAGATGGGCGACGTTGCGGGTCGAGACCCTTCTTCAGAATTCACCCTCGATTCTCCAGCATCTGCAGTTCTTCGTTAACAAATTTAAACGGACTAAGGTTTTTAAAAAAAAATTTACCACATGTCATTTTCTGCGACGGTTTGGAGTTCTTAGAGAATGTTGCAGAAAGTGAAGAAGGTGTCGGCGAGGCGCTCCTGGGGGTAGAAAGGAAAAGTGGCAGGAGAGTGTTGAGGATGGAGGCCCGTCTGGTACACCTGGTCCGGTGCTGGCTACACAGCCAGTGGTTGCGGACCCACTGCCGGGGGGCAGTGGAGGCTTGCCAGTAGGGCGGAAGGCCACTGGCAAGTCTCTGTGGCCCGTAAATGAGTCGGGCATTGAGGTTATACCCTCCATAGGAGAGTCGTTTGCTCACGGCTCTCCCACGTCGAGATTCTATTACAAAAGAATGCTCGACAGGGACCAGCTCCGTGAGGAGGAGTGGTGCCCAAGCCAGGCTGATGGAGAGCTTGTGCTAGCAGCACCTGTTTCAGGGCTGCAGAACTATCCTGCCTGTGAGGAGGATGTTCTATCAGTGCAGTTTGCTGACACTGATTCTATGCTGGGGGAGAGCAGTAAAGGTGTTCGGTTGGAGGTAATTCCGAACATTGCTGGGAAGTTTGCTGAGTGTAGAGAGGCAGGAAAGGCAATTGATGTAGAATTGTCCGAAGCCATTCAGTATATGCTCTACCACCAGTTACAGGAGCTAGCTATGGATGAAGTAGCAAAAAACTATAAAGCTCCTGTTAATTGTGATCTCCTGAAGGTACCGGTGGTTAATCACCAAATTTGATATGCCTGCTAGGGCCCAGGAGATTAAGTTTAAAAAAATGCTTAAACTGTTGTCTGAGGAAGGGTCTTGACCCGAAACGTCGCCTATATCCTTCGCTCCTTAGATGCTGCTGCACCCGCTGAGTTTCTCCAGCTTTTTGTGTACCCTCGATTCTCCAGCATCTGCAGTTCCTTCTTTAAAACTTAAACTGTTGTCAGCAGGTATTACACCAGTGGTGAAAGTTATTGATACAAACTATATGGTTGAAGCACACCAGGATGAACTGCGATTCCTTTGTAATGCATTTTGAAATTAATAATATCGGGAGGGCAGCTATTAGGCCAGTGCTAACCTGAATTTGGCGAGTTGTGCAAACCGACCAGTGTACCACCACGAAATCTGTTGTTTGGTGGTAACCTTGCAAAAAGGGTCAAAGACTGTCATGAGGTTGCTATAACCATGGCCCTCATTAAGCCAGCTGGCAAGCAGGGCAAAAAAGGTTCCCTACAAGAAGTCGAGGACAACAAGGTCCGCAAGGAAAGATGCAGGTAAGGAATATAACATTGGCAGACGATGAATTAACTGATGTTCCTGTTCAAATTGGGGAAGGTTAAAATTGTTTCTCAAACAATGGCAGCAGTTGACATCAGATTTGTTCATACTTAGTGTATTGAACGGGTGAAAAATCGGATTTTTACTCTAAGGACAGTCTACCTAATCAACATTTTCCTAGTCGTAAACTTATTTTTCAGATGAGGAAGATGTGCTTATTCAAGCAGAGAGTCGTTACATAAGAAAGGGGTAATTGAGCCTTCTGTCTATCAAAGTCAACAATTTCTGTCAAGTATATTTCCCAGATCTAAAAAGACTGGGGGATGTAAAATTATTCTGGATTTATCGAATTTGAACAAATTTGTTTGTTATAGGCATTTCAAAATGGAGACCTTTACCACGGGCAAACATCTAGTGTCCAAAGCGTATTATATGGCAACCATTGATTTAAAGAATGCGTATTACGCAGTGTCTATTCATGGTGATGATAGAAGATATTTGAAATTTATTTGGATGACTGAGCTGTTGCAATTCAGGACATTGCCGAATGGATTAACTTCAGCTCCTAGATTATTTACTAAATTGGTAAAACCTGTGTTAGCATTACTTAGAGCTCAGGGGCATGTGGTAATGGCCTATTTAGATGATATTCTGATTGTTGGAAAGACTCATGCTGAAACTCAATCATCAGTTTCAGTTGTTAAAATCACTTTTGAACAAATGGGATTTGTTATTCACCCAGATAAATCTAAATTATCACCAGTCCAAATTATTGATTATCTGGGATTTACCATTAATTCCAATCACATGTTGGTAACTTTGCCCAGGGATAAATTGAATCAGTTAATTGAGAACTGTGTAAATCTCGTTGGAGAACAACGGCCTTCGATTAGACAAGTAGCCAGTTTAATTGGGAAGTTGTTGCAGCCTTTCCAGCTGTGCAGTATGGTCCTCTGCATTATCAACAATTACAACGATCAAAGGAACAGGCACTGAGAATACAAAGGGGCCATTTTTGATAGGCCTATGCAGTTGTCAGCTGGGGCGATTGCTGACATACAATGGTGGATAGTACATGTTTCAAAAAGTTTAAGGAAGGTTTTGGTGGAATCACCGTCACTGATATTACAGACTGATGTAAGTGCACTGGGTTGGGGTGCAACAGATATGTCTTCTAGTTGTGGAGGCAGATGGAATGTGGATGAGACATCGCTTCCTCAATTAAGAGGGATTAATTATTTAGAGTTGTTGGGCACCTGGTATGGGCTCAAAGCTTATTGTTCTACAAGGAGAGATCTGCATTTGAGGTCAGATTGACAACACCACAGCAGTGGCATATGTAAACCACATGGGTGGAGTTAAGTCACAGTCTTGTGATAGACTGGCTAACCAGATTTGGAGCTGGTGTATTGACCAAAATATCTGGCTTTCAGCACTTTATTTGCCAGGAAGAGGTCACGTCAGTTTAATGACAACATTGAATGGATGTTAAATCAGGATGTATTTAACCAAATGATTGATCAGTATGCATTGCCAGATATTGACTTGTTTGCATCTCGATTAAATCATCAGTTACCTAGATATGTTTCATGGTAACCAGATCCTGGGACAGTAGCAGTGGATGCATTTTCGCTGCATTGGGGAGGAATGTTTGTGTATGTATTTCCTCCATTCTGTCCCATCAGCAGATGTTTGCAAAAGATCAAGGAGGACTCCGCTTCAGGGATATTGGTAGTGCCAGATTGGCCTACATGGAGCATGGTTTCCCGTTGTATTACAAATGGCTAGGGAGCCTTACATGCTTATGCCCAAGAATAAAAATCTACTGGTAAATCCAGTCACTGGGGATCAACATCCTTTATATGATCATATTGATCTGTTAATTTGCAGATTTTAAGGAGGCCATACCTGGGGAGAGGACTGTCTCATCGGACTGTGGATGTTCTCACGTCAGCCTGCAGTGATAGTACAGCAGAATATTGTATATCACACTGCAGGGATCACGGACGTATTGGAGTTTGTCAACTCTTTATTTTGACCAAAAAAAATTAAGTTACAGTGCGATTAATTCAGCCAGAAGTGCTCTGTCTTCTTATTTACCTATGAATGCAGAATTGCATACAGTAGGGACACATCCGTTAGTTTCACGATTCATGAAGGGAGTTTTTCAATTCTAATCCTCCTAAACCCATGTATGCCGGTATTTGGAATGTGAGTGAGGTTTTATGGTTCTTCGCCAGTGGGCTCCGGTTACAAGCCTATCAGTAGCCAAATTATCTATGAAGGTGGTCATGCTTATGGCGTTGGTTTCAGCTCAACGTGTACAAATGTTGCAAAAGCTACGGCTAGATAGAATGCATGTGTCGGCTGATGCTATTATATTTTATGTCTATGATTTGCTTAAACATAATAGAAGAGGCATGACAGGATGTAAGATTGTGTTTTCAGCGTACCCCGCAGATGATCGCTTGTGTGTAGTCTCACATTTATCTCGTTACATTGAGATTACTAAACCTCTGAGAGGAACAGAGTTGGCTTTGTTTATTAGTCACAAAAAAACCACACAGTAAGGTGTCGGTGCAAACGATTTCAAGGTGGCTAAAGCAGGTCCTGGCAAGTGCTGGAATTGATACTGATAAATTCAAATCTCATTCCACCAGGGCGGCATCAACTTCCGCGGCAAGGGCGATGGACTTGCCAATAGACCATATCCTCGCGGCCGCAGGATGGTCCAGTGAGCTAACTTTTCAGAGGTTTTATCACAAGCCGATTTCAAGGCTAGGGGTGTTTGCTGATTCTGGTTTCAGTACTGTTACACTTTTCCCCTGAGTTAGAGGGGTTTGTTATGATTTGTTTGTAAATAAACTGTTATTTCATTTAACAAATGTATTACTGATGCATGATTGATTGTTAACGACTTTTGAGTCAATCCAGGCAGTGTGAACGTCGGATTTGGGTCTGCGGCGTGAATTCACAGTGCTTTGAAGTCTTCACGTAGTCACTCACGTGACTCCGAAGTAAAATAGTAAGATTAAATGAGAACTTACCAGTTTGAAGTTTGATCTTTATTTTATTGAGGAGTCGAGTTGAGGGACTACGTGCCCTCCGCTCCCACCCTCATAGATCTCATCTGGTAGTTCTAGTTTTATCATCTTACCGTTATACTTCGGTCGTTGTTAGCTGTGAATTCATTCCGCTGCTTTGAAGATTGACGCACCAACGGCTGTACGGGCTTCTATTCACGTAGTCCCTCAACTCGACTCCTCATAAAATAAAGATCAAACTTCAAACTGGTAAGTTCTCATTTAATCTTACTATTTAGGCACATGTTCCCAAATGTGAGAGAGGTGGTGAGTGTAAGAATGTGGATCTGGTATGTTTAAAATAAATGTTGGAATTAAGCTTGGTTGTATTTAAAGTAAGTGTTTTCGGTAGAAGAGGTGTGAGAGTTATAGAGTCGTAATCATACAGCAAGGAAACAGGCCCTTCTGACCAACTTGCCCATGCCAACTAAAATACCCCATCTGTTGACGCACCACCTGCCCACATTTGACCCATAACCCTCTACACCTTTCTTATGCATGTACCTGTCCAAGTGCCTTTTAGATGCTGTTTTAGTTGTATCTGCTTCAACTACCTCCTCTGGTAGTTCATTCACTATATCTGCCACCCTCTGAATGAAAAGGTTGACCCTCAGGTCCTATTAAATCTTGCCCCTTTCTCCTTATCGGGTTTGTCCATCCTTTCACCCTTTTTGTTATTTTTAGTCTGTCTGAAAATATGTTTTCTTAGTTTCTTAGTCTTTTTTATGTGGCGGGGGGTGGGGGGGAAGAGGGGTTTCTTAGTCTTTTGTATATGGGGGAAAGAGGGGAAACCGTTCCCCTGCCACTACCTCGTCGAGGATGCGTCTTTTCTCCGGGTCACATCATTGCCCTCCCCTCATGGCCTACTGACTGGATTGGCATGGCTTTTCCTGCCGGAGACTAGCCAGAGCTTCAGCAGCGACGCAGCACTGAATTCCATCGTGGAGACGGGCGATGCCTTACTGGGGATGGCCGTGTCGGAGCACCGGAGTGTTGGGGCTGCTGATTAACACCGTGGAGCTGTGGTTGGCGAAGCTTCCAGCCGCGGGCGCCGCTGACTCTAACATCGCGGAGTCCTGGGATCCTTTGCCAAGGGTGACAAGCGTTGAATCACCGCCCAGCTCGGCCTGTGGACTGCAGGAGCCACGGTCTCCGGTAAGAAGTGGCCGATTCGGAAACTCCAAGCCTCTGAGATTGTTCTTCCATTCCGTTGTTGGAATTCCGGTCATTCCGGCGAGAGGGCCTGAACATCGGTCCGCCGTAGCAGCGACTGTGGAGGGCTCAAATGCCCCAATCACGGGTGAACAATGAAAGAGATGACTGAAATTTATTGCGTTCCTTTTTATTCATATGGCTGTTTGGTAACTCATATCTCACTGTACCAATTGCTGCATGTGACAATAAATGTAACTTGAACTTAAACTATGTCCTTTGGTTTTCGGTTCTCCTACCCTAGATAAAATATTTATATTCCCCTCATGACTTTAAACACCTCTCCAAGATCATCCCTCAGCTTTCTGCAGTCCAATGAATAAAGTCCAAGCCTGACTTGGACCTTGCCTCTATTCCTGGCTACATCCACGATAATATTCTCTTCACTCTTTCCAATTTAATTACCTGTTTCCTTCTGCAGGGTGAACAAAACTAAACACAGTACTACAAGTGTTGCTTCACCAATGTCTTGTACAACTGTAACATAACATCACAACTTCTATACTCAATGCCCCAACTAATGAAAACCAATAGACAAAAAGCCTTTATTACAACTCTATTTACCTGTGACACAACTTTCCTAGATCCCTCTGCTCTACAACATAGGGTGGGCCATACCTATCAAAACAACAAATAAGAATGGGCCCTGAGGCACACCACTTGCCATTGTCCTCCAGTCTGAAAAGCACCCTTCCACAATCACCCTCTGCTTTCTTCCATGAAACCAATTATCTTTCCACATAGCTACTGTAGCTCTCCCTGGATCCCCTGCAATCTATTCTTGCAGAGCAGCCTATCATGTGGAAACTTATCAAAGGCCTTATTGAAGTCTATACAGCCAACATCTCTATCTTTGCCCTCATCAACCTATTTCACTTCTTGAAAGTTGTTGGCCATTAAAGGCTAACCTTACTGATGACATTAACATCACAAAAATGAATTAGAAATGGAGTGCCTAATAATGATGGAAGAAGTTCTAAGCACATCAAAAATCAACAGTAAAGTTTCCTCTCTTTGTAGGTGAAAGATGAGAATATTACTTACTCATCTTTCACCTACAAAGAGAGGAAACTTTACTGTTGATTTTTGCTGTGCTTTGAGCTTCTTCCATCATTATTCGGCACTCAATTTTAAATTCATTGTTGAATGCTAATCTCATCAGCAAGGTTAGCCTTTAATGGCCAACAACTTCCCCTCCATGTTATGCACCATCCTGGAAATATATTGTTGGTCCTGTGCTGTTACTGGAAACTCGCACTCCACCAGTATTATGGGAGTGCATTCACCAGAAGCAGTGCAGCAGTTTAAGAAGGTGGCTTATCCCCCCAGTAATCAGAGCACACTCAAAGAATGGTTGAAACAGCGACGCCAGAAATTTGAAGGTGAATAATTTAATAGAGGCGATTCACCTTCTTACTTTGTGCTCAATAAGCCACAGCGAACAATTCAATGGTCAAGCAGTAGTCTCTGGTGAGAGATGTGGTGTATCAGGAATCTTCACAAATAAAATGCATTCGCAATTAGCTGTCATTTGCTTGGCAGTAGATCGTCAGTCACATGGATTAATTATACAAAGATTCACCACCAAAGTTAGATAATCAGCTATCCGGTTGATTGGCAATCCCTGTGGTTCAGCATCAGTCAATCCAACATCAGCCATGTTCCCACATTCTTTTAAATCTCTGCTCATTTTATGCTCACACATTTTTTTGTTTCCACACATCATTAAATTCGCAGGCACAACTCCCACATTTGCTTCAAACTTGCCAGAAGTCTATTCCCACACCAACTGTAACCATTCTTGGGCCCTGTTGTGAAGTGCATGCCATGAAGTGCTTTGAGAGTTTGGTAATGGAACAGATTAAATCCAGCCTACCAAACAATCCTGATGCACTGCAGTTTGTTGACCGCCACAACGGGTCCATAATTTATCTCCCTAGCCCTACACTCATCCATGGAACACCTGGATAAACAGGACACTATGTTAAACTCCTACTCATAGACTACAGCTCTGCTTTCAATACAATTATCTCAGCCGAGCCTATCCCCAATCTCTGGAAACTTGGAGTCAGCATGTCCCTCTGCAACTGGATCCTTGACTTCCTGTCTAACAGACCACTATCAGGCAATTGATCCTTGACTTCCTGACAAACAAACCACTATCAGGCAACTGGATCCTTGACTTCCTGACCAATAGACCACTATCAGTGAGGAAAGGTGACAAATCATCCCATATAATAATCGTCAACACTGGTGCCCTGCAAGGATGCATTCTATATTCCCTATACACTCGTGAATATGCAACTAAATACCAATCCAACTCAATTTTCAGACAACACCACTGCAGTGGGCAGGATATCAAATTATGATGATATGGAGTACAGGAAGGAGATTGAGAAGCTCATAACCTGATGCCAAGACAACCTCTCTTTCAATGTCGGCAAGACAAAGGAGATTGCAATTGACTTGAGGAAGCGACATGGCATGCACATCCTGGTGTACATTGAGTGTGGCAAAGTAGAGATGGTTGACATATTCAAGGTCTTAGGAATTAATATCACCAGCAATTTGTCGGCACGGACTGGAAGGGCCGAGAGGGCCTGTTTCCGTGCTGTAATTGTTATATGGTTATATGGTTATATGGTTTGTCCTTAACCAGTCACATTGAAACCATGGCCAAAAAAGTACACCAATACCTCAACTTCTTTAGAAGGTTTAGGAAGTTAAGCATGTCTCCAACATCCCTCAACAACTTCTACAGATTCAGCATAGAAGGCATTTTATCAGGATGCATCACAGCATGGTTTGGGAACAGCTACATCCAAGACCGGAAGAAATTGCAGAGAGTTGTGGACATCACGCAACCATCACACAAACCAACCTTCTTTCAATTTACTGAACCATCCTCTCACCAGCTAGAGAGCAGTTCTAACCTGGCATCTACCTCATTGTAGATTTTCGAGCTTGAACTTGATATATCACTAAATATGATACGTCTTTATCCTGTATCAGCACAAAGTGTAAGAAGGAATTGCAGATGCTGGTTTACGTCTGGAGAGTACTTAACAAAAAGCTTTTCACTGTTCCTTGGTACACATGACAATATTAAACTAAAGTAAACTATGGGGTGGGAGATTGCAACCTTCACGTGGTCCACCCTGTTTCGACGAATGCAATCAACCTGGTGTGCACAATCAAATAAGATCAAATGGAACAAGTTGTTCTTCAACTTTAGGCTGTGCATGCCATACGCAAGAACTAAACTGTTATCACACACAGTTTAACTTCACCGGGGCCCCATGTCCACTCTCATTTTATCCATACTGTAACTCAGTTCTGACACCAAATGTATACATTCTTGGGCTTCGTTATCGCACTTACTTTAATTTTACCAGGATCCTGTTCTCACTCTCACTCTAAACGCATATATACACCATTCCCACAGTCATTTTAAACTCGCCAGAGCCTTGTTCTCACCTGTCTTTGAAACTTGCCTTTTTCACTTGAAAATGTATTATACCACTGTGTAACATTTCAAACAGGGGTGAATTTAAAGTGTGATGTTATATTAATAATGAAATATCCAATAGCCAAGAAAGTCTGCTGGTCCAGCACCTCTCACATTCCAAGGGTTATGTTCCAATTAATTATTGGAGTGTTACATCTGGAGGATCAGATCCCCCTCTCCCAAATAAAGAACATCACCTTCAGAAATTGAAATTAATTTTAATGTGGCATGCAGTTGAGAAATGTGTGCTAAATTTGCTGCACATAGAATAATTAATAGTAAGATTAAATGAGAACTTACCAGTTTGAAGTTTGATCTTTATTTTATGAGGAGTCGAGTTGAGGGACTACGTGAATAGAAGCCCGTACAGCCGTTGGTGCGTCAATCTTCAAAGCAGCGGAATGAATTCACAGCTAACAATGACTGAAGTATAATGGTAAGATGATAAAACTAGAACTACCAGATGAGATCTATGAGGGTGGGAGCGGAGGGCACGTAGTCCCTCAACTCGACTCCTCATAAAATAAATATCAAACTTCAAACTGGTAAGTTCTCGTTTAATCTTACTATTTTACTTCGGAGTCACGTGAGTGACTACGTGAAGACTTCAAAGCACTGTGAATTCACGCCACAGACCCAAATCTGACGTTCACACTGCCTGGATTGACTCAAAAGTCGTTAACAATCAATCATGCATCAGTAATACATTTGTTAAATGAAATAACAGTTTTATTTACAAACAAATCATAACAAACCCCTCTAACTCAGGGGAAAAGTGTAACAGTACTGAAACCAGAATCAGCAAACACCCCGAGCCTTGAAATCGGCTTGTGATAAAACCTCTGAAAAGTTAGCTAACTGGACCATCCTGCGGCCGCGAGGATATGGTCTATTGGCAAGTCCATCGCCCTTGCTGCGGAAGTTGATGCCGCCCTGGTGGAATGAGATTTGAATTTATCAGTATCAATTCCAGCACTTGCCAGGACCTGCTTTAGCCACCTTGAAATCGTTTGCACCGACACCTTACTGTGTGGTTTTTTGTGACTAATAAACAAAGCCAACTCTGTTCCTCTCAGAGGTTTAGTAATCTCAATGTAACGAGATAAATGTGAGACTACACAGAAGCGATCATCTGCGGGGTATGCTGAAAACACAATCTTACATCCTGTCATGCCTCTTCTATTATGTTTAAGCAAATCATAGACATAAAATATAACGGCATCAGCCGACACATGCATTCTACCTAGCCATAGCTTTTGCAACATTTGTACACATTGAGCTGAAACCAACGCCATAAGCATGACCACCTTCATAGATAATTTGGCTACTGATAGGCTTGTAACCGGAGCCCACTGGCGAAGAACCATAAAAACCTCACTCACATTCCAAATACCGGCATACCTGGGTTTAGGAGGATTAGAATTGAAAAACTCCCTTCATGAATCGTGAAACTAACGGATGTGTCCCTACTGTATACAATTCTGCATTCATAGGTAAATAAGACAGAGCACTTCTGGCTGAATTAATCGCACTGTAACTTAATTTTTTGGTCAAAATAAAGAGTTGACAAACTCCAATACGTCCGTGATCCCTGCAGTGTGATATACAATATTCTGCTGTAGGCAGAATTGCTCCCACTTCCTTATATAGGTGATATATTTCTGCTGTGTACTATCCCTGCAGGCCGACGTGAGAACATCCACAGTCCGATGAGACAGTCCTCTCCCCAGATATGGCCTCCTTAAAATCTGCAAATTAACAGATCAATACGATCATATAAAGGATGTTGATCCCCAGTGACTGGATTTACCAGTAGATTTTTATTCTTGGGCATAAGCATGTAAGGCTCCCTAGCCATTTGTAATACAATGGGAAACCATGCTTGTGTAGGCCAATCTGGCACTACCAATACCCCTGAAGCGGAGTCCTCCTTGATCTTTTGCAAACATCTGCTGATGAGACAGAATGGAGGAAATACATACACAAACATTCCTCCCCAATGCAGCGAAAATGCATCCACTGCTACTGTCCCAGGATCTGGTTCCCATGAAACATATCTAGGTAACTGATGATTTAATCGAGATGCAAACAAGTCAATATCTGGTAATCCATACTGATCAATCATTTGGTTAAATACATCCTGATTTAACATCCATTCAATGTTGTCATTAAACTGACGTGACCTCTTCCTGGCAAATAAAGTGCTGAAAGCCAGATATTTTGGTCAATACACCAGCTCCAAATCTGGTTAGCCAGTCTATCACAAGACTGTGACTTAACTCCACCCATGTGGTTTCCATATGCCACTGTTGTGGTGTTGTCAATCTGACCTGCACATGCAGATCCTTCCTTGTAGAACAATAAGCTTTGAGCCCATACCAGGTGCCCAACAACTCTAAATAATTAATCCCTCTTAATTGAGGAAGCGATGTCTCATCCACATTCCATCTGCCTCCACAACTAGAAGACATATCTGTTGCACCCCAACCCAGTGCACTTACATCAGTCTGTAATATCAGTGACGGTGATTCCACCAAAACCTTCCTTAAACTTTTTGAAACATGTACTATCCACCATTGTATGTCAGCAATCGCCCCAGCTGACAACTGCATAGGCCTATCAAAAATGGCCCCTTTGTATTCTCAGTGCCTGTTCCTTTGATCATTGTAATTGTTGATAATGCAGAGGACCATACTGCACAGCTAGAAAGGCTGCAACAACTTCCCAATTAAACTGGCTACTTGTCTAATCGAAGGCCGTTGTTCTCCAACGAGATTAACACAGTCCTCAATTAACTGATTCAATTTATCCCTGGGCTAAGTTACCAACGTGTGATTGGAATTAATGGTAAATCCCAGATAATCAATAATTTGGACTGGTGATAATTTAGATTTATCTGGGTGAATAACAAATCCCATTTGTTCAAAAGTGATTTTAACAACTGAAACTGATGATTGAGTTTCAGCATGAGTCTTTCCAACAATAGAATATCATCTAAATAGGCCATTACCACATGCCCCTGAGCTCTAAGTAATGCTAACACAGGTTTTACCAATTTAGTAAATAATCTAGGAGCTGAAGTTAATCCATTCGGCAATGCCCTGAATTGCCACAGCTCAGTCATCCAAACAAATTTCAAATATCTTCTATCATCACCATGAATAGACACTGCTTAATACGCATTCTTTAAATCAATGGTTGCCATATAATACCCCTTGGACACTAGATGTTTGCCCGTGGTAAAGGTCTCCATTTTGAAATGCCCATAACAAACAAATTTGTTCAAATTCGATAAATCCAGAATAATCCTACATCCCCCAGTCTCTTTAGATCTGGGAAACATACTTGACAGAAATTGTTGACTTTGATAGACAGAAGGCTCAATTACCCCTTTCTTATGTAATGACTGAATCTCTGCTTGAATAAGCACATTTTCCTCATCTGAAAAAATAAGTTTACGACTAGGAAAATGTTGATTAGGTAGACTGTCCTTAGAGTAAAATTCAATTTTTCACCCCTTCAATACACTAAGTATGATCAAATCTGATGTCAACTGCTGCCATTGTTTGAGAAACAATTTTAACCTTCCCCAATTTGAACAGGAACATCAGTTAATTCATCGTCTGTCAATGTTACATTCCTTACCTGCATCTTTCCTTGCGGACCTTGTTGTCCTCGACTTCTTGTAGAGAACCTTTTTTGCCTTGCTTGCCAGCTGGCTTAATGAGGGCCATGGTTTTAACAACCTCATGACAGTCTTTGACCCTTTTTGCAAGGTTACCACCAAACAACAGATTTTGTGGTGGTACACTGGTCGGTTTGCACAAACTCGCCAAATTCGGATTAGCACTGGCCTAATAGCGGCCCTCCCGATATTATTAATTTCAAAATGCATTACAAAGGAATCCCAGTTCATCCTGGTGTGCTTCAACCATATCATTTGTATCAATAACTTTCACCACAGCTGTAATACCTGCTGACAACAGTTTAAGCACTTTTTTAAACTTAATCTCCTGGGCCCTAGCAGGCATACCCATCTATGACCAAATTTGGTGATTAACCACCGGTACCTTCAGGAGATCACAATTAACAGGAGCTTTATAGTTTTTTGCTACTTCATCCATAGCTAGCTCCTGTAACTGGTGGGAGAGCATATACTGAATTGCTTCGGCCAATTCTACATCAATCGCCTTTCCTGCCTCTCTACGCTCAGCAAACTTCCCAGCAATGTTCGGAATTACCTCCAACCGAACTCCTTTACTGCTCTCCCCCAGCATAGAATCAGTGACAGCAAACTGCACTGATAGAACAACAGGGATATTCTGCAGCCCTGAAACAGGTGCTGCTAGCACAAGCTCTCCATCAGCCTGGCTTGGGCACCACTCCTCCTCACGGAGCTGGTCCCTGTCGAGCATTCTTTTGTAATAGAATCTCGACGTGGGAGAGCCGTGAGCGAACGGACTCTCCTATGGAGGGTATAACCTCCAGGCCCGACTCATCTACGGGCCACAGAGACTTGCCAGTGGCCTTCCGCCCTACTGACAAGCCTCCACTGCCCCCCGGCAGTGGGTCCGCACCAGCACGGGACCAGGTGTACCAGACGGGCCTCCATCCTCAACACTCTCCTGGCCACTTTTCCTTTCTACCCCCGGAGCGCCTCGCCGACACCTTCTTCACTTTCTGCAACATATCTACCAGAACTCCAAACCGTCGCAGAAAATGACCTGTGGTAAAATTTTAAAAAACCTTACCTCCGTTTAAACTTGTTAACGAAGAACTGCAGATGCTGGAGAATCGAGGGTGAAGTCTGAAGAATGGTCTCGACCCGAAACGTCGCCCATCTCCTTCGCTCCTTAGATGCTGCTGCATGCGCTGAATTCTCCTGCTTTTCGTGTAACCCTCCGTTTAAACTTACCGCTCGGAGGAGCGCTGCTGCTCCAACCGGCCGACTGCACCAGCGTCTGACGTCATGACGCACCAACGGCTGTACGGGCTTCTATTCACGTAGTCACTCACGTGACTCCGAAGTAAAATGTAATATTAATGGTGCACTGCATGGCGGCAGATGCAGTTAAATTAAACAGCTTTCATTCATGACCTTACTGCCTCAAATTGTGCTTTAATTCTTACCTGCCTTCTAATATAATTAATTTTGAACCTTATGTGTCACTTGCTCTCTGGTTTTAATGGAAGCCAATTTTTAAGCAAAGAATCACCATTTCATTAAAGTCAATATGCTCTAAATAAAATTTCCAAATCATTCTCCCCGTCACTAATTTTCTCACTGGCAAGTAATATTGACAATGATGTTACATCTCGTCAAAAATGTCATCAGTATAATCATTTCAAAACAATGCTTATCCATCCCTTTGTCTTCCAATAGAGTGTGAAAGATTACTTCCCACAATATATTAACCCCCAAGGCTCCCCCATTGATTATGTATATCCGAGATGTAAATAGCTTGTTCTAAGCTTCCCCCCAGTCTACTTTCAGTCAATAAAATACTGTGTCAAGCAGTTGCGCATCTAAACTTTATTTTGGAAAAAACACAATAACTGTTCCTCACCACTATACCTAACCACCGCAGGTTCGATCCTTGTATCTACTTGGCCAAGCCCTTCTAGCCTCGTGCAAGCAGAGACACTCAAACAGATCACGTAGTCCCAAGCATTCTCCCAGAAGATCAACACAGGACCTCGTGGGAGCTACCTTCTATACGCCCCGAACCTTGAGGGGCCGAACCATATGGGGGTGGTCTCTTTACAGTCCACTAACAGATATCGATTAACACAGTACATGATAGGCATTTCCCTAACCCAATACAGTAACAAATACAATGTATTCAAACGGAGCTTCTGGAAGGAAGCAAAAATAGCAACATTTGCCCAGATATTCAAGAATAATCTGCAGATGTCCCATTCTTTCCCTGCAACTCTTATCTAAGCTCCAGACAAGCTGGCACCATTCAGCAGCTTGTCCCATTTCTGCAGAAGGCACATTTAAATTGACCAAATGGCCTGACATCACAGAAGCCTTACTCAATTTTAGTCTCCAGGGAGCTCCAAGTTGCCAGAATTAACATTCCTTTATTTTATCATATATGATAAACCATCATTTATGATAACCAAATCATTAGATAACCGGATATACATATGTGTGTCTATTACATTCTCCATCTATTAACAACAACAAGACAATGATGTTTCTTCTCAGAATCTTATCAAGCTTCCCGAGTTTTCATGGCCGTGGCTTCACAATTTCCGTCTGAAAAGTCTTCACCTCCCGAGTTTTCATGGGCGCGAATTCCCTCTAACTGTGTTGTCGCCCATTCTTTTAACCTTTTATAACCTATAATTCCTGAAAAAATTGGGATAAAGCAAGTTACCATTCATGTACTAATGCTTTCCCATACATTCCACTGTATTTCTGTTCTGTCAATACGATCCCTTTTCCATTTCACTATAACTATCTCAATTATATTCTGCTGTATAATATACTCTTTACTATCTTAGGATCAACACTAATTAGCCCTTAACGTATACTTGATGATGGTTTCTCATATAAATTTCAGTTGGGTTCAGTCCAGATTTCCCTACAGGCGTCACTCTCATTTAAAGCAAACCATGAAGAATATTTCAGCCTCAGCCTTCAATTTACTATTTTAAGTTTCCGGATCCGTCTCATCCTTCTCATTCCACAGCTTGTGGTCAATAACACAATTCCATTCCAATTCCTGTGGAATTCCCTGCTGTTCAAATTTAATCAATCAATTTCCATATGTTGTCAATTTTATCATAAAGCCAATTAAGAATGCCAAATCTAGGGACAATTTCTTTCCACCTTGAAAATAGAAGTCGCTTTACTATCAAGGTTTAACCAATTTAGATCCACCGATCAAATACATCGACTCTGATACCTCAACATCCATTTCTTTATTCCTCCTTCTAATTGTTTAGATTTCTCCTCCAATACTTCTTTGTTAGTATGTTGGCCTGTCTCTCATTCTCTTAACTAATTTCCTCTTACCACTAAGTAACTTTCTGGATGGTTAGTATTGTCCTTCTGAGGGGAACTCATTATCTAAATTTCCAGTCTATCTCATCATTCTATACCACCACCTTACGTTTCCAGGGTATGTCTTAATTTCTGATATCCGCTAGGGTCTGACCCTCTCTTGACAGCAACTAAATAGTCCTGTCCCATCTTCAATTATCCTCCTATGGGTGAGACAAGAGAAAAATGGCAATTCAACAATCAATTCTCTAATTATTTTAAAACTATATCCCATGTCCTTTTTCAAATTATTTTTTTATAACTAAATTTATGCGCAAAGTGAATATTTTGCCCCAAACCACAGAGGAGTGTCTATTTTAAAATTTAAATTCAATTCTTCAAATTAGAGCTTGCCCTAATATTCGTCACAGGTTATCTGTATCTTCTGGAAAAGATTGGATGATGTTATTTTATTTTTCCTTCACTGGTGTCAAAAGCTAGATGAAGTTAAAGTTGGGCACTAGGTATCTTCTTCTTCTTCCTTGATGTTAGTTTCTAAGGAGTAGGGATACTGAGGAGAAGCCTTCTCTATCTGTTGGAGACAGGACAGTATCAATTATTCCTTTTGTTGGTCTTTGTTTCTGGGGTGCTACCTTACCTGTGCTGTGTCTTCTGACCATTCTCAAGGGTCCACATACTCTTTACCTCACTCCCCAGATAGTAGTATGCTGTAGATTATACTGTCCTGCAGGCACAACAACTTAATAACAAGTTAGTACAATAGCTCCTTTCCCTACTCCCGTACCTCGTGCGCAATACGTTTGTTTCTTCTCTCCCTTGGGCCAGTTTAGTTTTATTTAGTTCTTACTCTTTCTGACATCAGCTACTGGGTTCCTTTTTTTATTTCCTTTATTGCCCCTTGGTTTCTCTTCCGTTCTACTATATTATGTCTTCTCATTGGGCACTCCTTACTCCAATGACCTAATTGTGCACAGTTGTGACAAGCTCCTTGATTTACAATGTTCTTTGCTCTACAGGGTTTTCTTGGGCAATTATAAGATTGTTTAAAATGTTATTTTATGTGATCTTCAGTTTTTACTATGCTAGTGCACCCAAGTCGTCTAATCTGGTAAATTACTTGAGGGGGTTCCAGAGTAGGGGTCATGTCTCCACGTCCACAATTCCTGGACGGATTGGTAAGTCAGGACTTGGAGAATGGGTTGGTTTGAGTAAATGGTGTGTGACTTCTTGGTTCCTGACATTCGGGCCCTCTCTCTCTCTGTTCTCTCGGGTCCCAATAGTCTCTTGAATTGAAGGACCTCCTATAATTCCTAGGATCTCGGATATTTCTATATCCTCTAGAATATCTAATTTCTTCATCTAGTCAATTAGTCATCTCGCACCTCACTTATGACGTGAGAACATTTAGAAAACCCTGTGTCATTCTTTGCTTTTCATTGTGAGTGCATCAGAGGGAGGCATTAGATGTTTAATACCTCCTTCTGTACATAAATAGACTGCCACAGTTAAATCCTTGACAAAACAGCAGAAGCACTTCATGGCTGTAAAGTGTTTTGGGACATCCTGAATCTATAAATGGCAGTACATAAATATAAATCTTCCTTTCATAGCAATAAAAGAATGTTACTGCACTGAAACAGGCTAGCTGTTTACTCATGATTGTGCTGATCGCAGCTTCAAAGAAAGCTGTTTAGTTTTATGTTAGCGAAACCGAAAGAATCATCACATTTGATGTCACAGAATGATGTGCAGATCAAATAATCTGCTTTCATCTTAGGCCTGATCTTCCCAGTTTGAAGATGGTGTGCCATCTTCCACAGTAATCTGCAGTCTAATCCTCTTTCGCTGTTCACAATGTGTCAAATGGAGAAAAAGAAAGCCCAGCTACCTTGGGCAAGTTTTAACCCAACTTTGAAGTCTTCCAACTATAATCAGTAATCAGAAGGGCTTAATTTAAGCTAATTTAGTAATGTGACCATTGGCAAATGGGGAGTTTATTTATATGCAGCAAAATTTTGTGATCTTGAAATCGGTGTCTGAAGAGATAGTGGAAATGTTAATATTGGGCAAAATAGAGATATATAAAATGGAGGATCATTGCACCTGCAGAACCTGGTTGGTCAATTTATGTGCAAAGCTGAAAACTGCAAATTGGTGCCAGGAAGTCTAGGTCCTAGATTAAACTATCAGATAAGGTGAGGTCCAGATGACCTCTCGATTGTTTTTTTTTGTAAGATATGTTTATTAGAAGTAATTACATATTAAGAAGAAATATAAAATCCAATTAAAACAAAAGAAAATATTAATGTCACATACATTCTTAATATTTTTTAAAATTAACAATCAATCTTATTTGTACTTCTATAATTTTCTTTTCAAATTTTATAGCAGTAGGAAATAAAAAAGAGAAAAAGAAAAGGAAAAAAAAAGAGAGAGATAAACTGATTGAGTGGAATATTAAACAAGATATTCTTCAATGGAGATATATTTATGATCTATTGTCTATAATTCTTCATCCATTCATACATTCAGGCCTCCGTCATGGCTTCGAACCGGACCATCTTGACCCTTTAAATATTCAATAAATGGAGACCATATTCCTCTGAACTGGTCTAGCCTGTCCATCAGGGCAAGCCTTAATCGTTCCAAGTGTAACGTCTCCGACATTTCTGTAATCCACATTTTAGTTGTGGGGGAAGTAGGACCTTTCCAAAATCTTAGTATAAATTTTTTACCAATTATTAAACTATAACCGATAAAAATTATTTGTTGTGTTGTTAATATCTGATTTGTTTCCAGTATTCCCAATATAATTAGTTTTGAGTGTTAAAGAAGGAACTGCAGATGCTGGAGAATCGAGGGTACACAAAAAGCTGGAGAAACTCAGCGGGTGCAGCAGCATCCAAGGAGCGAAGGTCTGAAGAAGGGTCTCGACCCGAAACGTCGCCTATCTCCTTCGCTCCTTAGATGCTGCTGCACTGGCTGAGTTTCTCCAGCTTTTTGTGTACCCATAATTAGTTTTGAGTCTGGAATCAACTTTGCATTAACTACAATTGAGATTATTTTAAAAATTTCTATCCAAGAATTAGTGATTTTTATACATTTTGTGAATGAATGCGTTAAATTAGCTTCTATTTGTTGACACTTATCACATATTGCGGACACATTTGAGAAAATTCTACTTAATTTTGACTTTGAGAGATGTAATCTATGTATAACTTTAAATTGTATCAAAGAGTGTCTAGCATTTAATGAACAATGATGTATATATTGTAAACTTTCATTCCATACTTCTCTACTGATTACTTGACCTAGTTCATTTTCCCATGCTTGTCTATATTTATCCGTATTTGGTAAATCATTTTCCAATAAAATATTATAAATATATGATATTAATTTCTCTGTATTCGGATGTTTATTTAAACATTCATCTAAAATTTCTGTCTTTCTATTCCTAAAATCCAGTGTATTTGATTTAACATAATCTCTAATTTGTAGATATCGAAAAATATTCTTTAAAATGTAATCCATAATTTTGTTGTAATTCCTGAAATGAGAGAAATAAGTTTTCCCTATAAAGATCACCGATCTTATTTAATTCCATAGTTCTTCCATTTTAAAAACCTTTGTCCATCAATGAAGGTTTAAAAGAAATATTGTTTACTATTGGAAGAGCTAGTGGTACATTCTGTAATTGTAATGTTTTTTTTAATTGTTTCCAAATACGTATTCCACTTTCTATTAATGGGTTTTCTTTATAAATTTTCTTATGTATTGGAGTATTAGCAAATAAAATCGAACTAATTTCAAAAGGGGTACAGTCTTCGTTTTCCATCTTTAACCAATTTGGTTGTTTATCTAGTTCACCCAACCAAAAATTCATATTTTTTATATTAACTGCCCAATAATAAAACATACAATTAGGCAGTGCAAAGTCACCATTTATTTTTGATTTACATAGATGCTTTTTAATTATTTTATAATTCTTATAATCCCAAATAAAATTAGTAACCATGGAGTCCACTTTCTTAAAGAAATTTTTAGAAAGATATATCGGGATCATTTGAAACAAATATAGTAATTGTGGAAGAAAAATCATTTTTATCGCGTTAATCTTACCTAACATTGAAATAGGTAATGTTTTCCAATATTGAATATTCTTAAATAGTTTATTCAATAAGGGTAAAAAAATTAGATTTAAATAATGAATTATATCTTTTTGTTACATAAATTCCAAGATATTTAATTTTTTCATTTGCAATCTTAAAAGGGTATTGTTGTAATATATGTAAATTATTTCCCATTATTGGCATATGTTCACTTTTATTCCAATTAATTCTATATCCTGAAAATGATCCAAATTGTGTTATTAAATCTAACAAGTTAGGAAGACTAATTTCTGGTTTTGTGATATAAAGTAATACATCATCTGCGTACAATGAGATTTTATTTTCAGTTTCTTTAGTTTCATACCCATATATTTCAGGGTTTGATCTCACAGATTTTGCTAATGGTTCTATTGCAAGTGCAAACAGTAGTGGAGATAAAGGGCAACCTTGTCTACAACCTCGGAATAAGTTAAATTTAGTTGTTAACACTTGGTTAATTAATATTCTAGCTGTTGGTCTAGTATATAGTAATTTAACCCAAGTTATAAACTTCTCTCCCAATTGAAAAAATTTCATAACCGAAAATAAGTAAGACCATTCAATCTGATCAAAAGCTTTCTCTGCGACCAACGAGATAATTGATAAATCCTTAGTGATATTTCTTTTCGAGTATATAATATTAAATAATCTTCTCAGATTATTTGAAGAGTATCGTTTTGGTATAAATCCCGTTTGATCTGAATGAATTAGTTTATTAATCACTTTGTTTAGTCTTTGTGCTAATATTTGTGTTAATATTTTTTGATCAGTATTTAAAAGAGATATAGCTCTATATGACCCTGGGTCATCAAGATTTTTATCTAATTTAGGTATAAGGGTTATAATAGATTCATTTAATGTATCTGGTAATTTCTGTTGTGTATAAATGTGTTCATATAGTGTCTTCAAACGTGGGGCTATCATATCATAAAATATTTTATAAAATTCTGCTCCAATACCATCTGGTCCTGGAGTTTTACCATTTTTTAATGATCTAATAGTTTCTTCAATTTCTTTAGTAGTTATTTCGACATTTAATAATTCCCTATCTTCTAAATCTAGTCCATTTAGAATTTTTTAGAAATGTTTCTACTCCTATACGATTTTCTTTTGTTTTAGCTGAGTATAAATTTTTATAATATTGCAAAAATCTCTCGTTTATATCTTTAGTTTGTGTTAGTAATTCTCCATTATCTGATTTGATCCTATATATTAATTTTTCTCCTTCCAATTTTCTTAACTGACGAGCCAATAGTTTATGTGGTTTATCACCGAATTCAAATTGTATTTGTTTGGTATATTGGTATAGTTTTACAACTTGATCTGACTGTATTTTATTTAGTTTATATTTCAATGCCAAAATTTTATTATGTTTTGTCGTAGTTGGGTTAATGGCGTTCTCTGTATCTAATTGTTTAATCTCTCTTTCCAATGCCTGTTGTAGCTTCCTATTCTCTTTATTATAAAATACTTGAGAAGATATCATAATTCCCCGAACATAGGCCTTAAAAGTTTCCCATAAGAGGGATGATGATATTTCTGGTGTATCATTTGTTTCAAAGAAGATCTTGATCTGTTTTGTAATATATTCTTGAGTTATTTTGTCCTTTAAAATTTGTGGATTAAATCTCCATTGATCTTGTTTTTCCATTTTACCCGTTAGTTTCATTTTAAAAGTTAATGGTGCGTGATCTGAAATTATAATATTATGATATTTTGAATTATACGTAAGTGGAATAAGTTTTAAATCTACCAAAAAATAATCTATTCTTGAATAAATTTTATGCACGGCTGAGTAAAATGAGTATTCGCATCCTGTTGGATTTTGCAATCTCCATACATCTTTAATATTACTGGTGTCTATATATGCATTTATTAACTCACTGGAGTGTGATTTAAGTTTTCGTTGTTTTGATGATCTATCCAAATAGGGGTCAAGTGTGCAATTTAAATCTCCTCCAATTATTAGATTATGTTGTGATAATTCAGGGGTTGTATTAAATAATTTTTTTAAAAATCGGGGGCTATCAAAATTTGGGCCATATATATTTACAAAAATGACTTTTTGTGTATATAATTCTCCTATTACAATAATATATCTACCGTCACTATCTGTTATTATTGAAGTATGTTTAAATGCAGTTCCTTTACGAATTAATATTGCTACACCTCTAGATTTGTGTGTAAAAGAAGAGTGATATACTTTATCAATCCATTTGGCTTTTAGTCTATGTTCTGCCTCTTTTTTCAAGTGTGTCTCTTGGATAAACGCAACATCTAATTTAAGTGCTTTTAAATATGCTAATACCTTACCCCTCTTAATTGGTTCGTTAATACCTTTAACATTCCAGCTACAAAACGTTATTCCTCCATTCCCCATATTTGTATGTAGGTCTTGCATCATTTATCTAAAGGGATGTATACCAGAGCAAATGGTACAGCTCGACACACCAGACCCAACACCTGAACCCTGAACAGACGAATTTCAAGACTCTTGATTTTCTCTCATATATATATCTCCTTTGTATTAATTGATGATTCCACTTAGATATAAAGTAATAATAGTAATAGTTAGAAATGGTAGTAAAAAAGGGATAGATTAAGAGATTAGTAAAGTGCTCAAAGAAAGAAAAAACTACATCTAGTATGTGTGTAGTTAGTGTTAGCCATACTAACATGGCTAGCAGTCTAAGGACTTCCGTGTTGAATGTTAAATGTTATCCATCTCCATGATTCAGTAAATTAATATTACAAAAAAAAAAAGATTATTATTAAAACCGGGGATATTAAACTATGATATATAAAAAGTTCATAGTCAGGTATAATGGTATATATATGTAGTACTTAATAGAAAATTATAATAATATAAACATATAAAAAAGAGAAAGAAAAAAAAAGTCTAAAGTTAAAATAAGATGTATATTTATATTTACTATTTACTTAATTCTAGGTTAGTCAGTTATAATTAATTATTAATTATCAATCAATGATCAACAATCAGTAGTCAACAGTCAACAATCAATAGTCAA
The DNA here is from genome assembly GCA_035221665.1 of Okamejei kenojei. Taxonomy (NCBI): domain Eukaryota; kingdom Metazoa; phylum Chordata; class Chondrichthyes; order Rajiformes; family Rajidae; genus Okamejei; species Okamejei kenojei. The sequence goes on from CM069133.1 coordinate 62,662,397, forward strand.
TAGTCAACAATTATTAGCTCTAATTGTTAACAATACCAGTGTGTTAGATTTAATATATGTTTATGTATGTTAATATATGTTAATTATTAGGTTAGTAGTATTACTATTCTAAATATTAGTATTCATGGAACAGTCTTCAATCCAAATCTCCTTGATTCTCCCATCCGTCTCCTTCTCTGTCTTCTTTGGATGAAATAAGTCCATAGTTTATTATAATCTTCAGCCAATCTTGAAAATGCAGTTTAATTGTTCCTTTAATTCAACTGTGAAGGTTTCATTCAATCTTCCTCGCTGGCCTTAATCCTTTGGGCAAATTTCAATGCGTCTTCTGGGTTTTTGAAGTGATGCTCTTCCTGATTGTAAGTGACTCTCAGTGTTGCTGGGTATCTCAAAGTATACTTCAGATTCTTCACTTGCCTCAGGATGCTTTTGGTTTCATTAAATGCATTCCGTTTCTAAGAGACCACTTCTGGATAGTCTCGGTAGATACTGATTGAGTCTTCTTCGTATTTAAGATTTCTGCTTTTTACCACTTTTTTCATCATATCTTCCAAAACATAATCGTATTGGACTTTGACTATCATTTGTCTTGGAGGATCACCGTGCTTTGTATAACGTCTCATAACTCTGTGTGCTCGGGCAATCAAAGGTTTTTCTTCCAAAGATAAAACCTTTTGTAATAAGATTGCAGTAAATTCTCGGGTATCTTGATTCTTTTCTCTCCCTTCTCGAATACCCACGATCCTTAGATTCTGCCTTCTCTGGCATCCTCAGTACACTTATCAGTAACTTTAGCCATTAAGTCAGATAGTCGTTGACTTTCTTTGATGATAGTTTTCATAGTCTGAGTATTTGTTTGGACTGTTACCTCAAGGTCTTTTATGGTTGTTGATTGTAACACCATTTCTTCCAGCACTGATTCCATTTCTTTTTCCAATTTTGTTTCAGTTTTTTCATGCAGCTCTTCCATTACGCTTGCAAATTTTTCAGTCACAACTTCAGTAATTTCCTTTCGGAGCTTCTCTGATAAATCCGTGGCCAAGAGATTAATTTCAGATTTTAACTCCTTCATCTCGATCTTAATTTTCTTTATTTCTTCCATAAAGTTCATTTTTCCCAGTTCCACCTTTAATTCAGACTTCACTTCTTTCAGTTCTTTCTTTAATTCTGCCATTTCTTGCATAAAAAAAATTTAAAGTTCTTCCAGTTCCGTTTTTTTTTCCCCCGATTTTTTTAACACATCTTCAAGGGACTGTGTCCTACCTGAGGCCGCGGCTTCAGTTAGGCCTTGTTCCTGTTCAGCCATTTTTTTTTGAAATCGGAGTTTGGGTCTCTCCGGTGGTGGGCTGCGCGGTGTTGACATTACGGTCGCAGGGCTGATGACGTCACACACGGCAGCCGGTACAGAAGCAGCAGATGCAGAAACAGCAGAAGCAGCAGGTAGGTTTTTTCAGCGTTTTCTCCACGTTTTTTTCCCGTTTCTTCACGGAGGTGGCTGGCGTTGCCTTCTACTCCTCCATAGCGCCACCGGAAGTCTCTACCTCTCGATTGTTAACATGTATGAGGACTTTACAGAGAAACCCAAAGGTGTTGCAAATGCATTAGCATGATAGGCTGGCTGCAGAAGGATTGTAAATATTGTTAATAATGTTGCAAGATGTTTGTCTTACTGTTTGATGATTGGCTGAAGTGTGAAGCCTTGTTTGAATTGTTTATACTCTCCAGGAAAATGTTGCATTACTTGATTGATTGATTTCCTTCCAGAAGCTTCTATAGAGACATTGTAATGGGATGCTTTGTAATTGGGTTGCGGAACTGTCAATAACACCTTAATGTAATCAATATCTGTGATCAATTTGTAGGTTTACTACCTCCATGTAGATCTGCCCCACAGGGTTCGATAACCTATGAAAGGTAACCCCACGAGGTTCGTTGTCAATCTTCAGGAGGAGCGCTTGGGACTGCATAATCTTTCGGAAGTATCTGCGTGCACGAGGCTGAAGGGCTTGGACAAGCAGTGACAAGGATCGATCCCGCAGTGTAGCTAGGTATCGTATAGGGAATTTGTTATTGTTTCATAAGATAAAAGTTTAGTGGTCCAATGCTTGACTCGGTGTTTTACTGAACTGACTAAGGGGGGGTTAGCTCTCGGAGCATAATTAGAGAAATAAATACAAAATACCTTAAAAAAAAATCTGATATGAACTTCATGGGTGGAGGAGCAAAATGGAAAGGCCACGTGGAAAAGCTGCCCTCCTGGTGCGCACCAGTTTAATAAATCACCTGTTACTTCAAACACCAACTTCGTGTGTCCTACAATTGGAGAAGCAAATGTGTTGCTATGAGGTAAGATCATAATCATAATCATAATCGTAATTTATTAGCCAAGTATGTTATGCAACATACAATAAATTTGGTTTGCCATACTGTCATACCAAAAAAGCAACAAGACTCACAACTACATAAACATTTGACATAAACATCCATCACAGCGGATCCACCACATTACCCACTGTGTTGGAAGGCAATAAAGTCTTATTTCGATATAATTATGGAGAGAGTCAGAACTTTCAATATAATTATGGAGAGAGTCAGAACTGGACCTAGGGTGGAGATTTTTGATTGGAGAAAGGCTAACTTTGAGGGAATGCGTAAGGATTTTAAAGGAGTGAATTGGGACACATTGTTTCATGGGAAGGATGTAGAAGAGAAATGGAGGACATTTAAAGGGGAAATTGTAAGAGTACAGATAATAGACAGAGAATAAAGGATGGTGGGTTTATAAAATGTGCATATTTTAATGCTAGGAGCATTGTAAGTAAGGTGGATGAACTTAGAGCCTGGATTGACACCTGGAAATATGATGTTGTGGCAATCAGTGAAACATGGTTGCAGGAGGGCTGTGATTGGAAACTAAATATTCCAGGATTTCGTTGCTTCCGGGGTGATAGAATTGGAGGGACCAGAGGTGGAGGTGTTGCATTGCTTGTCAGAGAGGATATTACAGCAGTGCTTTGGCAGGATAGATTCGTCTATGGAGGCTATTTGGGTGGAACTGAGAAGTGGGAACGGTGTAGCAACACTTTTAGGGGTGTACTATAGACCGCCAAATGGGGAGCGAGAATTGGAAGAGCAAATATGTAAGGAGATAGCAGATATTAGTAGTAAGCACAGGGTAGTGATTGTGGGAGATTTCAATTTCCCAAAAATAGACTGGGAAACACATTCTGTAAATGGGCTGGATGGTTTGGAGTTTGTAAAATGTGTGCAGGATAGTTTTTTGCAGCAGTACATAGAGGTACCGACCAGAGAAGGGGCAGTGCTGGACCTCCTGTTAGGAAATGAGGCAGGACAGGTGACGGAGGTATGCGTTGGTGAGCACTTCGGGACCAGTGATCACAATACCATTAGTTTCAATATAATTATGGAGCAAATCAGAACAGGACCTAGAGTGGAGTTTTTTGATTGGAGAAAGGCTAACTTTGAGGGAATGCGTGAGGATTTTAAAGGAGTAAATTGGGACACTTTGTTTCATGGGAAGGATGTAGAAGAGAAATGGAGGACATTTAAAGGGGAAATTGTAAGAGTACAGAATCTTTATGTCCCTGTTAGGTTGAAAGGAAATAGTAAAAATTGGAAAGAGCCATGGTTTTCAAGGGAAATTAGACACTTGTTTCGAAAAAAAGAGAGATATCTACAAGAATTATAGGAGGCATGGAGTAAATGAGGTGCTAGAGGAGTATAAAGAACGTAAAAAGAATCTCAAGAAAGAAATTAGGAAGGCTAAAAGAAGATATGAGGTTGCTTTGGCAAGAAAGGTGAAAGTAAATCCAAAGGGTTTCTACAGCTATATTAATAGCAAAAGGATAACGAGGGATAAAATTGGACCATTAGAGAACCAGAAATGGACAGCTATCTGCAGAGCCAAAAGAGATGGGGGAGATATTGAACAATTTCTTTTCTTCGGTATTCACCAAGGAGAAGGATATTGAACTCTGTGAGGTAAGGGAAAAAAGTAGAGTAGCTATGGAAACTATGAGATTCAAAGAGGAGGAAGTACTGACACTTTTGAAAATATATAAAGGTGGATAAGTATCCAGGTCCTGACAGGATATTCCCTAGGACATTGAGGGAAGTTAGTGTAGAAATAGCAGGAGCTATGACAGAAATATTTCAAATGTCATTAGAAACGGGAATAGTGCCGGAGGATTGGCGTACAGCGCATGTTGTTCCATTGTTTAAAAAGGGTTCAAAGAATAAACCTAGCAATTATAGACCTATTAGTTTGACGTCAGTGGTGGGCAAATTAATGGAAAGGATACTTAGAGATAATATATATAAGCATCTGGATAAACAGGGTCTGATCAGGAACAGTCAACATGGATTTGTGCCTGGAAGGTCATGTTTGACAAACCTTCTTGAATTTTTTGAAGCGGTAACTAGGGAAATTGATGAGGGTAAAGCAGTGGATGTTGTCTATATGGATTTCAGTAAGGCCTTTGACAAGGTTCCCGCATGGAAGGTTGGTTAAGAAGGTTCAATCTTTGGGTGTTAATGGCGGAGTAGCAAGATGGATTCAACAGTGGCTGAATGGGAGATGTCAGAGAGTAATGGTGGATGGCTGTTTGTCAGGTTGGAAGCCGGTGACCAGTGGGGTGCCTCAGGGATCTGTGTTGGGTCCACTGTTCTTTGTCATGTACATCAATGATCTGGATGATGGGGTGGAAAATTGGATAAGTAAGTATGCAGATGATACTAAGATAGGTGGTGTTGTGGATAATGAAGTAGATTTTCAAAGTCTACAGAGAGATTTGGGCCATTTGGAAAAGTGGGCTGAAAGATGGCAGATGGAGTTTAATGCTGATAAGTGTGAAGTGCTACATCTTGGCAGGACAAATCAAAATAGGACGTACATGGTAAATGGTAGGGAATTGAGCAATGCTGTGGAACAGAGGGGATCTAGGAATAACTGTGCATAGTTCCCTGAAGGTGGAATCACATGTAGATAGGGTGGTAAAGAAAGCCTTTGGTGTGCTGGCCTTTATAAATCAGAGCATTGAATATAGGAGTAGGGAAGTAATGTTAAAATTGTACAAGGCATTGGTAAGACCAATTCTGGAGTATGGTGTACAATTTTGGTCGCCTAGTTATAGGAAGGATGTCAACAAAATAGAGAGAGTACAGAGGAGATTTACTAGAATGTTGCCAGGGTTCCAGCAACTATGTTACAGAGAAAGGTTGAACAAGTTTGGTCTTTATTCTTTGGAGCGCAGAAGGTTAAGGGGGGACTTGATTGAGGTCTTTAAAATGATGAAAGGGATAGACAGAGTTGACGTGGATACATTTTTCCCATTGAGGGTAGGGAAGATTCAAACAAGAGGGCATGACATGAGAATTAAGGGACAGAGGTTTCGGGGTAACGTGAGGGGGAAATTCTTTACTCAGAGGGTGGTGGCTGTGTGGAATCAGCTTCCAGCAGAAGTGGTGGAGGCAGGATCGATTTTAACATTTAAGAGTAAAGTGGATAGGTATATGGACGTGAAGGGAATGGAGGGGTATGGTCTGAGTGCAGGTAGATGGGACTAGGGGAAAACAAATGGTCGGCACAGACTGGAAGGGCCGAGAGGGCCTGTTTCCGTGCTGTAATTGTTATATGGTTATATGGTTATCTTCTTTCCACCTTTTCTCCCGCGGACTGGGGATTCGAACCATCCGCAGTTGGGGCGATTCGCAGCCGGCGATCGAAGCTCCCACATCAAAGCTCCTGTAATTAGAGACAGAAGAAGCTGACGATGCTAGAATCTTAAGCAAAACAAAAGTTGTTGGAGGAACTCAACGGGTCCGGCAACATCTGTTTACAGGAAAGTCCTCATTGGCTCATTGCTAGCAGGTGTAAGTTGCAAGAAGAACTGTCATGAAAAGAGACTCCTTATCTTACATTTTGCCATTTTCCCCAGCCTCAGTTAGTGCACACATTCTGTTTCACGTCCAACACACTGTATTCCCAACTCAGAAATGCTGCTGTAATCTGTGACAAAGCCTCAATGAATTCTACATCCAACAGATATCAGATAGAAGCACCTGAACCTGCTGTTAAGGAATTTGGCTCAGTACATATTAAAACAACAAGAAAGAACTAGAGAAATTACAGTAAATGTCTCGGGTTCTTTAAGCTTGTAAGTGTTAGAAAGTAATGAAAAGGCTTCTTAGGTCTGGAGGTAACTGGAGAAAGAAGCAGAGTTGAGATCTTTCAAAAGAATCATAAAAAATAGAAAGAATAAACGAGCTTACCTTTTGAAGTTTGATTTTTATGTTATGAGAAGTTGTAGTGAGGGAATACGTGAAGAGCCCGCCAGCCCGCATGTGCGTCAATCTTCAGAGCAACTGTATCAAACCACAGACCAGTTGCAGAACTTAAACTATAGAAAGATTAATGAGACTAGAGTTACCGGATGATCTTTTATGAGAATCAGGGTTGGGAGTGGAGGGCACGTATTCCCTCACTTCAACTTCTCAGAAAATAAAGATCAAACTTCAAATGGTAAGTTCTCGTTTAATCTTTCTATTTTATTTCAAAGTCATGTGAGTGACTATGTGAAGCCTTCAAAGATATGTGGTTTCATGCAGTACCCAATCTGTGTGTGAAACACTTAAACAGATAAAACCATAAATGGTAAAAAGACATGGGTTATTAACAACATGATGCTAACTTGCATACATGGCCATTGCTCTTAATCGGACCATGGTCCCAATTGTCTTTGAGTTAGACAATAACTCATGCAACCCTGTTCAGAATTCTATCTGCAAATATCCAGACCAAATATTCAACCAAATTTTATAACTTCGGAATACGCACTATGTAAGCCTCTTGCTGGATGATGAAAGGGAAATATCCATTCTATTGGCTGCTAATGAGCCATCAGCAATCTCTTGAGAGACTATTAAATAACAATGAAGAAACTATCTTTCATCTCATAGGTACTAGCAAGCTCAGTGTACCTGTATACATAATAACACCCCCAATCTCCGATCTGGCGGGTATGCTGTCAACTCCAAATGTACACAACCAAACCCGTTTAGCTTTATGAGATCATTCCAATAACTAGCTATCCTAATGTCAGTTATGACCCAGACACCGAGCCAGAGATTGAGTAAAGACTATGTTCTTTGTGCTGAAATCAGTTGCTGAATGCATAATCAACTTAAAGATGCTGCTCCCATTAGGAGTACAGTAGAAGAATATCTGCATAATAATTTACTGATATACATTGCACACTACGATGACTGGAGGATTTTAGAGCGGTCATGTAAAAAACACCCTGCGTAACGTTAGTGAATAGCGGGTGAATAGCCAATCATTTATTGTCCCATTTATGGAATTATAAAGAATTACAAAACAGCACAAGCAGTGTTAATATTGTGCTATCACATAATGGCTTCTCTAAGCCCAAACTGAAAGTAACACAAACCTCGGTTATTTCCGTATAAAATAAACTCACATATCTTGTTCACAAATTTCCCATACAATTGTGGAGAACTAGCTGCCCAAGAAAAAAGGCTGCACCAGCCATCACTCGTGACTTCAAGTAAAAAGGAGCTTCTTTAGTCACCTTACCATGGCCTGAATGAATAGGCAAAGTTGACACAATTAAATTTCATGTTGCCTCATCCTTAATATCGTAAGAGGCATCTACTGATAAACCGCTAAGTCTTATCAGCTGCAAATTTTGCAAAAGCTTGATGACACAATGCCCTTTGAGTAGGGCAGTGAGGCTTGCCGACTTCGGGGCTGTGGTGGCGTTGCGACCCGACTTCGGAGCCTCGGAGGCTTGGCCGCGGGCCAGTGGACGACATCAATGTCGGGAGCTCGCAGGTCACAGGTTGGTGACCTGTTTTTCCGGGGCTCCCGCAACAACAGCTGCATCTGCTGGATTGGAGGGCAGCAGCTTCGGCAGCTTCGACCGCCCCGGGCCGCGGAGTTTGAACCGGCCTGTTTGCGGAGCTCGGATTCAGCCGTGGGACTTACTTGCCATCACCCGACGGGGTCACAACATGGGAGGCCTGGATCGCCTCAGCGCAGAGAGAGAGCAAGGAGGGAAGAGACAAAGACTTAAGACTTTTGCCTTCCATCACAGTGCGGAGGTGCCTGGTGAACTCATTGTGGTGGATGTAAAAACTGTGTTGAGTGTGTGTTTTGTTATTTATTCTATGATATGACTGCAGGCTAAACCATTTAGTTGTACTGAAAAGTGCAATGACAATAAATTGAATCAAATCAAATCAGCTTCCAGCACTGGCCATGTTGTCAAACACCAAATATATCTGTGCCTCTTGTGTATAGATATGGCAAAGTATGCATCTTCAAGATCGGTTCTCTGAATTAGCTAAATTGCTGAAAGCCATCTCAAACTGGGTAAGCGAACACATGATCAGATTAGCCAAACCCTAACCTGATTTGGCATGCTCCATGTTCCTACAATCTTGAGAAATATCAGAAATATACCATTTTTTGTTCTTGGGCAGACTACTCAACCTCTGTGAGATGTCACTGATTCCACTTGGAGCCACCATTCCTCTTTTGACCATACGGACGGAAATTTCTTGGCTACTCTTGTCACAGAGGATGCATTATCTAGTTATACATTCAATTCGCTGATAACATATAATCAGAACCTTATGACTAGAGCTGAAATACGATATCCACGATGTAATACGAGTTCCCTGTCAACTCTTGACTATTAGAGTCACCACAAATCCTCAGCGTTCTTCTTCAGTGGAAATTAACCTAATGCAAGCCTGAACCAGGAATTGCTTCGCAGTCCTCTGCCTGAAACCAAAGGACAAAGGAAAAAGGACATTTATTATCATATACACCAATTGGTGTAGTGAAATTTGACTTGCCAATGCAGCACACAGATAAAGATAAAACACAACATTAAAGAATTTAACAGTGAACATAAAAACATCCCCGCACAATGGTTCCCACTGTGGGGGGAAGGCAGCAAAGTCCAGTCCCATTCCCAGTTCACCCATAGTCGGGCCTATTGAGTCCTCTGCAGTTGCCGCTACGGCAGCCCGATGCTTCAGGCCCTCTCGCCGGATGATGAAGTTCTGGCGTCATGTGAACACTCTTAGAGGCCCATAGTGTCTGGAGTGGCCGCTTCCTCCCCGGAGTTCGCAGCTCCCGTAGTCCATGGGCCGCGCCGGTCGGAGCTCCGACTCTGGCGACCTCCGTGAGATCCCAGGCTCCGCGGTTTTTAAAGCTCAGTGCCGCCCGCCCACGGCTAGAAGCTCCACAGACCGCAGACTGCAGGCTGCAGCTCCGCGATGTTGCAGTCGGCAGTCCCAGCCCTCCGAAGCTCCACCGCACAGTGACCCAGGCAAGGCATCGCCCGCTCCACGATGGCGCCCCAGCGCTGTGTACCACTGCCGAAGCTGAAGTCCCGGCCGGTCCCAGCAGGAAATGCCGCTCCAGACTGCCAGTAGGCCGTGAGGAAGGGGCGAAGATACGGCCTGCAGAAAAGCCGCATCTCCGACCAGGTAGGTACTGAGAAAACTGTTTCCCCCTCCCCCCCCCCACCCCCTACATAAAAAGACTAAAATACCTCCATAAACAAATACTTTAACTAACTAAAAATAAAAAAAAGAGTGAAAAGACTAACAGCTGCTGGCAGGGCAGCCATATTCTACGGCGCCCCCTACGAACTGTCTGAGTCGCCAGTGTGCGCAACACAATCTCTTCGACCAGCCACTCAATCAGGAATACTGGTATTGCGAGCCCACAGATTATTATATATACCTTTTACATTCTCAACATGAACCTGTAGGTCAGATAAAACACTACATGCCAGACCAGCTTCCTGCTAGTAACTACATATCCCAGAGAGGATGGCAATGATGTTTTCAATGAATTGGCAACTGCACTAACTGAGCAGAAATTTAACCATGTGTTAAGGGAGGCTACAACTACTTCACTCTACTGAGCAGCCTGATAATCTCAATCACAGATGTTGAGGCAGTGCTTCCCTAGTCAATATGACCCATTTGGCCAGCCAGTTCCAGGATGGTCTATCCTAAACCAGGGTAACCAAGCTGCTCCTAGTTGTAAATTACATAGGTTAATATACAAGGTACCCTGCCAATGTCTCTGCATCAATCTGTTTATTCCAACGTGGGCTGAGAGACTGCTCCATTTCAGAGTTTTACGGAGATTAATAAAGAGACCTTACCTGCCAGCATCTCTGAACCCGGGTCGGCCTGCATTTCGGGGCTTCAGTGAAGTTCCATTTGCAGTCCCTGTCTGACCACATCTTCAGCTCCATGCTTGCCAACAGCTCATTTCCAGAGCTCAAACGTGATATTGCTGTGCAAGGCACGCCTGCCAGCTTTCCTGAGCCGAATGGAACAGGCTACTTCTTTGACCTACAGGCTTTGCTGGAGCTTTGCAATTTCCCAGATTGGCATATCTCCCAGCCGTTTCCAGCATAACATCTTCCTTCAGCTGGAGTGATGTTAGGAAACTGATGCTGCTGGCCAAATCATCTTGTAGTGACTTGCCCATCCCCGAGGGAACAGCAAATATCGAGGCAAGAGCAGTCAGCTCTTCCTTATACGACTCTCACACATCATGCATTAAAGCATGGGATTCAGGCACATACTCATATTTGGAGTCAGCTCCATACTGATCTCCGACACTCCCCTCATCCGAGTGGGAGGAATATTGCAACCCTGAACCAGGTGTTTCCACAGGCTTATGACTCGAACTACCTGTGCATGCATCCGTAACACGGAGCATATTTTGTGCCACCATCCGACCCTTATCCGGGTGAAGGAATATTGCAACCCTGAACCAGGTGTTGCCACAGGCTTTTGACTCGAACTGCTTGTGTATGCCTCCGTAACACGGAGCATATTTTGTGCCACCATCTGATCCATCAGATGTTCCAATTGAGACAAACGGCCATAGATGTGGGGACAGAATCCACTTGACCCGTATCGTCTGACAGGACTTGTCTCACAAACTTGGCTTTGGCTTTGCCCCGACTCGGGGTTGGCAAGCTGCTCCCTCTAGGAACTGAACCAGAACTAGCTGTGCAGACTGGCGCTGCTAGTGACCCCGAAGTGGAAACGGATGGCCGTCGGCTTTTCACACTGCCGTGGTCCTCTGCTGCTGGTATCTCAGCAGCCCTTTAAAATCATCATTATTTATTGTATTTACCAGACAGGTTGCGCCTGCTAATGACTCTGAGTCCTTGCTCCCTTCTGGAGCCTCAACGGAGTATTTCAGGGGAGGAAATAGAGCGCAACCCTGAACCAGGGTTGCATCCTCAGCCCTCTGTCCCCCATATGACCCGGTCGAGCTGGCATCATCATCGGAGACACCTCTTTCTGATACTCCCCTCGACAGAGTGGGAGAAACACTGCAACCCTGCCAGGTGTTGCCACAGGCATATGGCTGAAGCCGCCTTTAAATGCCTCCAGTACACGGAGCATAGTTTGTTCACATGATTAAAAAGAAGCATAGCCCCATTAGTTCAGGGATTCAATTGCTTTATCGATATCCACATAGGTCGAGTCACTTATGAAAGAATCTCCAACAGTCCCCTCTACTGAGGGGAAATTATCATGATGCAACCCTGCACCAGGTGTTGCCTCCTCAGGCCTCTGGCTGACTCCCTTTCGGAGCATTAATCTGTACAGGCATTGCTCTTAAGATGCTCCGAACAGCCGCCTGCTCCAGTGGAGCCCCATTCTGCCATGATAGTCACAAACATGACCGAGCGGCAACTGCTATTATAAACTGCCAGCTCTATTTATAACTGCCCTATAAATAGAGCATACACTATACGCTGTTCTACAGCATATGCTGAACCAACCTCAGCCGGCAGCAGCTATTTTTAAATTACTAGGTGCTACGGAAAACCCGCCCACAGCGAATACTGACCAGGCAGCTGATCTTTCATGGCTGTCGCTGTCCTGGCCGCGGCTATTTTTAAAACCCCCGGTTGCTGCTAATCCTTTGCAGGTTGCTGACCTGGCCACGCCGGCTGCCGCAATATTATATCCCGCCAGATCCTTACGGAGCCTCCACGGCGCTCTAAATCCGGCCGCCTGCTCTCGTTTGGTGCTCCAACGGTGGCAGCTACACAGGCTGCTTCCGCTAGCTACTCCGGGCCTGCTGTACCGCAGCATCCCAATCCTGAAAACAAAATTGGCTTACCTGCCAGAGCAGTTTCGAACTGCTCCGATTCCCGTGCCATGCGTCGACGTATTGACGCGTATGCGGGCTGGCGGGCTCTTCACGTAGTTAGGTGACTTTGAAATAAAATTAAAAATATGCAGGGTTTAAGATCCAGAGAGGGAGGGGTGGCTCAGAGAATACAAAGGAAGATCAGTTAAGATTAGTATTTTTGTAAGGGTATACATATGGGTGAGTGACATATACCAAGAATTTAAGTTTTGAATTTTGTATTTTCACTTTGTAAATATTATCCTTCTTCGGCACATACCTGCCTTGTCCATCTGTGATTGTTAGTTTCTATGATAATGAATGGAAAGGCATGAACTGCTGTCAGAAATGGGAGCTGTGAGAGGGAGGGATTGTATTTTGATCACTCCTTTGTGCATTGGCGGTGGGGAAGGGATGTGCAGGGTGAGAAGTGATGTTCAAAAGTGGGTTCATGATGCAACTGTTGGTTAGGAACCTGTTCTAAGGAAAGAATAAGATCAAATGGGCAGAAGTGTGAGGAACTTGTTGTGAATGGGTCTCATTGTCTCCTCCCTCCACTTCCTTTCTTGCTCATACTTGGAATTCGCAACAGAGTCATTTGATCTAAACCTGACATTCCTTGCAGATAGACATAGATAAAGAGTCAGAACAAGGGTCTCGACCCGAAACATCACACATTGCTTCTCTCAAGAGATGTGGCTGCCCCGCTGAGGTACTCCAGCATTTTGTGTCTATCTTCAGTGCAAACCAACATCTGCAGATCCTTCCTACACATTTCTAGCTGATTTCAAGTGCAGCTGAAGAGTAACCAGGAGAGCTGTAGGTGCGAGGTGTTTATGTTGGGTGTGTCAGGTGGACTGCTTATGTTGAGCCACGTGCAGCTCTCCTCTCATTCACTTGCTGAAGAAACAACTCTCTGACATTGTGAATGACCAAAACGGTTCTTGTTGTATTTCATCGCAGCATAGAATCACTTGCTACATGCCTGTGCTAGACAATAGACAATAGACAATAGACAATAGACAATAGGTGCAGGAGTAGGCCATTCGGCCCTTTGAGCCAGCACCGCCATTCAATATGATCATGGCTGATCATCCAACTCAGTATCCCGTACCTGCCTTCTCTCCATACCCTCTGATCCCCTTAGCCACAAGGGCCACATCCAACTCACTCTTAAATATAGCCATGAACTGGCCTCAACTACCCTCTGTGGCAGAGAGTTCCAGAGACTCACCACTCTCTGTGTGAAAAAAGTCTTTCTCATCTCGACAATAGACAATAGACAATAGACAATAGACAATAGGTGCAGGAGTAGGCCATTCGGCCCTTTGAGCCAGCACCGTCATTCAATGCGATCATAGGGTCAACAGACAGAATATTGAGTATAGAAGTTGGGAGGTCATATTGCAGTGGTGTATGACATTGGTGAGGCCACATTTAGAGTATTGTGTTCAGTTCTGGGCACCATGTTTCAGGAAAGATGGTGTCAAGCTGGAAAGGGTGCAGAGAAAATTTACGAGGATGTTGCCAGGACTTGAGGGCCTCAGTTATAGGTAGAGGTTGAGCAGGCTTGGACTCTATTCCTTGAAGCGCAGGAGGATGAGGGGTGATCTTATGGCCGCATACAAAATCATGAGAAGAAAAAATCGAGTAAATGCACAGAATCTCTTGCCCAGAGTAGGGGAAATCAGAATCAAACCTGGGTCTCTGGCTCTGTAAGGCAGCTGTAAGGTGGCAACATTACTGCAGTTTTACCAAGGTAAAAACATTGGAGAAACAATTCTAGCTTTAAGAATTTAGGTTGGAACGATGAAAAATCTGTCAATTCTGCCTTAAGAGATTACATTTGAAAAATGTCAGAATAATATCAACAGTCAGCACTTACTCTCTGTGAGAAAGCTGGCAATGTGCAGAACTTGAATGTTCAGGGAGCCAGTGAAAGCACATAATAGGGAGAACTACTGAAATTTGTATTTCATAATTACAGTGGAGTAGGAAAATATGATTAATTGGGTAGCAAGTGACACAAAGGGGGCATATAGCTATTTTTCAGATAGGGATCATGGAAAATTATTTAGTCTCTGTATAATTACATCAGGAAACACTTTGTTAAGCATCTTTTTCTTGCTGAGGCCCCTGTTTCGCAGGCTATAAATGGGAGCATCATCATCAAAATTTAATTGCATGAGGGCTAATGGTGCTTAACAGCTACATTCTCAATTCTGTCAGATAGATGGAATGTTATTATATTGTGTTACAGATTCTGGGGTTGAAAACAAGGACATAATGTTAGCCAGGCTGCCTGCTGTGATTCAATGGGTGGTGTCTGGCCGCTGTGATTCACATTGACTTGAGCACAAAAATTTAGAGAACCAAGGAAGATGATCTTTGTCAAATGAGCAAATGAAACTTGTTACTTGTTTTAAAATTGTATCTTGATTAGTAGCCGAGCAAATGCAAATGTTCTTTTTTTTTTCTGCAATGAAGCTTCCACTGTATCATTTCTAAAGAGGGACTGTGATTTAAAACGCACTGCTTTAATATGAGTAACCTGAGGTTTGAATCCCCTTCAGTTTTAGAAACACCTGCTTTCATACTTTAACGTTAGTAAGGCTGCTGAATAAGAAATAAAGATCAGGAGGTCTTAGTTCATTTCTCACAAGGCAAAGTTATGCAGTTTCCTATAAACAACAGTTAAATTGCCAGCAATAAAATATGCCTCAACATCAGTATGGAAAGTGTAATGAGTGAAGGAAGGTGTATTGTCCTGACGCAGCAGAAAGCAATGTATGTTAGCGGGTGCACAGATATGGATCAATATTCTCCTTATTTTTATAAATATCAAAATTATTGTCAATGCATTCTCAAATGCATTACCTTCAAGAACTAGACGTTAATGCTGATTTCTTAAAAGGAATTATGCTTCTCAGCATTCTGCAATTCCATCATGTCAGTAACAGGATGGGGGGGCTGTTGTCAACATCCATACCCAATACTATCATAAGATGGGAGTTCAGGACCACACTCTAGCTGGTGAGTGGAAGGTTCAATTGACTGATAATCATAAGATCATAAGTGATAGGAGCAGAATTAGGCCATTCGCCCCATCATGTCTACTCCACCATTCAATCATGGCTGATCATTCTCTCCCTCCTAACCCCCTAATGATTTATCAGAATAAATAATTTAGAGCTGTAACTGTCCCCATTTAATTCCCAATTATATCAGCTGTCTTATCATTATGGATCTTTGTTTGTTCTGTGGTACTTTGCTTTCTATGACCAAGCTTCATTGATGTTTAATTTCTCATGCACAAGTGCAAAGTGTACTCAGTTGCCTTCTGCAGATTCCAATTGGACAATGTAATGGAAGCCATTTTTTGCCCACTATATTTTTACATTTAAGTTTAAGTTTATTAACAATGTACAATGAAAGGCTTTGTATTGTATGGTCTCCAATCAGATCAGAAAACGCTATGCATAAATACAATCAAGTCAAACTCAAGTACAATACACAGAGCAAAAGGGAAGATACAGAGTGTAGAATAAATTTTACTTTGGAGTCACGTGAGTGACCACGTGAAGAAGGCCCGCCAGGCGCATGCGCGTCATTACGTCCGCGCATGTCGCACTGAACGGGCTGGAAGGCACAGCTCCACCAGCGGGTAAGTAGGAACTTCTAAGGTAAGTGTTTTTACAAACTTTCCTTAGAAGTATTTCCACTCCGTAAAGCTGGCTCGAGCAGTCAGTAGGAGTGGGCAGTTGGAGCTGTCTTTTCAGAAGATTCGTTTTAGCGTGGGTCCAGGGACTCACCAAATTGAGCAGGTCAGGAGATAAGCGCAGCAACGCCGGCTCCGATGCCGGGTGCCGTTTTACCGGCAGCAGTTCAAATAGCGCGCTAAATTTCCACACTAGCTCCATTCACAAAAGGCAGGCCAACTGCCATTTCATTCAAAATAAGCTTGGTTCATCTCTTTATATCAAGGGTACTAAGCAGACTAAGGCTGCTCCTAGCCATGCACAGGCAAATATAAAGTCACTGACCTGGCTTCTCTGAAGTTACTCTTCCCCTGATCATACAAAACTGTAGGGGAGATTGGGAACATGCAGCTGATGCTCCAACATTCATTACATAGGGTCCAAGGGCCAGTAATGTCCAAGAGGGCCATACAAGACCAACATATGGTGGGTCAAATTATTGGGGTTTCTTCCAGCGCCTTGTTTAGGACTGGAGGATGCTTCCCTATTATATGATTTGGGAGAAGCGGGCAGATTGCAGCTGACCTGATGCTGGTGTCCCTGCTTATGTGCAAACACCAGCGCGCACAAGAGCACGTCCGGGTGTCTCGGAAATGGCACTGAGTTGCTATTCCGGGGGGGGGGGGGGGATCTGGTGAGTCAATGGAACAATCCCTTGCCAGCGGTATCCATTATGTACTACCTCACCAGCTCCAGCAAGATATGATGCAAGTAACTGCAAACAAATATGAGACACTTGTTTAATGTGCATTACTGAAAGTGCCTATGGTGACCAGGTTCTGGGCACCCATGAGTCCTTCTTTGACTGGACAGGGGGGTTCGGTGTTAAACACGTCCTCCAATGATGGCTGCAGCAATTACTGCATTTGGCACTATGGTCCAAGGGACAATCATTCCTCAAACTCACACATATATGTTGGGTATTTTATGCAATACATTTTTCAGGGAATTGCATCAGGGAATATTACCATCAGGCCAACACTAAACCAAAAAAATGCTACTCTATGTAGGGCATGCTGTACAAATGCCTGAAATATGGTTGGAATGGACCTTGTCATGAACATTCGTGCAATTCATGATGAGGCCAAAGCAATTGGCTTCATGTAGTCAAGCATTCGAGACCACCTATTCACAACCCTGGGTTAATACTGCAAGTCAGATCCAGGGGCTGAGTTCGGCGGAGTTCAGCAGAGCAGGCAGGCCAGTGGGGCAATGAGGGTACCCACCGTGACAGACCGGGTACAATCCCAATATGAGCAGACAATAGCTTTACAGGTCAACTGTAGAGGTACAGGGATTTTTCTTAACGATAAAGGTCTGGGGGCCAATCTCCTATTGGAGGTTGATTACAAATGTTTTCTAATCAAGGATGCTGTATAATGTATGATATGTTATACTAAATACTCAAGTCTCCCATTGAGTTTATCTCAGGGATAGATCCACCTCAACAGCACAAGTCTAATACAATGTGCGTGTTTTCTGCTTCAGAGCCTGAACATATAGATAATGGTCATTGATACAGCCATTAATCATCCTCCACAATTGTTTCTAAAATTCCCCAGATCTCAAAAAGATGGGTGTTGTGGAGTAATTTTCGTCCTCACTTAAATTCATTACTGCTTAACACCTGCTATCACAGGGCTCTTATGTGGCAACTATTTGTTTGCAACATGGGTATTATTCACTGTCAATTCATGTTCATTATCGCAGGTACTTGCAATTTAATTGGATGGCACAGCTGTGTCAATACAAAGCATTGACTCCTGGATTCAGTTCAGCACCCAGGCTATTTATTAAATTGTTAAAACTGTGCTGGGGCTATTCAGCCCATCATCACATTGTAATGGGTTATTTAGCAGATATCTTAATTATCAGCAACACTAATAAGTCAGCTGAAGAATCGGTGCTTGAGTCATTAGGGGTTGCTCCATCCAACTAAGTTCAAGTTCCAGCCAACCCAAAATATTGAGTATTTGGGGTTTCTTATTAATTCGGTTGCTATAACAGTAACATTCCCAACAGCCAAGGTTGTCGATGATGATGATGTCTGTACTTGCCTCCCACAAATCTTTATCCCTCCTTCTGAGAAGACGCTAAGGACATTGGTAAATGGGGAGCTGGTTCCTGCAGTACAATCGGGCCTTTGCATTATCAACCTTTGCAGAGAGCACGTGAACTAGCACTAAAATCAAATGCAGGCCATTTTCATCGGGTTCACCGGTTACCAACCACAGCTCTCGCAGAATCCAGTGGTGCATTGTTAATGTTCATCTAGCTACCAATAACATTTTGGGTACTAGACCCTTCACTAATCTTCCAGACTGATGTCAGCGCTCTCAGATGGGGGGGGGGGGGGGGGGGAGGCTACGGACACCGAGTCTAGCTGTGGGGGTCACTAGCATGAACACGAAGGGTTTGATTCGCCTCACAAATTGGATAAATTCTTTCGCATTCTTGGGGGCATTTTCTGGGTAAAGTCATATTGCTCCTCAATGAAGGATTTCCACATTCAACTCCAGATTGATAACATCACAGCAGTGCAATATATTACTCATATGGGAAGAGCACGGTCGTTATCATGTGTTAACTGGGTACCGTCATGTGCCATTGGGGTATGTCACGGCATATCTGTGTTTCAGCCATTTATTCACCACTTATAGTTAATGTGGTGGCCGACCATAGGTCGAGTACGTTTCATGCCAATATAGTGTCGCTGTTCAAATCTAAACTTCGTCACACAATTCTTGATTTGGGTTGCCAGCCATTGATCTGTTCCATCCAGATTACATCACCAGTTGCCTAAATATGTTTCATGAGAGCCAGATCCAGGTGAAGTTCCCGTGGATGCAGTCTCGTTACATGGGGGGAACTAAAATCTTATGCAAATTCTAAAATATTTCATCCTGAACTGTCTCACCACAATAGAGCGAGTCTCCGCCACAGGTGTTTTGGTGGTCCCAGATTGCCCAATGCAACCACGCTTCCACTTCGTCTTTTCAATGATGGTTCAGTCATTCATGATGATTCCCAGCTGCAGTAATTCTTGGTGCATTCAGTTACAGGAGAAAGTTCCCCTTTAAATGACCGTATTCATTGTTGGTCTGCAGGTTCTGACCAGACAATTCCAAGAACTTGGATTGTTGAACAGGACCATGGTGGTTCTCGTTGCAGCTTGGCGAAATAGCACTCAAAACATACTATATGGTTCACCTAAAGAAATGGGAACTGTTTCTGTGTACAATCCAATATTTCTTCTCATAATGCAAGCATATGTGATGTGTTGGAGTTCCTTGCATTTTGATGAGCACCTGCGTTATAGTGACATTACCAGCGCTCGGAGTGCGTTGTCCTCTTATTGGATACAGTCTTCAGAACAACATCCTCTAGGGTCTCATCCGTTAGTATCCCGACTTATGCGGAATTTTCATAAAAATCCTCCGAAACCTCGCTATACCGAAATCTGGGACATCACTCCTGTTCTCACAATGCTTCGGCAATGGGCTCCAATTACTTCATTATTTACACAGAGATTAACTCTTGCTGTGGTTATGCTAATAGCGCTGGTTTCAGCACAAAATGTACAAACATTGCAATTCTTACAAATACCTTGTATGCATTTGTCTGTCAATGACATTACCTTCTATGTTTATGATTTAATCCAACAAAGCAGGCCGGCTGGAATCAAGGTGACGTTTAAAGCCTATCTTGTTGACCACCTGTTATATGTAGTTACCCCATATAACTTAAGCCAATATATTAAGGTAACAAGGAGTCTCAGAGATTCTGAGACAGGACTGATCATTAGTCACAAAAAGACATATACAAGAGGGTCAGCGCAAACTATTTCTACATGCTTGAAACAGGTTTCAATTATGCTGGGGTTGACATTTTTGTCTTTAACTTTCACTCCACCAGGGCGGCATCAATTTCCACGGCGAAGGCTCAGGACGTGCCGCTAGCCCAAATCTTCGAGGTCAAAGGATGGTCTAGAGCAGCAACATTTTCTCAATTTTCTGACAAACCTGTACAGACCGTGCCACGGTTTGGGCATGCTGTTTTGGGTCACATTTAATTCATTTGCTTTGTTTTCTATCATTGTTTGTAAATTTCCCTGAGACAGAGGGGTTATTTCTGGCTTTAGTATTATTACCAATAGTTATTGAATAATTCGAAGCAATGTTCAATATTATTTCCCTACTGTGTCAACCGAAGCAGATTGTCGTGTGGTGTGCATCGACGGCATGAAAATACAGAGCTTTGAAATCTTCACGTAGTCACTCACGTGACTCCGAAGTAAAATAGTAAGATTAAACGAGAACTTACCAGTTTGAAGTTTGATCTTTATTTTATGAGGAGTGACGTTGAGGGATTACGTGCCCTCCGCTCCCACCCTCATAATCTAAGAGATCATCTGGTAGTTCTAGTCTTCTACGAGCCTTACTATAACCATATAACCATATAACAATTACAGCACGGAAACAGGCCCTCTCGGCCCTTCCAGTCCGTGCCGACCATTTGTTTTCCCCTAGTCCCATCTACCTGCACGCAGACCATACCCCTCCATTCCCTTCACGTCCATATACCTATCCACTTTACTCTTAAATGTTAAAATCGATCCTGCCTCCACCACTTCTGCTGGAAGCTGATTCCACACAGCCACCACCCTCTGAGTAAAGAAGTTCCCCCTCACGTTACCCCGAAACCTCTGTCCCTGAATTCTCATGTCATGCCCTCTTGTTTGAATCTTCCCTACCTTCAATGGGAAAAATGTATCCACGTCAACTCTGTCTATCCCTTTCATCATTTTAAAGACCTCAATCAAGTCCCCCCTTAACTTTCTGCGCTCCAAAGAATAAAGACCTAACTTGTTCAACCTTTCTCTGTAACATAGTTGCTGGAACCCTGGCAACATTCTAGTAAATCTCCTCTGTACTCTCTCTATTTTGTTGACATCCTTCCTATAACTAGGCGACCAAAATTGTACACCATACTCCAGAATTGGTCTTAACAATGCCTTGTACAATTTTTAACATTACTTCCCTACTCCTATATTCAATGCTCTGATTTATAAAGGCCAGCACACACCAAAGGCTTTCTTTACCACCCTATCTACATGTGATTCCACCTTCAGGGAACTATGCACAGTTATTCCTAGATCCCTCTGTTCCACAGCATTGCTCAATTCCCTACCATTTACCATGTACGTCCTATTTTGATTTGTCCTGCCAAGATGTAGCACTTCACACTTATCAGCATTAAACTCCATCTGCCATCTTTCAGCCCACTTTTCCAAATGGCCCAAATCTCTCTGTAGACTTTGAAAATCTACTTCATTATCCACAACACCACCTACCTTAGTATCATCTGCATACTTACTTATCCAATTTTCCACCCCATCATCCAGATCATTGATGTACATGACAAACAACAGTGGACCCAACACAGATCCCTGAGGCACCCCACTGGTCACTGGCTTCCAACCTGACAAACAGCCATCCACCATTACTCTCTGACATCTCCCATTCATCCACTGTTGAATCCATCTTGCTACTCCGCCATTAACACCCAAAGATTGAACCTTCTTAACCAACCTTCCATGGGGAACCTTGTCAAAGGCCTTACTGAAATCCATATAGACAACATCCACTGCTTTACCCTCAATAATTTCCCTAGTTACCGCTTCAAAAAATTCAAGAAGGTTTGTCAAACATGACCTTCCAGGCACAAATCCATGTTGACTGTTCCTGATCAGACCCTGTTTATCCAGATGCTTATATATATTATCTCTAAGTATCCTTTCCATTAATTTACCCACCACTGACGTCAAACTAATAAGTCTATAATTGCTAGGTTTATTCTTTGAACCCTTTTTAAACAATGGAACAACATGCGCAGTACGCCAATCCTCCGGCACTATTCCCGTTTCTAATAACATTTGAAATATTTCTGTCATAGCTCCTGCTATTTCTACACTAACTTCCCTCAATGTCCTAGGGAATATCCTGTCAGGACCTGGAGACTTATCCACTTTTATATTTTTCAAAAGTGTCAGTACTTCCTCCTCTTTGAATCTCATAGTTTCCATAGCTACTCTACATTTTCCCCTTAACTCACCGAGTTCAATATCCTTCTCCTTGGTGAATACCGAAGAAAAGAAATTGTTCAATATCTCCCCCATCTCTTTTGGCTCTGCAGATAGCTGTCCATTCTGGTTCTCTAATGGTCCAATTTTATCCCTCGTTATCCTTTTGCTATTAATATAGCTGTAGAAACCCTTTGGGTTTACTTTCACCTTTCTTGCCAAAGCAACCTCATATTCGTAATAAGGTGGACGAGTTGAGCGTGCAGATAGATATTAATGATTATGATATAGTTGGGATCACGGAGACATGGCTCCAGGGTGACGTAGGCTGGGAGCTGAACATCCAGGGATATTCAATATTCAGGAGGGATAGAGAGAAAGGAAAAGGAGGTGGGGTAGCGTTGCTGGTTAGAGAGGAGATTAACGCAATGGAAAGGAAGGACATTAGCTTGGAGGATGTGGAATCGGTATGGGTAGAGCTACAAAACACTAAGGGGCAGAAAAACGCTGGTGGGTGTTGTGTACAGGCCACCTAACAGTAGCAGAGAAGTTGGGGATGGTATCAAACAGGAAATTAGAAATGCGTGCGACAAAGGCAAAACAGTTATAATGGGTGATTTCAATCTACGTATAGATTGGGTTAATCAAATTGGCAGGGTGCTGAGGAAGAGGATTTTTTGGAATGTATGCGGGATAGTTATCTAAATCAACATGTAGAGGAACCAACGAGAGAGCAGGCTATTTTAGACTGGGTTTTGAGTAATGAGGAAGGGGTAGTTAGCCGTCTTGTTGTACGTGCCCCCTTGGGCAAGAGTGACCATAATATGGTTGAGTTCTTCATTAGGATGGAGAGTGACATTGTTAATTCAGAAACAATGGTTCTGAACTTAAAGAAAGGTAACTTTGAGGGTATGAGACGTGAATTGGCCAAGATTGACTGGCAATTAATTCTAAAAGGGTTGATGGTGGATATACAATGGAAGACATTTAAAGACTGCATGGATGAACTACAAAAATTGTTCATCCCAGTTTGGCAAAAGAATAAATCGGGGAAGGTAGTGCATCCGTGGATAACAAGGGAAATCAGGGATAGTATCAAAGCAAAGGATGATGCGTACAAAGTAGCCAGAAAAATCAGCATACCAGAGGACTGGGAGAAATTCAGAGACCAGCAGAGGAGGACAAAGGGCTTAATTAGGAAAGGAAAAATAGATTATGAAAGAAAACTGGCAGGGAACATAAAAACTGACTGCAAAAGTTTTTATAGATATGTGAAGAGAAAGAGGTTAGTTAAAACAAATGTAGGTCCCTTGCAGTCAGAAACAGGTGAGTTGATCATGGGGAACAAGGATATGGCGGACCAATTGAATAAACTACTTTGGTTCCGTCTTCACTAAGGAAGACATAAATAATCTGCCGGAAATAGCAGGGGACTGTGGGTCAAAGGAGGAATTGAGTGAAATCCAGGTCAGTCGGGAAGTGGTGTTGGGTAAATTGAATAGATTAAAGGCCGATAAAATCCCCAGGGCCAGATAGGCTGCATCCCAGAGTACTTAAGGAAGTAGCTCAGGAAATAGTGGATGCATTAGTGATAATCTTTCAAAAACTCTTTAGATTCTGAAGTAGTTCCTGAGGATTGGCGGGTAGCAAATGTAACCCCTCTTTTTAAGAAGGGAGGGAGAGAGAAAACGGGGAATTACAGACCAGTTAGTCTAACATCGGTAGTGGGGAAACTGCTAGAGTCAGTTATTAAAGATGGGATAGCAGCACATTTGGAAAGTGGTGAAATCATTGGACAAAGTCAGCATGGATTTACGAAAGGTAAATCATGTCTGACGAATCTTGTGGAATTTTTCGAGGATGTAACTAGTAGCGTGGATAAGGGAGAACCAGTGGATGTGGTATATCTGGACTTCCAGAAGGCTTTCGACAAGGTCCCACATAAGAGATTAGTATACAAACTTAAAGCATACGGTATTAGGGGTTCAGTATTGATGTGGATAGAGAACTGGCTGGCAAACAGGAAGCAAAGAGTAGGAGTAAACGGGTCCTTTTCACAATGGCAGGCAGTGACTAGTGGGGGTACCGCAGGGCTCAGTGCTGGGACCCCAGCTATTTACAATATATATTAATGATCTGGATGAGGGAATTGAAGGCAATATCTCCAAGTTTGCGGATGACACTAAGCTGGGGACGCAGTGTTAGCTGTGAGGAGGATGCTAGGAGACTGCAAGGTGACTTGGATAGGCTGGGTGAGTGGGCAAATGTTTGGCAGATGCAGTATAATGTGGATAAATGTGAGGTTATCCACTTTGGTGGCAAAAACAGGAAAGCAGACTATTATTTAAATGGTGGGCCGATTAGGAAAAGGGGAGATGCAGCGAGACCTGGGTGTCATGGTACACCAGTCATTGAAAGTAGGCATACAGGTGCAACAGGCAGTGAAAAAAGCGAATGGTATGTTAGCTTTCATAGCAAAAGGATTTGAGTACAGGAGCAGGGAGGTTCTACTTCAGTTGTACAGGGTCTTGGTGAGACCACACCTGGAGTATTGCGTACAGTTTTGGTCTCCAAATCTGAGGAAGGACATTATTGCCATAGAGGGAGTGCAGAGAAGGTTCACCAGACTGATTCCTGGGATGTCAGGACTGTCTTATGAAGAAAGACTGGTTTATACTCTCCGGAATGTAGGAGATTGAGAGGGGATCTTATAGAAACTTACAAAATTCTTAAGGGGTTGGACAGGCTAGATGCAGGAAGATTGTTCCCGATGTTGGGGAAGTCCAGGACAAGGGGTCACAGCTTAAGGATAAGGGGGAAATCCTTTAAGACCGAGATGAGAAAGACTTTTTTCACACAGAGAGTGGTGAGTCTCTGGAACTCTCTGCCACAGAGGGTAGTTGAGGCCAGTTCATTGGCTATATTTAAGAGTGAGTTGGATGTGGCCCTTGTGGCTAAGGGGATCAGAGGGTATGGAGAGAAGGCAGGTACGGGATACTGAGTTGGATGATCAGCCATGATCATATTGAATGGCGGTGCAGGCTCGAAGGGCTGAATGGCCTACTCCTGCACCTAGTTTCTATGTTTCTATGTTTCTATCTTCTTTTAGCCTTCCTAATTTCTTTCTTAAGATTATTTTTACATTCTTTATACTCCTCTAGCACCTCATTTACTCCATGCCTCCTATAATTATTGTAGATATCTCTCTTTTTTCGAAACAAGTGTCCAATTTCCCTTGAAACCCATGGCTCTTTCCAATTTTTACTATTTCCTTTCAACCTAACAGGGACATAAAGATTATGTACTCTTACAATTTCCCCTTTAAATGTCCTCCATTTCTCTTCTACATCCTTCCCATGAAACAAAGTGTCCCAATTCACTCCTTTAAAATCCTTACGCATTCCCTCAAAGTTAGCCTTTCTCCAATCAAAAATCTCCACCCTAGGTCCAGTTCTGACTCTCTCCATAATTATATTGAAACTAATGGTATTGTGATCACTGGTCCCGAAGTGCTCACCAACGCATACCTCTGTCACCTGACCTGCCTCATTTCCTAACAGGAGGTCCAGCACTGCCCCTTCTCTCGTCGATACCTCTATGTACTGCTGCAAAAAACTATCCTGCACACATTTTACAAACTCCAAACCATCCAGCCCATTTACAGAATGTGTTTCCCAGTCCATTTTTGGAAAATTGAAATCTCCCACAATCACTACCTTGTGCTTACTACTAATATCTGCTATCTCCTTACATATTTGCTCTTCCAATTCACGCTCCCCATTTGGCGGTCTATAATACACCCCTAAAAGTGTTGCTACACCGTTCCCACTTCTCAGTTCCACCCAAATAGCCTCCCTAGACGAGCCCTCTAATCTATCCTGCCAAAGTACTGCTGTAATATCTTCTCTGACAAGCAATGCAACACCTCCGCCTCTGGTCCCTCCAATTCTATCACCCCGGAAGCAACGAAATCCTGGAATATTTAGTTTCCAATCACAGCCCTCCTGCAACCATGTTTCACTGATTGCCACAACATCATATTTCCAGGTGTCAATACAGGCTCTAAGTTCGTCCACCTTACTTACAATGCTCCTAGCATTAAAATATACACATTTTAGAAACCCACCATCCCTTATTCTCTGTCTATTATCTTTTTCATCTTTCTCGCCTACATTTTGGATCAGAGTGCTTCCCTTCTCTGCCTCTTGCCCCACACCCTGACCCCTAGCCCCCTCTACCCGAGTCCCTCCCCCCAGCCTTTCTAGTTTAAAGTCTCCCCAGTAGCCTTTGCAAATCTTCCTGCCAGGATATTGGTCCCCCTCGGGCTCAAGTGCAACCCGTCCTTTGTGTACAGATCATGCCTTCCCCAAAAGAGGTCCCAGTGATCAAGAAACGTGAATCCCTGCCCACTGCACCAGTCCCTCAGCCACGCATTTATCCTCCACCTCATTTCATTCCTACTCTCACTGTCACGCGGCACAGGCAGTAATCCTGAAATCGTTACCCTTTTGGTCCTTCTCCTTAACTTTCCCCCCAACTCCCTAAATTCTCCCTTCAGGACCTCATCACTTTTTCTGCCTATGTCATTGGTACCTATGTGAACCACAACATCAGGCTCCTCTCCCTCCCTTATCAGAATCTTTTGTACACGTTCTGACACATGCGAGACCCTGGCACCAGGGAGGCAAACTACCATCCGGGTCTCCTGACTGTGTCTACAGAATCGCCTATCCGACCCCCTAACTATAGAGTCCCCTATTACAATTGCCCTCCTCTTTTTGCTACCATTCTTAGCATCAGGGTCGGTCTCTGTGCCGGAGGCCAGGCCGCTGTTGGTGCCCCCAGCTAGGCTGTCCCCTCCAATCGTACTCAAACCCGAGTACCTATTTTCCAGGTGTACGGTCACAGGGGTACTCTCTAGCCCCTGCCTCTGCCCCTTGCCCTTCCTAACTGTGACCCACTTGTCTGCCTCCTGTGGTCTGGGAGTGACTACCTCCCTGTAGCTCCTCTCTATTACCTCCTCACTCTCCCTGAGGAGACGGAGGTCATCGAGCTGCTGCTCCAGGTTCCTAACACAGTCCTTTAGGAGCCCCATCTCAACACACCTGGCGCAGATGTGGACGTCTGGAGGGCTATCAGATTCCCTGACCTCCCACATCTGACATCCAGAACAGTACACTGCCCTGGCCTTCATACTGCCCCCCTTACACAGGATACAATAGCAACACAATACAAAGTACACAACAAACTGCTGGGATCTGACTGCCAATCAGCTGCTTACCCTGGTCCACTTCCCACCAATCAGCGGCTTCCTCAAAAAAACCCACTTCTCCAAATGGAATGTTATGGATTTGGGTAAAAACAAGCCCCGCGCTGGATTTTAAACCTTACCGGTCGGGTGTCGCTCCTCCCCCTCCTATGTTACTTCGGCTATTTGTTTTCTGTGTTTTCATGCCGCTGCTTTGAAGTATGACGCGCATGCGCCTGGCGGGCCTTCTTCACGTAATCCCTCAACGTCACTCCTCTTAAAATAAAGATCAAACTTCAAACTGGTAAGTTCTCATTTAATCTTACTAGTTTACAGCATTGTTGTGCAATGGTTTATTTTTATTGTGTATGAAGGAAATGCAGATGCTGATTTAAACCAAAGAAAGACACAAATACTGGAGTAACTCAGGCAGCATCTCTGGAGAGAAGGAATGGGTGATATTTCGGATTGAAACCCTTCTTCAGACTGAAGAAACGAGAGGTGATGTAGAGAGATATACAACAAATGAATGAAAACTGTGCAAAAATGTAACAAGGAGAATGAAAAACTGGTGTGACTTGGGTGGGGGGGGGGGGGGTGGGCTGGTGGTGAGAGAAAGGGAATGCAGGGCTTACTTGAAGTTAGATAAATCAAAATCATACCCCTGGGTTGTAAGCTGCCCAAGCAAAATATGAAATGGTCCCTCCAATTTGATCTTTAGCATCACTCTGACAATGGACGAGGCCTCAGACAAAAAAGTCAGTGTGGGAATGGGAAGGGGAATTAAAGTGCTTAGCAACCTGGAGTTCAGGTAGGTCGGCTTTGAAAGAAGTCCATCCAATACTACACCCAACGTTTACTTCCTTGCCCAATTACTTTAGCTGCATGTTCAACTGCCTTTTGGAAGTCACTGTGGAATGTGATTCAATGATGTCCTCGTGTATTGCATTGCTTATCTATACATAGAGTAAGGAGACTTTGATTTTCTCGCTGGAGAGCCGTAGTTCGAATCCTGTCATTGCAGCTGTGGAATTTAAATTAAAGAATTCTATATATGTTTTTAAATTAAAAGAACAGTTTGTTTAGAAACCTCACCTGGTATACTAATGTTCTGCATGGGAGGAAATCTGCTCTCATTATTGAGTCAGTGACTCACAGCCATACGGTACTCTTAACTACCCTTTGAAATGTCTTGCAAGTCATTAAGTTATCAGGTAATAGAAATAACCTTCTACTGAATAACATTGTATTCATTGTTAGTCTCAAAGGTGTTTAAATAAGGACAAGAAGAAGACAAAATCAACAATTCACTCAATATTTAAGCACATATTGGTAAGTAGCAGATAATATTTCCACCTAGTAAGTGCTAGCTGGTGGCCAGCTAGCATTTAATGTCTAATCACATGCATTTTAATGTCTAATCAATTGCCCTTGACATTTATTGCATTCTTATCAATGTGTTCTCCCAGCTCCAATAATCTAGGGTCACCAATGACCAGAAACTCAAATAGGTCAACCTCATAAACATAGAGCTGGTCTGTGGCTGTTAAGTGATGCACCCTCTGATGCACCAAAGCCTTTCCACCATTTATATGGCACAGACAGTTACATAATTGATACTTTCCAATCATCTCAGAAAAGTTTTGCTCCAGCAGTAACTTAATGTCTTCCAGAAGAAGAAGGCCCTGCTTGATTGAAATTACATCTTCTCCCTAAACCAGATGAGATTGGCAAGGAGAAATTCCAAGCTTCTCACTGGAATGGATTGAATGGACAGGACACCTAAACTCTCCAACCAAGATCATCTGAATCTCAGTGGTCAAGCTAAAAAATACAGACCAGAATTGAAGGATACAGATACCTCAGAGTTTAGGAGACTGGAGCTGATTGCAGAGATAGGGAAGGGCAAGCATTTGAGATTTGAAAGCATGTGTTGAAAATGTTAAACAGGAGTCAAGAGTTAAGAATGTCATATGCATTGAAACGGAGCAATGACATTCTTACTTACAGCAGCACCACAGGTTTGTAAACACAGTACTGAACAGATAATATAATAAATGAATAATGAAGTAAAATGAATAAAAGAAACAATATAGTGCAAAAGCAAAAGTCTTTAGTGCAACCAAGGCAGTTTGTAGTTTGGAGTTTAGTTGGAATATGTAGTGATACCGATGGTTGTTGGAAAGAAGCTGTTCCTGAACCTAGACATAACAGTTTTCAGACTTCTATACCTTCTTCCCTTTGGCTCAACTTTCTATGCCGACGGAGATACCCAGCTTAGTCACATTTGCCTACATTTGACCCACATCCCTCTGAGCTTTTCCTATTCATGTCTAAATAATATTTAAATGCTGTTAGTTTACTTGCCACAACCATTACCTCTGGCTGCTCTCATAAAATAAATCCTTTCCATGTTACCCCTAATCAGAGAACAAGATTAATGCTGTCTGAAGTGATGCCTGGAAGCATTTCTTAACCAAATTGGCTGCTGAAGTCCAGAACTCTCTCTGAAATGTCGACATATCTGGGGAACCAGTGGAAACTTTCAGAACTGATGTTGATGGGCTTTCAATGGAACAGTGTAGCGAAAGATGCAAAACAAACATTGAATCAAGATGCAGATCAACTAGGATCTAACCAAATATTGGAACAGGCTCATGGTACTCCTGATCTTGTTCTGTTGCCCTTGCCAAGACAGTCAGTTCTGATCAGGAATGCTAAGTGCAGTATTTAATTGTTGTTACCCATTTGATTTCACATCTGAAAACTAACACAATTGAAACCAAAGGAACAGAATTTCAGAAACAGGGTAGGACACACAATTGTCAATTCAATTGTGGGTAGGACACACAATAGAAGACATGTTTCCTCTATTCTTGGGGGAGAACAACCCAAGGCTTTTTGGAGATATGTGAAATCCAGACGGACAGACAACACTGGTGTCCAGATGCTAAAAGTGAACAACTGCCTGATCACTGAGGACCAGGCGAAAGCAGAAGCTCTTGCGAACCAATTCCAACACGTTTTTACCCGGGAAGATGTGGAGCCTTCATCATTTCCAGTCCTTCCGCCCAGCCCATATGCTGATATGCCTGCTATTAAAATTGAGGTTGAAGGTGTCAAGAAGTTATTGCTCAACATTAATACCACAAAAGCAATTGGACCAGATCAGATACAAAATCAAGCCCTCAAGATCGCAGCCGAAAAACTGGCTCCAGTTCTACAGTTCATTTTTCAACAATCACTTGACTCGGGCGATGTACCACTGGATTGGAGGAAGGCCAACATCACTCCTCTCTTTAAGAAGGGTCCAACCACCAACCCAGCGAATTATCGTCCTGTTTCACTAACAAGTACTTGCTGTAAATTGCTGGAGCATATCATTGATAGTAATCTGATGCGTCACGTGAGCAAACATAATATTCTTGCTGACAACCAACATGCATTTAGGAGGCATAGATCATGTGAGTCTCAGCTTATCCTGACAACAAATGACCTGGCCAAGCACCTTGACAGTAACGTCATCATGGATTTAGTTGTACTGGACTTTTCTAAAGCATTTGATGTCATCCCACACCAGAGACTGCTTCGGAAGCTTGACTTCTACGGTATTCGTTCCAACACGAAACGATGGATTTCCAGTTTCCTGACAAAATGTCTTCAGCCCGTGTGTGTGAACAGAAAGAGCTCCAGTTGGCACCCAGTGTTGAGTGGTACACCCCAGAGTACAGTACTTGGCCTACACCTATTTTTGCTTTACATCAATGAAATCCATGAAAAAGTCGCAAGTACGACCAGACTATTTGCTGATGATTGTTTGCTGTACCGTCCAATTAAGTCAGCTGATGATGAAGATGCTCTCCAAAAAGATCTCGATACTATGGTCGACTGGTCACAACAATGGGGCATGCAGTTCAACCCTTCCAAATGTGAAACCATGCATGTCACCAGATAGAGGAATCCAGGCATCACATCTTACAACATACTTGGTGTCACCCTTGAAGAATCCGAACAAACCAAGTATCTTGGCATCAAATTGCAGAATGATCTACGTTGGAACGGTCAGACTCATCATGCAACAGTGAAAGCAACAAGTGTCCTAAACTTCCTGAGGCGCAACTTCCATCATTGTTCAGCTTCTATCAAGGAGAAGCTGTATTTCACCCTCGTTAGACCTCATCTGGACTACGCAGTTGCAGCTTGGGACCCATACACAGATAAAAACATTGCATCCATCGAACGTGTACAAAGACAGGCCGCTCGATTTGTTACTAACACCTATGAGAGAGAAGCGAGTGTCACCAAACTTCTGAATTCTCTGGGGTGGAACCCTCTCCAAGACAGACGTGAGGCTCACCGTTTGACCTGTTTTTACAAAATGTTAAATGGTCAGCTAGACATAGATCACAAGACCTACACCAACCCCAAATCAATTAGGAGCAGACGAGGGCATTCGATCCAATTTGTGGTCCCAGCCACAAAGACAGATGTGTACAGCAATTCGTTCTTCCCACGCACTATTAAAGCATGGAATAATCTCCACCAAACCACGGTTGCCCAGCCAGATGCAACTAAATTTAAAGTGGCACTTTCTTCCCAATAACCCTCTCTGGCTAAACCCCTCCCTTCACCACCTCCAGTTTAAATTCCAGTTGGAATATTTTGGAGGACCAAGTAACCAAGAACCAAGAACCATTGTGCATTTAACAAATCAGAGATGAAATTCTAGGTGCACGTTCCTTCAGCATTTCTACATTATCATATACAGAATGTCAGAAAAGATGGAAAGGCAGTATTTAAGGGGAAAAGAAAACAAAGTTATGCCTCATTACATTTAATTTTAAAATGCAATAGGGCTATGCTGTAATGAGTGCTCGTGATTTGTATATTGTGGTTTCCTCCATAACTATTAGTCATATGATGGCCCTCTGCATATTCTTTCTGGGATGTGAGAGCTCGCACTGTGTTGTTCTGCCATGAATTACTTTAATGTGTTTCTCTGGAGAAAAGATTGAGTGTAACCACTGCCTTGAATTGTTTGCCAACTACTTTAGATTTCTGTTTGCTCCTGACTTCTAATATAGACACAAAATGCTGGAGTAACTCAGCGGGACATGCAGCATCTCTGGAGCGAAGGAATGGGTGACGAAGGGCTCGACCGACCTGACCGCTGCAGAGAGGTCTCGACCCGAAATGTCCCCCATTCCTTGAGATTCCTAGACACATCAGCTATTCATTGACACATTCCCACTCCAGAGATGCTGTCCGTCCCGCTGAGTTACTCCAGCATTTTGTGTCTATCTTCGGTTTAAACTAGCATCTGTAGTTCCTTCCTACACATGCTCCTGACTTTTGTCTATTTCAGGTACTGTTACTTAATACAAGGAATGACAGGTGGTAGTGGTTGTGTTACAAGAGGCAGGTCAGTCAGCAGACCACCATGCTTTTCTAAAACAGGAGATGACCTTTTAGGCACTCACAGGCCCAAGCAAAATGCCATCTAAGCCGATCACTTGCCAAAGTTAAGTTCATGCCCAAATGTCCTTGGAGTGGGAGCACATAGCAGCTTCAGACTCACTGGAGGCCTTCTATGCCTGGTAAGTCCTGCAGGGGCTGGCATTGTCCCTTATGCCGAGAACAAGGACGTATTTTTAGTTTTATGTTTTAATTAAATTATTTTTAAAAACACATAAAGAGAGGCTATCGATAATGGCCAAAGATAAAACCCACTGAGGCTGAGAATAAAACAGGAAGGGGAGCATGGGTTGGATTAAAAAACTTGAGCTCCAGGGACCCAGGTTCAATCCTGGCTTCTGGTACTGTCTGTGTGGAAGTTGTATTTCTCGCTGTGATCATTTAAAACTAAATGCTCCCATGTCCCAGAGATGTACTAGCTTATGTTAATTGGGCTACTATACCTAACCCTTTAGTGGTCTGAGACACGACTGCTGGAGTTTTAAACAGATCTTTATTCAAAAGTTTGATATCCAGTATACAGGTTCTCCAAACACGTCTGCCCACAACGGTGGTCAGCGCTGAACTAACGCACGCAATTGGAAAACCGCACAAAACAAGCAGCCCCTCCTGAGTCACGTTACCATGCTTTCCGAATGCCGGGTTTGATATATGCGTGCGCTAGTGGGCGCCGCTACATGCCCTCCCCCAGAATCCGCGGTACGGAAACACACGGGTAAACGGATGGTTCGACCGGAATGCGTAGTCCGAGGTCGCAGGGCGAGCGTAACATTAGGGACCGGTAAAACAGGACCGGAGGGGCGCGGAAAACGCGAACGAGGGACGGGTGTACAAAAGGGACCGTAGAAACACGACCAGGGATAACAGGTGCAGAGGGCGGTAAAATAACAGGTGGATGTCCTCTACGCCATGGAGTAGCCACTGTCACTGGGCTATCCTCGTCGATGTGTGCTGGCTTACGGCGGCTCCTGGAGAGGAACTCCTCTCTGACACCCATGTCCAGCGTAAACGGCAAAAAACCAGTACTGAGCACCTTGTATGGACCCTCGTACACCCGTTGTATCGGCGAGCGATGAGCGTCTCAGTACGAATGTCTCGAGTGCTTCGGGGCAGGATATTGGCATGAGCTCCGGAGTCCACCAGGAAACGGTGGCCAGAATGTCGATCACGGATGAAGAGGCGTGCATTGGAACCGATCGCGTTTGCCTCTATGGACGATCGGCCATGGCGTTTCCCGGAAACGAACAGGGGCTCTGACATCTTCGAGCTTTGGGTCCGTTATCGTTGGTGGTAGTAGCACCATCTGCGTTGACCGTAAACCAGTGGCCGCGGCGATTCCTCTTCGGCGCTGGGTTGGGTCTCTTCTTCTTCCCCTCGATGTCGGTTCCGCTGCACCTGTTGTGTGACCAGGAGGCGGGAGAAAGCGTAAACGTCCCGCCGTCTGTGCGCCCACAATTCGTTGGCTCTCTCCACAAGCTGCTGCGGTTCGCTGAAATCAGCTCCGGCGAGCATTAGCTGTACTTCGTCAGGCATGTGCTCTAAGAACACCTGTTCGAAAATCAGGCAAGGGCGGTGGCCATCCATCAGGGCTAACATCTTTGCCATGATCATTGATGGCCTTCGGTCACCGACACAGTCCATATGTAGCAGCCTTGCTGCCCTGTCTCTATGGGTAAGGCCGTAAGCGTGGAATAACAGGGCCTTCAACCCTTCGTACTTGCCGCTGGACAGAGGGATCTCTGATATAAGGCAACAGCCTTGAGGCACAGTCCTGTGGTAATGCTCCCACCACATGAAAATACATGGTGTTGTCAGCGTCGATGCGATGTAGGTGAAACTGTGCCTCAACATGGGTGAACCACACCTGAGGTTGATCACTCCAAAAGGCTGGCAGCTTGAAGGCCAGTGTGCCCTGCCTTGTGCTGGCTGATTCTGCAGGAACACTCTCTTCCTGCATAATTCTTCTTGTCTAACGACGGCTAGACAGGTTGGGGTCACCAATTTAGTGGTCTGAGAAACGACTACTGGAGTTTTAAACAGATCTTTATTCAAAAGTTCGATATCCAGTATACAGTTTCTCCAGACACGTCTATCCACGAAGGTGGTCAGCGCTGAACTAACACGCGCAAGTGGAAAACCGCCCGAAACAAGCAGCCCCTCCCGAGTCACGTGACCGCGGCTTCCGAACGCCGGGTTCGATATATGCGCGTGCTAGCGGGCGCCGCTACAACCCCATACTTAGGTGATAAAATTGTGAGAGGGTTGATGAATGTGTGTGTGAGAATAAGTTACAGGAATTAAGTGGTGGAATAGATTTGATGTGATATGTCTGAAATCTAGCATGGAATTCTTTTGCCAGTTTTTGCTGAGGATTCTCAGTATTTATTGCAATGGCATATTTGCATGTGATTTTGGCAGTTGCAGTAAAGCTTCTTTTATGTACATTCACATGGATTGCAGAGGTCAGTGGCTATGCAGCATTTATAGACCATCCTCATTTGCCCCTGAACCAAATGACTTGCTGGACTTTTTGCGTTTGGAGTCAAAGATATCTTGATCAGAAAAAGTAATGACAGCGGGTTGTTCAGATTTTTTTTTTAATTCAGGGGTTTTATGGTAACTATTGGGCAGCCACAGGCTGCCACTATGGGTGGCCACAGTGGTGCAGCAATAAAGTTGTTGCCTTACAGAGCTTGCAACCCAGGTTCATCTCGACAACGGGTGCTCTCTGTACAGAGTTTGTACGTTCTCCCCATGACCGCATGGGTTTTCTCCGAGATATTTGGTTTCCTCTCACACGTGAAAGACATACAGGCATGTGGATTAATTGGCTTGGTGCATGTGTAAAAACTGGCCCTAGTGTGTGTAAAATAGTGTTAATGTGTGGGAATCACTGGTCGGTGCGGACTCGGTGTGCCGAAGGGCCTATTTCCGCGTTGTATCTCTAAAACTAAATAAACTATCATTACTAAAGTTTATAAAAATCTTAATTAATTAATTGAATTGAAATATCCAGCAGCCAGAATAAAACTGCACTCACATCATCAGATCAACAACCCGTGTCTCTGCATTCTTACACTAGTGTTAACCACTATTCCATACCCAAATATTAATAAAAGCTAATGAATGGCTCTGGAAAAGTAATTACTGAGCTAATGGAAGGTCGACTCATATCAGTGGGACGATAAATTAAAGAGATGGAATTCAAAGTTTCAGTGAGATCGTATTGATTATCTGTGTTCTGTCCTAAACATCTCACTTTGAGATAAATATATTCGTTATGGAGGACTTTCACGTAAATTCAGCACCTTAACATGGGTGAAGCTGCGCAGACTTAGTCTATCATCCCTTCAATTTAGAAGGGATAAATGAATTGAGATATTTAATTTGATTACGGTTCAGGCCTTTTTTAAAATCTTATTAGAGAGTACAGACTAGGTATGTGTGTATGTACACACACGCACAAGGGGAGCAGATAGAGTGAACATATAAATTGATCTTGACTTGCCCGAGTAGAGGAAGAGGAAGAGGCTTGAGAGGCTAAATAGCTTCTGGCCATTTCTGTCAACCAGAAGCAAGCCAAGCAGCATTTTAAGGCAAACATTTTAGTTTCAGCTTCATTTTTTCAGCTCTCCTAATGCAATACCATAGCTTAAAATTGTCATAAAATATTATCAAGCAGAAGTTGATGACTTTGTAAATGCCAGCAGATAAATATTGCAAGGAAGTCAACAAATCTTCAGTGCTTTTTTGCAAATCCATAAATCATTACAATAGAGGTGTCACCTTCATACATAGCGAAGTGTAATAATGGTTTTTGAAATGAAAATCTGCAACATGGCATATGTGGGTCCACATACAGGTTTGAAAACATTGTAAAATAATAGAGTGTTCAATCAAGTTGTCAACGTTTCTCCCTCATCTGTTGTTTAGGTTAGAAGCTCTTTACTGTCACTGGGATAAAGCAGTTAAAATTGTATTAGCAAAGTGGAAGCTTTTATTTAAAGAATGATGTCCCTTTTCCGTCAGTGTAAGAGAGGTTGTTTTCAAGATCTGCTTAACATTCTGTCAACCTGGTTATCTGTTGACAATTACTAGAGAGAAAATAATCCACAGCATTTGTTCTTAAGACACAGGAGATCTATTTTGAAGGTGTGCAGGATTTGGCAGGCTGAATGCAGGGAAGGTATTTCTCTTGGGTTGGCATCATAGTTTCAGAATAAACCAAAGGTCATTTAGCACTGAGATGAGGAGAAATTGCCAGAAAATAGCATTGAGATAAATCAACTAGAATAGTGTAAATGGCAGAATTGTCAATTCCTGCTTTTAAATCTTCTATTATGTTATTATAGAGACACTTATGATCCAGATGGTATGAACCAGCCAACACTGGAAAATACTTTTATTTCTTACAACTGGTCAGTGCCTCTTTATTTAAGGTGAGATGATCTCCAGATAAGGAATTCCTGAAATATACTATGTTGTTAAAGAAGGAACTGCAGATGCTGGAGAATCGAGGATACACAAAAGGCTGGAGAAACTCAGCGGGTGCAGCAGCATCTAAGGAGCGAAGGAAATAGGAGACGTTTCAGGTCGAGACCCTCGACCCGAAACGTCGCCTATCTCCTTCGCTCCTTAGATGCTGCTGCACCCGCTGAGTTTCTCCAGCCTTTTGTGTATCCTGAATGATACTAGTTGGGACTAATATTTTAAAGAGCTTTGGAAGTCAGAGGTGACTCAAGGTCAGATGAATGAGTTATGGTAGGCAGCAAAGACAAGAGCCTCACGATGCAAAGCATCACACTGACAGCTAACGCAGATATAGCTATGATTGACATTTGTAAGTGAGCGGATAATAATTACAAGTAAATCATGTTTAAAGAGAAAATAAGACATTTTTATGGCTACATGCACAGTTCGAGAGATACAGACAAAAATGATAGCTTTTCAAAAAGTTGCATTGGCTTGAACTATACATTATTTCAATGATAGAAAACAGAAATAGACTATTCATCCCATCTAACCAGTGTTGGCTATGTGCTAATGATAGCAGTCATAGTCATAAAGTGATACAATGTGAAAACAGGCCCTTCAGCCCAACTTACCTACACTGGCCAACATGACCCAGCTACACTAGTACCACCTGCCAGCATTTGATCCATATCCCTCCAAACCTCTCCTATCCATCGACTGTCTACTCCTTCTTAAACATTGGGATTGTTCCTGCCTCAACTGTCTCCTCTGGCAGCTTGTTCCATACACCCACCACACTTTGTGTGAAAATGTTACCCCTCAGATTCCTATGAAATCGTTTCCCCCTCACCTTAAACCTATGCCCTTTGGTCCTCAACTACAGACTGCAGCCATTAAGGAGTTTGATTCCATCACCCTTGTGGAATGTGCAATATCATGTTTTGGAGAGAAGGCAAAGTCATTCAATTTAAATAACACATTTCTGAAAGGCTTACCATACACAAAGATCTGTAGATATACAATAATTGTTTATTTAACATGGGAGACCAAACTGAGAAAGTTGTTGCAAAAGCATCAGGGATTTTAGATTTTATTATCCGAGGTAGAGAGTACAAGAACATAAAGATTTTTGGGTCCTACTTAAAATTATATGACAAATACAATACAAATTGAACTCAACAACTGAATTCAACCAAAACCCAAAGAAAGTCTTTCTTTGGGTTTTGGTTGAATTCAGTTTCAACAAAATCCTTCACACGCCCTTGTCAGCTTCCTTCCATTAATATTTTCAACATCTTGCTAGAAGTATCCGACTCTGTGACATACATTAATGGGGTGCTAGGATGAGCCTTCCTTTCATTCTCCATTCTCCTCTCCTGGTCCTTTTCAGTTTCCAAAATTATGTGAACTGGAAATTCCTCCAGGAGATTTTTTGTGCATAAAAGAACGAATGTGCCAATTTTATCAGCCAAAAAGCTCTACCAATTTTCTTTTTGACTTAATGTCCATGTCCAAGTTGCTGATTCGCAGCCTCTTAAAAGCTCATTGTATTTTAAATACGGACAATTGTTCTTATCGATTCGTTCATCTTGGAAAAGGTTTCCTCTCCTTCATTTTGGCTGCAATGCATTTGAACTTCCATCATTTTGCGTGATGCACCTTCTTGCATTGATTATTCTGCCAATTATTAACACTAAATAAGATACAGCAAAAACTTAAATACATTTCCTTCCGCCACCAGGATTTATTTGATCTGCTAGTATAGGTCCTCCCACATTTTTGTTTACCCTGATTTCCGTACAAAATTGTAATTTCAATATTTTATATTGGGACATTCCAAGCTTCCAAAAACACATGCAGTTACAGAAACCTGTGGCACAGAACAATGTGAGTCAGCCTGTCATAATCAGATTCATTCAAAACACAGAGAGTGAATAAGCATTTATAAGTCATCATTCCACCCATGATATACATACGGATTTACAGCATTCACACGAACATGCACACTTCATGGAATAAACTGGGCAGCTTTTTGAAAGAGCTTGCACAGACAATTTGGGTCCATTTGCTTCTGCATACCCATGGCATCCATTTGTCCCTTACAAATCCCATATAGACACAAGGAACTGCAGGCGCTGGTTTACCAAAAAAGACACAAAGCATTGGAGTAACTCAGTGGGTCAGGTAGCATGTCTGGCGAAGATGGATAGGTGATGTTTCGGTTCAGGACTCTTCTTCTAATGTCATAGAGAGTTGTAACTTTCCAGTCAGCTAAGTCCATATGAAGAAAGACAACATTTCTGTAACATATAAAAGCATACAATGTCTGACAGACAGGAGTGTCCTATACAGTCTGCCCATGGTGGCTGCACTGCCTTGAGTTGGGACATTCACGAACATGTAATCTCCAGGAAACGCCAGAGAAATAAATCCCACAAGGATCTGGAAATTGTCTCTCCTAACTAAAGATCTTAAAATTTCTATCAGAAATACTATAACCCATTCCTGCCTTCCTTATTTATTATGGCAACTAACCCTTTAAAGTAATTTGGAAGACCGAGCAGTAATATCCTTGAGATAACAAAGCTGATTATTTGAAAACTATATTGAGAAGACAGATCAAGTGCTTTGACATCATCTTTGCTTTGCATAAATAAATAGAAACATATCTCTGTAAATACCTGATTATTCTCTTGCCATATTGATTACTCCTTGGTTGCAATGCCATGTCAAACTGAGTCACGCTTCCAGCTTCCTACAAAGGGTTCCCATCAAAGACCTTACCCTAATTTTAGTTGGCTCTTCTGCTGAAGTTGGATGAGCATTGTCGGCTAGTCAAAAACCAAAATCTAATTTGGCTTATTCATTGTCTCTATTAAGGATGAATTGCTTTTAGGCTTTGACTAATTTAAATGTTAGCATTGTCCCTGGGAGTCGATGTGCAATCTTCTTCAGAAAATTGAAAAGCATCACTTTCGCCAAGCTCCTGTTTCATTGTCAAAATTCTCAATCAAAAGTGGCAAGTAAAGCAACACCTGTTACAAAAAAAATTATATTGTGTTTCCTCAATTACCAGTTGGAGGGATATGGGTTCATCCAGTGACAGCTAATTAAAATTGTGCATTTAATGAGATAATTTGCTCATGACTATATTAAGCAATGGAATCAGAAATCTTGTACTTCCTGCTATCTGGAAGAAATGATAAAGACTTCAGTGAATTAGAATGGCACATCAGCAGAAATTGCAAATTGCGTTGTAAATTTTCATAGCCTCAATCGCATTGTCTCCAGATAAATCACCCAACTGAAAAGAAATGTATCTAAGTTCTAAATTACTCCTAGAGTTTGATATCTATGTCCAAGGTAAAGAATTGGTATAATTATGACCCAATGCACTCCCCTTTAAAAGATGTAGCCTGGTTTTTGATGATTCAAGCTACACTCAAAATGTTCTACAGTACCCCATGGATTCAACCATCCTCTTTCAACCATCATCCCCTGTTCCTTCCCAACCAGACCAATCAATTTAAACATGCATTTTGTTTTAGCCTGACTTGACATCATGCTAATAAGCAGATGGCATTCATTTTGACTGGAGGCTATAATGTATCAAATTTACAGCCTTCTCTTTGAAAGCAGCTAGGGTCTCAACTGCTCCATGAACAACAAGTTCTATATTTTATTGACTCGTTGATAATGACAGCTCTTCTGTTTTCATTATTGAATGTATTACTGTCTGATATTTAACATCCCTAGTTTTGGTTTTCTTTTTCAGTCCAATTCTATTATGCATAAATACCAATCTGAGCAATAGAGAGGTGCTGACTGTGTGAAGTTTGTGCATTCTCCTTGTGAATGCATGGATTTCTTCTGGGTGCTCTGGTTTCCTCACACATTCCAAAGATCTGGAGGTATTTATGTTAATTAGTCTTTGTAAATTGGCTTTCCTATGTAGAGACTGAATGTGCAAATGGGATAACATAGAACTAGCATGAACAGGTGATCGATGGTTGCCATGGACTTGGTGGTTTGAGGGCATGTTTCTCTGCTGCATCTTTTAATCAGGCATTCAATCAATTAAGTGTAGTGGTTATGTGGGATGTTGATGGCAGATGAACCCTTAAAAAATCATTGAATGTTTTAAAAATAGAGAAGGAATGCATGTTATGTCAAAATGTACGGCTCAATCATACAGTGCAAGAAAAATGTAAAATCTCTGAAATAAACACAGAAATGCTTGAAATAACAAGACTGGCAGCGTGAATGGGGGAGAGAAACCAAGTTAACCTTTCACGTTGATGAACCTTCATAGAAACATAGAAAATAGGTGCAGAAGTAGGCCATTTGGCCCTTCGAGCCAGCACCGCCATTCAATATGATCATGGCTGATCATCTAAAATCAGTACCCTGTTCCTGCTTTTTTCCAATATCCCTTGATTCCTTTATCCCTAAGAGCTAAATCTAACTCTCTCTTGAAAACATCCAGTGAATTGGCCTCCGTTGCCTTCTCTGTGACAGTTAATTCCATTTCATCAGGTTGTCATCCTGAAATGCTAGTTTTCACCATAGACACTGCCTGATAGTGAGTCAGCACCTGCTTTTTATTTTCTATTTTTGATTGCCAAAATTTCTGATGGCTAATATTCAGGTGATTGCATTAATATTCTGCACGATCACCTTGACAGCTCGCTGTTGACTTATGATGTTTTCCTACTTTGGCATGCAGGATGTCAAGTACTGAAATCACATCAGGCCTGGGCAACAAGCTGCATGCAAGCATCTGATTAAAAAAAAAAAAATTCAATTCCTTGTCACTGTTTATGTGTGGTAAATATATACAGTATATGCCAACCTTCAATATCTCAAGGCAAAGCTATCTCTCATGGACACATAATAAACTATTACCTGTTTTCCCTGAAGGAAAACAACATGCCCATTTTAATTATCTTGGCCACCTTGAATATATGGAAATCCATCTGCTTACATGAATCTCATTCAGCCCTGCTAACTGACTCTCACTAATTGCAAATATATGCAGATGGCAGCCATCAGCTTCCATGAAACCAAGCCAATTTCCAAATTTATCACAGTCTCTTCGTTGTGAAAACCTCCATCCATATTTAGCTGATAAACAACTGCAATGTCACCTCCACGCCTGCAAGATAATGGTTTTAAACTTTCAGCTTGCACTATTATGTTTCCTTATTTAGTAGTAGACCAATTCACAAAAGTTCCTAGAAGGAACAGAGATGAACACGGGATTCTTGCCACAAGCTCATTCCAACCACAACATCCCCCCCCCCTCAAAATACACAAATAAACTTTATTCATAAAATGTACAATTTTACTTCGATGTCATGTGAGTGATTCCGTGAAGAACCCCGTCAGTCCGCATGCGCGTCTGACGCATGGCGCAGCAACCGGCTGGGAGGAGCAGCGTTCCTCCAGCGGTAAGTTTAAAAAAGCCTCAGGTAAGTGTCAAACTTGTTGGAGATCTGCGCTTGTTAAATCTTGTTACAGGAGGGCAAGTCCAAGCATGACAAAATCATTAACAGCACGGCGAGCCATAGCAAAAGTATCTAAAGACCACTGGAGTGCGGGTAGCGGGTGGCCGCCTAGCTCATCTACTGAGTCGCTAGTAATGGGACCAGCGACTACAGACTTAGTGTCTGAGGGCACCGTGGCTGCGCTGGAGTGGCGTAAGGCCACCGGAAAGTCTGTTCTCCCTCAAGAATGGATACCCTAGAATGGATATCCAGAATGGAGCTCCTATTGTAGAGGATGCTCCATCAAGAGTGCCGGCCTCTCCAAGAGCCCGCGTCAGCAGCACCTACAGGGCTGCCTAGTGTCTCCCTCTTGGAGGAGGAGAGCATACTGGGTCAGTACGATTCTGACGCCGAATCTATGGGATTAGCATTGGAGGCTGCCCCACGGGACGAAGGGCACGAGCCAGAGGTCCCATTACTGGCAGCGAGGTTTGCCATCCCAATAGACTCAGGAGAGCCACTGGGGGAAGAGCTGGCTGCCATTATTAATTACTTGGCCTTGCACCAGCTTCAGGAGCTGCCCATGGATACAGCGGCAAAAAAGTATGACACCCCAGTGAATTGTATCCTGCTTAAAGTACCGTCCGTAAACCATGCCATTTGGGACTCATGGGAGTAGGCATCCGGGCGCAGGAGATAAAACTGCAAAGGGTGCTGAAGCTGCTCGCATCTGGCATTACGGATTTTGGGAGATCGTTGGATGGGGGGTACCTGACTGAAGTTCAGCAGGATGCCCTGGCTCGCATGTGCAATATCCACTTTGAAATAAACTGCCTTAGAAAGAGTGCCATCCGCCCCACCACTAACCCGAGGTTTGCTGCCCTGTGTAAGCCTAGCAACATCCAGCCGCCGAAGCTTTTGTTCGGAGAAGATCTTGCAAGGCGCGTAAAGGAGCTAGGCGACAAGGCAAAAACCGTCGGGCTCATCAAGGCGTCAGTGACCAGCAGAACTCTTCAGAGCAGTACCCCTACAAGCGGTTTGCTGAAACTGGGTCCGGGCAAAGACCAAGCCGGCCATTTAATGAGCGCAGTTGGCGCCCTCCAGCAGGAGCACGGGCAAACATGCCATTTCCTTCCAGAACCAGGGGACAAAGAACACCACCAGTAACCATGGAGGGAGGTGGGACTGGTTCTTGTCGAAACATATTGAGTGAGAATTACCTACCAGTTGGGGGGAGGTTACACAGGTTTCTGGAAAAATTGTATAAAATAACATCAAACGTGTTTATACTGCAGAGTATACAAGGGTTTAAAATTGAATTTATTCCCAATCAGTGTCCACCCACCCAGCACAAGTCAGAGCGTGCACTTATTTTCTCACAAAAATGAGAATCTGGAGATTCAAGAAGAAATAGCCAATTTATATTTCAAAGGTGTAATTGATGTAGACAGTGTATCAAATTCGTCAATTTGTATCTTTTTTTTTTTTCCTAGACCAAAGAAAGGTGGGTGTCGGATTATTTTGGATCTGACAGGACTTAATCCGTTTGTGCAGCATAATCATTTTAAAATGGAAACATTTGCTTCCGCCAAGCAATTGATTTCCAGAGGGTGTTATTTGGCATGTATAGA
The DNA here is from genome assembly GCA_035221665.1 of Okamejei kenojei. Classification (NCBI taxonomy): domain Eukaryota; kingdom Metazoa; phylum Chordata; class Chondrichthyes; order Rajiformes; family Rajidae; genus Okamejei; species Okamejei kenojei. The sequence goes on from CM069133.1 coordinate 62,706,779, forward strand.
TCTTCAGGATGCATATTACTCAGTGCCTGTTCATAAAGAGTATCGGAAATATTTAAAATTTAGCTGGATGGGACAATTATGGCAATTTAGAGCACTGCCTAATGGGTCAACCTCAGCCCCTAGATTATTTACAAAGCTGCTAAAACCAGTACTCGGACTACTCCGGGCACATGATATCTTAATAATTGGAAAAAAAACCTGTGACAGTTGAGTTATCAGTTTAATCTGTTAAACTCATGGTTGAGAGGTTGGGGTTCATTATCCACCCAGTTAAATCAAAATTGGTGCTGGTTAACATTATTGGCTATTTGGGATTCACAGTTAATTCAACTCACATGTCTGTGACTCTGCCCAAGGGCAAGAGATTAGATTTAATTGAAGGCTGTATCAAGCTGTTGGAGGAGCAATCACCTTCAATTAAACAGATGGCAAGCTTAATTGGCAAATTGGTAGCTGCCTTTCCAGCTGTCCAATATGGACCTTTGCATTACTAACATTTACAGAGGGCAAAGGTACAGGCACTCAGAATACATGCAGGTCATTTTAAACCCGACCCATGCAATTACCATCTGAAGCCATTGCAGACGTACAGTGGTGCATTAGACACATTTCAAATTGTTCTAGCAAAATCCTGGTGGAAACACCTTCAGTTGTTTTGCAGACTGATGTTAGTGCCCTAGGTTGGGGTGTTACTGATACCAGGTCTAGCTGTGGAGGCAGATGGAATATGCATGAGGCATTTATTCTCCAATCACATGGAATTAATTATTTAGAGATTTTAGGAGCATTTTATGGGCCCAGGGTTTACTGTTCCACTAAGCATCACTTAAATGTTCAGCTTCAGATTGACAACACCATGGTAGTGGTGTATGTTAATCGCATGGGTGGAATCAAGTCGAAATCTTGTGACAGATTGGCTAACCTTATTTGGCACTGGTGCATTAAAAAGAACATCTTGATTTCAGCTGTCTACTTGCCAGGCAGATTCAATATGGTGGCAGATACCAGGTCACACAAATTTAACGACAACACAAAGTGGATGTTGAATCATGATGTATTTAATGAAATTGTTGTTCGGTATGGGATGCCCGATATCGATTTGTTTGCATCCAGACTCAATCACCAGGTACCGAAGTATGTTCCATGGGAACCAGATCCAGGGGCAGTCGCGGTGTATGCGTTCTCGCTACTCTGGTGCGGAATGTTTTTATATGCATTTCCCCCCTTCTGCCTCATTAGTCGGTACTTGACTAAGATCAAGCAGGACTCCACTTTTGGTGGTACCCGACTGGCCTACACAGCCATGGTTCCCTCTTATTTTGGACATCATTATACAACCTATTATGATGGCTCCAAAACGTCATAATCTATTGGTGCACCCTGTGACTGGAGGTCAACACCCGTTGTATGAACGTGTTAATTTGTTAATTTGCAGATTTTAAGAAGGCCACACCTGGGTCTGGGACTATCCAATCAGACTGTAGATGTCATCACATCATCCTGGAGGGATGGTATGAAAAAGCAGTACATCTCTCATGTCAGGAAGTGGGAGGAATTTTGTTTACATGGGAACATTACATAGCACACAGCCTCCATCCCAGATGTGCTTGAATTTCTGACCAAATTTCATTTCGATGAAGGGCAGAACTATAGTGCCAGGAGTGCACTGTCATCGTACCTCTGCTGGAGGTCAGAACTTCAGTCTGTAGGATCTCATCCGTTAATATCCCGATTTATGAAGGGGGGTTTTAAATCTAATCCCCCCAGGCCTAGATATTCCGAAATCTGGGATGTGAGCATGGTACTGACGCTGCTTCGTCAGTGGGGCACAACTACATCCTTGTCTTTGCCAAAGATTACACTAAAGTTGGCTATGCTCATGGCTCTCGTATCAGCGCAAAGGGTTCAGACTTTGCACAAACTGTGGCTGGACAGGATGGTGTCATCAGGGATTGATGTTAATTTTTACATCTATGACCTAATTAAACAAAGCATTCTTCCTGATTCAAGATTGTACTGTCAGCATATCCCACTGATTTACGGCTGTGTGTAGTGGCGCACTTGCGGCGATATATCGAGTTCATGAAGAACCTCAGAGGCTCCGAGGTAGCATTGTTTATTAGCCACAAATAGCCACATATGATAGTGTCAGCTCAGACCATTTCACGATGGCTGAAACAAGTGCTGGGTTGTGCAGGAGTTAATACTGACAATTTCAAATCTCACTCCACCAGGGCAGCATCAACGTCAGCAGTGAGGGCAATGGACGTCCCTCTAGACCATATTCTCGCAGCCGCAGGATGGTCAAATGAATTGACTTTTCAGAGGTTTTATAACAAACCACATTGAATCTGGGGTGTTCGCCCATTCTGTTTTAAGTTCTGTTTCATAGATTCTCCCTGGGAGAGAGGAGACGCTATTGTGTTGTTTTGTTTATTTTGTGAATTAAAGCATTAACATGTTAATCAGTACCATGTTTCAATGTATTGCTCATTGTTCACTCCTCCTGAGTCAACTGATGCAGTGTGAGACGCCTGGATTTGGATCGGCGTGAAATCACAGATATTTGAAATCTTCACGGAATCACTCACGTGACTCTGAAGTAAAATAGTAAGATAAACGAGAACTTACCAGTTTGAAGTATGATCTTTATTTTATGAGGCGTTACGATGAGCGATTACGTGCCCACCGCTCACAACCCTCATATCATGAAGCTCTTCTGGTAGTTCTAGGTTTATAATCTTACTATATTACTTCAATTGTTGTTCTTCTGTGATTTCACACCACTGCTTTGAAGATTGATGCGATGGGCTTCTTCACGTAATCGCTCATTGTAACTCCTCATAAAATAAAGATCAAACTTCAAACTGGTAAGTTCTCATTTAATCTTACTATTATACAACATTGGACATTGCATTGTCTTTATGCACTGCATTGAGCATATTTGCTTTCAACATTTATTTGATATCAATTTGCAATTTATTTTTTACTGCCAATTATTCCATCTGCAATAAATTTAGCAGGTTGATGTTTAAGGCCTTCTGTTTTCATATGTAGGAGGGCTGTATACTAAGGGCTGTTCCCCCAGACCATTGGTGTCTACTGCACTAAACATCATTTCTCCATCATCTTGGTGCATGCTTTTGGAGGGAAGTGTGTGTTTGGCCTGTACCCTGAATCTGCTTCTCACTTGGAGTCCAGTCTCATGGAGCAAGTCCAATAGAGCAGTCATGAGACTGTCAAAGAAGGTAGTTTAGTCAATGCTTTAACAGTAGATACTGGGAAATTCTCTGAGAGGACCAAAGCATTACACTTATTCCCAGCACTTACAGTCCTTTATTGTCTGCAATTCTATGGCTACAAGTGAATTCTACATTTTTGAAATAATTCATCAGTGCATCCTTGTAATATTTCCTTCTTTTATTTCTGTTTGTATTGTTGCTCACATCTAGGACCTCGCTTCCTGTTGCTTAGAAAACCATTTATCCTAATTGTCCTGCAAATGGGTGTCACACATGCCTCCTCTTATAGTGTAGTCAGTTTTACTACTCACAGCTTGGTTTACAACATTCTATGATTATCTTTACTCCAGCTAGCTATACCTTGCAGTCTAAACACTTCCTAAATATATTTATTGCCACTCCTATCATGACATTTAAGTTATATCTTACATTTAAGATATATCTTATTCATAAATACATTGAAATATATATATAAATATATATATATATATCTATATTACTAAAAGTCTGATCTTGACCACTTTTGGCTCGCTGTGGTGTGATTTCTAAGAGACGCCGCCACCTATGCCCGTCATTTTTGGCCACCTCGCTCAGAGCACCCCTCCGCCTTCCTGGACCAGAGGATTTTTCCCATCGATGAAAAATCAGAGAGATATTAATGCTTTTTTTTATTGCCATTCTTTCTGCTGCCCCTGCTGGAGGGAGGGGGAGGGACTATAAAACCAGCAAGTGGTGTGCCTCACTCAGTCTCTGCAAGATGGAGGAAGCCAGAGAGGATGTCTCTCTGAGCTCTGAATAGCACTGAACACATAAGTTCATAATTTCTTAAGCTCATAAGTTCATGTTCATTTATTGTCACATATACCAATTGGTGTAGTGAAATTCACTGGCCAGGTCAGTCATACAATTAAAAAAAGCAACAGACTCAAAAAACATATTTTAACATAAACATCCATCATAGTGACTCCTACACATTCCTCACTGTGATGGAAGGCGAAAATAAAGTTCCAAGTCCTTCCCTTGTTGTTCTTCCTTGGTTGGAGGCATCGCGCCCCCGTTGATGGGACGGTCTTGAGTCCCGTAGCCGGCGTTTGGGCCCTCCGCATCAAGGGTTGTCAACTCCCCCGCGCCGGACGATCGAACCTCGCGGTGGGGCTGGCCGAACCTTCTGCGGCATTGGAGCTCTCGACTTGCCTCTCCTGAGACTGTGAGCCCTTGATGGTAAGGCCGCAGTCTGCAAGGGATCCACTCTGATGATAAGTCCCTGCCCCGTGGTGGGGCTCACGACAGTCCAAGGCGGCTTCCAGCTCCAACGACGGTAGGCCGCAGAGCCCGGAGAATGTGATCCAAAAATCGATCACATCTCAGGGATGGTACGAACCTGACCCCCGACCCCCACCCCCCCTTCCCCCATCATAAAACAAACGGAGGAACATTAAAACAAACTTTAACAAATGCTATAAATAACAAAAAGGATGAAAAAAACAAACAGACTGCAGGCAGGGCTGCCATCTCCCGCCTCCGGTGCCCCCCCCCCCCCCCCCCATGTCTACTCAACCGTGAGTGCCCTTAATGTGGTTCTAAAATGCTTGCAGAAAGTGTCTCTATTTGATCTAAAATGCTTGCAAAAAGTGTCTGTTGGTTCAACAATGCTTGAAAAAAGTGTCTGTTGGTTCTAAAATGCTTGCAAAAAGTCTCTATTGGTTCTAAAATGCTTGCAAAAAGCATCTCTATTGGTTCTAAAATGCTGACTGAGCTGCCAGCCCAAGAATCCATTCGGCCCACAACTAGCCCTCTGGAAACCAGTCCCTTTGACCCACAACACACATACTTGCGCTGCAGAAACCCCCCCACTTGCCAGCAATATTGGAATTGGTGGAGAGGTGGAATATTGCATTGGGGGACCAGCCCTCCCATGTGAAGCTGGGACCCAACGGGTCCCACTTAGTCTAGTATATATATATAAAACAACTGAATATATTCACAGCAATGGCATCCTTGTTTTATCCCGAAGCATTGAATTAGTGTAATGTGTAGAGGCTGTTACACTGGAACCAGTAGGTACTTTTCAATGACAACAGGACCTGTTATTGTGGGCTTTCCCCGTACTCCAGCACCTTTGGATATGTCAAAAGGCAACATTCTGTCACAGACATTTCTTTATGCTGGAAGATTCTTTGGCAAAAACAAATTTACAAGGATATGGATGACCATCTCATCTTCACTGCAGCCACCTCGATGGCAGTGTGTGGTGGGATTGAAACTCTGGCTGTGTCTGAAAGTTCTGAGAGGGAGCACAGTGCTTACTTAAGAGTTTAGGTGATGCGGTATTCAAATAATTGATATTGAGAGTGTGCGCCTGAGAACAGTATCCACTGTCCTCTTTGCCTGCAAGGTCTCCAGGACATTCCATGTGGATTGCTACATAACTGGTTTGCTTCCAAAGGTATTTGTCCGCAGAAACATTTCTATAAAGGAAAGGTGTTGTGAATAGTCCAACTGAATGGCATATTCCATGAAAACGGGATCAGGCCCATCTTTCACAGAACATCAGCACATGTTGACACCTAGTAATTCCAGACCCAGAAAGTAAACTCAGCTGGAAAAAAGAGAGACACATGGAACTGAAGGAGCTGGAATCTTAAAGTGCCAGAGTAACTCAGCAAGTCAAGCAGCGTCTCTGGAGAGAATGGGCAGGCAATGTTTTAGGTCATGACTCTCCTTCAGACTGAAGTAGGGTCCAAACCCAAAATGTACTAACATTCCTATGGGCATGATCCATTTTGTATCTCTGGACGAAATGGAAGATGAATGAAAGTCATCAAAAATGGCACCAGAGCAGCATACAGGGCAAATCTGTGTCACTGAGACAGCTTGACAATGACTCTTCTCTGTCACTGAGAGGGCGTTCCCCCACTTTCACATCCCCAACTTATGTATCTCATTGGCTATTCTCTGCAACCAATTTTTTCCATGCACACCGATGGTTCCAAATCTAAAGCTAGATTTCCAGCATTTTCAAGTATTGGACCTGCAAAAAAAAAAAGCATTTGGGGAACTCAGTGAGTCAGGCAGCTTCTGTGAAGGAAATACCCAGACAATATTCTTGGATTGGGTCCCTTCTTCAGATTGATGGGGTAGGGTGGAGAAAACTGACAAAGAGAGGATCAGTTGGAACAATTATAAAAGTCAGAGGCTTGCTTTTGTTGCGATTGACTCTGGCCCTTGAGACCTGTTGAAACTGGTCACAGATGTCGATGAGTCTGTGGAATGAGATTGGACCCAAGCAGAAGAAGATGGCATCGTTTATGATCAGAGAGGCTTTGATGTGAATAATCTCATTGTTATGCCTGTATTTTTCATGATCGACTCAGCAAAAGGTTTACTATATTGCAGGTAAAGAAGAAAGAAAGAACAGAAGAAAAACACAAAATGCTGGAGCATCTCAGAAACTTTAGTCACCAGTACACATTTACAGTACATTTCACAGGATGAAGGTTCGTCCATTCCTCTTTGTTTTTGCCCATAACATACCAGGAAGTTAGATAGTGGGGAATGAGCCAAATCAGCATTTGGTCATATAATTCTCACTAAATAAGAAGATTCAACAATAGTAAATGTAATACATAGGACCATCACATTCTTGACCAATGTCCTTTGGACATCCCATTCCCAATGAGAGTGATTAATGGCAACATGCAATAATCTCTACATCCCAGATGAATTAGACCTTTGTGCTCTTCCCATACCTGCAGAGGAATTTGTTTAAAATGGAAACATTGGGCTACATTATAATTTTGCTAGTGCTACAATTGGAGTTGTGCTTACACATAAATAAAATAATAGCATACTTCAGTTAGAGATAGAGTTAACCTTTCAGGTAAGAAATGATCCTGCCCAGCTTGCTGAATACATATATAGTTTTAGGTAGATTGAATGATACAGCATGGAAACAAGCACTTTGCCCCACTGAGTCCACACCGACATGTTCTTACTCCCTTCACTCACCACTCTCTACACATCAGGGACCAATTTACAGGGGCTAATTTACAGGGGCTAATTAGCCTTGAAACCTGCATATATTTCAAATGAGAGGGGATACTATGGCATCAGGGATTTAAAAAAAAAAAACTGTCATAGGGATAAAGCACAAACTCCACTCAAACAGGACCCGAGGTCAGGATCAAACTTTGCTCTCTGGATCAGTGAGGCAGCAGTTCTATCAGTTACAACACCATACTGCCCAGTTTCAGCTTTTCAGCAGTTATACCAATCGTATCATTTGTAGCTTCTTGGCATTAATTTAGTAATTGAGCTTCCAGAGAAACAAATAATTGGCTGCAAGCATGCTGCTGTCAAGTAGCCCTGGTTCTGAATCTGCAAGATTCCATCTATAGCCAAGATAAATCTAAGTTAAGATTTGATCTGCAAGTCTGGGCAGACAACTGATATCTCCTCATCTCAGTCCTAACTAACCATCATCTTTTCCTGAGACTCCATCCTTATAAATAGCCTCTTGTATCCATCCTGCCAATCCAATTATGCTCAGTTACTGCTTAAAAGACAAGCAAGCATCTTTTTTACAATCTACGCAGTACAGCTTACATTGGCTGCTATATCTTGTCAAATATTTATTACAATCATCATCTGCATCACAACTAGCACATCTGTCAGCACGTTTTCTGCTTAATTGATGAATGTTTAAATCTATTTTTGTTTGTTCTTTCTAATTAGTTATTTTTACTCTTGTCATGCTGCAATTAGACTGCACAATATCTTCTCCTTGATCATCTCTGACCAAATGAAAAATTGAATTGGAAATATTAATCCTAAGAAATATTTTAAGTTGGAGCATTCTTTTGCAGAAGTGGTGGAGGCACTGGGACATTTAATGCAAGTTCAGATTTAATGCAAATGCATGTTTTCGCACTGTGAGTGATTAACATTTCTTTGGCAGACCCTAGGATCAAGGATGGCCTGTTTCCACTACATCTCTGTTGGGTTTGAGGTGGTAACTCCATTTGCTTTCAGAGATGGGCAGGAGTGACCTGATGGAGTGGGTGCATAGCACGTGAGGAGTTCATTCATTTCTCCATTATGCAGGATCTCAGAGAGTTTTGATGCATGGATTCAAGATTCTCAATAGCAAATAGAACCCTCCTTCACTTTCAGCAGACATGGACCTGGATTCCCAAGTTTTGATGAGCACACCTTGCACCATTTCATCTGCCAGGCGCCCATGACAGAGCTTGGAGTAGAATGTCTATTTCAGGAGTGAGTTGCTGGACACACAAATTTTGTCAACCATGATTTAAGTTTCTTACAACCACATTGAGCAGGTTTGATTGTGCTCATCTTTCCCAAATGATTGGACACTTTATCATTGATGACTGACTTTAATATCTTGCCAATATAATATGTCAAAGTAACTGACATATTTTCCCACCTTCTATCTTTTTCCCCTTTTGAACAACCTACTCATATTAGATATTTTCTCATATTTTCCTGGAATTTAGCGAGGTTGGAAATCTATCTTTACAGCATTTCCATTAAAACCAAAGCTGACAGGTGACAGTTGCAGTTGACACTAAAGTGCTAAAGTGGGTAGTATTGTAGAAAGAGAAGATGGTTATCAAAAAATACACAGGATCTTGATCAGTTGGGCAAGTGGGCAGAAGAATAGAAACATAGAAAATAGGTGCAGGAGGAGGCCATTCGGCCCTTCGAGCCAGCACCGCCATTCATTGTGGTCATGGCTGATCGACCCAATCATTAACCCGTGCCTGCCTTCTCCCCATATCCATTAATTCCACTAACCCCTACATGGTTAATGTAGTTTAATGCAGATGATTGCAAGATATTGCATTCTAGGAAGTCGGACCAGGGCAGGAGCTTGACAGCAAATGAGAGGTACACAATTCCTTGAAAATGGCATTGCAGATAGTTAGGGTGGTCAAGAAGGCTTTTGACACATTGGCCTTCATCAGTTAGGATATTGAGGTGGAGGTTTGAACGTCATGGTACAGTTTTACAAGATGCTGGTGAGACCATATTTGAAGTATGGTGTTCAGTTTTCATCACCCTGCTATAGGAAAAACATTGCTAAGCTGAAAACAGTGCAGAGAAGAATCATGAGGATGTTGACAAGACATGCGAGCCTGAGATATAATGAGAGATTGGCAGGCTATGACTATATTCTTTTGAGCGCAGGAAGATGAGGGGTGATCCTATATACAGAAATAATATCATGAGGAAAATAGATAGGGTAGATTATTTTACCCAGAGGGAAATCAAGAATCAGAGATCATAGATTTTTTTTGTTTCATTTTTTTAGAAGCAGTTGTTCAAGAATAAAACATTCGGCATGTAAAATTATACAAATATTGTACAGCAATTTTGACCTTTTAACCTGAAAATGAAAGAAAATAAGAGAGAAAGAAAAGAGAGAAAAAGTGAAAAGTGAAAAAATAAAACCCCAAGCCAACCAAAGTAGTGTGGCCAAAGAGTGAATAAAGATATAAGAGAGGAAAAGAAAAAAAGAAGAAAGAAAAAAAAAGAAAGGGAAAAAAAAGAAAATAAGTGGAGATATACCTGCCCCTCGCCCCTCGCCCACCTCAACCGACCCATAGTTGGATTAAATCCAAATTTGTGTTGCGCCATACTATCCTTGTAAGAATTCGGTAAAGGGTGTCCATGTCTTGAAAAATTGATCTGGTTTTTCTGCCAAGACAAGCCTAATATTTTCCAGATGTGATCCATATTTCTACAGTTGGGACTAATGTATGTTTCCAAAATTTAAGTATTCGTTTTTTTGCCGTTATCAGGCTATAATTAAGGAAATGTCTGTCAAATAATGTTAGCACAGAACAGGCTTCTGACGTACCTAGAGTAATCAATTCTGTGTTGGGATCCAATTTTATTTGGATACCCCGATCATAGATTCAAGGTGGGTGAAGAAAGATTTAATAGGAACCAGAGGGGGCAACTACACAGGGTGTGGTAGGTTTATGGAACATGTTGTCAGAGAAGGTAGATGAGACAGGTACTATAACAACATTTAAAAGACATTTAGACAGGTACATGAATCGGAAAGGTTGTGAGGGATATGGGGCAAATGCAGGCAGGTGGATCTAGTGCAGGATGGGATGGCGCTAGTCAGCATGGCGCTAGTCAGAGCAGTTCCCGCACTGCTCTGCAAGGTAAGTCAGTTTTCTTTTGACCGTTCTATACCGGGCCCCCCAAAAAAGTAGCTCCACTGGAGGCAGCATAGGTTATATTTTCGCTGCAGTCTCCAACATGAGCAAGCGGCTGAAGTTGTAGGGCTTCATGCGGTTGTTGCCGTTAGTCTGCACGGCAGAGGACGACCCAGTTCAGAGACCGATAGGCTCGTTAAAAGCTGGGTTTATGGCTGTGGCCATTATAGTCTTCAGCAGACAGCCCTAATAATAGAGGCTGACGGCATCAAGAGCTCCACTCGGGAGCAGGCAACCAGAGTTAGAAATTCAGGAGCTTATATTCACAAATTCACAGATTTCCAGCAGCAGGAGAGTTTTAAAAATACCGCTTAGGTAAATTCAGCCTGCTGTAGCACCAAACTATTTTAACTGAGTTGCTGCTACACCTATGCTGTAGCACTTATAGTGTATTATTTTAATTGGACGGTTATAATAGAGTTGGCATTTATAACAGTTGCCACAGGGTCACGTTTGTGACTATCATAGCCGATAGCATTCTATGAGCTGTAAACTCCACACAGATCTATCTGTGGTCAGGATTGAAGCCAGGTCTCTGGTGCTGTGAACCCAGGTCTCTGGCATCAGCTCTACCAGCTGCACCATTGTGCTGGTATCCTTTGGTTTATAATATCAGTTCAGGTTTTATTCTTGGCAATATCATAAATATGTATTATCATGCCTATTTAATTTATGTTTTAAAAGAGAAAAATTACAAGGAACATTTATTATCACTTACACCAATAAAAAGCTGTAGTGGAATTGGACCTGCCATAGCAGTCCAGAGCCGCTGGCTTGGGAAGCCTTGTTTGAGCTGTGCCTATCAGTCACCTGTGGGAGCTACACCTGGTGGCATCATGATAAATTCCGCTCATTAGAGGGGACTGTGGAAGATTCCTTTCCAAAAGACGCAACTTTATGCATATCAATAAAGTGATCAAATCACTGATTTAATAGGGATAGGTGCTATACGAGTCACAGTGACCAGAGAAGCACTGCTTCATCATCTATGAGACTATGAGAGGTTATCAGACTGGGCAATAGAATTAAGTAGTTGAAGTTTTTCCTCAACATATGGTTTATTTCTCCTCAGTTAGCAGTTACTGGTTCATTGGAATCTTCATTGCCATTTTCTCTGGGACAGGTAGTAACCAGCAGGAAGCTTGTCTGGCATATATTATAATTTTATCTGACCTGCAGGTTCATGTTGTGAATCAACAATGTATTCATAATAATCCATAGGTTCTCAATACCATTATTCCTGATTGAGTGGTGCGTCTCTGGAGTTATGCACTGGAGATTTAGACATGTGGTCTCAGTCAAAGGTCTGCGAGGTAATTCTTGATTCAGCTTTGTATTATACTAATCTCCACTCTGAAGGGAAACGCTACGTATTAATCGTGGCTCTTAGTCAAGAGTTGTCAAGGAACTAGTTCTCCCACATCTAAGGGAAACTGTGGTTCAGCTCCAGTCATTAGCTGCTGATTATATTATCAGTGATATGTATGAATAGCTAGATATGCATCTTCCGCGGGTAGGGGAGCCCCACAAAATTTCCGTCCGTAGGATCTATGGAGGAACAGCGGTTCCAAGTACATTCAGTCACAACTTATCCGAGGATGTGTGCTCTGGCCAAGGACTAGAGGGGTATATTTCTCAAGATTACAGAAATATGGTGCAGGCCAAATCGGGTTAGCATTCGGCTAATCAAATTGTGGGTTTACTTACCCAGTTTAAGATGGATGATTGGGTGTCTGCAATTTAACTAACTCAGAGAATAGGAAGATTAAATGAGAATTTACCAGTTTGAAGTTTGATTTTTATTTTATGAGGAGTTACGATGAGGGATTAAGTGAAGAAGCCCGCCAGCCCACATGCGTGTCAACCTTCAAAGCAGCGGTGTGAAATCACAGAAACCCAGTTGCTGAACTGATTATAGGAAGATTCGAGAAAACTAGAATTACCAGCTGACTTTATGAGAAGGGTTGGGAGCGGAGGGCACGTAATCCCTCATCGTAACTCCTCATAAAATAAAGATCAAACTTGAAACTGGTAAGTTCTCATTTAATCTTCCTGTTTTACTTCGGAGTCACGTGAGTGACTACGTGAAGATTTCAAAGCTCTGTGATTTCATGCCGTGAACACGAGTCCATGCCACACACTGCATTAGTTGTCCAGAAATGATTGAAAAGATAACGCATTCAGACATGACATAGATTTAAAACATGCTGATGCAAATGATAATAGCGATCCCTACATCCGGGAGAGCAAAGTATTGAACAGAACTTAAAATTGAGTTGGGAAACGAACCCGGCCAGGCAATTGGTTTATTATAAAAGGTTTGGAAAGCCCGCTCATTCGACCATCCTGCTGTCGCTAGGATGCGGTCCAGCGGAACCCCCATGAACCTCGCTGCTGATGTTGTTGCAGCCCTGATGGAGTGAGATTTGAAATATCAGAGTTCACTCCTGCACAAGCCAATACATGTCTTAACCATCTGGAGATGGTCCGCACTGAAACCCTCTTGTGTGGTTTTGTGTGGCTAATGAACATTGCCAGCTCAGTGCCTCTAAGGTTCTTGTAGCCTTAAAATATTGATGAATATGTGTGACAACACACAATCTATGGTCCATAGGATATGCCAGAATTCCAGCTTTAGGCAACAAGCTGATTGTATAGAACGTAATTTGTAGTTAGATATAACCATTCTGTCCAACCGTAGCTTATGCAACGACTGGACGCGTTGCGCTGAAACTTGCGCCATGAGCATAACTACCTTATACATGAGCCAGGCCAACGATAAGGATGTAGTGTTAACACAATGTTAACATCCCATACTTCCGTGTACCTGGGCCTGGGAGAGTTTGTATTAAAGATACCCTCCATGAATCTGGATATCAGAGGGTGAGACCCGACAGAGTGGTGTCCCGATCCCAGCAACAAATATGCTGACAAGGCACTTTTGGCACAGTCAATGGCATTATAACTTAATCTTTGTCAAAGAATAATTTTGAAAGAAAGTCCAAAACGTCAGTTATCCGTGCCGTATTATACGTTATATTAGAATTTAAAAAAAAACACTTCCCATCTCCTGATATAGGAAATGTACTGCTTCTTGGTGCTATTTCTGCAAGCTGCTGTGATCACGTCCATGGTTCAGTCTGACATCCCGAGCCTCAGTGTTTAAGAAGGAACTGCAAATGCTGGAAAGTCGAAGTTACATAAAAATGCTAGAGAAACTCAGCGGGTGCAGCAGCATCTATGGAGCGAAGGAAATAGGCAAGATTTCGGGTCGAAACCCTTCTTCGCAAATGTCCTAATTCTTCAGGGAATCGGGGTTCCTCTCCCCTACTATAGATGAGGCTCGCACCAGGTTCTCCTCCATACCCTGTAACCCTGCTCTCTCTCCCCACCTCCCCACTGGCAACAAGGGCAGAGTCCCCCTGGTCCTCACCTTTCACCCCACTAGCCGGCACATACAACAAATAGTCCTCCATCAGTTTCGCCACCTCCAACATGACCCCGTCACTTGCCACATCTCCCCATCTCCCCCCCCCTGTCTGCCTTCCACAAAAACCGCTCCCTCCGTAACTCCCTTGTCAATTCTTCCCTTCCCTCCCACTCCACTCCTTCCCCTGGGCACTTTCCCTTGCAACCGCAAGATATGCTACACTTGTCGCTTTACCTCCCCCCTTGACTCCATTCAAGGACCCAAGCAGTCGTTCCAGGTGCGACAGAGGTTCACCTGCACCTCCTCCAATCTCATCTATTGCATCTGCTGCTCTAGATATCAGCTGATCTATATCGGTGAGACCAAGCGTAGGCTTGGCGATCGTTTTGTCAAAACAACTCCGCTCGCTCTGCATTAGCCAACCTTCAACTCTTTAACCCTTCAGCACTTCAACTCCCCCTCCCATTCTGTATCCAACCTCTCTGTCCTGGGCCTCCTCCAGGCCAGAGTGAGCAACACCGGAAATTGGAGGAACAGCACCTCATATTCCGCTTGTGGAGTCTGCATCCTGGTGGCATGTATATCGATTTCTCACAGTTCTGTTAACCCTTGCTGTCTCCTCCCCTTCCTACCTCTCCCTCAGCCCTCGGCATCCTCCTCCTTCTTTTTCCTTTCTTCTCCCTGCCTCCCGCCACCCCCATCAGTCTGAAGAAGGGTTTTGGCACGAAACGTTGCCTATTTCCTTCGCTCCATAGATGTTGCTGCACCCGCTGAGTTTCTCCAGCAATTTTATGTAACGGAGCCTCAGGAGAGGTGTTTTTAGAGTCTGCAAAGCAATAAATTTATTCTATATGCAGAGGGTAGACTTCCCGAGTCATGGGATGAAGCAGCAAATATCTGTGTTTTAGAAATACCCATATAAGGTTCTATTATCATTCCCAACATCAGCGGGAACGATGGCTGCGTAGGCCAGTCAGGCACTATCAAAATGCCTGAAACGGAATCTTGCTGGATTATTTGCAAGACCCGACTGATGAGGCAAATTGGAGGAAAGGCATAAAAGCACATTCCTCCCCAGTGTAGCGAGAATGCATCCATCGCTACTGCCCCTCCGGTGTTCCATACCGAGCAACAATGTCGGTAAATACAGGAGCAGGGAGGTTCTACTTCAGTTGTACAGGGTCTTGGTGAGACCACACCTGGAGTATTGCGTGCAGTTTTGGTCTCCAAATCTGAGGAAGGACATTATTGCCATAGAGGGAGTGCAGAGAAGGTTCACCAGACTGATTCCTGGGATGTCAGGACTGTCTTATGAAGAAAGACTGGATAGACTCGGTTTATACTCTCTGGAATTTAGGAGATTAAGAGGGGATCTTATAGAAACTTACAAAATTCTTAAGGGGTTGGACAGGCTAGATGCAGGAAGATTGTTCCCGATGTTGGGGAAGTCCAGGACAAGGGGTCACAGCTTAAGGATAAGGGGGAAATCCTTTAAGACCGAGATGACAAAGACTTTTTTCACACAGAGAGTGGTGAGTCTCTGGAACTCTCTGCCACAGAGGGTAGTTGAGGCCAGTTCATTGGCTATATTTAAGAGTGAGTTGGATGTGGCCCTTGTGGCTAAGGGGATTAGAGGGTATGGAGAGAAGGCAGGTACGGGATACTGAGTTGGATGATCAGCCATGATCATATTGAATGGTGGTGCAGGCTCGAAGGGCTGAATGACCTACTCCTGCACCTAATTTCTATGTTTCTATGTTTCTATAATGATCCAACATCCATTCTGTGTTGTCATTGAGTTTGCGTGGCCTGGTGTCCGCCACAATGTTAAACCTAACCGGCAAGTAGGTAGCTGAAATCCAAATGTTTTTCACCATACACCAATGCCAAATAGGTTAGCTAAATTATATCAGGATACAGACTTGATTCCACCCATGTGATTAATATATACCATCGCTGTAGTGTTATCAATCTGTAATTAAAACATGCAGAGTATGCATATTCCCATAATAAGATTGTAACCCACATTTTTGCCCGCAGCATCTACAGGTAGTTGATACCATGTAACTGAAGAATTTGATAACTCATGCACATCCCATCTGCCACCGCCACTAGGAATGGTATAAGTAGCTCCTCATCCTTGAGCACTAGCATCAGTTTGTAATATAACTGGAGTTTTACTGACCAAATATTACTGGAGAAATGTCAAATATTGAACGTCCACCATTGTAATTCTGATACAGATTCAGCTGGTAAAAGCATAGGTCTGTTAAAATGACCTAAATGGTATTTGAGTGCTTGTTCCTTTGCACATTGTAAATTCTGATAATGCAAAGGACCAAATTGTGCAGCTGGAAAAACAGCCACTAATTTGCCAATGACATTAGTCACCTGTCGAATAGATGGCTGTTTCATAACAACAAGATTGTTACAGGCTTCAATTGATTCTAATCTCTTGCCCCAGGGCAGAGACACAGACATATTAATAGAGTTAATGGTAAACCCCAAATAATTAATAACTCTAGTTGGTGTCAACTAGAATTTAACTGGATGGACAAGAAACCCCAACTTCTCAAATATGAGTTTTGTGTCTGAAAACAGCCAATTTAGCCAGTTTCAGCATTTTTCCTATGATGAGAAAATCATCCACATATGTCATGACAATGTATTTTGAGCTCTAAGTGGTCCAAGCACCGGCTTTAATAATTTGGTAAATAACCTGGGCTGAAGTTGACCGATCACGCAATGCTTTAAACTGCCACAGTTGCCCCATCCAGCTAAATTTCAAATATATCCGGTGATCCCTCTGAATGGCACTGAATAGTATGCATCTTTGAGATGCATGCCATAAAGCATCCTTTGGAAATCAGTTGGTTCGCAGTAACAAAGTTTTCCATTTTGAAACGTCTATACTGCACATAAGAGTTAGTTGTGTTAAATCAAGGATGATCCGACATCCTCCATCTTAATTTTGGAGGCGCAAGGTGTCGTCGTCGGAACGGTGAAGCTTTGCTCATCGTGGGTGCTTTAATTAACCCAACAGCTTTTGCTTCCTCATCTAGAACTTTTACGTGTTTAGATATCTGCTTGTATATCCAGACCTTTTTGTTTGGAAAATTCAACTTGGAACCCTTGAATACTGTGCAGTATAAACTATATGATGTTATCCTTTTATTTTATGAACAAATTTTATGTTATCCATTGCCATTCGTGCAAAACCCAAGTGTAATCTATCACCAACTTGTAACTGGTCCACACACCCCATGTTTCGGAAAGTACCAGACCCACCTACCTCCATGGTTACCGGTGGTCTTATGATAAGCCCAAAGGCTCCTGATGCAGGTTCTATTTCCGTCTTCAAAATTTGGAGGGTAGGACTGCTGGGGTGTGTGGGTTGCGCATTTTCCCTGAGGGCCGGCTTGGACTCAAAGACCTCTGCCCAGAGAATTGGCCTTCGAGCTGCCACCAGCTTCAGTAAACCGCTTACTGCCGATGGAAGCGTAGGGGTGTTGTCGCCGAAACGGTGAAGCTTTGCTTGTCGTTAGTACCTTGATTAGTCCGACAGCTTTTGCTTCCTCATCCAGGTCTTTTACCTGTTTGGGTAGGTCTTCCCCGAAGAGAAGATTCGGCGGCTGGACATTGCTGGCCTTGCTTAAGCCTGCAAATTTGGAATTTAAGGCAGGTCTGATGGCATTCTTCTGAAAGCAGTTCATTTCGAAGTGTGCATTGCACATCAACGTTAGGGCATCCTGCTGGACGTCCGATAAGGACCCGTCATCCACAAATCTGGAAAAGCCGAGATGCCCGCGGCCAGTAATTTTTTTAATTTGTTGGAGTTTCACTTCCTGGGTTGACGCCCCCTCTAATGTTGCCCCAGAGAGCGCTGTTCACTGCCGGCACTTTCAGGAATGCACAATTTACAGGTGTATAGTATTCTGCAGCCGTCCCCTGTTCCTGTAGTGACGTGAGGTTGCTGATGCTGGAACCCAACTCTGCTTGCAGCAGCTCCTTTGTTTGCGAGGGTATCGCAAACCTTGATGCCACAACAGACAATTCTTGAACCCCACGCATGTATTCTAGTATGTTCCACAGACATACTTCCGAATTCGGTGTCAGTCATACACTGACCCTGGCACTCCCCTCCACAGAGAGGGAGATTTTTAAGCAGCCTTGAAATAGGCGCTGTAGCAGGCCCCTGAGGAGACCTGCTCTGATATGGCACAGTTTCACGGAGCATATAATGTTGGAGCATCCTCTGTGGGATGAATGCCCGAGGACGCTATCCATCTGAAGTCGCTGACCGCACTTTCAGTGACTCGGGTAGCGAACCCGACGGCCGCTGGCTACCCGCACTCCATAGCCGGTTTCCCCGCGGCCCATCTGGATTTCACCCTGGACATCCTTATCCGCAGAAAACTCTGTAAAAGAGATTTTCCCCCAACCAAAATACAACCTGGGAATAAGTTTAAAACTTACCTGCAGGCATTTGCAATTTACCGCTGGAGGAGCGATGTTCCTCCCAGCCAGTCGTGGCGCCATGCATAGACGTATTGACGCGCGTGCGGGCTGGCGGGCTTCTTCATGTAGTCACTCACGTGACCCCGAAGTAAAATCGATCTTGTAGTTGCAACTCTTATTTATTCTTTCACGTGTTATGGCTGGGTCAGTCTGTATTCTCGGCCAGCTAGCTCTGCATGATTGTATGAGAAGCTTGTGAGCAACATATGAGAGTCAATTCTATACGGAAGTAACAAAGGTTGTGTAGCTTCCAGTTTGAGCCTCGAGAAACTTTGTGGGGCAGCACAATTGACAGTTCCTGTGCTGCTTTATCATTTCTGCAATACCATAACTGGGACATAAATGATTGGTTCTTCACCCACTGTTCTCTAATGTTATGCAGGGTGTCTTTTGTTTGACCACTCTAATAGCCTACACTCATGGTAGTGTGCGATGTATATCAGTAATTTGTTATGAAATATTCCTCAAAATTTTCCTAATGGGGCCAGTATCTTGAGATGATTGGGTAGTTTGTTATAGAAATAATTTCATAAGCAAATGAGCTGGATTGTGTGCATTTGAGGTTAACAGCATACCCACCACAGCAGAGATCAGGGATTAGCTATACAAGTGCACTCAGCCACTAGTGTCTATAATATGGAAGATAGTTATTTTCTTTCAATACTCTCAAAATATTGCTGATGGCTCATTAGCAGCTAGTACAATGGGTTACCCTTTCATCATACAGCATGAGGTTTACATAATGCAGTTTAATAAATTATAAAATTTGGTGGAATATGTCTGGATGTTTGCAGATAGAATTATGCACATTGTTGCATAAGTTATTGTCTAACTCAACAGTCTATTGGGGCTACAGGCCAGTTTAGAGCAATGGCCATGTATGCAAGTTATCATTGTGATATTAATAACTCTTGTTTTCCTGCCATTAATGGTTTATCTGTTTTGGTGTTTCACACACAGATTGTGTCACAGTATGAAACCACAGAGCTTTGAAATCTTCACGTAGTCACTCACGTGACTTTGAAATCATATAGAAAGATTAAATGAGAACTTACCAGTTTGAAGTTTGATCTTTATTTTATGAGCAGTTCCGATGAGGGATGACGTACCCTCTACTCCCAACCCTATTCTCATAAAGATCATTCGGTAGTTCTAGCCTTCAATCTTTCTATAGCTTAGGTCAGCAACTATTCTGTGGGTACATACAGCTACTTTGAAGATTGACGCGCATGCGGTCTGGCGGGTCTCTTCACGTAATCCCTCACCGCAACGTCTCATAAAATAAAGATCAAACTTCAAACTGGTAAGTTCTCATTTAATCTTTCTATTTTACAGGATTTTTCTGTGAAGCGTTAACGTTAGAGAGCAGGATTACTCAGTGGGGTCAGATTAGTAAAGGCCCATCCACATGTCAGCTTCAGTGACTGGATCAATGATGCCTTGGAGCATAGCTCAGCATTTCCAAAAACAAGTCTCATCTGCATTCTGCAGTTTGATTACGGAGGGATATATCTCATGGTTCAAGAGCATACTCACCACAGGTTGAATAGTTTCCAATCCATTCTGAGGATTAGCTTCACTCCCCTTCAAGGTTTGCTGGAGATTAAGTAAAATAGTGAGGAAGATTGAAAAAATGTCAGGAAAATGGAACAACCGTGTTTGTCTTCATTGAGATAATGTCTGGTGTAGATCCATAGGCCAGGATCATAGCTTGCATTGTGTTATGAAGCAAACATAAGATAATGATCTGAACCTTAGGAATATTCATTCTAACCTAGCCTAGCAACCTCCATTCCCATTCTATCTTATGACATCTTAAAGTATTGTTTTTTTTCTTATAACTAAGATACACATTATTAAATAAGTGGATGGAAACTGTGGCATTGTGGATGATGCCAGGTTCAGCAATGACCACAATGAGCCCAGGAAAGTCCAGGTCCGCATGGGGGTGCAGTCTCCTGCCGTCAGGGCACATGTGTGGTGGTTGTGACATTCTCAGGCTTTTCCCAGCACCTCAGTTCTGGCCATGAAGGAGGAGGCATTGTAATCTTCAGGCTTCCCCTTGCAGTTCACACATGGCTCAAGAAGAGGCACTGGCGGTCTCAGACTTGACCTGCTGGCTCAGCTTTGTGGCTTGATAAGGTGGCGCTGGCAGTCTTGGGGTTATCCTGGTGGATCAGTCTTCACCTCTTTGTGTTGGCACAATCCCTAATTGTCTATGGGGAAGAAGAGACACTGGCATCTCAGGTTTGCCACACCCAATCAGTCTTAGCCTCAGCAGAGGCAATGGCTGTTGAAGGGTTCTTCCCAGCAGCTCAACCTTGACCACACAGTGGCAATGGTGGTCTCAGGGTTGATCCAGTGGCTCAGTCTTCCTCAAACATGGGACATGGGGAACACGGTTAACAGGGAACATTTCCCCTTTTCACTCCTCCTTTAACCCCTTCTCCCCCCATTCCTCCCCCCCTTTCTCCCCTCCTCTCTTTCTCCCATCCCTCACCCCCCTCTCCTTTTCTCCATCCTTTTCACCCCCCTTTCTCCCGCCCATTCCCCTCCACTCCTCCCCTCTTTCTCCCGTCCCTCTTCCCCTCTCCCTCCCTCCATCCCTTTCCCTCCATCCCCCTCTTCCCCCTTTTCCTCCTTTCCTCCCTCCTCCCCTCCTCCCCTCCTCCCCTCCTCCCCTCCTCCCCTCCTCCCCTCCTCCCCTCCTCCCCTCCTCCCCACTGCTAGAATGCCTGGATTTTATAAGGAGTAGGCCGACAAGGTTCAGGTAGCTAAATCAAATCAGTTAATTAGAACCAGCTGTTACTAATGATGCTCCTGGCATGTCAGCCAGTGAAATGGATCAGAGTGGCATCCGAGGAAGGGGGCGCTGTCACAGAGACTATTCATTAGATTTTACTATATCAAGGCATATCCGGTGATTGATTGATTGTCTGTCTGTCTGTCTGTCTGTCTGTCTGTCTGTCTGTCTGTCTGTCTGTCTGTCTGTCTGTCTGTCTGTCTGTCTACCTGTCTGTATCTCTATCTGTCTGTCTATCTGTCTGTCTATCTGTCCATCTATCTATCTATTTGTCTATCTATCGTTCTATCTATCTTGCTATCTATCTATTTAACTAAAAGTCTCATCTTGACCACTTCCTGTCTGCGCTGTATTTTGATTTTACAAAAAAACGCCACCATATATCGCTATGATTTTTGGTCATCTTACTCACAGTCCTCCCGCTCACTGAGGCAGCTACGAGAATCTTTCTGATCGATGAAAAGTTAAAAAAAGTTATGAATGTTTAAAAAACTTTAGATCAGCTGATTGGTCCGCTCGCCTGTCAGTCACCATGATGAAGGTAACTCCCCTTCCGGGGGTGGGGGGGAGGGGGGCAGGACTATAATACCCCAGATGCCTGGATGTGAGCCAGTCATTCTGTGATTCTGCTGTGAGTCTACTGAACTTTGAGTCTACCCTTTATGTGCTTTATGTGGTTATGTGGCTCATGTGGTTATATGGTTATGTGCTTTATGTGGTTATGTGCTTTATGTGGAAGCACACCCTTTATGTGCTTGCAATAAATGATTTGTTAGCCAGCAATGTGCTTTCAATGAATGATGATTTGTTAACTCTTAATGTGCTTGCATTAAATGATTTGTTCGCCAGCAATGTTTGCAATGAATGATGATTTGTTAACCCTTAATGTGCTTGCAATAAATGATATGTTAGCCAGCAATATGCTTGGAATGAATGATGATTTGTAAACCCTTAATGTGCTTGCAATAAATGATTTGTTTGCCCTTAATGAAATGAAATTCGTTTTTTGGCCTGCCCCGTGCTTGAAATTGAAATGAAATGAGTTGTTTGGCCGGCTCTGTGCTTTTGCTTTTGCTTTGCCTTTGCTTTGCTTGTCCTCACCAGAAATGAAAGTAAATGGATTGTGTTGTTGGCTAGCCCCACCTGCCCTGTGCTTTTGCTTTGTCTTTGCTTTGCTTGAGCTCACCTGAAATGAAAGCAAATGGATTGTATAGTTGGCTGGACCCGGCTGCCCTGTGCTTGACTTGACATGACTCGAAATGGATTGAATTGACATGAAATGGAATGAAATGGATTGAAATGGATTGTTGGCCCTACACTCACTGTGCTTGACTTGACATGATTTGACCCACAACATCCATGCTAGCTCACAAGAATTACAAAATTGCCATGAGTGGCAAAATGGCGGTGGCTTGAGTGGCAAAATGGCGGCGGCCCTGTGTCTCCCGAAATCACGATGCCCTGTGTCTCCCGAGATTTTGCGAGTTAAGTATAATTTACTTACTTGTTTTAAGTCAGCTCACTCAGAGCAGTCTTGCACTCCTCTCATACAGCTGGCAGGAACTACTGAACTTCGGTTCCTGAGGATACAATAAATTTATGGATGATCTCCGTCTCCCTCCAGAAGTTGCCAGCGCTGCGGGGCAGCGAACTAGCGGAGCTGTGGGGCGGCGGACCAGCGGAGCTGTGGGGCGGCGGACCAGCGAAGCTGTGGGGTGGCGGATTAGCGGAGCGCACCAAATCAGCTCGGCCGAGCGGAAGCACACACAGACGGCGACGAGAATGCATGCACCGCCGAGGATGCCAAGGTGGGTTAAAGGCTAGGCTAGAATGAGCCCCACACAGGCCATCGATTCCTAGCCTTTTCATCGCCAACGTACGTTCACTGGCAAACAAAATGGACGAACTCCGGCTACTGATCACCTCCCATAACTGGATCAAAGACTGCAACATCCTGATCTTCTCTGAAACCTGACTCAACACCAAAGTTCCTGACAGCGCCATCGAGCTAACACATACTCTTATACTTATACTCTTAAGTCTTATACTCTGAGCGGACAGAACACCAGACTCCGGTAAGACCCGAGGTGGGGGTCTGTGCATTTATGTGAATAAAGCATGGTGCACGGACACCACCATCATCAAGAGTCACTGCCCAGCCAACCTAGAGTTCCTCTTGGTTAAATGCAGACCGTTCTATCTGCCCAGAAAGCTTACCTCCACTGTTGTGACTGCAGCCTATATTCCTCCTGATGCTAATGCGAAGCTTACAATGAAAGAACTGCATACTGCCATTAGCAAACAACAGACTCACAACCCCGAGACAGCCTTCATTGTTGCGGGTGACTTCAATCACTCCAACCTGAAGACTGTACTCCCCAAATTCCACCAACATGTCTCCTTCGCCACTAGAGAAGACAAGACAATGGACAAAGTCTACACAAATATGGCTGAAGCTTACAAAGCCTTTCCCCTCCCCCACCTTGGCCAGTCTGATCACCTCTCATTGTTCCTGCTCCCTAAGTACTCCACACTCATCAGACGGGCAAAACCCACAGTGAGAACAGTTCATGTTTGGTCAGAGGAGGCTGACTCCACACTTCAGCAGCGTTTTGGAAACACTGACTGGAATGTTTTTGCAGCCCAGGCCACCTTCGACTCCCACACGGACATAGACACTTATACATCAACTCCACCATCAACAGTGTCACCACCCTCAAACAGATTACCACATTCCCGAATCAGAAGCCATGGATGAACAGCGAGGTCAGGCTACTGCTGTAAGCACGGGACACCACTTTCAGGTCAGGCGATGTTCGAGCCTACAGTTCGTCCAGGGCTAACCTGAAGAGTGGAATCAAGAAGGCCAAGCATAGCTACAAGCTTAAGATTGAGGAGCACTTCAACAACAACTCTGACCCCCGACGCATGTGGCAAGGCATCCAGGCCATCACCGACTTCAGACCCACCAACACCACCCCCACATCCAGCAACTCATCCTTGAGGAGCTTAACCACTTTTATGACCGCTTTGACAGGGACAACCAAGAGATGGCCATCGAGGCTATGCTCCCTGCTGATCACCAGCCCCTCACACTCACTCCCTACGACGTGTATCTAGCACTGAGTAGGATTAATGCACGTAAGGCTGCTGGCCCTGACAGCATCCCCAGGTGCGTCCTCGGGACATTTGCTGTGCAGCTGACAGACGTCTGGACTGACACCCTCAATCTATCACTTGCCCAAGCAGTTGTCCCCATGTTCCATCGTGCTGGTGCCAAAACATTCCACTGCGGCGAGCCTCAACGACTTCCGCAGAGTTGCACTTACTCCCTTCATCACCAAGTGCTTTGAGAGGCTGGTCCTGGCACACCTCAAAGGCTGCCTACCTCCCACACTGGACCCCTATCAGTTTGCCTACCACAAGAATAGGAGTACGGAGGATGCCATCTCGACGGCACTCCACTCCACCCTCTCCCACCTCGACAACAGGGACACCTATGTGAGAATGCTGTTCATTGACTTTAGCTCAGCATTTATCCCCTCAAAGCTGATCACCAAACTCGGCGACCTGGGCATCAACCCTTCCCTCAGCAACTGGATACTGGATTTCCTGACTAACAGATCACAGTCTGTTAAGTTGGACAACCACACCTCTTCAACCCTCACCCTGAACACTGGCGTCCCACAGGGCTGTGTACTGAGCCCCCTCCTCTACTCCCTCTTCACCTACGACTGCACATGTACATGGTTCTAACACCATCATCAAGTATGCAGATGATACAACGGTGATTGGCCTCATCAGCGACAACGATGCGTCAGCCTACAGGGAGGAGGTCCAGCTCCTAGCAGCAGGGTGCGCTGACAACAACCTGGCCCTTAACTCCAAGTAGACCAAGGAGCTCATTGTGGACTATAGAAGGTCTAGGGGCTGCACGCACACCCCCATCCATATTAACAGGATGGAGGTGTGTTTCCAGTTTCTGGTTTCTGGGGGTCAACATCTCTGATGACCTCTCTTGGACCCACAATGCCTCTACACTGGTCAAGAAGGCTCACCAGCGTCTCTTCTTCCTGAGGAGACTAAAGAAGTTTCTGGTGAACTTCTACAGCTGCACCATCAAGAGCATTCTTACCAACTGTATCAGAGTATGGTATGGCAACTGCTCTGTCTCTGACCGGAAAGCACTGCAGAGGGTGGTGAAAACTGCCCAACGCATCACCGGTTCCACTCCCCTCCATTGAGTCTGTCCATAGCAAGCGATGTCTGCGAAGGGCACGCAGCATTGTCAAGGACTGGTCTCACCCCAGCCACAGACTGTTTAGCCTCCTCCCATCCGGGAGGCGCTACAGGTCCCTCCTTTGCCGGATCAGCAGGTTCAGGAACAGCTTCTTCCCTGCAGCTGTTACAATACTTAACTCTGCACCTCGGTGATTGCCAGTCACCCCCCGGACACTCCTTCCCTCAGTATAATTGCACTACTGATACTATTGTACATATATATATTTTACCGTTCATTATTCTAAGTTTGCTCTTTTGGGGAGATGCTAACTGCATTTTGTTCTCTCTGTACTGTACACTGCACAATGACAAATAAAGATTGAATTGATTTTTTTTTTAAAAGGACCCCCCCCCCCCCCCCACTGCCCATCAATATTGGAATTGTTGGAGAGGTGGAATATAGCATTGGTGGACCAGCCCTCCTGTGCAAACCTGGGACCCAACGGGTCCCACTTAGTCTAGAACATAACTAAAACTCTGATCTTGTGTTCTTCCGGTTTGCGCATTTTTTCTATTTGCGCAAAACGATAGCGCTATGATTTTTCATTCTCATGTGCTGCGAGTGCAACAAGTTTCATTCCGATTAGTAGTATATTGTAAAAGTTAGCGAGGTTTAAAAATCTTAAAAATCACGCATGCACAGGTCGATCTCTTCTCCTGCCAGTCAGCGCCGCGCGGATTGGTCTCTTCTCCCATCACTTTCCGAGATGGTCCGCCCCTTCCTGCACCATTGCATCTTTACTGGAGCTGAGGATGGCCGGCGGAGGTC
Source organism: Okamejei kenojei (assembly GCA_035221665.1). NCBI lineage: Eukaryota > Metazoa > Chordata > Chondrichthyes > Rajiformes > Rajidae > Okamejei > Okamejei kenojei. The sequence goes on from CM069133.1 coordinate 62,733,075, forward strand.
TCCAACCGGACACAACTTTTAGACTGGAAGTGGCCCGGCAAGGCCTGGTGCCAGTCGGAGATGTTGCCAAATGGAAAATGGAGAGTCTGATCCTGGAGGAGGAAATGATCCAGTGCCCGCTGTGAGTCCCAAAAGCACCACCATCACAATGTAGCAATGTTAAACATTTTTGAGATTTTAAAAATAAAGTCTGCAATTTATCCCATCAGATAAAACATAAAAGGAAGTTTAATTTGACACCTAATTCACTTTCATATCTTCAGTATTAAAACAGTTATGGCCATTTTCATACTTGGAAATTTGCATCTTGTTCCCTATTGCTTTTCCATTGACAACACAAAAGCTGTGATCGAGGACAGTCAAAAGCCCATAACTTTCTTAAAAATTAAGAGAACTGAATGAAATGTTCAGTTATTATAGATTGAAGCATTCTGAAACAAATATAAAATATCTTACTTGGATGCCTTGAAATTAAAGCATATAATTAGTTATTTACCTAATTGTAGTTAATTACAAAATTGACCGTTGTGACGGAAATAGTAATAAACACCCAGACTGCCTTGAACATTAAAAAATGTGATATTCTCAAGATCAGAACTTTAATATTATTGTATTATATGCTGTAAGTCTGTAACAGATAGGTAAATAAATTACAATTTCTAGCAATAGACCAAGTCTTTATGGAGAAGATCAGTTGCTAGCTGGTACATTAGCATATCATAATCAGTAGCATCATCATACTCCTCAGATTGTAACCAATAAGCAACTTTGTACACTTTGTTTTTCCTCAACTTTTCAATTTTGGCATTGTAAACTACAAGTTTTTGCTCTTCTGGGGATGCCATCTCAATGCCCTCTCCCATCTCGACAACAGAGACACCTACGTGAGAATGCTGTTCATTGACTTTAGCTCAGCATTTATCATGCGTGACATGCATTTCTGCCCACTACTTTCCATTATGAATGTCCTGTTGATTCAATTTCTTGAGAAAATGATTTTTTTTTTAGTAACCTAAGTATCCAAATACCAAACTAATCCCATTCACACAAGAATTTGCAATATAACATGATTTCTAAATCTCACTGTCATGAATTTATATGCCAGATAGAAGGAATTTAATGTTTAATTCCCATAAATCTAGAAACATCCACTGAATATAATCAGTTACTATATTTTTGCACAATACATGGGACTAAAACTGATATTAGTACAAAAATATTGACTATGGATAGACAGTTACACAAAATATAGACGATTTAGATGCTCTTATGACATGAATGTCCAAAAAAAAGAGCATTTAAGTCATCTTGCGAGTGGGTTTTTCTGGAACACGATCGATTGGAACGTTGCATTTGCGGTGAATTTGAAGTCCATATGGGCAGGGTTGTCGGGGGCAAAAATCACATTTTTGTAATGTAAAATCAGATTAAAGCCATCACAAGAAGCAAGTTTATATGTAAAATAAACAACTTAACCTTGTTTTGTTCCGTTTTTACGATCCGTCACGTTGTAGGCATTGAGGGTGATAGAAGTCGCTTTGTATTTTAATCTAATTATTAAATTGTCTCGCGATTAAAAAAATGATAATAAATCGGGAACGGAGGTCCGATCGATTTTTCATCAGCAGCTAGCAGCCCGAGGAAGTCCGTCTCGGAGAGAGAAAACGGGGAATTATAGACCAGTTAGTCTAACATCGGTAGTGGGGAAACTGCTAGAGTCAATTATTAAAGATGGGATAGCAGCGCATTTGGAAAGTGGTGAAATCATTGGACAAAGTAAGCATGGATTTACGAAGGGTAAATCATGTCTGATGAATCTTATTGAATTTTTTGAGGATGTAACTGGTAGCGTGGATAAGGGAGAAGCAGTGGATGTGTTGTATCTGGACTTTCAGAAGGCTTTCGACAAGGTCCCGCACAAGAGATTGGTATACAAACTTAAAGCACACGGTATTGGTGGTTCAGTATTGATGTGGATAGAGAACTGGCTGGCAGACAGGAAGCAAAGAGTAGGAGTGAACGGGTCCTTTTCAGGATGGTGACTAGTGGGGTGCTGCAAGGCTCAGTGCTGGGACCCCAGCTATTTACAATTCGTTGAAAGTCATTGAAAGTAGGCATGCAGGTGCAGCAGGCTGTGAAGAAAGCGAATGGTATGTTGGCATTCATAGAAAAAGGATTTGAGTACAAGAGCAGGGAGGTTATACTGCAGTTGTACAGGGTCTTGGTGAGGACACACCTGGAGTATTGCGCACAGTTTTGGTCTCCTAATCTGAGGAAAGACATTCTTGCCATAGAGGGAGTACAGAGAAGGTTCACCAGACTGATTCCTAGGATGGCACGACTTCCATATGAAGAAAGACTGGATAGACTCGGCTTGTACTCGCTGGAATTTAGAAGATTGAGGGGTGATCTCATAGAGACTTACAAAATTCTTAAGGGGTTGGACAGGCTAGATGCAGGAAGATTGTTCCCGATGTTGGGGAAGTCCAGGACAAGGGGTCACAGTTTAAGGATAAGGGGGAAGTCTTTTAGGACTGAGATGAGAAAATCGTTTTTCACACAGAGAGTGGTGAATCTGTGGAATTCTCTGCCACAGAAGGTAGTTGAGGCCAGTTTGTTGGCCATATTTAAGAGGGAGTTGGATGTGGTCCTTGTGGCTGAAGGGATCAGGGGGTATGGAGAGAAGGCAGGTACAGGATATTGAGTTGGATGATCAGCCATGATCATATTGAATGGCGGTGCAGGCTCGAAGGGCCGAATGGCCTGCTCCTGCACCTAATTTCTAAGTTTCTATGTTTCTATGTCTCCTACAGGCAGTAGAAAACTGGATTTTAATCCGGCCCCCGCCCCCCCCCCCCCCAAAGGTGCCAAAGTCACGCACATGGCCAGTGGCTGAACTGCAGTCCAGCTGAAGGTAAGTTTTGTAACATCACTACACAATGCCCCGCAGCTCCAGCCCCTTCCCTTCTGAGTCCCCCTCGCTGGCTCTTGCTCCCCTCCCCCAAGATATCCCCCCTCACCCATGGCTTTTACCCCGTCTTTTCTCCAAGCTCTCCACCCTAAATCTAAACTGTTCAAGATGGAGGGTGAAGAGCAGGGGGAGAGAGTGCTGTGGATGAGGAGAAATGAGCTGTGCCTGTACAGTTGGGGGCTATGGGTGAGTAGTGGAATATTGCTTTAGGGGACCAAGCCTCCTGTGTGACAGGGACCCAATGTGGCAAAAATTGGAAGACAATGAAAAGAGACAGATACTAAAATAATATTCATTTAACATAACTATGAATATGAAAAAGGTAAATGTAGTTATCTGTGCTATTCAAGGAACATAATATATTTTGTAGGTACTTTTCACGATTACAGTTTTATTCTACATATATTTAATTAGGTTTCATCCAAATTTGGGTTGTGTCCCATTGAGTGCAAAAGATTGAGGAGTGATCTGGCTGACCTAAAATATTGAAAGATTTCAGTTGATTGAATACAAAGAAATGACCAGTAAATACTGGTAAAATTGGTATACTTTTGCTGGAAGGGTTAGTGAGGAATATTGAGTCAAGCTCAACAAAATAAAACACATATATTTAGGTAAAGTATGAGAGAAAGACTTGCACTTTTCTACACTGATTGACCGAGTCACAGATTATGCATTTGTGTTGTCCTTAGTCCACTGTTTTTCCTTCATGAGTTACTGTCAACAGGCAAACGGGGGTCTGTCATGCAGTAACAATGCTTACAAATATCAGTCTGAAGAAGGGTCTTGACCTGAAACATCACCTATTCCTTCTCTCCAGAGATGCTGCCTGTCCCACTGAGTTACTCCAGCATTTTGTGTCTATCTTCTTACAAATATATAATTTGCTAATTGTAGTGTGGGGATTTGCTGTACTAAATAAAACAAGTTCAACTAAATCTAAACTGTTCAAGTTGAATGCTCAGGTTAACGCAACCTCATAGAAATTTAAGTTTTGGACACATTTTGGTGCTTAAACATTGCCAAGGTTTAGTTTAATTTAATTTGCAACTATTTGATTCCCAAAGTACATCAGGAAGAAAATGCAGGGACGCTTTGATCCCACACGACAGATGCACAACATTTTGCCATTATCTCGTTCTTGCTTTTTAGCTTTCTTCTTCACAGCCAGGAGATGAAGGGTTCTGACAGAGCAAACAGGCAGAAACAATCTTTACTGGCAAGCGAATTGGTGACCAAAGGGCAGAAATTTAAACTGTTTGGCAAAAGAAGCAGTGTGGGATATTTGGTTCTGATCTGTAACTTGTTGTAGGAAAGAATAGTGTAGATTGCGCAACAACTCCAAAAGGCTATGGACAAGATAAAATGAAAAAGAGTGCAGATTAAAGCACATATTACAAGATTCAACAAAAACTTCATCTGTTCTTGAGTGCAGCTGTGATGGAGAAACCAAGTGAAAGGGATGGCTTCCATACAGGAGACGGAGTGGGAAGTAGTTTTGTCCAGGTAGCTGTGGGAGGATGAAACTTGATGGTAGATATCAGAAGATAGTTTGTTGCCTGATAAGGACATAAGGAAATCTGATAAAAAGAAGAGGAATGTCAGAAATTGTTTGGGTGAATTTGAGGGCAAATAATAAAATTGATGAATAATGCACAGGTGCAGAAAGTAGCAGCAATGCGATTGGCATTAGAGTGGAGAAAGGTTGGGCTGGGTGTCAGAGTAGGTTTGGATCAAGGACTGTTTCATGTAGCCAACTAAAGGACTGATGTTGCTGGGGTTCATTCAAGTGTCCGTGCCCACGAACCTTTGATTCGTAGAAAATGGAAAGAGAAAAAAGAAAAGTGATTGAGAGTCAGAACAAATTTGCCAGGTGAATGAGAGGATTGATACAGTAAAACTGGTTCAAATTTGAAGCAGAGAGTCATAAGAACTTCCCAATGGAGGATGGAGGTATAAAAAGACTGGATGTCCATGGTGAAGATGAGGTGGTTGGGACGAGATAAATAGTGATTGTCAGAATGATAGAGATCATGAAACATGTCCTGGACGTGGGTGGGAAGTGGCTGGGTAAGGGGTGAAAGTTTAGAGTCAAGGGATAAAGAGAAAGGTATAGTAGTGCAAGGGCAGGAACAGACAATGGGTCTACTTGGGCATTCTTGTCTGAATCTGAATAAGAGATAGAGGTGAGTTGTTCATTGTTGTTCATTGTTGTTCATTGTTGGGACACTGTTGATGAGGGAGGTGAAGTCATCAAGATGGCTAATGTCATGTTGGCCATTATAAATAGGCAGAAGGCCAAAATGGAGTGGAAGGGAAGTGTCGGAGATTTGAGAAAAACTCCGACAATCAAACGGAGGGGGTAGGGGGTAGTGCTGATTTATCTAGTGAGTATCTTAATGTCCAAAATCCTATTCATCTCTGTCTTGAGTATACTTTTACTGAGTATCCATGGTTGGAAAGATTCACTCCCACTGCATGGATATTTCTTCCTTTATTGCACCCCCACCCAATGCCTTGTGCTCTAATTTAGTTAGTGACCTTTACGTGGTACCTCAGTGAAGGGCTTCAGCACTCCGAATGAAGCACATGAACTGTTTTGCCCTTATCTACTCTGCTTGTAACAGTTTCAATAAATACTAACAGATTGGTCAATGTTAATTCCGTCCAATCCTATTAATATTCTTTAAAGTCCTGTTTGCACTTTTATAACAACATTCTCAACTGATGTCAAGCAAAATTGCTTTTTAATTCTCCGTTTACTCTCTCCCTTATTTCTTAAAATGTGGTCTTTCATTTGCTATCTCCTAATCTGTGATAACTATTTCGAATCAATGTTTGACAATAAGTGTCTCCATTATTTCCATAGCCAGCTCTTTTGAAACCCTGTGACACAGATTATCAGGTCCCGGGGATTTATTGTTTTCGAGACTATTAATCTCTCTTTTTAATTTCTTTCTCTCTGTACCTATTATTCTCCACTATTAATGGTTTCCATTACTTTTTCTTTGAAATATACGAATAATTGTTTTATTTCTCTATTTTACCTGTTTAATCTATTTTAACTGTATTCAATTTGAGTGGTGGCGCCATCGAATGTGGCAGCCTCGCCAGCAGCTGTCTGTCCTTTCATACTTTTTGTTATTTTTGGTCTATCTAAAAGTTTGTTCTTGGAGGTCTTTTCATCTTTTTTATGTGGGGGCTGGGAAGGCGGAAACTGTCTTCTCAGTCACGACCTGGTCGAGGATGCGTTTTTTCTCTGAGCCGCATCTTCGCCCCCCCCCCCTCGCGGCCTACCATCTGGATTGTCATGGCCTTTCCTGCTGGAGACCGTCCAGAGCTTCAGCTGCGGCGCAGCACTGAATTACCATTGCGGAGCGGGCTATGCCTTTCCGGGTTCGCCATGTTGGAACTCCGGAGTGTTGGGTCTGCCGACTTAAAACCCGTGGAGCTGTGGTCTGCAGATCTTCCAGCTGAGGGTGGCACTGACTTTAACATCGCGGAGACCTGGGATCTTTCGCCGAGGATTGCCAGTCTTGGAGCTCTGCCAAGCTCAGCCTGTGAACTTCGGAAGGCGAGGTCTCCAGTAGGAAGCAGCTAATTTGGAAACTCCAAGCCTCTGAGATTGTTCTTCTGTTCCGACGCCGGAGCTCTGATCATCCGATCATCCGATCATCCCGGCGAGAGGGCCTGAAACATCCGGCCGCCGTTGCGCCGACTATGGAGGCCTCAATAGGCCCCGACCACGGGTGAACAAGACTAAACTTTGTTGCCTTCCCTCACAGTAGGAAATGTTGATTCCACTGTGGGGGGATGTTTTTTATGTTTTACGTTAAAATTTATAGTGTTGTGTTTATCTTATTTGTGTGCTGCATGGTAACTCAAATTTCACAATGCCAATTGGTGTATGTGACAATAAATGTCCTTTGTCCTTTCTCCTTTGTCCTTTGAGGGACACATTAACTTTTGCTTATCATATTCTTCTTAAATATTCAGAGAAGCTTTTACAGTATTTTTATATTTCTAGCTATCACTCACCTTTCCTACTTTCTGTTTACTTATACCTTGGCCAATTTTTGCTGAATTCTAAACTAGATTTACGACTCTTTTTGATATTATAAGCCTTTAACTGATCTTTTACCATCTCAATCCTCTTTTAGTTTAGTATAGTTTAGAGAAACAGCGTGGAAACTGACCCTTTGGTCCATAGAGTCCAAGCTGACCAGCAATCCCCACACATTAACACTATCCTATACACACTAGAGCTAATTTACTCTTATACCAAACCAATTTACCTACAAACCTGTACATCTTTGGAGTGTGGGAGGTAACTGAAGATCTTGAAGAAAACCCTCGAGGGTCACAGGGAGAACGAACAAACAGATAGATCCCAGGTTTCCTGCACAGCTAGCGCTCTAAGCCAGCAAATCTACTGCTGAGCCCAATATGATTCTTCTGAAATAATCATATTTTCTATTTACTAAATATACTTATTGTGAAATATATATTAATTATTTAAATAAAGGCCTCGTCCTTCTCTCCAGAGATGCTGCCTCACCCGCTGAGTTACTCTAGTATTTTGTGTCTAATAACATAAGTTAAATTGCACTTAGTTTTGTCCACAATCCTGATCATTATTTTTTTTTAAATGGTAGAGACAATAGTATGGTAGAGAAAAAAAATTGAGGAATCTACCAGAAATGTGTTTTTGAAAGATGAAATGTGCTGTTGGGAGTGTGGAGTGAATGGGTGCATTTGAACTGGTGGAAATCACCTATAAATAATAGCGACCAAAGAATCAAGCATGCAATTTAAAATAAATTAATTTACCCAGCAAGTGGTAGTTTCTATATGAGCATTTCTTTAATTGAATAGTATGGATGTCTTTGAAGGACAAATAGATGAGCAAATGAGCTAGAAGTGAGACGAGGATTAAGCAGATACAGTAATGAAAGAGAGGTTTAAGCTGGGATGCAGCCAAAACAGGGGCATAGACTGCTTGAGTAATTGTCTGCACTGCCAAATGATGTCCATTTTGCTTTGCTAATATTATTGTAAAACATCTTGGGAGTTCATTACTAAGCTAAGAATGCTACATCCCTACATGTTGTTGTCGACTTCTTCTGTTGTTACCATATAAATGCTTCCCCGGCATACAGATGTGTTATCTACCTTCTCTTGTTGCCACTTCATGCTGGACAAAACATTTTGACACAGAATATTGAGGATTTTATTCTGAAACTACTTCACTCCTACTTTTAAAAAAAACAGTGCTTCCTTGCTCTCTCTTGTTTAAATGTGAACGGGCACAGGCCAGGAATTATACTCCAGAGCTTGACAGGTACTTTACAAGTCATGAGTTTCCATACCACAATGCTTCAGAATTGTATCATTTGAAGAATCCCTTGACTAGGAAAAGATATAAATAATATTTCAGTTTACTGGAACCAATTCTCCAGGGCACAAGCTGGCTGAACAAAAGAGTTTTACTATTTTTTCTCCATAGCTCCTCACGTAATCAGCCAGACTGTCATATGACTCTTATTTAAGAGGCGCACGCTCACGCTGACAAGAGTGCCAATCATAGTGCTATTGATCACGCTGTCATGCTAAAAGTGTTCCCAGATGCATTGTCAAGAGACAACGATGACGGCATCAAAGATGGTGGCATAAAATCCATAAAGTCTTGCATTTTTTTTATTTGGAAAGGGCTATCTTATTTTGCTCAATTTTGAAAGATCAAATTTCCCCACACTGATAGTTAATAGCTCCGTAGAGCTACACCATGGAAACAGGTCATTCAGGTCAATTTGTCCATATCGACCAAGGTGCCTACTGACATTAGTCCCATTTTCCTGTGTTTGGCCCTTATCCAATAACAGTAAAGTTATTGTCCCAATCACCTAATAGCTATGATATAGACATTGCTGACATGTGTTGAAAGGTTAATAATGGCCTACAACTGTACCAAGACTGTACCAATCTTCTAGACAACCTAGAGCATGTGCAATGTGCATACGGATATATGGCGGATATTATACCTCTTGCACAACATTCAGCTTTGGATCACCTTGGAAATAAGAACACGCCTATCAGGATGCTATTTATTAACTAGATTTCAGCCTTCAACACCACAACACCAAATAAGCTCATCACCAAACATTTGGAGCTTGGCCTTGGAAGTCTCCATCTGCAACAGGCTTCTGGATTTTTTTGACCAGCAGATCTCAGTCCATTTTAAGTGGTCACAACATTTACTCACCCTGACCCTTAACACTGGTTGTCCCACAAGGTTATGTGCACAGTCCCTTGGGTTTAATCCCTGGATACCCATGAATATAATATGGGCCCCATATGTGAGAATGGGACCAAGAAGGTTTACGAGAATGTCCCAAATAATCTCTCAAGCATCAGAGACTGAGAGTAGACATTCAGTACCTATTTCACAGAGTGGAAATGTCAGACTAAAGGGTATAGCTTTGAGGTCAGAGTAGAAAAGTTTAAAGAAGATATGCAGAGTATGTTTTTATACAGAGAGTGGTAGGTGCCTGGAACACATTGCCAGGGATGGTGGTGAATGCAAATGCTTTTGGGTAAAAGGCTTTCAGTTAGGTACATGAATTTGTAAGCAATAGAAGGATATGGATCACATGCAGGCAAAAGAGATTAGATTAAAGTGGTGTCATGTTTGGCAAAGAGGTGTGAGCTGAAGGCCAGTTCCTGTGTTGTATTATCGCCTCAATATACCAAAACACCTCCCAGTCAGTGAAGTCACTGTTGAAGTGTAAGGAAATATAAATGTCAATTTTTTCACAACAACCAAAATACCCAAGGGACCCGAGAACAATATTTTTCACCTAGAGGGTTATCACAACCTGAAACAATGGTTGAGAGAGTGATACAGGAAGAAACTCCAATAATATTTAAGAACTATTTTGACAAATCATCAAGACATAGATGGTTATGGAACAAGTGCTGATAAACAGGATTAGTAGAAATTGAAGTTAATAGTTAACCTGAACTTAATAGGTTGAAAGGCTTGTTTCTGTGTTGTATGACTCATTGATTCTAAACTCCATCAAGTATCAAAATCACGACCAGGCAGATAATCTGTTCCCCTGAAGAAACTTGCAGTGAAATTGAACTACTTTGCTCAATGTTTTTTTGGCAATGCAATTCAATTTCACAGCGGCATAGCTGGTAGAGCCACTCTCTCCCATTTTCAACGACCTGGGTTAATTGATGACCTCCAGTGTTGTCCATGTGGAGTTTGGAAGTTCTCTCTGTGAATCCCTGTGTTTCACTGAGGTGTTCCAGTTTCCTCTCTTATCCCAATGGCAGGCTCTTGGTGTATAGATGGTGTGCAAAATCAGGGGTGGGGGAACTGATGGAAGCAGGAGGAGAATGGAATGGGGTTAGTGTAAATGGGTGTTGAATGATTGCAATAGACTCAGTGGGTCCAAGGAGAAATCCACGTGTGGTATGACACTGAATCATTATGATTTACAGCTGTAGCAAATTAAGTTATAAAAATGTAATCTGTGATGGTTGTAGATACTGGTAATCCTGGTATTAAGCTGCTTTTCCAGCCTTGTGTGTAGGACAAAATAGGTTACAGGAAAGTAAGGGAAGTAAGGGGGTATAAGACTGATAGGAGAGAATTTTTCTCTGGAACTGTTCTGCAATAAGGTAGGTTGGGACTGTACCCGAGGTCAAATACTCAATAGTCAATTGGGACTGTACCTTAGGTCAATAGTCAATAGTCAGATTTATTTGTCACATACACAATGAAGTGCAGTGAAATGAACTTAGGTAATGGACAGACTGTTCAGAAGTCTGATAACAGAGGACTAGAAGTTGTTCCTAAGTTTGGTGGTGCACCTTTTAAACTTCTGTATCTTCAGCATGACAAGAGCAGAGAGAAGAAGGAATGACCAGTGAGGAAAGATCTTTGATTATGTTGGCTGCTTTAAACTCTGGCCTTTTTTCCAACCATCTGCTATCAAAAAATACCCTTGCCTGTGTCTACCTGCCATTCTTTGTCCTGCCACTCACCTCTTCCAGCTTTCTTATCTCCTCTTGCAATCAGTCTGAAGAAGGCTCCTGATCCAAAATGTCACCTATCCATGTTTCCAGACATGCTGCCTAACCTGCTGAGTTACTCCAGCACTGTGACCTTTTGCGTAAACCGGCATCTGCAGTTCCTTGTTTTGCCACAATTTTTCTGATTTCTCTGTGCACCTGGATGTGTGCACAGGTTTACCTGAGACTCGATACTACAACAAGTTTTATTGAATTTAATTTGTTTTTTAAGGAAAGTTTTGTTCGCTACACATCTGGACATTGTCGGTCAAACACAAGAAACAAAATATATATATATATTTTATATATATATAAATATATATAATATATATTTTATCAGGTTAATGGGAAGAAGGATGAGATATAAACAAACAATTCAAAATGGATAATGTCTCTCTTGAGCACCTGCACTCTTCCATCTGGCAATATTGCCCACTGAATGAGTGATGCTTATCTTGTCAAAAAAAAGTTAGATTTGCTTTTCATTTACTGTGCACTTACTGGGAAGAGATTGACTGGTACTGACTTTTGTTCTTACCATCTAGAGCACCTGGTATCCTCCTGTGAACGGTGAAGGTTTAATGTGTACCTCCTGCTATTTGCTGTTTGCATAATTAAAGTTTTATGGCAACATAAACCCTTCATGCACAGCATTCCTAGATGTATCTTCTGTAGTTATTGACCAAATGTATGTTGGTGAGAACTAATAGCAAGAAATCCCTGACCAGTTGTGCTTACAGTTTATATACATATACCATGGATAATGGCATTGCTCCATATTCTGATCAAATGACTTGTCCAAAAAGAGGAAAAACACACTCTCTCCTGAACTCTGGGCTTGGTACCGTACCATCTAAACACCCCTAACAGTGGGTCATCATTCCCGCTAGTGACTTTACCATCCTTCCAGGTATGAGTGCCTGAATGATCTAGGTGCCCCCTTCACCAAGACTTAACTTCTGTCTTCTTCACCAGAACTACTCCACCACCACAGATCCAATAAGGGCTTGCCTGACTTTCTTTGTGCCATCTATATTGTGTTTCAAAGCAATTGAGGAACTGACATTGAAAGAGTTTCTCAATGCTGAATAAGAAATTTGCTATCTCCTCGTGAAGACCAGAAATTGACAGCAAGTGCAGAGATCCATTAATAGGTTAGCACACAGTGAGGGAAAGGCCTGTTCTGAAGCATTTGGTGGCCCAGGAGCTGAATTATCGAGCAATAAACAACTATTGCACCCATTGGTGCTCTTCACAGAGACTGTTCAATTTCATGTCAACCTGTTTACTTTTCTGGTATATTGATGTACAAACACCAACACCCTCCCACCAATGTAAGATAGTGAAAGTAATTCTAGGCTTCATGTTCAAATTCAAGTTCACATTTATTGTCACATGCACCAACTAAAGTACAATGACATTTGAGTTAACATGCAGCCTTACAATCAAAAATAACACAATACACAATATAATTTAACATAAACATCCACCACAGTTTGATCAACATTCTTCACTGAAATGGAAGGCAATAACGTTCAGTCAATCTTCCTCCTTTGTTCACCTGTGGTCGGGGCCAAGAACCCTCTGTAGTCGCCGCGACCGATGGCCCAATGTACAAACCCTCTCATTGGGATGATTGAAACTCCGACATCGGGACGGATCGGAGCACACACTCCGCAGCTTGCAGTTCCCAAATGGTCCACTTTCTTACCGGAAACCGTGGCTTCATGATGTTATAGGCCACAGGCCAGCGGTCGGAGCACTTCTACTGGCGAGCCCTGGCAAGGGATCCCAAGCTCCGCGATGGAAAGTCCGCGCCGTGCCGGCTGCTGAAGCTCTGAACCGGTCTTCAAGAAAGGCCGCACCAATCCAGTTATTAGGCCGCAAGGGGGGCGAAGGTGCGACAAAGAGAAAGTTGCATCTCTGTCGAGGTAAGCGACTGAAAATGGTTTTCCCCTATTCCCCCTCACCACCCCCCACACCAAAACATACATTTAGACATATTAAAAAAAATGTTTAAAGTTGAAAGGGCGAAAACGCTGCTGGCGAGGCTGCCGCTCGCGACTCCACCCGATGTTAGAGTACAGATACAAAGGGATACATAGTTCTCTGAAAATCACAGCAAAGATAGTGAAAAAAGCATTTGGTATTCTTTCCTTCACTGCTCAAGGCATTGAGTACAGGAGTTGGAACATCATGTTGCAACAGTACAAGCCATTGATGAGACCACATTATGTGCAGTCCTGGTCACCCAGCTATAGGAAAGATGTCATTGAGCTGGAAAGGATGCAGAAAGGATTCACGTGGATGTTACTTGGGGGGCTTGTGTTATAGGGAGAGGTTAGGCAGGCCTGGATATTTTCCTTGGAGTATAGAACATTCAGAAGAGACCTTATAAGGGGAAATAAAATCATGAGGGGCTTTGATAAGATAGGTGGTCACAGACTTTATCCCAGGGTAGGGGTGTTTAAAGCTAGAGGCTGTAAATCTAAGGTGAGGGGGGAAAACTTAAAAAGGGACCTGTATAGGTGGCAGAGATGCCAGAGGAAGCGAAAGAGGAGGATACAATTACTATGTTTAAAATATATTTGGACAAGTACAGCAATAGAAAAGGTTTAGAAGGATAAGGGTGGAAAGCAGGCATATGACACTCTCAGGAAGACATTTTGGTCAGCATGGATGAGTAAGGCTGGAGGATCTTTCTCCATACTGATTAGCACTATGACACCGTGACATTATCTCATTGTGCAGAAGCCACCACTTGCATCCAGTATGGGTTTAGCCTTTGACAGATGGGCTGAGATTACTACAGATCTCACTGTCAGATTATCTGCAGAACAGAGAGATGCATTCAGCAAGGAAGACCGTAATGGCTCGGGGAGTAATGTAGGAAGGGTATATAAGCCTTAAACATATCTTCTAGAGGCCTGCAGTAACAGCTCAGTGCCACTGAGTATTTTGGAGTTACATGCACCCACATTGCCACAGCATGAATTGCAGGAAGTTCAACGAATGATATTTTCCTGTGATTAAAATTTGATCTCGACGTTACATTTTTAAAGGAATAAAATTCACTAACTTCACTTTCATTGGAATCTCCCACAAAAAGTAACGATCAATGTTGACACCAGCAAAATGACAGCCTGTGCAATATTCTGCTCCCAGCTACTTAGATTTTGCCAATGTTCTGGCTTCACCGAAGAAGAAAATTATCTTTATTTGAGTTTGGTTGGTACTGGAAGCTTTCACATGTGTACTGATCAATCTCAAGATGGTGGTTACAATGTACAAGTGGAATCTGAAACTTTGAACGGTTCTCCTTCAATTCCAACTCAATGATTGATTTTTTTTTTACTGTGGCTGTTACTGCAGAATCAGTTAAACTCAAAATTTCTTTGAGAGGTGATGTTATGATAAGCTACCTATTAATTTACATCTTGATCTAATGTATTAATACTAAAAGTTCCTAATTATGTATTTGAAGGTTAAATCTATATTCAATTAAATTACTAGATCTTGGCTACGCACATAAAAAGCTGGAGTAACTCAGCGGGACAGGCAGCATCTCAAGAGAGAAGCAGTGGGTAACGTTTCAGGTCAAAACCCTTCTTCAAACTACTAAGATAACTAAGAACCTCAGATAACTAAGGTGAAAGTCACAAGCACAATACTGTGTTTTCAAATAAAATCTGGACTGCATTTTACAAGAAAAACGTAGTGGGATTTATGAGATCACAACTAATGCAAATCCTTTCAGTAATTTTGTGATAAATGTCTAAACAGACTCATCAACATGTGTAATGACTAAGTAAACAGTTAGAATATCTTCAAATTTGGAATATCTAAACTTTAGTTTAGTTAAACATGATGCTCATTTGCATTTAATTTATTTTTACAATGTAGGTTCTCTGCTAATATTTGGAGTTAATACTTAAACAACATTTTTGCATGCACATGATGAAGAATTATATTCATAACAATACATCTGTGGAGCTAGTTCACTAATAAAACATGAGGTAATGGCTGGGAGAGTGGAACAGTGCTTGCCTGGGAGAGTGGAACAGCAATACGGAAATAACTTATGCCCTTCAATTATCAAAAAAATGTCACAGAGAGTCCATATCTCTGAATGCAGCTGACTGCATTTTATACATAAATTCTTTAAAGTAATACTGTTAAATACATTCAGCAGTCAAAATCATGGATCATAGAGTCAAACAGATGCCGAGGAGATCAATACTCTATAGGCCAAAAAGATCACTCATTAATCGAATTCCCCCTCTATCCCCCACAAACCTCAAAATTGCTCTCCTCAAAGCTTGTTCAATTATCTTTGGAAGTTCCAGTTGAATCTGTTTCTAATGCCCACAGCAACATAACTGGTAAAAACATTTTGCATCTCTCGCTCAGTTCCTGCTGCTAATCATCCTCAATGTGATCTGACCACTAATTATTTAATGTTTCTCCCCTTTTATGCAACCAAAGTCCATGGTGAACTTGAATGCGTCGTTACCTTTTCTCAAAACCAAATGCAAACATACTAGCCAGGGGACAAAATAATGTAAGACTTAACCTTCTCATTCACTGGAAGAATTAATCCTGTGATGTTACTTTTGATATATTATTAACATATCTAATGGATACAATACGCAGCAAAGCTACAACCCACGCTCACTGGGAAGTTTGGGCATTTACCCTGTACATGGAAAACTGACAACATCTGGTGTGTCAGCAACTCTTATACAAATCCCAGACTTGTTGCCAGGGTTAATCAGAAACAGCAATGCTGCAACATCAGGCTCTACATGCAGTGAATTTATTGAATCCCCAAGCGTTTACATTGGAGAAAATGCAGCAAGGAAAAGTGTAACCTTTTATATTAAATTTGTCATGTTTTAAGTATTGTAGAGAGATGTAACCTATTTGATTTTTAATGACTCGAAATCTTTTAATTGTCTCATTTATTTTAAAAATTCTTTAAACATTTCTGAATTTCAGGACATTGAGAAAAGATAACTTTGGCAGCAAGACTTCAGTGGTGTCAAAGTTTTGCATCTCCAGTAGGTTTTATCCTGTCATTTTGCAGATCTGGCACACACTATAAACTCATTGGCATCGGGTATATTTCTCAGAACATACTCAGTGGTAGAACTGCAAAGGATCAATTCTGTATGGCAGTTAAATGCAGGGAGCTTGCTGCTCGCTGCAAGTCCCTACCCTGTGCATATAGATTAAAATATGCATTTCCAGATAATGAAAAGCATTCAGGGCATCAGGAGGTCATTAATGCTACTGTGCCTGGAGCTCATTTAATCCCTGATCCCCAATCTTCCACCACTGTCCTGCACGCGTTCCACCTTTAATAATCAATCATTTTTTGTTTGATTGTTACTATTGAAATTTCATCCACTATTCTTTCAAATAGTGTCTTCAAGATCACAACAAACAAAGGCTTCCTTCACATCATCTCGCTACTAGATGCATAGTCATGTAGCATGGAAATAGGCCCTTCGGCCCAACTTTACCAAGCCGGCCAATAAGCCCTAAATGAGTTATATTTGCCTGTTTTTGCCCCATATCCCTCTAACCTTTCTTATCTGTGTACCCATCCCAGCATCTTTTAAATGCTGTTTGAGTACCTGCCTCAACTACCTCTTCTGGCACCTCATTCATATACCCACCAAACTTACCAATGTCTTGCAAGTCATTTTAAACTGGTGCCATTCAGTTACCAACTCTTCTGTCATGAGAAACAGCTTCTCCTTATTTATGCTATCATTATCTCAAACATCATTAAACAACTCGCAATCTTTCCTGTTTTAAACAAGCATAACTTTTCTTGTGACTGCACAACTGGTCCTTCATCCTTGGGATCTTGCTCCTATATCGGCCATGTTTCCTGAATGGGCACAAGGCTACAGGTGACATTTCAGGTCGAGGCCTTCTTCAGAATGAGAGTCAGGAGAAGGATCTGGACCCGAAACGTCACATGTTTTTTTTCTCCAAAGATGCTGTCAACTCACTGAGTTACTCCAGCATTTTCTATCTATCTTCGATTTAAACCAGAATTTGCAGTTCCCTTGCAAACACGGCTATAGTCAAATTAAACACAATTGCAAAAATACGTGTCATTATATTATCTCATTATAAACATCTCGGTTATCATCATGTCAATCAAAAAAATGACGTGAATATAAATGCATAAAACCAGGATATTTTTGAAATGTTTTTACTTATGCCCAAGATTACCCAAACATCAAACTTACATATTGTAATTCTCTTCCTTGCATTCAGTCATTATTGTATTCAAGGCTTTAAATTAATGTTGAATCCTTAATGCTGCATAGTCACCTTCAAAGCAGGGATGATAAAAAGTGAAAATATTGTTTCTCAAAAGTACCAGCATTTCATTAAACACTATAGAAAATGTGCAGTAACAAGAATGACTAATATATGGTATCAGAAACAAAACAACATTTCTGACATCAGAACCGAACAGCAAAGCAGATGTGAAGCAATTGAAGCCATCTCATGTTATTGTGTGGAAACAAGGCCCACATCTGTGTGCTCGAGATATTTGAACAATTATTTGAGATGTATACACACAAAATTCAAAATTGGATCAATTATTGTTAAATGTAAACAGTTTGCAAATGCTTTCAAGTGGTGACAAACCATTTCACCTGCTTTGGGGCTTTGTTCGAACAATGTAGGGGGTCAGTGACAAGTAAGTAAGAATTTAAGTGATGGATTATTATCATTATCACTGATTTAAATGTTATCAAAAATTTTGATCAAATGGTCAACTTTTTCACCAAATCCATCTTTGGAAGAGATATTGGCTTACAGTAGCTGGGTACTTTAGAAAACAAAATCAAGTTGAAAGTCCACATTCATTTTTCAAACTTTACTCATATTTATTTGACAATCAAGGAAAAGCAAAAAACAGCTAAAAATCTAAAATAAGAGCTGACGAGACTCAGCAAATCGGGTAGCACCAAATGGAGATTAAAAACAGAGTTAAAATTTCAGTCTGCTGCGCTCTTTATCAGACTAGGAAAAATCAAAGATTATATAAGTTATGAAGAAGGAAAACATGTGGAGAGAACAAAAGGAATATTTGTGGTAATCAAGGGAGTGTGAATGACACAAATGGCAGTGTTGGCTGGAGTTGGGATCAGACAAGAACTGTGGTGCAGGTGTGTTTATCACAGCTGCTTCACCCTGAAGAATTAGACATAAAGAGAGATGAAAGAGAACAGGAGAGAGGACAAATAAAGGTATAATTATGAGAAGCAAAACAATGTATTTGTTGGAAATCTGAAATAGACAGCATCTGTGAAGAGAGAAAAACTGAATTAACATTATGCTTATGACAGTACATGAGGACTGGCCAGTTTTGACACAAACTGAAAAGGCTGGTCATCTGGAATCTTTTAATTCAATATCACATCGTGAAGACTGCAATGTGCCCAAACGGAAGATGGGCTACTGTGCCATGAGCTTAAGGAATCTTTTGTTGGATCAGTGAAGGATGTTAACGAGAGCACCTACCACTGTTTCTACTGCCTGCATACAAACCCCTCATCTGCAAGACCAAACCTGCAATAAAGACAGTCAAAATATGGCCCGAGGACGCCCCCCTACAACTCCAGGACTGCTTTGATTGCACCGACTGGGACCTGTTTGCACAACAGGCTACCAGTGGTACAGAGGTAGACTTGGAGGAGTACACATCCACTGTGCTCTCCTACATCAACTGCTGTGTGGAGTTTGTCACAGTGGACAAGGAGATAAAGATGTTCCCAAACCGCAAACCGTGGATGAACAAGGAGGTTCAGAATCTGCTAAGGGCACGCAACATTGCCTTTAAATCCAGGGACACTTCTGCCTACGGTGCTGCCAGGTCAAACCTGAACAAAGGCATAAAAAAGGCCAAAGACATCCACAGGCAAAGGGTGGAAGACCACTTCAACACCGCGGACACCAGAAGCATGTGGCAGGGCGTCAGGGACATCACTGACTACAAGAGCAGCCCCGTCTGCCCCCACAGTGATATCACACTGGCCAATGAATTAAACACCTTCTTTGCCCGTTTCGAAACTGGCAACACCACCAGGAGAGGAACAACCCTGGCTAGGGTGGAGGGACAAGCCTTAACACTGAGCACTCAGGAGGTACAGTGCGCTCTGCTTAGGATCAATCCACGGAAGGCTGCAGGCCCGGATGGAGTCCAGGGTAGGGTATAGGGTACTAAAGGACTGTGCTGTACAGCTGGCGGAGGTATTTACGAGGATCTTCAACCTGTCTCTATCTCTGGCAACGGTCCCCATGTGCCTGAAGTCAGCTACCATAGTGCCGGTGCCGAAAAAGTCTAAAGTCACCAACTTGAATGACTACCGCCCGGTTGCCCTAACTCCAATACCAATGAAGTGCTTTGAAAGGCTGGTCCTCTCCCACATCAAATCCAGCATCCCTGCATCACTGGACTCTCATCAATTTGCATACAGGGCAAATAGATCCACAGAGGATGCCATCTCTGTGGCTCTTCACACTGTCCTGACCCACCTGCTCTTCATTGACTATAGCTCTGCCTTCAATACGGTCATCACCACCAAGCTCACCACCAAGCTCACCACCAAACTCCACCAGCTAGGCCTCAGCTCACTGATATGCGATTGGATCCTGAACTTTCTGACGTAGCGACCGCAGGCAGTGAGATTGGGGCCGCACCTGTCCTGCACTATCACCCTGAGCACCAACACACCACAGGGCTGTGTACTGAGCCCCATGCTCTACTCCCTCTTCACCCACGACTGTGTTCCTGCATTCGACACCAACACCATTGTCAAGTTTGCAGATGACACAATGGTGATCGGGCTGATCACCAACGGTGATGAAACAAACTAGAGAGCGGAGGTGCAGAACCTGGCGGACTGGTGCTCTTGGAACAACTTGTCGATAAACACCTCCAAGACCAAGGAGCTGATTATCGACTTCAGGAGGTCGCAGAATGGGGAATACACCCCAATCTCCATCTATGGAAACAGTGTGGAGAGAGTGTCCAGCTTCAAGTTTCTGGGCACTCACATCTCAGAGGACCTCACATGGTCCACCAACACCGCTGCACTGGTCAAAAAGGCACAGCAACGACTGTTCTTCCTAAGAACATTGAAACGGACTGGTCTGCCCCAACAGCTGCTGACGACCTTCTACCGCTGCACCGCAGAGAGCATACTAACGTATGGCATCTCTGTGTGGTATCTCAGCTGCACGGAGGCGGAGAGGAGACATCTTCAGCGCGTGGTCCACAGAGCGCAACAGATTATTGGGACACCGCTACCAGCCTTGGAGGGCATCTACCACACACGGTGCCTCAGGAAGGCCATCAGCATACATAAAGACTCCTCTCACCCTTGTAATGGACTGTTCGAACTACTCCCTTCAGGCAGGCGTTACAAGGCCTTCTACGCCCGCACCATCAGATTCAGGAGCAGCTTAATTCCCAGAGCTATGGCGGCTCTGAACCGGGCCTGCTGAGTACCTCCCCACCCCCATGGACTGTCTCTCCCGGCCTCGCACTTTAGTCTGTGTTGATTTTACTGGTCTAATGTTCATTTTTACAAACCTTGTTCTCAGGGTATTTATACCTAAATTTTATTTGTCGATTCAGTTATGACATCGGATGGAAGTTGGAAACCAAATCTCGTTGCACTTATGTGTAATGACAATAAAAGATATTATTATTATTATTATTATTATTATTATTATTATTATTATTATTATTATTATTATTATTATTATTATTATTATTATTATTAGATGCAAATGGGAGGGCAATGTGCAATTAAAGTGACAGGAAGCTGATAGGTCAGAGTTGCCCTGCAGCCTGAATGCACGGGTTCCAGAAAGTGGTCACCCAACATGCATTTGGTTTGTAGAACTTAGATAAGACCATGCTGTGAGCAGCAAATGTAGAAGACAATACTGGAAGAAGTGCAAGTTAGCCACTGCTTTACCTAGAATAAATATTTAGTTCTCTACATGGTTGCAAGATTATATCACCAAGGCTAAATCCACTGTCTAAACTACAGGATAATTGTTTTTAAATTGTAGCTGCTCCACAAACATTGTCATATAGTGTGGAAACAGGCCCTTCGACCCAGCTTGCCCGTGCCGACCAACTTGCCCCAGCTACATTAGTTCCACATGCCTGCATTTGCCCCATCCCTCTAAATCTATCCTATCCATGTACCAGTCTAAATGTTTCTTAACATTGCGATAGTACCTGCCTCAACTACACTCTCCGACAGTTTGTTCCATATACCCATCACCCTTTGTGTAAAAGGTTAACCACTGTTTCATATTAAATCTTTCCCCCCCTCACCTGCTTGGGTAGCTTACAACCTAATCGCATGAACATTAAATTCCCCAATTTTAGGTAACAAAACTACAACACCCCCTTCTCCCACCCCTATTTTTCACCCTCTCTTCCCTGTGCCCCATCTGGATTTGCCCACATTTACAAGTTCGTTTAGAGAGAGAGTTAACTATTGGGATTCTTGCCGTTGAGTAAAACATTTGTCGGGTCAAGTCTCGTCATAGAATCATAGAAAATAGGTGCAGGAGTAGGCCATTCGGCCCTTCGAGCCTGCAGCGCCATTCAATATGATCATGGCTGATCATCCAACTCAGTATCCTGTACCTGCTTTCTCTTCATACCCCCCCCCCCCCCCGATCCCTTTAGCCACAAGGACCACATCTAACTCCCTCTTAAATATAGCCAATGAACTGGCCTCAACTATCTTCTTTGGCATAGAATTCCACAGACTCACTCTCTCTGTGTGAAAAATTATCTTCTCATCTCGGTCCTAAAAGACTGCCCCCTTATCCTTAAACTGTGACCCCTTGTTCTGGAGTTCCCTAACATTGGGAACAATCTTCCTGCATCTAGCCTGTCCAACCCCTTAAGAATTTTGTAAGTCTCTATAAGATCCCCCCTCAATCTCCTAAATTCCAGCGAGTACAAGCCAAGTCTATCCATATGGAAGTCCTGACATCCCAGGAATCAGTCTGGTGAACCTTCTCTGTACTCCCTCTATGGCAAGAATGTTTTTCCTCAGATTAGGAGACCAAAACTGTACGCAATACTCCAGGTGTGGCCTCACCAAGACCCTGTACAACTGCATGCCTACTTTCAATGACTGCTGTACCATGACACCTAGGTCTCGTTGCATCTCCCCTTTTCCTAATCGGCCACCAGTGAGATAATAGTCTACCCTCCTGTTTTTGCCGCCAATGTGGATAACCTCACATTTATCCACATTATACTGCATCTGCCATGCATTTGCCCACCCACCCAACCTATCCAAGTCACCTTGCAGCCTCCTAGCATCCTCCTCACAGCTAACATTGCCCCCCAGCTTCGTGTCATCCGCAAACTTGGAGATGTTGCATTCAATTCCCGCATCCTGATCATTAATATATTGTAAATAGCTGGGGTCCCAACACTGAGCCCTGCGGTACCCCACTAGTCACTGCCTGCCATTCTGAAAATGACCCGTTTACTCCTACTCTTTGCAGTCCAGTTAAGTATCCATAAAATGTAATATGATTTTCCAGAACAGTACTGAGGGAGTGTAGCATTGTTGATATTGTTGATGTGGGGTCTTTCAGAGGAGATGATAACCAATGCACCATTTACACTCTCCCCGGGACACGCACAATCTCATGGCATAGTTCTGAAGAAGCAGCATAGAATCTCCTCAGTGTCGTGTCCCCTAATTGCCCTGCTTCCAACGTCACCACAAAAAATGGTTTATTCGTTCCTTGGGAGATTGCTTTGCCTTAATTGGATGCTGCCTTTCCCACATTGAAACAGTGACTACAGCTTAGATTTTACTTCGGAGTCACGTGAGTGACTACGTGAAGAACCCGCCTCACGCTGGCAACGGCATGACGTCAACGCTGACGGCGGAAGGAGGAGCTGCAGTAAGGAGCAGCTCCTCGCAGCGGTCGGAACGGCCCCGCAGGTAAGTGCAGCAAAGTAGGGATGTTTTAGCGGACGCTGGGTAGGTCCAGCAGTAATAGTTATGTTAAATCAAGTCAGAGTCAAGTTAAGTGCTGGATAGCACAGATTATGAAGTAAAAGAAAATTCGCGGGTAAAGTGCTTCCTGGGGTGAAAAATAAATATACGGGAAAGCTAGTGCGGAGCCGGTTCCGATACCGGTGGCCGCAGATATACCCGTTAGCGAATTAGTTTCCAAAAATGATAACCACGGAGAGAAATGCTCCCGAAAATGAAAAAAAAAAAAAAAAAAAAATCTGAGAGGCCCGTGGTTTTGATGACTCTGATATTGCAAGTCCTCCAGATAATTAAACTATGTGGAACTAATTATGGAGCATATGGAGAAAGTTCTCCAAATTATTATGAGACTAGGGTCATAGTACCCAGAAGGTTCCTAAAAAAGCCCTGAGGGGTTTAATTATTTCTGAATATGGCTGTGGGCCTAATTGGGAGTTGGAACTCCGGACCCAGGATTTGGGCCGGAAGAAGTCTCATGGGATGAAATCCCAATTGATTTAGGGCTGCAGAAGGCAGACCCTGTTGATGGTGATTTGCATTTGAAAGCACACCACAAAATAAATAAAAAAGAAAAAGAAAAAAAAAAAAAAAAAAAGGCCAAATGTGCCTGGGATAGCAAAAGAATTTGCTATATATGAAGGAAGTGGTGAGGCTATGGAAGAAAACCTAGCTGCCAACATATATATATGGTATCTCACCAACTTCATGTTTCTGTGATGATTGAAATATTAAAATTGCACAGCACAAGAAATTGTGCCTCATTGGAAGTGCCTACGGTTTATCCGTTGATATGGGCATCCATGACCCCAAATATGAGAGCGTCAAGTAGTGAGGTTCAAAAATCCTCACAAATTATTCTGCTGCTATTATGGCTTTTGCGGAGATGGATAGGATAAGAAAAAAAAAACAAAAAAAAAACGCTATTGTGCAATTCTTTCTATGAAATTTTGTATGAGGTAAATGGCTATTTGGCCCATTTTTCACCCAAGGTTTGCATACCTGTGTCGAGCAAGTGGTGTTTAAGGTCCTGGTTGTCTGTTTGGAGTAATCTGCCTAAATTATTAAAATTGGATGAAAAGTTAAATATTTTAGCTGCATGAAACCTTTGTCTTTGGACAAAAAGGTATTTTTCGCCCAGAAGGGGATTTGTTTTTGGAAATAGAGGCAGAAATATGTCAAGGAAGTCTTATTGTACTGCACAGCCAAATACTTACCCGAATTGGGGGGAAAAGGAGACCACCACGCTCATATGGAGAGGAATTAAAAGATTTGTTCTATGCTTAAAGAAACTGCGGATTAATCTCCAGTTAGAGGGAGATTACAAAAAGTTTATAAAGACTGGCTTACTATTACTTTTGATCGGTATATATTACAAGCAGTTTCATTAACCACTATTACTTTTAAAGAAGGGGTTAATCCTCCTGTACAGAATAAACCTGCTTATGTTTTCGTGTTTCTGCAATTGAAAAAGCAGAGATTAATGTCCAAATTGCCCAATTATCTGGAAAAGGGGTAATGGAAAAAACTTATGAACACGAGCATCAATTTGTTTTAATATTTTTAGAAGGAATAAAGATGGCGGTTGCAGAAGTATTCTGGACCTTACAGATCTAAATAAGTTTGTAGAATACAAACATTTTAAAATGGAGACATTGAATACTGCAAAATATTTAATTCAGCAGGTTGTTATATGGCTAAGATTGATGAAAAGACGCCTATTATTCTGTACCTATGCATCAGTTTTTTCAGTGGTACTTAAAATTTAATTGGTTGGGACAATTATGGCAGTTAAGCTTTGCCAAATGGACTGAGTTCAGCTCTTAGACTCTTTACGAAACTGTTGAAACCAGTTTAAACCCAATTAAGAGCACAAATGCACATTATTATGGCTTATCTCAATGACATTCTGATCATTAGTGATTATCAAGAGTCAGCTGAGAACTCAGTTTCAGTTACTAAAGCTTTGTGGTAAGCTAGGGTTTCTTGATTCATCCAATTAAGTCCCAGCTGCAGCCAGCACAAACAATTAACTTTTGGGGTTTGTAATTAACTCAGTGACTATGTTAATAACTTTACCAACAGATAAAGTCGATGATATTTTGGTAACTTGTAATTATCTCATTCAAACCTTATCCTTCCATCCGAGAAATAGCGAAAAACCATTGGTAAACTGGTAGCAGCGTTTCCTGCAGTAGAATTTGGTCCATTACATTATCAAAATCTTCGAAGGGACAAGATACGAGCTCTCAAAGAGAAGGCAGGCCACTTGACAGGCCTATGTAATTAACAAAAGAAGCTGTGTTGGAATTACAATGGTGGGTTAAAAAATGTCCCACAAGCTGCTAATAAATATCATGATTAAACAGCCTGAAATGGTTTTACAAACAGATGCTAGTGCTCTCGGATGGGGGGCAACAGATTCATCCTCCAATTGTGGAGGTAGATGAAAAAGCTCAAGAAGAAGCGTTTCTTCAAGCTGATGGTATTAACTATTTGGAGTTATTGGGTGCTTTTATGGACTAAAAGCATATTGTTGTGTTAAACAAGGTGTACATGTGTTAATACAGTTAGACAATAATACGGCTGTTGCATATATTTATCACATGGGGGGAGTTAGATCAGTATCATGTGATTGTCTGGTCAATAAATATGGTAATGGTGTATTGATCGCCAAATATGGATTTCAGCAAGCTACATTCCAGGTAAAGACAATGTGGAGGCAGATAAAAGATCAAGGATATTTAAAGATTATACGGAATGGATGCTTAAGCCAGCAATATTTAAAAATATTATACACCAATTTGGGTTACCAGAAATTGACTTGTATGCATCAAGGCTTAATCATCAATTACCTAAATATGTGTCTTGGGAACACGATCCAGATGCAGTAGCAGTAGATGCTGCTTCGTTAAACTGGGGGCAATATGTTCTTTTATGCTTTTCCACCATTTGCTTTGATTCAGAGATGTCTGAAAAAGATAGAACAAGATTCTGCCTCTGGATTGTTGGTAGTTCCAAATTGGCCAACTCAACTTTGGTTCCCAGGAATGCTGAATATGATTAAAGAGCCATATATGTCGATTCCTAACTGTAGTGATATTTTGATTCGTCCAGTAAACTAAAGAAATTTATCCATTATATGCATATATGAATTTATTAATCTACAGGTTTTGACCAGACCACTGCAGGAGCTGGGATTATCGGACAAAACGATGGAAATTATAGTCGCATCATGGCGAGATAGCACACAAAAAACAATATATGACACATATTAAGTAATGGGAAGAATTTTGCACACAGTCAAATATTTCTTATGATATTGTGAATATTGCAAATGTTTTGGAATTTCTTGCCAATTTGCATTTTGAGCAACATTTAAGTTACAGTGCCATTAACACTGCACGCAGTGCCTTGTCATCCTATTTAGGGCTTATGACTGATCAGAAATCAATTGGGTCACATCCATTAATATCTAGATTCATGAAAGGAATCTTTAACATTAATCCACCCAAACCAAGATACACAGAGATTTGGGATGTGAGCATTGTACTTACTCTACTTAGACAATGGACTCCAATTGAAGGATTGACATTGGAAAGATTAACATTGAAATTAATAATGTTAATGTCACTGGTCTCAGCTCAAAGAGTGCAAACTTTACAAATGTTGCGTTTAGACTGTATGCATGTGACTACAGATAATATTGTGTTCTATGTTTACGAGCTGATCAAACAAAGCAGACCACGGAGATCTGGAACAAAGGTAACCTTTCAAGCTTATCATATTGATCCTACTTTGTGTGTGGTTAGACATTTGAACCAATATATTAAAGTTACTGAGACTCTTCGAGGAAATGAAAAAACGTTAATGGTTACGCACAAAAAACCACACACAAAAGCTTCAGTTCAAACTATCTCAAAATGGTTGAAAACAGGTGTTGGTTTTAGCGGGAGTAGACACTGATGCGTTCAAATCTCACTCCACCAGGGCGGCAGCTACGTCCGCGGCGAAGGGGCGGGACGTACCTCTCGAGCATATTTTAAAAGTCGCAGGGTGGAGTAGAGAAGAAACTTTTTCAAAGTTCTACAATAAACCTGTTCACACTATGACAAGCTTTGGACACGCGGTGTTGGGAGCACTATAATCACCTGCTTTGTTTACTATTAATTGCTATAATCAGTGGTGTAGTCACTTCTATCTTTTATCGCTTGTAATCATTTCCCTCAGATATAAGGAGGGTTATTATATGGTCTTTAAACCATTAAAAAAGTTAATTGTGAAAAGAACTAACATTAGTCTGGTTTCTCATGTATGTGTTTACTTAGCCGGACTGTCGTACGGATTAATTCTACGACATAAAAAACACAGAAAGCTTTAAAATCTTCACGTAGTCACTCACGTGACTCCGAAGTAAAATAGTAAAATTAAACAAGAACTTACCAGTTCGAAGTTTGATCGTTATTTTATGAGGAGTTACGATGAGGGATTACGTGCCCTCCACTCCCACCCTCATAAAATAAATGATCAAATGGTAGTTCTAAGTCTTTTATGAGCCTTACTATGTTACTCCGGCTTTTGGTGTTCTGTGTTTTTCATGCCGCTGCTTTGAAGTATGCCGTTGCCAGCGTGAGGCGGGTTCTTCACGTAATCCCTCATCGTAACTCCTCATAAAATAACGATCAAACTTCGAACTGGTAAGTTCTTGTTTAATCTTACTATTATAATGATTATGTGTTAAACCCTTAGTGGCAGCATGAAGTTGTGAAACATGAGTACATAAATGCTTGTCTTATTTTGCTGTTTTGCATGGATTAACCCAGTGGCCTCCGGCATCGTTCCTGCATGAAGTATTGTAAATGTACCAGTGGGTTGTACAACAATCAGCAGGTTTTCTGGATGTTATTTCTTCTGCCAGCCCACCAATCTGCCATGCATTTGCCCACCCACCCAACCTATCCAAGTCACCTTGCAGCCTCCTAGCATCCTCCTCACAGCTAACATTGCCCCCCAGCTTCGTGTCATCCGCAAACTTGGAGATGTTGCATTCAATTCCCGCATCCTGATCATTAATATATTGTAAATAGCTGGGGTCCCAACACTGAGCCCTGCGGTACCCCACTAGTCACTGCCTGCCATTCTGAAAATGACCCGTTTACTCCTACTCTTTGCAGTCCAGTTAAGTATCCATAAAATGTAATATGATTTTCCTGAACAGTACTGAGGGAGTGTAGCATTGTTGATGTGGGGTCTTTCAGAGGAGATGATAACCAATGCACCATTTACACTCTCCCCGGGACACGCACAATCTCATGGCATAGTTCTGAAGAAGCAGCATAGAATCTCCTCAGTGTCGTGTCCCCTAATTGCCCTGCTTCCAACGTCACCACAAAAAATGGTTTATTCGTTCCTTGGGAGATTGCTTTGCCTTAATTGGATGCTGCCTTTCCCACATTGAAACAGTGACTACAGCTTAGATTATAATGATTATGTGTTAAACCTTTAGTGGCAGCATGAAGTTGTGAAACATGAGTACATAAATGCTTGTCTTATTTTGCTGTTTTGCATGGATTAACCCAGTGGCCTCCGGCATCGTTCCTGCATGAAGTATTGTAAATGTACCAGTGGGTTGTACAACAATCAGCAGGTTTTCTGGATGTTATTTCTTCTGCCAGCCCACCAATGTATTGAAATCACTTTTGAATTCCCCATATTGGGATTGGAGTTTATGATCATGATACTACTAAAATTGTGTCATTGATGTAGACAGCATGGAAACAGGCCCTTCGGCCCAACCTGCCCATATTTATTAAATTGCTCAACTGAATAGTCCCAATTGTCTGCATCTGGCCCATATTTCTCCAAACCGTTCCTAATCATGTATATGTCAAAGTGTCTTGAATATGATTACTATACCCATCTCTACAATTTCCATGTATATACCACATTCTGCATACAAACATTGTTTCACGGGTAATTTCTAAATCTCTCACATCTCATCTTCAACCCCTATCATTCAATATTTTTACTTCTCTACCTTTGGAAAAATATTGTGGCTGTTTCTCTTGTCTATGCCCCTCATAATTTCATTTCCATCTATGAGGTCACCCCTCAGTCTTTTCGCACCATTTAGGCAAAAACACCCCTCAGTCTTTTCACACCATCCAGGCAAAATGGCCCAGACTATCCAGTCGCTCAAATATCTCAAACCATCTGGACTGGGTAATACACTTGTAAATGTTTATTTCAACCTTTTCGGTTTAATGGCATCTTTCCTGTAGCAAATCAATCAGAACTGTACACAGTCCTCCAAATGTGTTCTGACCAACACGTAGACAGCTGTAACATGATGTAACATGATGGGATGGTTGAATCTAGAGAGGCGGGATGTGGGAACAAGAGCAAGGTCAGAAATTGGAAAGAATGATGGGAAGGTAAAGGTTAGGACCAATAAGTGAAAAAGTTCATGTTCATAAGTGATAGGAACAAAATTAGGCCATACAGCCCATCAAGTCTACTCCGCCATTCAATTATGGTTGATCTATCTTCTCCTCATAGTTTAATTTAGTTTAGTTTAGAGACACAGCGTGGAAAAACACCCTTCGGCCCATCAAGTCCGCATTGACCAACCATCCCCATACATTCACGCTATCCTACACACACTATGGACAATTTAAACTTATACCAAGTCAATTAACCTAAAAACCTGTAGGTCTGGAGTGTGGGAAACATAGAAAACATAGAAACATAGAAATTAGGTGCAGGAGTAGGCCATTCAGCCCTTCGAGCCTGCACCGCCATTCAATATGATCATGGCTGATCATCCAACTCAGTATCCCGTACCTGCCTTCTCTCCATACCCTCTGATCCCCTTAGCCACAAGGGCCACATCCAACTCACTCTTAAATATAGCCAATGAACTGGCCTCAACTACCCTCTGTGGCAGAGAGTTCCAGAGACTCACCACTCTCTGTGTGAAGAAAGTCTTTCTCATCTCGGTCTTAAAGGATTTCCCCCTTATCCTTAAGCTGTGACCCCTTGTCCTGGACTTCCCCAACATCGGGAACAATCTTCCTGCATCTAGCCTGTCCAACCCCTTAAGAATTTTGTAAGTTTCTATAAGATCCCTCTTAATCTCCTAAATTCCAGAGAGTATAAACCAAGTCTATCCAGTCTTTCTTCATAAGACAGTCCTGACATCCCAGGAATCAGTCTGGTGAACCTTCTCTGCACTCCCTCTATGGCAATAATGTCCTTCCTCAGATTTGGAGACCAAAAACTGCACGCAATACTCCAGGTGTGGTCTCACCAAGACCCTGTACAACTGAAGTAGAACCTCCCTGCTCCTGTACTCAAATCCTTTTGCTATGAAAGCTAAACATACCATTCGCTTTTTTCACTGCCTGCTGCACCTGCATGCCTACTTTCAATGACTGGTGTACCATGACACCCAGGTCTCGCTGCATCTCCCCTTTTCCTAATCGGCCACCATTTAAATAATATTCTGCTTTCCTGTTTTTGCCACCAAAGTGGATAACCTCACATTTATCCACATTATACTGCATCTGCCAAACATTTGCCCACTCACCCAGCCTATCCAAGTCACCTTGCAGTCTCCTAGCATCCTCCTCACAGCGAACACTGCCCCCAGCTTAGTGTCATCCGCAAACTTGGAGATATTGCCTTCAATTCCCTCATCCAGATCATTAATATATATTGTAAATAGCTGGGGTCCAGCACTGAGCCCTGCGGTACCCCACTAGTTACTGCCTGCCATTGTGAAAAGGACCCGTTTACTCCTACTCTTTGCTTCCTGTTTGCCAGCCAGTTCTCTATCCACATCAATACTGAACCCCTAATACCGTATGCTTTAAGTTTGTATACTAATCTCTTATGTGGGACCTTGTCGAAAGCCTTCTGGAAGTCCAGATATACCACATCCACTGGTTCTCCCTTATCACGCTACTAGTTACATCCTCGAAAAATTCCACAAGATTCGTCAGACATGATTTACCTTTTGTAAATCCATGCTGACTTTGTCCAATGATTTCACCACTTTCCAAATGTGCTGCTATCCCATCTTTAATAACTGACTCTAGCAGTTTCCCCACTACCGATGTTAGACTAACTGGTCTGTAATTCCCCGTTTTCTCTCTCCCTCCCTTCTTAAAAAGAGGGGTTACATTTGCTACCCGCCAATCCTCAGGAACTACTCCAGAATCTAAAGAGTTTTGAAAGATTATCACTAATGCATCCACTATTTCCTGAGCTACTTCCTTAAGTACTCTGGGATGCAGCCTATCTGGCCCTGGGGATTTATCGGCCTTTAATCTATTCAATTTACCCAACACCACTTCCCGACTGACCTGGATTTCACTCAATTCCTCCTTTGACCCACAGTCCCCTGCTATTTCAGGCAGATTATTTATGTCTTCCTTAGTGAAGACGGAACCAAAGTAGTTATTCAATTGGTCCGCCATATCCTTGTTCCCCATGATCAACTCACCTGTTTCTGACTGCAAGGGACCTACATTTGTTTTAACTAACCTCTTTCTCTTCACATATCTATAAAAACTTTTGCAGTCAGTTTTTATGTTCCCTGCCAGTTTTCTTTCATAATCTATTTTTCCTTTCCTAATTAAGCCCTTTGTCCTCCTCTGCTGGTCTCTGAATTTCTCCCAGTCCTCTGGTATGCTGCTTTTTCTGGCTACTTTGTACGCATCATCCTTTGCTTTGATACTATCCCTGATTTCCCTTGTTATCCACGGATGCACTACCTTCCCCGATTTATTCTTTTGCCAAACTGGGATGAACAATTTTTGTAGTTCATCCATGCAATCTTTAAATGTCTTCCATTGTATATCCACCGTCAACCCTTTTAGAATTAATTGCCAGTCAATCTTGGCCAATTCACGTCTCATACCCTCAAAGTTACCTTTCTTTAAGTTCAGAACCATTGTTTCTGAATTAACAATGTCACTCTCCATCCTAATGAAGAACTCAACCATATTATGGTCACTCTTGCCCAAGGGGGCACGTACAACAAGACGGCTAATTACCCCTTCCTCATTACTCAAAACCCAGTCTAAAATAGCCTGCTCTCTCGTTGGTTCCTCTACATGTTGATTTAGATAACTATCCCGCATACATTCCAAAAAATCCTCTTCCTCAGCACCAAAGAAACCAAAGATCTTGGAGAAAACCCACGCGGGCACGGACAACATACCAACTCTGTACAGACAGTACCCATAGTTGGGATCAAACCCGGGTCTCCGACACTGCTAGCTTACCCTATTCTCCAGCCTTCTCCCCACAATCCCTGACACTCTTACTAATCATGAATCCAGCTATATCTGCCTTAAAAATATCAATTGATGACCTCCACAGCCTTCTGTGGCAAAGAATTCCACAGATTCACCACCCTATGACTAAATAAATTTATCCTTACAGCCTTTCTAAAGGAACGTCCTTTAATTCTGAGGCTATGACCTCTAGTCCTAGACTTTCCCACTAGTAGGAACATCCTCGCTGCATCCACTCTATCCAAGCCTTTCACTATTCCGTCCGTTTCAATGAGGTCCCCCCTCATTCTTATAAATTTCAAAACTCCAGGGAGTATAGGCCCAGTGCCACCAAACGCTCATCATATGTTAACTCATATGATTAATTCATTGAGTGAATCATTGCTTCCAAATGAAACTGATTCACTTGCACCTCTTTCAATCTACTGCATTTGGAGCTCAGAATGTGGTCTTGTCTGCAGGGGTGAAACTAAATGCTGTTTGTAAAACATCACAAGGGTCACCCGAATCCTTCCAGTTGCCTGTCACTTTAATTCTCCATTATGTTACCACAGCCTGACTTTAGTCTATTACACTGTTGAAACTTAGGCTACTGTGAACTCAAAGGACACCATTTCATCTTCCCACGAGACACATCACAGCTTTCAGGATTCGGAGATGAAACTGCTGGTAGCTGAGACAAATATGACACAGACAAAATATTGATGACCTATCAAACCCATTGGCTACTTCTGTCACTGGTTTGAAACTGATGGAGAAACAATTGTTTACACACAAACTGAAGATTAATCCACAGAGACATATCAGCTTTGATGTTCATCTCTGGGCAGAACTAGTTTCCAGAATGACAAAGAAATACCCAGTAAAGCAACAAAATATTAGATAAAATAGGAAACATATCAAAGCTCAGGGAAGCAAGAAATGAAGAAGATTGAAGTAGATAGCAAATCAATATAATTACAACAAAATGATGACCAATATTTAGCAGTTGCACTGATGGTGCATTTTTCAGCATTTACTACCATTACACTTTGAAACTGACATGACCATCTTGGACCTAACATTGGAATCTTACTGATCCTGTTCCACAGACTCTAGTGATTAATAAGCTTCTGCTTTGTATTCTGCAATTATCAGTGCTCCAGCACAACTGTTGGCTACTTCTGAAAAAACTCTGGCTGTAAAAACATTGAAATCGTTACACTTCATTGCTCAAGGTGTAAGTGAACTCCCAATGCTACACAATGCCACTGAAAGATTTAGAGGAATATGGCTCAGGCACAGGCAAACAAGACTTGTTTGAATGGGACATATTGGTCAGCGTGGACAAATTGGGCCTGGTTCCAAGCTGTGTGAATCAAATTGTACTTAAAAACCCCTGTGGTATTTGTACATTTGAAATTACCACCTCTCAACTAATCACATTGAAGATTATGCTTTTTAAATAATAACAAGGTAAATTGATTTTTTTTTCATGTTATCGACTTTCTGATTTAATCTCTTGTGCATACTCCATTCATGGTTTTATTGTCTCAAATGTCTATAACACATGAGTCATAAATTAAACTAATGTAGGCAGCACAGAGGCACAGTGGTAGAGTTGCTGCCTCACAGCACCAGAGACCCGGGTTTGCTCCTGACTATGGGTGCTGTCTGTATTGAATTTGTACGTTCTCCCTGTGACCCTGTTTGGGGTTTCTCCGGGATCTCCGGTTTCCTCCCACACTCCAAAGATGTGCAAGTTTGTAGGCTAATTGGTTTGGTAAAATTGTAAATTGGTCCCAGTGCGTGTAGGATAATGTTATTGTGGGGGAATGCTGGTCGGTGCAGACTCGGTGGGACGAAGGGTCTGTTTCCACATTGTTTCTCTAAACTAAAGCAAACTAAAGAAAATTGTCTTGTTATTTTGTGATTCACTATTTCTGAATGTTCCTCATTGTGATTGGTTGATCAGTTTACTTTGATGCCAGAGATCACTTTGACCTTTCACCTGGAAATGCAACCACCATTGAAACCAATAACAAAAAATGAAACATTGCAATCAAATATTTGCCAAAAGTGTAAAAGTGAGATGGTTGCAAAAGCAAAGAATACAAAATGGTTCCTAAGCTAGAAACATGGATAAATAAATTGAAAATTGTTCCCAACTCAAACCTATTGGCATCCTATATATTGGCATGAGTATATGATTATCACTAGGGGCGCTGCACTGCCAGCAGCCTCTGCCTGCAGCCCGTTTGTTTTTACATCTTTTTTTATTTTTAGTCTGTTAAAAGTGTGTTTTAGGGGGAGTCTATAACTTTTCTATGTGGGGGAGGGGGGCAGTGTAAGGGGGAAACTAACTCACAGTCGCTTCCTGGCAGGGATGCGACTATTTCTCTGAGTCGCGTCCTCGCCCCTCACCTCGCGGTCTACCACCTGGATCGGAGCGACCTTTCCTGCCGGGGACCGGGAACCGGACTAGAGCTGCGAGTCACCGCGGTGGCGGACTAGAGCTGCGAGTCACCGCGGAGTGGGCGATGCCTACCTGGGTTGCCATTTGGAGCTCCGGAGCATTGGGCCGCTGCTCCAACATCATGGAGCTGTGGTTTTGGGGAGAGCTTCCAACGTGGGCGGCGCTGAACTCAATGGAGTCCCGGGGCCCTTTGCCGATGGCCTCCAGCATTGCATCTCCGACTCGAGGTCCAGGCCGCTGAGGAGGTCCCCCAGCCCCGACGTCAGACTTACATCACCCCGGCGAGCGGGCCTGAATGTCGGCCCACCCGTAGCGGCGACAGCGGAGGGCTCGGGGAGGCCCTGACCACGGGGGAACAGTGGGGAACATTGGGAAGAAACTGACTTTGGTGCCTTCCCTCACAGTGGGAAACTTTGATCCTGCTGTGAGGGGATGTTTTATGTTGAACTTCCAGCTACTCTGTGTTGTGTTCTTTATTTTTTTCCTGCATGGCTGTATGGTGATTTCATTTCACTGTGCCAATTGGCACACATGACAAATAAAATGTGTCTGTATCTGTATCTGAGTAGTTTTTCTTGGCATGCGGACATTATAATCAATCCTTTTGCACAGAACATTTTCCAGTATCTCCCCCCCCCCCCCCCCCCCCCTTTTTGTTAAAGTTTGCAGATCTATAGTTATCAAACTTTTCCACAATGGCTTTCTTGGAAAGGGGAGGCAATATTTGCTGTCTTCTAATCATCAGCTACGTCACTCGCATCCAATGAAGATTTAAAAATCTGCGCCAGAATCCCAGAAAATTCTTCACTTACCTCCCGTAGCAGCTTGCGATGAATCCCATCTGATTTGGGGGATTTTTCCAGCACTAGATCTGCTAAGGCTTTGAGTACCTCTTCTTTATTCTTGGAACCCTCCTCCGAACTTCCATCTACCTCCTCACCAAACTCTCCAGCTTTACTTTGTAAGATGGATTTATTAAAAACCTCAGACTTTCTGGTTCCACCTATAGATTGCCTTTGTTATCTCTAATGGGTCCAATTTTTCCTCTGGTTATTCTTTTGCCCTCAATATAGGAAGCCTTTGGATTCACCCTAATAACATCTGCCAGTGACACTTGGTAACCCCACATAATTTTGTTTTGAATATGTCCCAACATGTTTATGCTCTTGATGGACCTCTTCTATCATTAATTCCCCGTGCCTGCCATTGTCTTCCTTTGATCTCTTTATCCAACACTCAATATCCCTCGATATACAGGATTTCCCATACTTGTTATCCCTGTCGTTTAGATTTTCAGGAACACTTTGGTCTTCTCTGAGCAAAATGTTTTCCCACACGTTCCTCATCCCTGTATCTTTTGTCCAAAAATTGCCCCAATCCTGGAATCATCCATCAACAGAAAACCTTGTTAAATACTTCAATGAGTCACAGTTGAACAGATAACCCACATAACACTTCTAATACTACAATCAACATCAGAGACCAAAATAGAAGTTGAAGTGACAAAGGATTTACAGCATTGGAGGAGGTTGTAGAGAAATGGAAGTCTCAGATGTGGAAGGGATTTGAAAACAAGAAAAGGAATTTAAAAACTGAAATATTCTTGAAGGGTGCGCTACTGTCCATTGTCAAAATTAAGGTGAGATTTGACATGAGTTGGGATGTGGGCAGTCTTCACATCTGAGCCCTCTGAAGAAAACATCTGCTTCT
Organism: Okamejei kenojei; assembly: GCA_035221665.1. Lineage (NCBI taxonomy): Eukaryota > Metazoa > Chordata > Chondrichthyes > Rajiformes > Rajidae > Okamejei > Okamejei kenojei. Next base: position 62,769,678 of record CM069133.1, read on the forward strand.
AGAGTGATAAATTCTGGTCCTCTGTGATATGTCTAAAGGTGTGACAGCAGCTAATTAGTTTTGGCTGATCCACCTCTTGGCAGATGTGCATGAGCTGGCACAGAAAAAAACTAGACTGGAGGGGATATGAAACAGGAGGACTTGAAATTAAAAGAAATGTTGATCGTAGAATTAGAAGTATTACAAAGGTTATCTATTCAACTGTGACATGCAATGGAGGTATTTAACAAGGTAAAGAAATCTGTCAACTGGGAAACTAGCACTGCAAAGATTATCCTGGAGAAAATGGTATTGGCACTGGGAATTCACAGGAGAGGGTCCTGAACTTCATAAGTGGTAGTATACCTAGCAATTCTATATGGAAGTGATGACATTCCCAGCTACTTCCATTTCAAAGTACTTATATTAGTTTACATCATATGATTGCACTCATATGTGGTATGATCTGCCTGGATAGCACACAAAATAAAATGTTTCATTCTGTTACGGCACATGTGACAAAAAGCCAATACCAATACCAGTATCAATTATATCAGCATATTTCCTTCATTGAATTCCACGAAAGAAAATGTACACTTAGATTTAATTTTCTTTCAATTGCATGCAAAACTTATCAGCATGAAGATTTCTCTGTTACGTGCATAGCTTTCCAACGAAATGCATGAGAATTTCCTCTAGTCATAGCCTAATACATTCCCAACCGGCAAATCAGCAATCTTTCAAGAACTTTGCCGTGAGGGACCTTGTTTTATCAAATGTCCTTCATTACCTTCCTCGGGCAAGTTTGGTGGAAGTAATTCCATTTCTTAGTGTCATGAATGCACTGTCCGTGTTTCCCTGATCTAAAAAGAATTGCCACTATGACATTTCTTTGGAAGAATATATGGTCAAGGTAAAATCTTGCAACTAGAAATAGAAGCAAAGACAGAGACTACATTTTAAAATGCTAGAGAGATGAAACACAGATGAAGGGAATGTTTTTTTTACTAAATAAATGCTCATGTTTTACAGATCAGTTCTGAAGAAATTGTCAAGTTTTATTAATGTGAGAGAGAAATTGTTTTTTCACCTATATTTTAACCTATTGCAGGAGAGATTTTAGTATTCATTTAAGAGAGGATTAAAGTTTATGTATATATGACTTCCGGTGGCGCTATGGAGGGCTAGAGGATAACGCCAGCCAGCTCCGTGAAAAAAACGGGAAAAAACGGGGGATTAACGGACCTACCTGCTGCCTGCTGCTTGCTGCCTGCCGTTTCTGCACCGATTGTTGTGAGTGACGTCATCAGGCGCGCAACTAGTTATGTCTACAACACGCAGCCCTATCGATAAACAGAAAAGTCAACCAACCAGGCAGAGACCGGCAGAAGGCCCAACTGAAGCCTCGGACTCAAGTAGGGCCTAATCCCAGGAAGATGTATCGAAAAGAACAGGGAAAAAAACTGAAAGTGAAGAATTGAAAACTTTCATTTCTCGTGAGATTGCTGGTTTAAGGGAAGAAATAAACCAGATGAATAATCAAATGAAAGAATTTCAACAGGAAACAAATTCAAATATTAATAATAAGACCAAGAAAATATCGGAAGATTTGAAGAAAGAAATTACAGAAATGATGAACGAAATGACAAAGGAGATGGATAATAAAATTGAAAAGGTCAAAAATGACTTTGAAAAAAGGCTGAATCCTATGGAAAAGGTACTGCAACAACAGACGGTCGGTATAAAAAGCCTTGAAGAACTTGCTGATACAAGTGCTGTGACTACAGCTAAGCTGATTACAGAAAATGAACGTCTAACGGACTTACTGACTAAAATAACTGAGAAATGTACTGAGCTAGAAGGTCGCCAGAGAAGACAAAACCTAAGAATCGCAGGTATTCCCGAAGGACGAGAGAAAGATGAAGATCCTCGAGAATTTACTGCGAACCTACTGCAACATGTTTTATCTCTGGAACAAAAGCCTTTATTAGCCCGTGCTCACAGAGTCAGGAGACGTCAGACAAGAGCAAACGCCCCTCCAAGACAAATGATTATAAAGCTACAATATGACTATGTCTTGGACGAGATAATGCGAAAATCCTCGAGAAACAGAAACCTGGAATTCGAAGGACAAAGGATCAGTATCTACCGAGATTATCCAGCAGAAGTTTCCAGGAAACGGAAAGCATTTAATGAGGCTAAAAGTCTTATGAGGGGAGTGGAAAATTTGCGAGATGACTTGAATTATCCAGCTATTCTAAGAGTTACTTTCAACAACAAGGAACATCTCTTTTCCAACCCAGCAGCAGCACTGGACTTTGCTCGCCAGATCCAGACCTGAGAAGCAGCTACTTTCGAATATACTGACTTTTACGAACCCTACAAGAATCCCCAAGACTCCGCAAGACTTCCCAAAACAACGCAGGACTGGACTGAACTGGACAACGTTGGATGGAAGTTGGAGAAAGAAGTGGATTGGAAAACCTCACCTGGATACTAATAATTAGTATAATTACACTACTAAAAAAAAAAGTTTATGTATATATGAGAACAAGTCATCAATCTAATGCCATGAGTAATTTTCTCTTCTATTTAATCTCAAGGCTGATATCTGAACACTCCAGTTTCAATCCTCATATCAATTCATTACTATTTGCCGACCGCTACAACAGGTCAACGGAGAATGTGATCTTGCAGGCTCTCCACTTTGCACTGGACCACTTGAACAATAAAATCACATATGTCAGGTTGTTGTTCATAGACTACAGCTCAGCATTCAACGCCAACAGCCTCTCCAAACTGGTCACCCAGCTCAGGGAACTGCATATCTGTACATCCCTCTGCAACTTGATCCTTGACTTCCTCATCAACAGAACACAATCAGTATGAACTGGCAGCACCTCCTTTTCGATAATTAACAGCACAGGAGAACCTCAAGTTGTGTGCTCAGTCCCCTGCTCTACTCATTCATGACTGTGTAGTTGGACAGAATTACAACTCCATCTTCAAATTCGTCAACAACACCATCATTGAGGGTCGAATTACAGATAATGATGAGTCGGAGTATAGGAGGGATATCGATCGACAGACCAAATGGTGCCAGACCAACAACCTTGCTCTCAACATCAGTAAAACCATGGAACTGATTGTTGAATTTGGATAAGGATGACCAAGGATCCACAAACTGGTCTTCATCAAAGGGGCAATGGTGCAGAAAATCAAAAACTTTCAGTCAAAATTCCTGCATGTATTTGTCTTGGAAGATCTGTCTTGGCCCAGCGCATTGATTCAATCATAATGAAAGCCCATCAGTGCTTCTACTTCCTTGGAAGTCTGAGGATATTCCATATGTCAACAAATGCTCTCTTGAACTTCTAGTGTGCAGGAGAGGGCATATTGACTGTTTGCATCACAGCCTGGTTAGAGAACTCAAACACCCAGGAATTAAGAAGATTGCAAAAAGTGATGAACACTAACCAGCCTTGCTAAAGACAATATAAACCATGTCTTCTGCCTTGCCTTTATCAATGTTCTTAGTTATCTCCTTAAAAAATTCAATAACATTTCTGAGACATGGGCTTCTCTGCACAAACCCATGAGGGATCCTTCGAATCAGTCTCTGCCTTTCCAATCAAATAAAAATCCCACCACTAAGAATTGATTTCCAATAATTTCCCTTCTATTGATGCAAAGATCACTGGCATGTAGTTTCCTGCTAATCCCTGCTGTTGATTTAGATTGAGTAGCATGAGCTCTCTTCCCGTCTTCTGGTATCTCATCCGTAATGCAAGTAAAGATGCTAAAATCTCTGCTAAAATCTCTGTTGTACCCACAGCGACTCTCTCACTGGTGCCACCAGTGAGAGAGTCGAGGACCAGATGGTACAGCTTCAGAATAAAAATACATATATTTAGAAACGAGATGAGGAGAAATGTATTTCATTAGAGGGTGGTTAATCTTTGGAATTCATTGTCACAAACAGCTGCGTAGGCCAAGTCATTAGGTATTTTTAAAGTGGAGATATAAAGATTCGTGATTTGAAATGGTCCCAAAGGTTTTGGGGAGACAGCAGGAGAATCGGGTTAAAGGGGAAAGATGGATTAGCTATGATTGAATGGTAGAGCGGTCTCGATGGGCTGAATGGCCTAATTCTGCTCCCATGAATTATGAACTTCCTAAACAATCCTGGGAGAAATCCCATTCATCCACCTTAATGTGTGCAAATATCGCTGGTGGTTATTCCTTACTAAGCTCATTCCACACAGCCACCACCCTCTGAGTAAAGAAGTTCCCCCTCACGTTACCCCTAAACTTCTGTCCCTTAATTCTCATGTCATGCCCTCTTGTTTGAATCTTCCCTATGGAAAAAACGTATCCACATCAACTCTGTCTATCCCTTTCATCATTTTAAAGACCTCAATCAAGTCCCCCTTAACCTTCTGCGCTCCAAAGAATAAAGACCTAACTTGTTCAACCTTTCTCTGTAACATAGTTCCTGGAACCCTGGCAACATTCTAGTAAATCTCCTCTGTACTCTCTCTATTTTGTTGACATCCTTCCTATAATTAGGCGACCAAAATTGTACACCATACTCCAGAATTGGTCTTACCAATGCCTTGTACAATTTTAACATTACTTCCCTACTCCTATATTCAATGCTCTGATTTATAAAGGCTAGCACACCAAAGGCTTTCTTTACCAACCTATCTACATGCAATTCCACCTTCAGGGAACTATGCACAGTTATTCCTAGATCCCTCTGTTCTACAGCATTCCTCAATTCCCTACCATTTACCATGTACGTCCTATTTTGATTTGTCCTGCCAAGATGTAGCACTTCACACTTACCAGCATAAAACTCCATCTGCCATCGTTCAGCCCACTTTTCCAAATGGCCGAAATCTCTCTGTAGACTTTGAAAATCTACTTCATTATCCACAACACCACCTATCTTAGTATCATCTGCATCCAATTTTCCACCCCATCATCCAGATCATTGATGTACATGACAAACAACAGTGGACCCAACACAGATCCCTGAGGCACCCCACTGGTCACCGGCTTCCAACCTGACAAACAGCCATCCACCATTACTCTCTGACATCTCCCATTCAGCCACTGTTGAATCCATCTTGCTACTCCGCCATTAACACCCAAAGATTGAACCTTCTTAACCAACCTTCCATGGGGAACCTTGTCAAAGGCCTTACTGAAATCCATATAGACAACATCCACTGATTTACCCTCATCAATTTCCCTAGTTACCGCTTCAAAAAATTCAAGAAGGTTTGTCAAACATGATCTTCCAGGCACAAATCCATGTTGACTGTTCCTGACAGTTCCTGACAAAGTGATCTCCCTTTCTTATTTCTAAATTTCAACCATATAGCAACATTGGCTGATGCCAGAATATCCTTTCTGAGTGCCATCATAATGCTCTGCTTAATCAGCAGTGTACACCCCTTCCTCATTTGCACTTGCTCTTGACCATGGTGGTAAAGAGTTGAAACAATGATCACTACTTCACCCTTCCCTGCTTCCAAATGCATTACATATAACCCATGCCTACTTTGAGATGATGCTACACTTACCATGTGCTTCTTGAGAGAAGGTGCTCCCACATTTGGCTAATTTGTTCATGTCTTGTACCTGTAGTCATTAATAATGTTGATAGGTACTTTGTCATCGTAATACAGGAGCTGATAGGGCAAATATTACCTACCACTATTTTAAGGCTGTTGGCCACATACAAGCATGCACAAATTCCATTAGAGTTGATCCTGATGGTTTATCTATCTTCCTTGGAGCGGACTACAAGACTGTCAGACAAGATTAATTTTTCAAATAGACAATAGACGATAGACAATAGGTGCAGGAGTAGGTCATTCGGTCCTTGTCTAAAGTCTTAAAGTACATAAGAAATAACAGCAGGAAAAAGCCATCTTGCCCAATGATCTTGCAGAACCACTCATCGAGGTCATGGTTGATCAACCTCAGAATCACATTACCTTTTTATATTAATATCCAGAAATTTATTTTAAATGGATGCAACACGCTGACATTCCGAGCCCTCGGGCTAAAGATTCCAAAGTTCACCATCCCCTGAATGAAAAAAAATCTCCTAATTTAAATCCCCTTTGTGTACTTCCAAGCCTGGAGAACCACCTATTGATTCTGAAAGATGTTTAAATATTTGAGATTTAATCATCCCAGTGGCAAAGAAAAGCCAAATCTCATAACTTGATCACTACCATCCAGTGGCCTTGAAATCCACCTTCATGAAGTACTTTGAGAGGCTGGTTATGGTACATGTTAAATCTAGCCCTGGGTCTAAAACGAGACATGGATGTCCTTGTACATCAGTCACTGAAAGTAAGCATGCAGGAACAGCAGGCAGTGAAGAAATCAAATGGCATGTTTGTCTTCATAGTGAGATGATTTGAGTATAGGAGCAAGAAGGTCCTACTGCAGTTGTACTGGGCCCTGTGAGATCACAACTGGAGTGTTGTGTGCAGTTTTGGTCTCCTAATTTGAGGAAGGACATTCTTGCTATTGAGGGAGTGGGTTTGAGAGGTTAATTCACGGGATTGTGGGACTGACATACGATTTTACTTTGGAGTCACGTGAGTGACGTCGTGAAGAAGACCACCAGCCCGCATGCGCGTCAATACGCCTAAGCATGGTGCCACAACTGGCTGGCAGGCGCACCGTTCCTCCAGCGGTAAGTTAAAAGACCGACAGGTAAGTTCTCAAACTTAGTCTGAGGTTGTGTGTCCTATAATTCTTGTTTGCAGTATTACTCCAAGTTTGAACACCAATGGGCAAGTCAAGAGTGAAGTCCAGACGAGCTGCGGGGAGATCTGCTACAGAAGACCGCGGGACTGCGGGTAGCGGGCGGGCATTGATTTCACCATCAAAGTTGCTGACGGTTTTACAAGCGACTTCAGACTTGGTGCCTCTGGAGAGCACCGTGGTTACCCCGAGAGGTGGGAAAGCCAAGCAAAAGTCTGTGAGGCCTATCGACTTGGACGAGTCAAGCCAGGAGGGTGCATCTCCTACAATGGACAGCGTCTTTGGACGTTTGTCCCGGATGGAGCACCTCATGGAGAAGATGCTCTACCAAGATATACTCCTAGACACGGAGTCATATCAGAGACTCGTGAGCCGCAGCAGTGCCTGGTTCAGGACTGCATAATGTCTCCCTCTCTGACGAGGGGAGCATCCAGACACAGTTTTGGACTGGCTCAGAGTTCAGCGGTATTTCAGGGGAGCACACCATGATGCACGGGCTGTGCTAAGCAGAATTCCCTGCATTAACATCGAAATTTGTGATACCACAGCAAATTGGGGAGCCGCTCGACGAAGAATTGGCGGCCAGTATAAAATACTTGGCTTCACACCAGCTCCAAGAGCAAGTAATGGTGGATATGGCCATGAGGTACCACATGCCTGTTAACTGTGCATCTTTAAAAGTGCCGGCTGTAAACAGCTTGATATGGAATTATATCGGTGGAGGCATCAGACACCAGGAGGTGAAACTCCAGAAAATTCTGAGCCTGCTGGCTTCAGGAATCACGACCTTTGCCAGGTCGGTGGATGGAGGTCCTCTGCCGGATGGACAACAAGATGTGCTGGCATTGTTATGCAATGCGCACTTTGAAATAAATTGCTACCGCAAAAATGTCATCCGCCCGGCCCTGAATCCGAAGTTTACGGGATTATGCAGGGCCAGCAATGTGCAGCCGCCAAATTACCTGTTTGGGGAAGATCTGCCGAAGCAGGTCAAAGACCAAGACAATGAGGCAAATGCCGTGGGGCTAATCTGAGCTCCACCAACAAGCAGAGCTTCATCTTTCCGGCGGCAATACCCCTACGCCTCAACCAGCAGCAAGAGGAAATTCAGTCGTTATATGCAAAAGGAGTAGAAGTCGAGTCGTGAGCCGCAACAATGAGTATCCAATATTTTTACTAGACCAAAGAAAGATGGAGGATGCCGAATCATCCTTGACTTAACTCGACTTAACTCCTTTGTGCAGTATAGACATTTCAAAATGGAAAACCTTGTTACTTCCAAACAACTGGTTTCCAAAGGATGTTACATGGCATGCATCGAACTCAAAGATGCATACTATTCGGTGCCCATTTATAGGGTTCAACGGAAATATTTAAAGTTTAGCTGGATGGGGCAACTATGGCAGTTTAAAGCATTGCCTAATTGCTTAACCTCAGCTCCCTGATTATTTACAAAATTGTTAAAACCAGCTGGTTATTACGAGCACAAGGCCATATTGTGATGGCTTATTTGGATGATATCCTGATCATAGGTAAAACTCTAAACATAGCTAAATTAGCTATTTCAGCCCCCAGACTCTTGTTTGAGAGTTTCTCATCCATCCAATTAAATCCAAGTTGACACTATCTAGGGTGATTGATTACTTGGGATTTACCATTAACTCAAATCACATGTCTGTGACTCTGCCTTTGGGCAAGAGATTGGAATTAACAGATGCTTGTAATTATCTCATTGTAAAACAGCAACATTCTATTCGGCAAGTAGCCAGTATAATTGGCAAATTAAGGGCTGCTTTTCCACCTGCAAAGTTTGGGCCTTTGCATTATCAAAATTTAAAATGTGCAAAGGAGCAGGCACTCAAATTCCATGCAGATCACTTCGATAGACCTATGCATTTACCAGCTGAAGCCATTTCCGAGTTACAATGGTAGACATCCAATATTCGGCATTGCTCCAGTAATATTTTGGTCAACAGTCCTTCAATGATATTACCAGCTGATGTTAGTGCTCTGGGATGGGGAGCTACTGATACCATCTCTAACTCTGGTGGCAAATGGAATACGCATGATTCGTCGATTCTTCATTGGTAAGGTATTAACTACTTAGAGTTGCTGGGAGCACACTTTGGTTTAAAGGCTTATTGCGGGAACATGCATCATGTGCATGTTTGACTTCAAATTGACAACACCACAGCAGCGGCTTACATTAATCACATGGGTGGAATCAAGTCTATAGCCTGTGATAAATTGGCTAACCTCATTTGGCACTGGTGCATTGCAAGGAATATTTGGATTTCAGCTACCTACCTGCCAGGTAGGCTCAATATGGTGGCAGACACCAGGTCACGGAAATTCAATTATATCACAGAATGGATGTTGAATCATAACATATTTAATGATATTATCGATCGGTATGGAACACCGGATATCGATTTGTTTGCATCCAGACTGAATCACCAGTTACCAAAATATGTTGCATGGGAACCAGACCTTGGGGCAGTGGCGGTGGATGCATTCTCGCTACATTGGGGAGGAATGTTCTTTTATGCATTCCCCCCCATTCTGCATCATCAGTCGTTGCTTGCTGAAGATCAAGCAAGACTCTGCCTCAGGCATTCTGGTAGTGCTTGACTGGCCTACACAGCCATGGTTCCCAATCATACTGGGAATGATCACAGAGCCTTTTATCGCCATTCCCAAAGGCAGTAATCCGCTAGTCCACCCTGCAACTGGGGAAAAACATTCACTCCATGACCAAATCAATTTATTCGTTTGCAGAGTCTGAGAAGACCTTTCTGGGGACTCGGACTGTCTGATCGCACGGTGGATGTACTCGCTGCAGCCTGGAGAGACAGTATGAAGAAACAGTACATTTCCTATATTAAGAAGTGGGAAGTGTTCTGTTCACAATCTAATATCTCGTACGGCACAGTACATATAACCAATGTATTGGAGTTCCTTTAAAATTGTACTTTGATGACAAATTGAGTTAAATTGTGCTAGAAGTGCACTGTCGGCATATTTGTGGCTGGGCTCGGGACACCACTCTGTTGGGTCTCACCCTCTGGTATCCAGGTTCATGAAGGATGTCTTCAACTCGAATCCTCCCAGGCCCAGATACTGGGAAATATGGGACGTTGGCACGGTAAAAAACACTGCTTCGCAGATGGACACCGGCAACATCTCTGTCCCTGGTCCAGCTCACTTTCAAGGTAGTGATGCTCATGGCACTGGTGTCAGCGCAAGGGGTCCAGTCGTTGCATAAGCTGTGGCTGGACAACATGATTGTGTCTGCTAATAGTATCACATTTTATGTGCATGATCTAGTCAAGCTGAGTAGTAGACCAGATACTTCTGGCCTCAAACTACATTTTGTGGCATACCCCTTAGACCTTTGGTTATGTGTGGTCTCACACATCCAACAATATATCAAGGTCACTAAGAGCCTCAGGGGCTCAGAACTAGCACTACTTGTTAGTTTCAAGAAACCTAATTAAAAGGTTTCAGTACAGACCATCTACATATGGGTAAAACGGGTTCTGGCTTCAGCAGGAGTAGATACTGATATTTTTAAATCTCACTCCACCAGGGCTGCATCTACGTCAGCAGCAAAGGTTATGGACGTCCTGCAAGATGGTCCATGGAGCGCACTTTCTAGACGTCTATACTAAACCTATTGCCAGACCGGTGATATTTGCCGACTCCATTTTAAGTTCCTTTTTATAATTTCCCTTGGATGAGAGGGTTCATTATTGTTATCCTTTGTCCATTAAAGCATCAGCATGTTTTAAAAATCTGTCATGTCTGAATGCATTATTTTCTTATCCCTGGTCAACCAATACAGTGTGTCGCATGGACTTGTGTCCACGGCAAGAAATCACAGAGCTTTAAAATCTTCACGAAGTCACTCACGTGACTCCGAAGTAAAATAGTAAGATTAAACGAGAACTTACCAGTTTGAAGTTTGATCTTTATTTTATGAGGAGTTACGATGAGGGATTACGTGCCCTCCGCTCCCCACCCTCTTTAAGGTCAGCTGGTAGTTCTAGTTTCTAGAATCTTACTATATTCAGTTCAACAGCTGTTAATCTGTGATTTCACACTGCTGCTTTGAAGGTTGACATGCATGCGGGCTGACAGGCTTCTTCAGGTAATCCCTCATCATGACGCCTCATAAAATAAAGATCAAACCTCAAACTGGTAAGTTCTCGTTTAAACTTACTATTAAAGAATGGATCAAGTAAGTTAAACCCCTGTCTCATGGTGCGAGTCGACCAATGAGTGACCCCGAGTTTTCACTCGCGGTAATCACGTACAATTAACGTAGCGGGAACGTCGGAACTCAGCGACTCGTGGCACTAACGGCAGGTACCCGTGAAACTTGTTAACTCTTCAAAAAATTCAAACATGTTTGAGGTTTTCCACAAGTCAAATTTACTATTCAACTTAAAAATTGAAACATTTATACTCGTTGTAATAATGTAGCGGCCCATGCGTTTACCTTAGTAAATCGTGAGTCTACCGTAGGCACTCATTAACTCAGCGGGACAAGCAGCATCTCTGGAGAGAAGGAATGGGTGACGGGATGACATTTCCAAATTTCTGCTGCGTCTTTACGCTCCAAATCAGATGGTAAAGCTGCAACTTTTAACTGAAATATGACAATCTTAACTCCTCACATTTTACAGGATTGGATGCGAAATCAGTGATATTCTCAGCCATTCTCTGTCACATATTGAGAGAGGGACAGGGAGCGGGGAACCATGGTGGATGCCTAAAGGATGTAACTCCAGGATTTAATTTCAGAACTTAAAAAAATTGAATAACGTTCAATACTGAATCAGAATATACTTACTGTATGAGATGCTGTTCAGCTCCACTATTTGATACTTAAAACAGGCTTTCATTCACGATTGTCTCAAGAGTAACTCGGGAGAAGAACTTGGTAACTCGGGAGAGGAACTTGGAACATCGCAGAAATTAGAAGTAAATGGCAAACTTAGTCATACCCGTGAGAACTCGGTTACACTCTTGATCATAAACTTGGAGTCTCATATACAATCACGAGTCTTTCACTCGGGGTCACTCGTGCATCAACTCGCACCGTGAGGCAGGGCTATAAGTAAGTAAGTAAGTAAGTTAGTTTATTGGCCAAATATTCACATACAAGGAATTTGCCTTGGTGCTCCACCCACAAGTAACAACATGACATACAGTGACAGTTACAAATGACTCAGAAAACACAAAACATTAATATAATAAATCATTAATGATAAAATGCCATTGATTGAGCACGTGAACCAACAAAATACCAGATCAAAGGGATGCTACAGATTTTTTGGCTGTTGAGTAGAGCAACTACTCGTGGATAAAAGCTGTTTTTATGTCTGGCTGTGGAAGCTTTGACAATCTGAAGTCGCCTTCCAGAGGGAAGTGATTCAAAGAGTTTGTGGCCAGAAGAGAGGGGTCAGAGATGATCTTGCCCGCTCGCTTCCTGGCCCTTGCAGTGTACAGTTCATCAATGGAGGGAAGGTTACAGCCAATAACTTTCTCTGCTGCTCGGACGATTCGCTGCAACCTCCAGCTGTCGTGCTTGGTGGCTGAGCCAAACCAGACCATGATGGAGAAGGTGAGAACAGACTCTACGATTGCCGTGTAGAATTGGACCATAATTGCCTGTGGCAGATTGTGCTTCCTAAGCTGCCATAGGAAGTACATCCTCTGTTGTGCCTTTTTGACTGTGGAAAGTGTGAAAGTGTAAGCCGGAACTGGGCTTATATTCACTGGAATTTAGAAGGATGAGAGGATATCTTATAGAAACACAGACAATTCTTAAGGGATTGGACAGGCTAGATGCAGGAAAAATGTTCCCGATGTTGGGGGAGTCCAGAACCAGGGGTCACAGTTTAAGAATAAGGGGTAGGCCTTTAAGGACTGAGAAGAGGAAAAACTTTTTCACCCAGAGAAGTTGTGAATCTCTGCCACAGAAGACAGTGGAGGCCAATTCACGGGATGTTTTCAAGGGAGAGTTAGATATAGCTCTTAGGGCTAACGGAATTAAGGGATATAGAGAGAAAGCAAGGAACAGCGCACTGATTTTGGATGATCAGCCATGATAATATTGAATTGTGGGGCCGAATGGTCTACTTTGGCACATATTTTCTATGTTTCTATGTTTCTAGCCTATCAAGCAGTCTTGATCCACTGCAGTATTCCCACAATAGGTCCGCGGTTGATGCCATGTAGGTTTGAAGTAAAAGCACTGCAAATGGTTGGTGGGGCTTGGACTGAAATAAAAGCACTGCAAATGGTTGGTAGGGCTTGGGCTGAAGTAAAAGCACTGCAAATGGTTGGTGGGGCTTGGGCTGAAGTAAAAGCACTGCAAATGGTTGCTGGGGCTTGGGCTGAAGTAAAAGCACTGCAAATGGTTGATGGGGCTTGGGCTGAAGTAAAAGCACTGCAAATGGTTGTTGGGACTTGGGCTGAAGTAAAAGCACTGCAAATGGTTGGTGGGGTAAACTTGACAACTTCCTGTTTGCACTGTATATTGATTTTAGATAAAATGCTACCACTTACGGCTGTGATTTTTGGACATCTTACTCAGTCCCCCTCCGCTCATCAGGTGCAGAGGATTCTTCCCATCACTGAGAAATAAAAGTGATATTAGTGTTTAAAAAATATTGAGAATCTCTCTCCGGTCAATCACGCCTTGAAGGCCACACCTTTTCTGGTGGGAGGGGCAGGGATTATAAAACCCGGAAGTGTCGGTGTGGCTCTGCATGATGGGGGAGGGAGAGGTCACAACTCTGTCTGAGCTGTGAATCAACTGAACACACTGAATGTCTACTGAACTGTGAGTGTGGTGTTTTGTGTGGTTTTATGGTGGTTTCACCCTGCTTGAAATGATATGAAACTGCATTTGAATGTGGTGGCCTTGCACCCTGCATGCAATGGTATGAACCTGCATTTGAATGGGGTGGCCTTGCACCCTGCATGAAATGGTTTGAAACGGCACTTGAATTTGGTGGTCTTGCACCCTGCTTGAAGTGGTATAAAACTGCACAAATTCGGTGGCCTTGCACCCTGTTTGAAGTGGTCGGAAACTGCACTTGAATTTGGTGGCATTGCACCCTGCTTGAAGTGGTAGGAAACTGCACTTGAATGCGGTAGCCTTGCACGCTGCTTGAAGTGGTAGGAAACTGCACCTGAATTTGGTGGCCTTGCACCCTACTTGAAGTGGTAAGAAACTGCACTTGAATAGTAAGATTAAACGAGAACTTACCAGTTTGAAGTTTGATCTTTATTTTATGAGGAGTCGAGTTGAGGGACTACGTGAATAGAAGCCCGTACAGCCGTTGGTGCGTCAATCTTCAAAGCAGCGGAATGAATTCACAGCTAACAATGACTGAAGTATAATGGTAAGATGATAAAACTAGAACTACCAGATGAGATCTATGAGGGTGGGAACGGAGGGCATGTTGTCCCTCAACTCGACTCCTCATAGAATAAAGATCAAACTTCAAACTGGTAAGTTCTCGTTTAATCTTACTATTTTACTTCGGAGTCACGTGAGTGACTACGTGAAGACTTCAAAGCACTGTGAATTCACGCCGCAGACCCAAATCCGACGTTCACACTGCCTGGATTGACTCAAAAGTCGTTAACAATCAATCATGCATCAGTAATACATTTGTTAAATGAAATAACAGTTTATTTACAAACAAATCATAACAAACCCCTCTAACTCATAGAAAAAGTGTAACAGTACTGAAACCAGAATCAGCAAACACCACGAGCCTTGAAAACGGCTTGTGATAAAACCTCTGAAAAGTTAGCTCACTGGACCATCCTGCGGCCGCGAGGATATGGTCTATTGGCATTCCATCGCCCTTGCCGCGGAAGTTGATGCCGCCCTGGTGGAATGAGATTTGAATTTATCAGTATCAATTCCAGCACTTGCCAGGACCTGCTTTAGCCACCTTGAAATCGTTTGCACCGACACCTTACTGTGTGGTTTTTTGTGACTAATAAACAAAGCCAACTCTGTTCCTCTCAGAGGTTTAGTAATCTCAATGTAACGAGATAAATGTGAGACTACACACAAGCGATCAAAAGCGGGGTATGCTGAAAACACAATCTTACATCCTGTCATGCCTCTTCTATTATGTTTAAGCAAATCATAGACATAAAATATAATGGCATCAGCCGACACATGCATTCTATCTAGCCGTAGCTTTTGCAACATTTGTACACGTTGAGCTGAAACCAACGCCATAAGCATGACCACCTTCATAGATAATTTGGCTACTGATAGGCTTGTAACCGGAGCCCACTGGCGAAGAACCATAAAAACCTCACTCACATTCCAAATACCGGCATACCTAGGTTTAGGAGGATTAGAATTGAAAACTCCCTTCATGAATCGTGAAACTAACGGATGTGTCCCTACTGTATGCAATTCTGCATTCATAGGTAAATAAGAAGACAGCGCACTTCTGGCTGAATTAATCGCACTGTAACTTAATTTTTTGTCCAATATTCCTGCTGTGTACTATCCCTGCAGGCCGACGTGAGAACATCCACAGTCCGATGAGACAGTCCTCTCCCCAGGTATGGCCTCCTTAAAATCTGCAAATTAACAGATCAATACGATCATATAAAGGATGTTGATCCCCAGTGACTGGATTTACCAGTAGATTTTTATTCTTGGGCATAAGCATGTAAGGCTCCCTAGCCATTTGTAATACAACGGGAAACCATGCTTGTGTAGGCCAATCTGGCACTACCAATACCCCTGAAGCGGAGTCCTCCTTGATCTTTTGCAAACATCTGCTGATGAGACAGAATGGAGGAAATACATACACAAACATTCCTCCCCAATGCAGCGAAAATGCATCCACTGCTACTGCCCCATAATCTGGTTCCCATGAACATATCTAGGTAACTGATGATTTAATTGAGATGCAAACAAGTCAATATCTGGTAATCCATACTGATCAATCATTTGGTTAAATACATCCTGAGTTAACATCCATTCAATGTTGTCATTAAACTGACGTGACCTCTTCCTCGCAATTAAAGTGCTGAAAGCCAGATATTTTGGTCAATACACCAACTCCAAATCTGGTTAGCCAGTCTATCACAAGACTGTGACTTAACTCCACCCATGTGGTTTACATATGCCACTGCTGTGGTGTTGTCAATCTGACCTGCACATGCAGATCCCTCCTTGTAGAACAATAAGCTTTGAGCCCATACCAGGTGCCCAACAACTCTAAATAATTAATCCCTCTTAATTGAGGAAGCGATGTCTCATCCACATTCCATCTGCCTCCACAACTAGAAGACATATCTGTTGCATCCCAACCAAGTGCACTTACATCAGTCTGTAATATCAGTGACGGTGATTCCACCAAAACCTTCCTTAAACTTTTTGAAACATGTACTATCCACCATTGTATGTCAGCAATCGCCCCAGCTGACAACTGCATAGGCCTATCAAAAATGGCCCCTTCCTTTGATCGTTGTAATTGTTGATAATGCAGAGGACCATACTGCACAGCTGGAAAGGCTGCAACAACTTCCCAATTAAACTGGCTACTTGTCTAATCGAAGGCCGTTGTTCTCCAACGAGATTAACACAGTCCTCAATTAACTGATTCAATTTATCCCTGGGCAAAGTTACCAACATGTGATTGGAATTAATGGTAAATCCCAGATAATCAATACTTTGGACTGGTGATAATTTAGATTTATCTGGGTGAATAACAAATCCCATTTGTTCAAAAGTGATTTTAACAACTGAAACTGATGATTGAGTTTCAGCATGAGTCATTCCAACAATCAGAATATCATCTAAATAGGCCATTACCACATGCCCCTGAGCTCTAAGTAATGCTAACACAGGTTTTACCAATTTAGTAAATAATCTATGAGCTGAAGTTAATCCATTCGGCAATGCCCTGAATTGCCACCGCTCAGTCCAATCTTTCTATCATCACCATGAATAGACACTGCGTAATACGCATTCTTTAAATCAATGGTTGCCATATAATACCCTTTGGACACTAGATGTTTGCCCGTGGTAAAGGTCTCCATTTTGAAATGCCTAACAAACAAATTTGTTCAAATTCGATAAATCCAGAATATAATTCTACATCCCCCAGTCTTTTTAGATCTGGGAAATTATACTTGACAGAAATTGTTGACTTTGATAGACAGAAGGCTCAATTCCCCCTTTCTTATGTAACGACTGAATCTCTGCTTGAATAAGCACATTTTCCTCATCTGAAAATAAGTTTACGACTAGGAAAATGTTGATTAGGTAGACTGTCCTCAGAGTAAAATTCAATTTTTCACCCCTTCAATACACTAAGTATGAACAAATCTGATGTCAACTGCTGCCATTGTTTGAGAAACAATTTTAACCTTCCCCAATTTGAACAGGAACATCAGTTAATTCATCGTCTGTCAATGTTATATTCCTTACCTGCATCTTTCCTTGCGGACCTTGTTGTCCTCGACTTCTTGTAGAGAACCTTTTTTGCCTTGCTTGCCAGCTGGCTTAATGAGGGCCATGGTTATAACAACCTCATGACAGTCTTTGACCTTTTTTGCAAGGTTACCACCAAACAACAGATTTCGTGGTGGTACAATGGTCGGTTTGCACAAACTCGCCAAATTCGGGTTAGCACTGGTCTAATAGCGGCCCTCCCGATATTATTAATTTCAAAATGCATTACAAAGGAATCCCAGTTCATACTGGTGTGCTTCAACCATATCGTTTGTATCAATAACTTTCACCACAGCTGTAATACCTACTGACAACAGTTTAAGCACTTTTTTAAACTTCATCTCCTGGGCCCTAGCAGGCATACCCATCTATGACCAAATTTGGTGATTAACCACCGGTATCTTCAGGAGATCACAATTAACAGGAGCTTTATAGTTTTTTGCTACTTCATCCATAGCTAGCTCCTGTAACTGGTGGGAGAGCATATACTGAATTGCTTCGGCCAATTCTACATCAATCGCCTTTCCTGCCTCTCTACGCTCAGCAAACTTCCCAGCAATGTTCGGAATTACCTCCAACCGAACACCTTTACTGCTCTCCCCCAGCGTAGAATCAGTGTCAGCAAACTGCACTGATAGAACATCCTCCTCACAGGCAGGATAGTTCTGCAGCCCTGAAACAGGTGCTGCTAGCACAAGCTCTCCATCAGCCTGGCTTGGGCACCACTCCTCCTCACGGAGCTGGTCCTCTGTCGAGCATTCTTTTGTAATAGAATCTCGACGTGGGAGAGCCGTGAGCAAACGGACTCTCCTATGGAGGGTATAACCTCCAGGCCCGACTCATTTACGGGCCACAGAGACTTGCCAGTGGCCTTCCGCCCTACTGACAAGCCTCCACTGCCCCCCGGCAGTGGGTCCGCAACCACTGGCTGTGTAGCCAGCACCGGACCAGCTGTACCAGACGGGCCTCCATCCTCAACACTCTCCTGCCACTTTTCCTTTCTACCCCCGGAGCGCCTCGCCAACACCTTCTTCACTTTCTGCAACATTCTCTAAGAACTCCAAACCGTCGCAGAAAATGACACGTGGTAAAAAATTTTTTAAAAACCTTACCTCCGTTTAAACTCGTGAACAAAGAACTGCAAATGCTGGAGAATCGAGGGTGAAGTCTGAAGAAGGGTCTCGACCCGCAACGTCGCCCATCTCCTTCGCTCCTTAGATGCTGCTGCACCCGCTGAATTCTCCAGCTCTTCGTGTAACCCTAGGTTTAAACTTACCGCTCGTAGGAGCGCTGCTACTCCAACCGGCCGACTGCACCAGCGTCTGACGTCATGACGCACCAACGGCTGTACGGGCTTCTATTCACGTAGTCACTCACGTGACTCCGAAGTAAAATTTGGTGGCCTTGCGCCCTGCTTGAAATGGAATTTCAAGGAACAGCCGTGAGTCAACTGCCAGCCCACCAGCCGTGAGTGAGCTGCCAGCACATCAGGCTTGAGGGACTGAGCTGCCACCCCAAGAATCCATTTGGCCAACAATGTCCATACTAGCCTTCTGGAGACCAGTCCATTCAGCCCACAACACCCATACCAGCGCTCCATAAAGCAATTTAATTCATTTAATATTGATGCCACATTAAAGCAAAATGGATTAAAAGTTGAAAATTAAAAGAAACAGATGCTAGAAAGATTTAGAAGTATCAAAAGCAGTCAAACACATTCAACTCAATTTACAATTTTGCCAACAATAGCGGGCCGGATATCTAATAATGATGAGACAGCATATAGGATGGAGATTGAAAACCTCGTAGCCTGTGTGAAATCAACAACCTTTCTCTCAATGTCAACAAGACGAAGGAGACAGTGATCATCTTCAGGAATGAAATGGTACAAATAGAAATGGTTGAAAGCTTCAAATTCTCAGGACTAAGTATCACAAGCAACCTGTTCTGGACTAGCCACATCGAAGCAATGGCCAAGAACGCACACCAATACCTCTACTTACTTAGAAGGCTTAGGAGGTTTGGCATGTCCTTAGCAACTTTTACATGTGCATTGTAGAAATAATTTTATTGGGACGGAACACAGAATGGTTTGGGAATATCTCCATCCAAAACGGCAAGAAATTGCAGAAAATAGTGGACATAGTCCAGACCATCACGCAAATCAACTTCCATTCCATTGTCTCCATCCATACTTCATGCTCTATTGCAGGCCACCAGCAAAATCAAGGACAAGCCTCACGCTGGACATTCCCTCTTCTCCCCTCTCCCATCAAGCAAGAGGTACAGAAGTGTGAAAACACATACCTCCAGAATAAGGGACAGTTTATTCCCAGCTGTTGGCAAGCAAATAAACCATCCTATCACCAACTAGAGAGTGGTCCTGACTATATTATACCTAATGGGAGACCCTTGGACTATCTTTAGTCGAACTGTATTAAACGTTATTCCCTTTATCCTGTATCTGTACATTGTGGATGGCTTGATTGTATGATTGTCAGAATTGAATGAGGAGGAGGACACAAATGCAGGCTCAGACACAGGGCAGATCCGTTTTCAGAGTTTAATCGGTCCAAGTCGGTACACAGGTAAGCAAAAACAGAGGCAACAGTATAATCTAGGAGCAGGCAAAAACAGTGGTCGAAAAACAGGCAATGGTCGAGATCACAAAGTCGCAATATTTCTAGAGCTGGAACGAGGTGATATTAAGTAGCATACACAACGAACTGGCAATGAGAACTAAAACACAAAGGGCTTAAATACAGACTAACAGGGGATAACGAGACACAGGTGAAACACATCAGGGCGGGGCCAACAATCACATGAGGGTAAACGACATGACAGGAAATGGGACCTGAAACAAGAGGAGATGTGAGACACCAAAATAAAACAAGAATGCAAATTCAAATACTAAAAACCAATAAGAAACAGAAATTAGATCAAACGCGAGACCTGACAATGATGTACTGACTGGATAGCACAATACACAAAAGCTGGACCTTGATACACATGGCAAGAAATGAAACACAACTAAACAAAACTAAATGAAAGCAGCTAGGATAAATCGTCATGAATGAGTTGGGCAATAGGACCTGTTTCTCTGCTGTATGTCTCCATGACTCTATGGGGAACAAGGAAATGGCAGATGAGTTCAACAGGTACTTTGGATTTGTCTTCACTAAGGAGGACACAAACAATCTTCCTAATATAGTAGTGGCCAGAGCATCTGGAGTGACGGAGGAACTGAAGGAAATCCACATTTGGCAGGAAATGGTGTTGGGTAGACTGATGGGACTGAAGGCTGATAAATCCCCAGGGCCTGATGGTCTGCATCCTAGGGTAATTAAGGAAGTGGTTCTAGAAATCGTGGATGCATTGGTGATAATTTTCCAAATTTCACTGTACCAATTGGTACATGTGACAATAAATGTCTCTTGAATCTCTTGTATCTTGAATCTGGAATCTTGAGTGTTCTATAGACCCAGGATCAGTTGCTGTGGATTGGAGGGTAGCTAATGTTTTCCCACTTTTTAAGAAAGGCGGGAGAACGAAAACAGGGAATTATAGACCAGTTAGCCTGACATGGGTGGTGGGGAAGATGCTGGAGTCAAATATAAAAGATGAAATAGCCACACATTTGGATAGCAGTAACAGAATCGGTCCGAGTCAGCATGGATTTACGAAGGGGAAATCTTGCTTGACCAAACTTCTGGAATTTTTTGAGGACGTAACTTAGAAAATGGACAAGTGAGAGCCAGTGGATGTAGTGCACCTGGACTTTCAGAAAGCATTTGATAAGGTCCCACTTAGGAGATTAGTCGGCAAAATTAAGGCACATGTTATTGGGGGTAGAATGCTGACATGGATAGAAAATTGGTTGGCACACAGGAAACAAAGAGTCGGGATTAACAGGCCACTTTCAGAATGGCAGGCAGTGAATAGTGGAGTAAATAGCTGGGACCGAAGCTATTTACAATCTACATCAATGATTTAGACGAAGGGATTCAAAAAAATTAGTAAATTTGCAGATGACACAAAGCTGGGTGGTAGTGTGAATTGTGAGGAGGATGCTATGAGAATGTAGGGTGACTTGGACAAGTTGGGGGAGTGGGCAGATGCATGGCAGATGCAGTTTAATGTGGATAAATGTGAGGTTATCCACTTTGGTAGCAGAGGAGAGAAGCGGAAACACTTTTTTCTCACAGAGTTGTGAGTGTGGAATTCTCTGCTTCAAAGGGCAGTGGAGGCCGGTTCTCTAGATACTTTCAAGAGAGAGCTAGATAGGGCTCTTAAAGATAGCAGAGTCAGGGGATATGGGGAGAAGGCAGGAACAGGGTACTGATTGGGGATGATCAGCCATGATCATATTGAATGGTGGTGCTGGCTCGAAGAGCCGAATGGCCTACTCCTGCACTTATTGTCTATTGACTATGAGTCTGTCTGAAATTTTAACGGAAAATTCTGGAAGCACTCAGTAGGTCTAACAGAATCTATGGAAAGGGAAATTGAGTTAATGCTTTAGGCCATTGGCTGCAGTTTGAGTTATTTCATCAGCAAAATGTAATATTATGGTCGGCACAAAATGCTGGTGTAGCATGACTGGCAGCATTTCTGGAGAGTAGGAATGGGTGATATTTTGGGCTGAGCCTTCTTCAGACAGGGATATAGAAGAATAAGGTGTGAAAATGAGAGATCATAGGTATATTGGCATCACTGGCAATGCCAGCATTTATTATCCATCCCCAATTGCCACTGAACTCAGAAGGCAATTAAGAGCCAACCATATTGTTGTGTTTCGTGCCTTAAACAGACAAACTGTGTAAGTGGATTCAATGCAAAGACGGTTGGCTTGCGTAATGTTATTGGCTACTTCCACAACATGCTGCAATTTCTTGCAGTCTTGTATGGAGCTCTTCCATACCAACCGATGATGGTAGATGTCAAGGCCACAGGACAGTAGTTGTTAAGGCATGAGATTTTGCTTTTCTTTAGTACCAGGATGAGTGTGGTCTTCTTGAAGCAGGTGTGTACTCAGAATGGAGTTTGGAGAGATTAAATATTCCATGAACACTCCTGCTGGTTAGTCCGTACAGTTCCTAAGGCCAGGTATTCCATCTGGGCTAGTTGCTTTCCATGAGTTGACCCTCACGAAGGCCAATCTTCTGCAATGGTGACCATGGGAAAAAGCACACTCGAGTCTTTTGGGATGTCATTGCTGTGTTGATCTGCTCAAAGCGAGCATAGAATGCATTAAGATCATCTGGGCGTGCTGCCCTTTCACCAGCGATGTTGCCTGACTTCATTTTGTAGCCTGTTATTGTATGCAAGCTTTGTCACAGTCGACAGATGTATGAGTCATTATACTGGATAATATTTGTCTGGTATTATCACTTCTCATTCCTGATAGCTTTGCGAAGACTGCAGCGAGATTTCTTGTACCGCTCGGGATCATTTGACTTATACACAGCGGTCTTTGCCTTCACCTCGGAATGGACCTCAGCAAAGAATATTTAAACCTACATTTGAGCTCTATCATAAAAATAAAGAGTGTCAAAGTCATCCATTTTAACCACAGTTCCTTAGTAACTTGCATCCATGGAATTGCAGGACAAGGAAGTCCCTCTGTTATATTAATTACAAATGTCACGTTTCATACGGCACAATGTTTCCAGATCTAACAACTTGAAATTTGAAATGCAACCGATTGCCTTCACTCCTGTTAGGATACTTTATTTGAAAAGCAGGCCAGGAACAAGGTTTACTAATCTGAGGTTCAATTTTCCTGTTTCACTCATATATGAAAAATCACAATTATTTCTTCATGGTCATATATAAATGTGGACTTGGATTTTGCTTTCAGCAGTGAATGAAAGGCTTTTATCATTCATTTTGCTTACAACTACCAATGGTGTTATTAAACAACTCCACTGGTGTTTTTAAGTGTGGTGCCATCTACAGCAGAGGTTCCCAACCTTTTTCGGCCCGTTTATTCCTGGCAACTTTATTAGCACATAGCAATGTTATTTCACTTATTAATGAACAACTGATGATGAACAAATACCGGTATACCAGAACCAAACACAGTCAGTCAATGAAAAAAAAAGTACAAATCCAGAATCAACATATTTACCTCCTGAGGGTAAATTTACCCCAGGTTGGGAACCTTTGCTCTGCAGTACACCTGTGCTGCTTGTGATCGGGGAGATTCTTTGAACACTCTTAGCTATCCTCACTGAGACTAGTAGAGTCTGAAGCAGAAAATTAGGCTGCAGAAAATGGAAATTATATTTTAATCATATGCAGGAGAAAAAGTAAAGATTTGGACACCAGGTAAATTTAAGAAGCAAACAGAAAACTTAAAATTACTTTTTTTTGTAAGTTTGCGATATGTGATATAAAATTTGAGACATCTGGTCCTTATTATAAGCACATGGCTATTAAAAGTTACTGTATTATGCTGTTTACAGAATAGAAAAATAAAAGTACCCTGTGCCTCATCTGAATGTGTAACAGCTCACATAGCGTGCTCTTGATCTCTAGAGCACAATCTTTTTACTGTTCTAGTCCAGACAGAAATTGTTTTTCACCAACCTCTAGATAGTTATTCAATAAACTCAATGGTTTCCCCTTAGGTGTTGTAACTGTCTTGCCATTGCTCTGAAGTCAATGGTTTTCCTTGATCTGTGTTAACTGTCTCATCACTATTCTGAAGTCAATAGTTTTTTTCCTTAACTCTCTGAATCATCTTGTCCATATTCTACAATCAATAGTTATTCTGCTGTTATCTCCAATCTGTTGTTCTGCTATCACTCCAGAGTCGGGCAGTCAGATTGTATGTTTTATGTGGTTTGAGGCACCTAAATTCATCTATTGTATTCAATCATTAATCTTTCAATTGAATCAAGAATTATTCAAATCGCATGCTAGATATTGTGGTCCCTGCCATCAAAAGTTCAGAAGTAGGGATGTTTCCAAAATGTTTAATTATTTTTTGCAGCTCCTCAGCAAATAAAGTAGTCCACTCCTTAGGTTTTGGACAATACATAGGTGTGAGTAGATAACTGATATTCATGCCACAGAAATGCCAGATGATGACCGTTTCCAACAAGGCAGATTATTTTAACTATCCTTTACATTCAATGTTACACCTTTGCTGAGCTCCTTACCATTTACATCCTGGGAAGCACTATTAATAAAAAATACAATTGGACCACCCATATAAAATACTCATAGAAACATAGGAAAATGGATGCAGGAGTAGGCCATTAGGCACTTCGCCATTCAATATGATCATGGCTGATCATTAAAATCAGTACCCTGTTCCTGCTTTTCCCCATATCCCTTTATCCCTATAACCCCAAGAGCTTAATCTAACTCTCTCTTGAAAACATCCAGTGAATTGACCTCCACTTCCTTCTGTGGCAGATAATTCCACAGATTCACAACTCTCTGGGTGAAAACGTTTTTCCTCATCTCAGTCCTAAATGGCCTACCATTTATTCTTAAATTGTGACCCCTGTGATGGTATGCTCGCTGTGATGGTATTTCAGTCTCAGTCACAGAGGCCGACGTCAGGAAATCCTTCAGAGGGGTGAACCCTTGGAAAGCGCCTGGACCTGGACCTGGTCGTGTTCTAAAAACCTGTGCGGACCAACTGGCTGGAGTTTTTACAGACATTTTCAACCTCTCACTTCTGAGGTCTGAGGTTCCCACCTGCTTCAAAAGGGCATCAATTATACCAGTGCCCAAGAAGAGCAAGGTGACGTGCCTCAATGACTATCGACCTGTGGCACTAATGCCTGTGGTGATGAAGTGCTTCGAGAGGTTGATCATGGCGCAAATCAACTCCTACCTCGACAAAAACCTGGATCCACTGCAGTTCGCTTACCGCCACAACAGATCAACGGTGGATGCAATCTCGCTGGCTCTCCACTCCGTTCTGGGCCACTTGGACAACAAAAACTCATATGTCAGGCTGTTATTCATTGATTACAGCTCGGCATTTAATACTATCATCCCCTCCAAGCTGGTTACCAAACTCGCAGAAGAGAGTCTCTGCCCATCCCTCTACAATTGGATTCTCGACTTCCTCATTCACAGACCACAGTCTGTTCGTATTGGTGGAAATGTGTCAGACTCGATAACAATCAGCACAGGAGCATCTCAAGGCTGTGTGCTCAACGCCCTGCTGTACTCTCTCTATACTCATGACTGCGTAGCCGGTCACAGTGCGAACTCCATCATCAAGTTCGTTGACGACACCACTGTTGTGGGACATATCACTGATGGGGATGAGTCGGAGTACAGAAGAGAGATCGAGCAACTGTTTATATGGTGCCAGCACAATAACCTGGCCCTCAACACCAGCAAAACCAA
The DNA here is from genome assembly GCA_035221665.1 of Okamejei kenojei. NCBI lineage: Eukaryota > Metazoa > Chordata > Chondrichthyes > Rajiformes > Rajidae > Okamejei > Okamejei kenojei. The sequence goes on from CM069133.1 coordinate 62,795,338, forward strand.
TGAACTGATTGTGGACTTTGGAAGGTATAGGATGGGGACCCACAGTCCCGTGCATATCAATGGTTGAAAGGGTCAAGAGCTTCAAATTCCTGGACTCCCCCAACATCGGGACCATTTTTCCTGCTACATAAACCAGCCAGCGACTGGATATCATATCCTGCATTATAAACCTTTCCTCCATTTACCAGGCAATAAGCCCGAAGTGTGAGGGAGATGTTGTGAGAGTACCTGTCATCACTACCCATTCAAGCACTGCATGCCAGATCTCATCTACAAAAAAAAACACATCCCCTCTAGACCTTTTGAGCTTAACTTGAAGTCCTGTTACGTTAGACCCTTCCGCTACTAGAAATAGTTTCCTACTCTCCATCATACCTCATAATATTTCTATATCTCCATTATGTCTCCCACCATCATGACTCGGTTGGTCACGGTGGATAATATCATTAATTTGTACCTTTGGAATTCTCCAAAGGTACAAGTAGTGCTGACCACCTTTCACCTTTGGTATGCTGTAGTAGCATTCCACTCAGCTTCATGTAGCAAAACGATATATATTTATAAAGCAACTTGAGAGTAGTGAGATACTCCACATGAGTGTTTCCACAATGAGTCAGGTTAATTCATATTAAGCCAGCTAATCAAAAAACGTAACTTGAGAGGCACATCTGAAGGTTCTGACAAAGAGGAGAGATGGAGGGTGGGGAGGGGAGTGAGGTGGGGGACAATGGTGGTAATGGATGGAGAACATTCCATAGCACACAACCAGGGGATCTAAGAGCCGTTGAGCACTGAACATCAGTGAAGGGCTAGAACCAGAGAAGAACAGCAGGGCCAAAGGAAGTTACAGAGTTTGAAAGATTTGAAGCCGAAGATGGGTTTACTCAAGGATGTGAATTGTTAAATTAAATCATTGGCCAGCTGAAAGCAATATTGCCATCTAAGGCACGGCATTCCAATGCCTTGATAATATCCCTTATGACCCATGTTCCCATGTTTCCAGCAAGCTAGTCTTTTTATCGAGTCCACACACAAGCTTAGAAGTTTTTCAGCCAGAGCTGAACACACTTCTCGGCATCTGCATACAATTTGTCTTGTGCTTCTTGTGCTTGGTGGTGGAAAGATCGGTGGAAACAGGGCCGAGACGTGAACGCTCTTTCGTTGACCCCAGCAAGCTAGTGTTGGACACCTTCTTTCTGATATCTACAGGTAATATTAAAAGTTAGAGCACTGATGACATTGGAAAGTAATGCAATTGTACCATTTAATGCAATAGGTATGAAGAATTATTGGGACCATGGACAAATTGGGAGCCCCAATTCTCCACAGTGGGTTAGGCTTGTTGTAGGCAGGAGTTGAGGGCAATGTCACCAAGATGCAGTGAGTGACTTAGACACACAGCAGAACCACAGTTTCTATGGGTCAAATTATCATCTATAACTGTGGATATTGCATGAAATGATATTAAACAATTAAAGAAGAAAACAAAAGTATAAGCATGGTCTGCAATTATTCATAAAGAAATCTGATGATTTTTGAAATCAATGTGGCCCCAAATAGTGGACATTCAGATGTAAACTCTTTAGGCAACACACCTGGCCATTAAAAAAAAAGACATTACTGTAAAGTGTTGTTTTTTAAACCATCTAGTCACATCTTCTCAGCAGATAGACTCAAAATGCTGGAGAAACTCAACAGGTCAGGCAGCATCTCTGAAGATCAGGAATGGGTGAAGTCTCGGGTCAAGTCGCTTCTTCAGACTCGACCCGAAACGTCACCCACACCTTCTCTCCAAAGATGCTGCTTCTTGCGTTGAGTTACTCCAGCATTTTGTGTCTATCTTCAGTGTAAATCAGCATCTGCAGTTCCTTCCTACATACTGGTTCCCCTTAATCAGCATGCTCAACACTTCACTTGCTGACAGTCCTCCACAACTAGGATACATCACACCAATGCTAAATGTGGGGATTATCAAAGGTTCACGCACATATGATTGTCTACAACAAAAGTAGAATATGGGTGGGAGGCTGTGGCAGGGAGGTAAATATGTTACAAAATTAGTGTGCAGTCCAGATCTGTAGCAATTATAATGGGAGGAGGAGTTGAAGTGCTGTTTCTACATACCTCGACTCCATCCTATCCCCCCTGGTTAAATCCCTCCCGACCTATGTTCAAGACACCTCAGACAATCTCCATCATCTCCGGGCGTGCCGTTCTCTTGGCCCCCATCCCCTCATCTTCACCATGGACGTCCAGTCACTCTACACCTCCATCCCCCACCAGGAGGCTCTCAAATCCCTCTGGTTCTTCCTCGAGAACCAACCAATCCCCATCTACAGATGCTCTCCTCCACCTGGCGGAGCTTATTCTTACCCTTAATAGCTTTTCGTTTGACTCTTCCCATTTCCTCCAAATACAAAGCATAGCTATGGGCACGCGCATGGGCCCCAGCTATGCCTGCCTCTTTGTAAGGAACGTAGAAGAATCCTTGTTCGAAACATACCAGGGCCCCATCCCCGACCTCTACCTTCGCTACATCGACGATTGAATTGGTGCTACTTCCTGCACCCACACACAACTCACTGACTTCATCAACTTCACCACTAACTTCCATCCGGCACTCAAATACGCCTGGACTATTTCCGACACTTTCCTACCATTTCTTGACCTCACTATCTCCATCGCAGTTGATAGACTTCTGACCGACATCCACTATAAACCCACTGACTCCCATGGCTATCTAGACTACACTTCTTCCCACCCTGCTTCCTGTAAGGACTGCACCCCTACTCCCAATTCCTCCGTCTATGCCGCATCTGCTCCCAGAATGAGGTGTTCCACACCAGGGCATCAGAAATGTCCTCATTCTTCAGGGAACAGGAGTTCCCCTCCCCTACTATAGATGAGGCTCTCACCAGGGTCTCTTCAATACCCTGCAACACTGCTCTCTCTCCCCATCCCCCCACTCGGAACAAGGGCAGAGACCTCCTAGTCCTCACCTTCCACCCCACTAGCCGTCACATACAAAAAATATTCCCCCGTCATTTACGCCATCTCCAACACGACCACACCACTCGCCACATCTCCCCCCCCCCTCCCCCATCTGCTTTCTGCAAAGGGTACTCCCTCCGTAACTCCCTGGTCAATTCTATCCTTCCCACCCGCACCACCCCCTCCCCTGGCACTTTCCCTTGCAACCGCAGGAGATGCTACACTTGTCGCTTTACCTCCCCCCTCGACTCCATTCAAGGACCCAAGCAGTCATTCCAGGTGCGACAGAGGTTCACCTGCACCTCCTCCAACTCATCTATTGCATCCGCTGTGCTAGATGTCAGCTGATCTACATCGGTGAGACCAAGTGTAGGCTTGGCGATCGTTTCGCCAAACACATCCACTCGGTCCGCATTAACCAACCTGATCTCCCTGTGGCTCAGCACTTCAACTCCCCCTCCCATTCCAAATCTGACCTTTCTGTCCTGGGCCTCCTCCATGGCCAGAGTGAGCGCCACCAGAAATTGGAGGAGCAGCACCTCATATTCCGCTTGGGCAGTCTGCACCCCAGCGGCTTCAACATTGACCTTCAATTTTCCGGTAGCCTTTACTGTCTCCTCCCCTTTCAGCCCTCTGGCTCCTCCTCTTCCTTTCTTCTACCCTCCCCCATACCCTACATCAGAAGGGTTTCGGCCCAAAACTTTGCCTATTTCCTTCGCTCCATAGATGCTGCCTCACCCGCTGAGTTTGCCCAGCACTTGTCTACCTTTGATTTTTCAGCATCTGCAGTTCCTTCTTGAACATGTACTCACCAATACTGGCCCCTATTATTATACAGTGACAGACTATGCCGACCAGCTCTGTTATACAGTAATTATATATAATCACCAGCACTGTATCTCAGTATTACATTCTGACGCAGCTATACTCAACTGCACTATGAGGTTGTGGAGCTAGACAGCTCTGACCATGGAAATATTATTTCATTATTGCTTTTAGCACATAACAAGAGGTGAAAATAGGTCTAAAATATAGCTTTTGGAGAGTTTCTGTGTGTGTCAGTTGCTGATCCATTCAGATATAACTGTCACACTTTCAGCTGAATCTCACTTTGAGTGCAGGAGATCGGTGTACTGCCCATTCCCCCAATGACGTAGTTAAAGCTTGCATTGAAAAACCTGGAAGACATTCGGCCAGGGCACTCTCTGTAATATTCTCCTTTGATGGAGGTTATGGCTCCTCCAGTTCTTTCATTCCCACCCACTAAAATGGATAGTTTTCCAATCTATCACTGTGGCTGTCTGGTCACCGAGTGCAAATCATTCACTGAACATGAAGCAAAAAGATTTTTTAAATAGTTGCACTCTTTAGGCAAGCAACACCCAGGGTACTTCATAGCTGAGAAGAGATAAAGTTGATTCAGACCCATTGCAACATGTTTGCAGTGTCATAACTTTGGCAAAAGTAATCCAGGGGAAGTCTGGTGAGATGATAAAGCATCTCACGTCGTTTCAGTTATTACGTTGCATCCGTAATTGGCAGGCTACATATTGCATGTGCAATTAGCATTTCAAAAGTCATTCTGCAGGTGCACAATGAATAATTAATGAAATGTGCCACTTCATTTGGAGAGGCAGATTTTAGCCTCAATTCGATTTTTATTCAACAAAATGCAAATATGCATTCCCAGCAGTTCCTTCTGCTGCAGGGGAAGGCCTGCTTTCCAAATATAAATCGTGCTTAAAGTGTTAATTTGAAGAGTATTTGATTGGACTGACATCATGGGTGTGTCTCCTGCAGTCTTTTCAGCAGGAGATGATGCTTCTAACCTTGACAGCAGCATCCTGATCAGACTAGGTATGTCAAGCTCTAGGCAGACTTCTGAGATTAGCTTCCAAGTTTGATTCTTGTATGGAAAATGAGTACAGTTTAGGAGATGAAACAGCATGGAGGTTCATGTCAAACAGTACAAGCAAAGTCAAGACTCATGGAACATGACATGTAAAAGTAGCAGAACCTGTTCCGAAAGAGGTCGATCATAAATTTACAAAGGATACGTCAGACATGAATTACCCTTATGGCTAAGGGACTCTGCATGGATACTGTTGACATGGAATTCTAGAAGGTGTTTGATAAGGTTGAAGAGTGAGTTCATGACCACCTTAGGAGATAGAGATTGTAGATGAAGAGAACTATCTTTTATTGGGAAGATTTGACATGCAGTCTTCCTCGAAATATTCTGGGACCCTCATTTTACATTCTGTGTATTTAATGGTCTCAACTGAAGGGGAAGGGTTCATTCACTAAGTTAGGAGGCACAGTAGGTTGGAGAAGGTAGGAGAACAACTTCACAAAGTGGCAGAGACAGATTAAGCAAGGAATAACGTTTCAACTGATGGAGCACAGAATTATCCATCCACCTATTCTTAGAGCAATTTTTTTTAGAAAAGAATAAGAATTCTGACTATGAAAGGGTAAAAGGATTTAAGAGTCTATATAACAAAACCATTAAAGCAAGTGAACAAATATAAAGATCGATCAAAAATATAAATGGAATGTTGCCATTTATCTCAGAAGATTGGATTGTAAAAGTGAGAAAATGATGTGCAGTTGTGTTGAGTCTTGGCTAGATCAGACATGGTGTATTACTTTTAGTTGTGCACTGCAGATTCACTGGAATGTCGAGGGTTACATCATGAGGATCAAAATGGATTAATTTGTAGATAAGTACACACTAGAATAAAAACAAGAATTGCTGGGAATGCACAGCACATCAGGTAGCACCAACAGAGCCAAGATAAATAGAGTTTTACTTCGGAGTCACGTGAGTGACTACGTGAATAGAAGCCCGTACAGCCGTTGGTGCGTCATGACGTCAGACGCTGGTGCAGTCGGCCGGTTGGAGCAGCAGCGCTCCTCCGAGCGGTAAGTTTAAACCGCGGGTTATACGAAGAGCTGGAGAATTTAGCGGGTGCAGCAGCATCTAAGGAGCAAAGGAGATGGGCGACGTTGCGGGTCGAGACCCTTCTTCAGACTTCACCCTCGATTCTCCAGCATTTGCAGTTCTTCGTTCACAAGTTTAAACGGAGGTAAGGTTTTTTAAAAATTTTACCACATGTCATTTTCTGCGACGGTTTGGAGTTCTTAGAGAATGTTGCAGAAAGTGAAGAAGGTGTCGGCGAGGCGCTCCGGGGGGTAGAAAGGAAAAAGTGGCAGGAGAGTGCTGAGGATGGAGGCCGGTCTGGTACACCTGGTCCGGTGCTGGGCTACACAGCCAGTGGTTGCGGACCCACTGCCGGGGGGCAGTGGAGGCTTGTCAGTAGGGTGGAAGGCCACTGGCAAGTCTCTGTGGCCCGTAAATGAGTCGGGCCTGGAGGTCATACCCTCCATAGGAGAGTCCGTTTGCTCACGGCTCTCCCACGTCGAGATTCTATTACAAAAGAATGCTCGACAGGGACCAGCTCCGTGAGGAGGAGTGGTGCCCAAGCCAGGCTGATGGAGAGCTTGTGCTAGCAGCACCTGTTTCAGGGCTGCAGAACTATCCTCCCTGTGAGGAGGATGTTCTATCAGTGCAGTTCGCTGACACTTAATTCTATGCTGGGGGAGAGCAGTAAAGGTGTTCGGTTGGAGGTAATTCCGAACATTGCTGGGAAGTTTGCTGAGTGTAGAGAGGCAGGAAAGGCGATTGATGTAGAATTGGCCAAAGCCATTCAGTATATGCTCTCCCACCAGTTACAGGAGCTAGCTATGGATGAAGTAAAAAAAACTATTAAGCTCCTGTTATTTGTGATCTCCTGAAGGTACCGGTGGTTAATCACCAAATTAGGTCATAGATGGGTTTGCCTGCTAGGGCCCAGGAGATGAAGTTTAAAAAAGTGCTTAAACTGTTGTCAGCAGGTATTACAGCTGTGGTGAAAGTTATTGATACAAACGATATGGTTGAAGCACACCAGGATGAACTGGGATTCCTTTGTAATGCATTTTGAAATTAATAATATCGGGAGGGCCGCTATTAGGCCAGTGCTAACCGAATTTGGCGAGTTGTGCAAACCGACCAGTGTACCACCACGAAAATCTGTTGTTTGGTGGTAACCTTGCAAAAAGGGTCAAAGACTGTCATGAGGTTGTCATAACCATGGCCGTCATTAAGCCAGCTGGCAAGCAAGGCAAAAAAGGGTCTCTACAAGAAGTCGAGGACAACAAGGTCCCGCAAGGAAAGATGCAGGTAAGGAATATAACATTGACAGACGATGAATTAACTGATGTTCCTGTTCAAATTGGGGAAGGTTAAAATTGTTTCTCAAACAATGGCAGCAGTTGACATCAGATTTGTTCATACTTAGTGTATTGAAGGGGTGAAAAATTGGATTTTTACTCTAAGGACAGTCTACCTAATCAACATTTTCCTAGTCGTAAACTTATTTTTCAGATGAGGAAAATGTGCTTATTCAAGCAGAGATTCAGTCGTTACATAAGAAAGGGGTAATTGAGCCTTCTGTCTATCAAAGTCAACAATTTCTGTCAAGTATATCTCCCAGATCTAAAAAAGACTGGGGGATGTAGATTTATTCTGGATTTATCGAATTTGAACAAATTTGTTAGGCATTTCAAAATGGAGACCTTTACCACGGGCAAACATCTAGTGTCCAAAGGGTATTATATGGCAACCATTGATTTAAAGAATGCGTATTACGCAGTGTCTATTCATGGTGATGATAGAAGATATTTGAAATTTATTTGGATGACTGAGCTGTGGCAATTCAGGACATTGCCGAATGGATTAACTTCAGCTCCTAGATTATTTACTAAATTGGTTTAAAACCTGTGTTAGCATTACTTAGAGCTCAGGGGCATGTGGTAATGGCCTATTTAGATGATATTCTGATTGTTGGAAAGACTCATGCTGAAACTCAATAATCAGTTTCAGTTGTTAAAATCACTTTTGAACAAATGGGATTTGTTATTCACCCAGATAAATCTAAATTATCACCAGTCCAAATTATTGATTATCTGGGATTTACCATTAATTCCAATCACATATTGGTAACTTTGCCCAGGGATAAATTGAATCAGTTAATTGAGGACTGTGTTAATCTCGTTGGAGAACAACGGCCTTCGATTAGACAAGTAGCCAGTTTAATTGGGAAGTTGTTGCAGCCTTTCCAGCTGTGCAGTATGGTCCTCTGCATTATCAACAATTACAACGATCAAAGGAACAGGCACTGAGAATACAAAGGGGCCAATTTTGATAGGCCTATGCAGTTGTCAGCTGGGGCGATTGCTGACATACAATGGTGGATAGTACATGTTTCAAAAAGTTTAAGGAAGGTTTTGGTGGAATCACCGTCACTGATATTACAGACTGATGTAAGTGCACTGGGTTGGGGTGCAACAGATATGTCTTCTAGTTGTGGAGGCAGATGGAATGTGGATGAGACATCGCTTCCTCAATTAAGAGGGATTAATTATTTAGAGTTGTTGGGCACCTGGTATGGGCTCAAAGCTTATTGTTCTACAAGGAGGGATCTGCATGTGCAGGTCAGATTGACAACACCACAGCAGTGGCATATGTAACCCACATGGGTGGAGTTAAGTCACAGTCTTGTGATAGACTGGCTAACCAGATTTGGAGCTGGTGTATTGACCAAAATATCTGGCTTTCAGCACTTTATTTGCCAGGAAGAGGTCACGTCAGTTTAATGACAACATTGAATGGATGTTAAATCAGGATGTATTTAACCAAATGATTGATCAGTATGCATTGCCAGATATTGACTTGTTTGCATCTCGATTAAATCATCAGTTACCTAGATATGTTTCATGGTAACCAGATCCTGGGGCAGTAGCAGTGGATGCATTTTCGCTGCATTGGGGAGGAATGTTTGTGTATGTATTTCCTCCAATCTGTCTCATCAGGAGATGTTTGCAAAAGATCAAGGAGGACTCCGCTTCAGGGGTATTGGTAGTGCCAGATTGGCCTACACGAGCATGGTTTCCCGTTGTATTACAAATGGCTAGGGAGCCTTACATGCTTATGCCCAAGAATAAAATTCTACTGGTAAATCCAGTCACTGGGGATCAACATCCTTTATATGATCGTATTGATCTGTTAATTTGCAGATTTTAAGGAGGCCATGCCTGGGGAGAGGGACTGTCTCATCGGACTGTGGATGTTCTCACGTCGGCCTGCAGGGATAGTACACAGCAGCAATATCTCACCTATATAAGGAAGTGGGAGCAATTCTGCCTACAGCAGAATATTGTATATCACACTGCAGGGATCACGGACGTATTGGAGTTTGTCAACTCTTTATTTTGACCAAAAAATTAAGTTACAGTGCGATTAATTCAGCCAGAAGTGCTCTGTCTTCTTATTTACCTATGAATGCAGAATTGCATACAGTAGGGACACATCCATTAGTTTCACGATTCATGAAGGGAGTTTTTCAATTTTAATCCTCCTAAACCCAGGTATGCCGGTATTTGGAATATGAGTGAGGTTTTTATGGTTCTTCGCCAGTGGGCTCCAGTTACAAGCCTATCAGTAGCCAAATTATCTATGAAGGTGGTCATGGTTATGGCGTTGGTTTCAGCTCAACATGTACAAATGTTGCAAAAGCTACGGCTAGATAGAATGCATGTGTCGGCTGATGACATTATATTTTATGTCTATGATTTGCTTAAACATAATAGAAGAGGCATGACAGGATGTAAGATTGTGTTTTCAGCATACCCCGCAGATGATCGCTTCTGTGTAGTCTCACATTTATCTCGTTACATTGAGATTACTAAACCTCTGAGAGGAAGAGAGTTGGCTTTGTTTATTAGTCACAAAAAACCACATCAGTAAAGTGTCGGTGCAAACGATTTCAAGGTGGCTAAAGTGGGTCCTGGCAAGTGCTGGAATTGATACTGATAAATTCAAATCTCATTCCACCAGGGCGGCATCAACTTCTGCGGCAAGGGCGATGGACTTGCCAATAGACCATGTCCTCGCGGCCGCAGGATGGTCCAGTGAGCTAACTTTTCAGAGGTTTTATCACAAGCCGATTTCAAGGCTCGGGGTGTTTGCTGATTCTGGTTTCAGTACTGTTACACTTTTCCCTGAATTAGAGGGGTTTGTTATGATTTGTTTGTAAATAAACTGTTATTTCATTTAACAAATGTATTACTGATGCATGATTGATTGTTAACGACTTTTGAGTCAATCCAGGCAGTGTGAACGTCGGATTTGGGTCTGCGGCGTGAATTCACAGTGCTTTGAAGTCTTCACGTAGTCACTCACGTGACTCCGAAGTAAAATAGTAAGATTAAACGAGAACTTACCAGTTTGAAGTTTGATCTTTATTTTATGAGGAGTCAAGTTGAGGGACTACGTGCCCTCCGCTCCCACCCTCATAGATCTCATCTGGTAGTTCTAGTTTTATCATCTTACCGTTATACTTCGGTCATTAGCTGTGAATTCATTCCGCTGCTTTGAAGATTGACGCACCAACGGCTGTACGGGCTTCTATTCACGTAGTCCCTCAACTCGACTCCTCATAAAATAAAGATCAAACTTCAAACTGGTAAGTTCTCGTTTAATCTTACTATTAATGTTTCAGCTCGATGACCTTTCATTAAAACAAATCAATAGAACTTTAAGAGTGAAGAATGTTTAATTATCAAGTGGGCCAATTGTCAAATTACCAACAATGGGACAATAACATTCTTAATCGCAGCAGCACAACAGGCTTGTAAACACAATAAACAGAGATAATATATAATAACTAAAAATTAAATAAATTGATAATCACAATACCAGAGCAAAACAAAAACATAGTCAGTCCATAGAAGTTCATAATGTGTAGGAAGGAACTGCAGATGCTGGTTTATACCGAAGATAAACACAATATGTTGGTGTAACCTAGCGGGTCAGCCACCATCTCTGACAAAAAGGAATTGGTGACATTTCATGCTGAAACCCTTCTTCAGACTGAAAGATAGAGAAGGCAAGAACAAAACAGAGCTGCCAAAAGATGCGCTCAGGAAGGGTGGAGTCCAAATTGGCTCATTGTTAGCTGGGGAAGATGTGTTGATGACAGAGATACATGAACGATTATTTATCTAATTTCAAGTAACTCCTGCATTCTTTCCTCCACCCTCACTCCCTCCCTCCCTACCCAAGTCAACCTCCTGGTCTCATTCCTGTATCCCTGTTATTAACACATCTTACCTAGCCAAGAATGGGCCACTTTGGACTCCACCCTTCTTGAAGTCATCTGTTGCCAGCTCTGTTTTGTGGGGAAATCAGCACCTCTGGAGAACTGGGCAGCGCCTACCACTCTCTGTAATCTATTTTATTCCTAGGTCTTCGAGTTACCAAACCAGGCCGTGATGCAACCAGTCAATATGCTCGCTATCATACACCTATATATGTTCAAGAGAATATTTGTTGACATTCCGAATCTCCCAAATTGTCTGAGGAAGTATAGGCATTGATGGGCTTTCTTTAAGTTCGTGACTTTGGAGGGCAAGCAAATATGGAGGAAGGGAAATGGGGAACATGATAAATACTTTGCAAAAACCAAAGTGCTGGAGGAACAGCCCTTGAGGCAGCATCTGTCTGAATAGAGTGAATTCAGTTTGAAGAAGGGTCACAAGTTGAACCATTGTCTGTCCATTCCCTCCATTGATCATGCTGAGTTCCTCCAGCAGTCTGGTTTTTGCTAAGGCAGATCTGGAATAGTGATAGACAGAAGAGATTAAATAGCAAAAGGAATGATAGGAAGAGGCAAATGATGCATTACAATGACCAAATTTATTCACAAATGTCCTTACACTTCAAGCCTATTAAGATGTTGATCCATAACAAACCCCTCAGATAGTACTTCATCCATTTCACCACTAACTTCAATCCAGCACTCAAATTCACCTGGACAATTTCTGACATCTCCCTACCATTTCTGACCTCACTATCTCCATCGGAGGTAACAGACTACTGACTGACATCTACGACAAACCCACTGACTCCCATGGATATCTGGATTACACTTCTTCCCACCCTGCTTCCTGTAAGGACACTATACCCTACTCCCAATTCCTCCGTCTGTGCTGCATCTGCACCCAGGATGAGGTGTTACAAACCAGGGCATCGGAGATGTTCTCACTCTTTAGAGAACGGGAGTTCCCATCTTCGACTATAGATGAGGCTCTCACCAGGGTCTCCTCTATGTCCTGTAGCTCCGCTCTCACTCCCCATCCCCCCATTCGTAACAAGGGCAGAGTCCCCCTTGTCCTCACATTCCACCCCACCAACTGTCACATACAACAGATAATCCTCTGACTTTTTAGCCACCTCCAACGGGATCCCACCACTGGCCACATCTTCCCATCTCCTCCCCTTTCGGCTTTCCGCAGAGACCTCTCCCTCCGTAAATCCCTGGTCAATTAATCCCTTCCCACCCAAACCACCCCCTCCCCTGGTCTTTCCCTTGCAACCACAGGAAATGCTACACTTGTCGCTTTACCTGCACCCTTGACTCTGTCCAAAGACCCAAGCAGTCTTTCCAGGTGAGGCAGAGGTTTACCTGCACCTCCTCCAACCTCGTCTATTGCATCTGCTGCTCTAGGTGTCGGCTGCTCTAAATCGGTGAGACCAAGTGAAGGCTTGGCAATCGCTTCACCCAACACCTCCTCTCGGTTCACACTAACCAACCTGCCTCACCCGCTGAGTATCTCCAGCATTTTTGTCTACCTCAGATAGTATTGGTAGGCATGATGAAGTTGCCTGCCATCTTTCAGACCAGTTAAGATGGACGGTAAAAGCAAGCTGTGTCCATGATGTCTAATTCTCTGAGAAACACATCAAAAATATATGCTTGCAACAAAATACTGCTGGAATTAAATAGGGAGAAGATATACATAGAGGCATGTCACACCTATTCATGAAAGATGAACAAATTAACATGAAACTAAGCACTATATCACAAAAAGAATCAACCAGCATAGTCAACTTCTGGGTTTTATATACTAAAAGCAGGGATATGTTGCAGACATGTTAAAACAATAGAGCAGTGGTGCAGCAGTAGAGTTGCTTCCTTACAGCGACTGCAGCACCAGAGACCAGGGTTCGATCCCGACTATGGATACTGTCAGTACAGAGTTTGTACGTTTTCCCCGTGACCTGTGTGGGTTTCCACCCACACTCCAAAGCCGTACAGGTTTGTAGGTTAATTGGCTTGTTATAAGTGTAAATTGTTCCTAGGATAGTGTTTATATGCGGGGATCGCTGGTCGGCGCGGACTGGGTAGGCCGAAGGGCCTGTTTCTGCACTGTATATCTAAACTAAACTAAGCTAAACTTAAATAAGCTAAACTAAACTAAACAGTGGACATAATACAAAGGACAAAGGACAAAGGACATTTATTATCACATACACCAATTGGTGCAGTGAAATTTGACTTGCCATTGCAGCACACTAATAAAGATAATACACAACATTAAAGAATTTAACAGTAAACATAAAAACATCCCCCCACAATGGTTCCCACTGTGGGGGAAAGCAGCAAAGTCCAGTCCCATCCCCAGTTCACCCATAGTCGGGCCTATTGGGGCCTCAGCAGTCGCCGCAACAGCAGCCCGATGCTTCAGGCCCACTCGCTGGATGATGAAGCTCTGGCATTGGGTGAACACTCTCAGCGGCCCGGAGTGTTTGGAGTGGCTGTTTCCTCCCCGAAGACCACGGCTCCCGAAGCCCACGGGCCGCGCTGGTTGAAGCTCCGACACTGGCGACCTCTGTGAGATTCCAGGCTCCACAGTGTTCCCAACTCAGCGCTGCCCGCGGCTGGGAGCTCCACAGACTGCAGATCGCCGCTCCACGATGGTGCTTCAGCGCTGTGCCTCCGTCTTCAGGAGCTGAAGTCCCAGCTGGTCCCGGTTGTTCCAGCAGGAAACACCGCTCCAGAGTGCCAGTAGGCCGTGAGGAAGGATCGAAAACACGGCTCGGAGAAAAGTCGCATCTCCGACCAGGTAGGTACTGAGAAAAGTAGTTTCCCCCTTTCCCCCCACCCCCCACATAAAAAGACTAAAAGACCTCCAAAACAAACATTTTTAACTAACTAAAAAAAAATTTAAAGGGTGAAAAGACTAACAGCTACTGGCAGGGCAGCCATACTCGATGGCACACCCATAATATGCTACTCTTTAGACAGTCGGATAGCATTTAAATTCCTGTCCCTCTGCCAACTTCATTACAGCAGTGGTGTTTCCAGGGTGGCCCTCACTTCAACAGAATAAACCAAATTTCTCTTGATATCTCCAATAAGCACACATCCAGACTGATAATTGATTCACTGACATCCCGCAATAAAACTGCGGAATTATCTTTTGGATTTCTAGGATGTAACTGCTCTCTAAATGAGGTTTATGACAAACGTCTGAGTGGATGTTCAGTCCTGGCACCAATCTCATTTAGTTTTATAGATGCTCCACCGTTCCTTCATCTACAATTGTGGCAATATTACAATTATTGCATTCAAGCATCTACTGCACATTTAAGTCACAAAGAGGTTTGCTTGCTTCTGGGTGCTTCATTGATTTTCTTTTACATTAATTGCTCTTCAATAGGATGAACTTAAAGGTTGGCTTGACCTTTTGATGTCTGACATTAATACTAAACTATGAGGAGTTCTTCAACGTACTATAGACATTAAGTTATGAGAAATGGTCATTGACTTGAAATGTTAACTATCTTTCTCACCCCTTGCAGGTTGAGTGTTTTCAGCACTTCACACTTTAGTGTTGCATTTCCATTATACACAGTTTTTGTCTTGCTATTCAGTAGCCCTGCATCAACACGAGTTTATCATTTGACCTGTGGATTGTACTTCGGAGCAGGGAGACAAGCTTGTCTTTCTCACCATGATATGGGCATCGAAGTTGCACCGCAGTTTTTAGCTCAGAGTAGCAGCAACTCGATTTCAACTAATTATCCCTATGAGTCACACTCTAGGGACTGGATCCCACAAATCTCAGCTTGCATGGAAGGAGTCCTGGACTGCCACAGGTGTAGCATTTCAGAAGATACATTACATTTGTTCCCTCAGGTGCTTAATAAAAAACAAAATGCGCTTAGTTGAAGAAGAGCCTTTGAGTGCTCTGTAGTCAAACCAATATTTATTCCCCAATCAATATCACAAAAGTAGAATCCTTCTCACATTGATGCCATAGGGACCTGCTGTGTAGAATAGCAGCAACTCTACGCTGTTGGCTATAAAACACTTGTACAGCATAAAGTCCAAATATATTCTTATGATCCATAGAAACATAAAAACACAGAAAATAGGTGCCGGCGTAGACCATTCAGCCTTTTGAGCAAGCACCACCATTCAATGTGATCATGGCTGATCATCCCCAATCTGTACCCCGCTCCTACTTTCCCCCCATATCCCTTGATTCTGTTAGCCCTTAGAGCTAAATCTCTTTTGAATACATTCAGAAAATCGGCCTCCACTGCCTTCTGAGGCAGAGAATTCCACAAATTCACATCTCTGGGTGAAATTTGTTTTCCTCATCTCAGTTCTAAATGGCCTACCCCGTATTCCTAAACTGTGGCCCATGGTTCTGGAGTCCCCCATCATTAGGAACATGTTTCCTGCATCTAGCTTGTCCAATCCCTTAATAATTTTATATGCTTCTATAAGATCCCCTTTCATCCTTCTAAATTCCAATGAAAGAAGGAAGAAAGGTGACTGTACTACATTGTACAAGCCCAGTTGTTCTATTCTTTCATCATATGACAGTCCCGCCATCCCGGGAATTAACCTGGTGATCCTACGCTGCACTGCCTCAATAGCAAGAATGTCCTTCCTCAAATTAGAACAAAACTGCACACAATGCTCCAGGTGTGGTCTCACGAGGGCCCTGTACAACTGCAGAAGAACCTCCTTGCTCCTTTACTCAAATCCTCTCGTTATGAAGGCCAACATGCCATTTGCTTTCTTACTGCCTGCTGTACCTGCAAGCTTACTTTCAGTGACTGATGTACAAGGACACTCAGGTCTCGTTGCAATGCCCCTTTTCCTAATCTGACACCATTCAGATATTAATCTGCCTTTTTGTTCTTACCACCAAAGTGGACTACACATTTATCCGTAGCTTCGCTAGAGTTTACGCACATGACCGGGTGGCAGTCTAGGATGTAGTGCCTGAAAGTTGTGTGAACAAGAATATTGTGCTGGGATGTGGAAAAGCAATCAGACTGAAGACGGAAAAAAGGCTACTGTACTAGATTGTTTTTTTTATGACAATTCGATCGCTTTGTGTTCATCATGACAAAACTATTTTATTAAATTCCAGATTTTTTATTAAATTAAAATTTCACAGCTGCACTGTAAGAAGTGAACCACATATTGTAGAAACTAATTATTTCAATATCATGTTGTCTATATGTGTGTGTGTGTGTATATATATATATATATATATATGTATATATATATATATATATATATACACATACATGCACACATACATACATATATACGTACGTATATATTTATATAAACAACATATATTAATGCAGCTGGGGTGGTGAGTAGGTTTGCACAGTGCACCAAAATTCAAGGTGATGAGCAAAATTCACTGCCACAATGCCAACATTGATGCAGACAGTAGGAAAGAGTTGTCTAAATACATACTGGGATATAGAATAGCTACCAAAATGGCCAGAGAAATGGCAGGTTGAGTTTAAACCAAGCAAGTGTGAGGTGTTGCACTTGAAAAGTTAATGTGAGGGGAAAATACACAAGACCAATGACAGCATTGATGCAAGTAAAGAGTGTTTTAATAGTAAGATTAAATGAGAACTTACCAGTTTGAAGTTTGATCTTTATTTTATGAGGAGTCGAGTTGAGGGACTACGTGAATAGAAGCCCGTACAGCCGTTGGTGCGTCAATCTTCAAAGCAGCGGAATGAATTCACAGCTAACAATGACTGAAGTATAATGGTAAGATGATAAAACTAGAACTACCAGATGAGATCTATGAGGGTGGGAGCGGAGGGCACGTAGTCCCTCAACTCGACTCCTCATAAAATAAAGATCAAACTTCAAACTGGTAAGTTCTCGTTTAATCTTACTATTTTACTTCGGAGTCACGTGAGTGACTACGTGAAGACTTCAAAGCACTGTGAATTCACGCCGCAGACCCAAATCTGACGTTCACACTGCCTGGATTGACTCAAAAGTCGTTAACAATCAATCATGCATCAGTAATACATTTGTTAAATGAAATAACAGTTTATTTACAAACAAATCATAACAAACCCCTCTAACTCAGGGGAAAAGTGTAACAGTACTGAAACCAGAATCAGCAAACACCCCGAGCCTTGAAATCGGCTTGTGATAAAACCTCTGAAAAGTTAGCTCACTGGACCATTCTGCGGCCGCGAGGATATGGTCTATTGGCAAGTCCATCGCCGTTGCCGCGGAAGTTAATGCCGCCCTGGTGGAATGGGATTTGAATTTATAACCATATAACCATATAACAATTACAGCACGGAAACAGGCCCTTTCGGGCCTTCCAGTCCGTGCCGACCATTTGTTTTCCCCTAGTCCCATCTACCTGCACTCAGACCATACCCCTCCATTCCCTTCACGTCCATATACCTATCCACTTTACTCTTAAATGTTAAAATCGATCCTGCCTCCACCACCTCTGATGGAAGCTGATTCCACACAGCCACCACCCTCTGAGTAAAGAAGTTCCCCCTCACGTTATCAGTATCAATTCCAGCACTTGCCAGGACCTGCTTTAGCCACCTTGAAATCGTTTGCACCGACACCTTACTGTGTGGTTTTTTGTGAATTATAAACAAAGCCAACTCTGTTCCTCTCAGAGGTTTGGTAATCTCAATGTAACGAGATAAATGTGAGACTACACACAAGCGATCATCTGCGGGGTATGCTGCAAACACAATCTTACATCCTGTCATGCCTCTTCTATTATGTTTAAGCAAATCATAGACATAAAATATAATGGCATCAGCCGACACATGCATTCTATCTAGCCGTAGCTTTTGCAACATTTGTACACGTTGAGCTGAAACCAACGCCATAAGCATGACCACCTTCATAGATAATTTGGCTACTGATAGGCTTGTAACCGGAGCCCACTGGCGAAGAACCATAAAAACCTCACTCACATTCCAAATACCGGCATAACTGGGTTTAGGAGGATTAGAATTGAAAAACTCCCTTCATGAATCGTGAAACTAACGGATGTGTCCCTACTGTATGCAATTCTGCATTCATAGGTAAATAAGAAGACAGAGCACTTCTGGCTGAATTAATCGCACTGTAACTTAATTTTTTGGTCAAATAAAGATTTGACAAACTCCAATACATCCGTGATCCCTGCAGTGTGATATACAATATTCTGCTGTAGGCAGAATTGCTCCCACTTCCTTATATAGGTGATATATTGCTGCTGTGTACTATCCCTGCAGGCCGACGTGAGAACATCCACAGTCCGATGAGACAGTCCTCTCCCCAGGTATGGCCTCCTTAAAAATCTGCAAATTAACAGATCAATACGATCATATAAAGGATGTTGATCCCCAGTGACTGGATTTACCAGTAGATTTTTATTCTTGGGCATAAGCATGTAAGGCTCCCTAGCCATTTGTAATACAACGGGAAACCATGCTTGTGTAGGCCAATCTGGCACTACCAATACCCCTGAAGCGGAGTCCTCCTTGATCTTTTGCAAACATCTGCTGATGAGACAGAATGGAGGAAATACATGCACAAACATTCCTCCGCAATGCAGCGAAAATGCATCCACTGCTACTGCCCCAAGATCTGGTTCCCATGAAACATATCTAGGTAACTGATGATTTAATCGAGATGCAAACAAGTCAGTATCTGGTAATCCATACTGATCAATCATTTGGTTAAATACATCCTGATTTAACATCCATTCAATGTTGTCATTAAACTGACGTGACCTCTTCCTGGCAAATAAAGTGCTGAAAGCCAGATATTTTGGTCAATACACCAGCTCCAAATCTGGTTAGCCAGTCTATCACAAGACTGTGACTTAACTCCACCCATGTGGTTTACATATGCCACTGCTGTGGTGTAGTCAATCTGACCTGCACATGCAGATCCCTCCTTGTAGAACAATAAGCTTTGAGCCCATACCAGGTGCCCAACAACTCTAAATAATGAATCCCTCTTAATTGAGGAAGCGATGTCTCATCCACATTCCATCTGCCTCCACAACTAGAAGACATATCTGTTGCACCCCAACCCAGTGCACTTACATCAGTCTGTAATATCAGTGACGGTGATTCCAGCAAAACCTTCCTTAAACTTTTTGAAACATGTACTATCCACCATTGTATGTCAGCAATCGCCCCAGCTGACAACTGCATAGGCCTATCAAAAATGGCCCCTTTGTATTCTCAGTGCCTGTTCCTTTGATCGTTGTAATTGTTGATAATGCAGAGGACCATACTGCACAGCTGGAAAAGCAGCAACAACTTCCCAATTAAACTGGCTACTTGTCTAATCGAGAGCCGTTGTTCTCCAACAAGATTAAAACAGTCCTCAATTAACTGATTCAATTTATCCCTGGGCAAAGTTACCAACATGTGATTGGAATTAATGGTAAATCCCAGATAATCAATAATTTGGACTGGTGATAATTTAGATTTATCTGGGTGAATAACAAATCCCATTTGTTCAAAAGTGATTTTAACAACTGAAACTGATGATTGAGTTTCAGCATGAGTCTTTCCAACAATCAGAATATCATCTAAATAGGCCATTACCACATGCCCCTGAGCTCTAAGAATTGCTAACACAGGTTATACCAATTTAATAAATAATCTAGGAGCTGAAGTTAATCCATTCGGCAATGCCCTGAATTGCCACAGCTCAGTCATCCAAATAAATTTCAAATATCTTCTATCATCACCATGAATAGACACTGCGTAATACGCCTTCTTTAAATCAATGGTTGCCATATAATACCCTTCGGACACTAGATGTTTGCCCGTGGTAAAGGTCTCCATTTTGAAATGCCTATAACAAACAAATTTGTTCAAATTCGATAAATCCAGAATAATTCTACATCCCCCAGTCTTTTTAGATCTGGGAAATATACTTGACAGAAATTGTTGACTTTGATAGACAGAAGGCTCAATTCCCCCTTTCTTATGTAACGACTGAATCTCTGCTTGAATAAGCACATTTTCCTCATCTGAAAAAATAAGTTTACGACTAGGAAAATGTTGATTAGGTAGACTGTCCTTAGAGTAAAATTCAATTTTTCACCCCTTCAATACACTAAGTATGAACAAATCTGATGTCAACTGCAGCCATTGAGAAATAATTTTAACCTTCCCCAATTTGAACAGGAACATCAGTTAATTCATCGTCTGTCAATGTTATATTCCTTACCTGCATCTTTCCTTGCGGACCTTGTTGTCCTCGACTTCTTGTAGAGAACCTTTTTTGCCTTGCTTGCCAGCTGGCTTAATGAGGGCCATGGTTTTAACAACCTCATGACAGTCTTTGACCCTTTTTGCAAGGTTACCACCAAACAACAGATTTTGTGGTGGTACACTGGTCGGTTTGCACAAACTCGCCAAATTCGAATTAGCACTGGCCTAATAGTGGCCCTCCCGATATTATTAATTTCAAAATGCATTACACAGGAATCCCAGTTCATCCCGGTGTGCTTCAACCATATCACTTGTATCAATAACTTTCACCACAGCTGTAATACCTGCTGACAACAGTTTAAGCACTTTTTTAAACTTCATCTCCTGGGCCCTAGCAGGCAAACCCATCTATGACCAAATTTGGTGATTAACCACCGGTACTTTCAGAGATCACAATTAACAGGAGCTTTATAGTTTTTTGCTACTTCATCCATAGCTAGCTCCTGTAACTGGTGGGAGAGCATATACTGAATTGCTTCGACCAATTCTACATCAATCACCTTTCCTGCCTCTCTACGCTCAGCAAACTTCCCAGCAATGTTCGGAATTACCTCCAACCAAACTCCTTTACTGCTCTCCCCCAGCATAGAATCAGTGTCAGCAAACTGCACTGATAGAACATTCTCCTCACGGGCAGGATAGTTCTGCAGCCCTGAAACAGGTGCTGCTAGCACAAGCTCTCCATCAGCCTGGCTTGGGCACCACTCCTCCTCACGGAGCTGGTTCCTGTCGAGCATTATTTTGTAATAGAATCTCGACGTGCGAGAGCCGTGAGCAAACGGACTCTCCTATGGAGGGTATAACCTCCAGGCCTGACTCATCTACGGGCCACAGAGACTTGCCAGTGGCCTTCTGCCCTACTGGCAAGCCTCCACTGCCCCCCGGCAGTGGGTCCGCAACCACTGGCTGTGTAGCCAGCACCGGACCAGGTGTACCAGACGGGCCTCCATCCTCAACACTCTCCTGGCCACTTTTCCTTTCTACCCCCGGAGCGCCTCGCCGACACCTTCTTCACTTTCTGCAACATATCTACCAGAACTCCAAGCTGTCGCAGAAAATGACCTGTGGTAAAAAAATTTTTTTTAAAAACCTTACCTCCGTTTAAACTTGTTAACGAAGAACTGCAGATGCTGGAGAATCGAGGGTGAAGTCTGAAGAAGGGTCTCGACCCGAAACATCGCCCATCTCCTTCGCTCCTTAGATGCTGCTGCACCCGCTGAATTCTCCAGCTTTTCGTGTAACCCTCCGTTTAAACTTACCGCTCGGAGGAGCGCTGCTGCTCCAACCGACCGACTGCACCAGCGTTTGACGTCATGACGCACCAACGGCTGTACGGGCTTCTATTCACGTAGTCACTCACGTGACTCCGAAGTAAAATTGTCATACAGTGGCTTGCAAAATTTTTCATACCCCTTGAACTTTTCCACATTTTGTCACGTTACAACCACAAACGTAAATGTCTTTTATTGGGATTTTATGTGATAGACCAACATAAAGTGGTGCATAATTGTGAAGTGGAAGGAAAATGATACATGGTTTCCAAATTTTATTGCAAATAAAAAACTGAAAAGTGTGGCGTGCATAAGTATTCTGCCCCCGATTCAATACTTTGTTGCAATTACCTTTCGCTGCAATTACAGCTGCAAGTCTTTTGGGGTATGTCTCTACCAGCTTTGCACATCTAGAGACTGAAATTTTTACCCATTCTTCTTTGCAAAATAGTTCAAGCTCAGTCAGTTTGGATGGAGAGCATTTGTGAACAGCAATTTTCAAGTCTTGCCAGAGATTCTCAATTGGATTTAGGTCTGGACTGGGCCATTCTAGCACATGAATATGCTTTGATCTAAACCATTCCATTACAGCTCAGGCTGTATGTTTAAGGTCATTGTCCTGCTCGAAGGTGAACCTCCGCCCCAGTCTCAAGTCTTTTGCAGACTCTAAAAGGTTTTCTTCCAAGTTTGCCCTGTATTTGGCTCCATCCATCAACTCTGATCCTGCTGAAGAAAAGCATCCCCACTGCATGATGCTGCCACCACCACGTTTCACAGTGGGGATGGTGTGTTCAGGATGATGTGCAGTGTTAGTTTTGCGCCACACATAGCATTTTGCATTTAGGCTAAAAAACTTCAAGTTTGGTCTCATCAGACCAGAGCACCTTCCTCCACATGTTTGCTGTGTCCCCCACATGGCATGTGGCAAACTGCAAATGGGACTTCTTATGGCTTTGTTTCAACAATGGCTTTCTTCTTGCCACTCTTCCATAAAGGCCTGATTTGTGGAGTGCACGACTAATAGTTGTCCTGTGGATAGATTCTCCCACCTGAGCTGTGGATCTCTGCAGCTCCTCCAGAGTTACCATGGGCCTCTTGGCCGCTTCTCTGATTAATGCTCTCCTTGCCTGGCCTGTCAGTTTGGGTGGACGGCCCTGTCTTGGTAGGTTTGCAGTTGTGCCATACTCTTTCCATTTTTGGATGATGGATTGAACAGTGCTCCGTGAGATGTTCAAAGCTTGGGATTTTTTTTATAACCTAACCCTGCTTTAAACTTCTCCACAACTTTATCCCTGACCTGTCTGGTGTGTTCCTTGGGCTTCAAGATGCCGTTTGTTCACTAATGTTCTCTTACAAACCTCTGAGGCTTTCACAGCTGTATTTATACTGAGATTAGATTACACACAAGTGGACTCTATTTATTAATTAGGTGACTTCTGAAGGCAATTGGTTGCACTGGATTTTAGTTAGGGGTATCAGAGTAAAGGTGCCTGATTACTTTTCACGCCACACTTTTCAGTTTTTTATTTGTAAAAAAATGTGAAAACCATGTATCATTTTCCTTCCACTTCACAATCATGCGCCACTTTGTGTTGTTTTATTACATAAAATCCCAATAAAATACATTTACGTTTGTGACAAAATGTGGAAAAGTTCAAGGGGTATGAAAACTTTTGCAAGCCACTGTATGTCCCAGATAGAACAATGAATTTCTTACTTGCTGCAGCACAACAGAATATGTAATCATAATAAATAATATAACAAAAACTCAGAAACAAAAGAACAAGCAATAACAGTGCAATACTAATAATAATAATAATAATAATAATAATAATAATAATAATAATAATAATAATAATAATAATAATAGTCTTCATCCTTTATGATGTTGTAGTGTTTAATAGTCTGATGGCTGTAGGGAAGAAGTTGTTCCTGAAAGGGAAAAAGGAATCTTGGTGTCCAAGTCCATAACTCCCTGAAAATAGCAACACAATTAGATAGAGTGGTAAAGCAGGTGTAAGATATGGAGTGTAAAAATCAGGAAGTCATGCTGCAGCTTTGTTTGGGTAGGTAACATTTGGATTATTTTGTGCAGTTCTGTTTACCCCTGTATAGGAAGAATGTGAAGGTTTTGCACAGAATTCAAAGAGGTTTACCAGAATGTTGCCGGGATGAGACAATATTTGGTATAAGGAGCAGTCAGACAAGCTTGGACTATTTTCTCAGAAGTTGAGGAAATATCTGATAGAAGTATGTAAAATGATGGGAGGCAAATATAGGGTAGATAGTCAGAACCTTTAACCAGGTTGGAAATATAAAACACTGGGGGGCATAGCTTTGAGATGAAAAGGACCAAGTTTAAAGGCAATGTATGTGTGAGTCTTTTACACAGAGGGTGGTGAATGCCTGGAACATGTTGCCAGGAGTAGAGGCATTTAAGAAGTTTTGAGAGAGACACATGGCCATGCAGAGAACAGGGTGAAATGGATCACGTGCAGGCAGAGTAGATTAGTTTAACATGGTATCATGTTTGACATAGATTATTTATTTATTTATTTGTTTATTTTTTGAACTCAACATTCTCAAAAGATTCTCGCTCAAAAGATTCTATCTGGGGTAAAGAAGTAAGATAACAAATCAAAGGGTACATAATAAATTGTCAGGTGCCTGAAAATGCGATTAGAGTAATTAAATTTGCGCAATTTAAGAGGGAGTTAGATAGAGCTCTAGAGGCTAGTGGAATCAATGGATATGGGGAGAAGGCAGGCACGGGTTATTGTTTGGGGATGATCAGCCATGATCACAATGAATGGTGGTGCTGGGTCAAAGGGCCGAATGGCCTCCTCCTGCACCAATTTTCTATTTTTCTATGTTTCTAATTCATGCATAAAAATGCAAAAGTAAATCCAGTTTAAAGTGTTGGAGAATGTATCTGCATGTTCTACAGAAAGCATTATTTATGTCCTTGAGCCAATGAAATGAAATGATGAGAATTTACAGAACTCCTCTATAGTTGAACCAGTGTAGTCTTCACTTCCATATAGCAGACAGGTGTTGCAAAACACCATAAAGATGAATGTCACTTTGGGTGTTTTTACTGCGCAACCTAAGTGGTACCGAGCAGTTTGTTGAGACTTGGGATAGCTGTTCCTAGTGCTGGATCCGTCCATTACCATAACAGAATTACAGCTAAAATCCCAACTGTAACAGAATAGAAGCTCGTTAGCTTCTAGTCATATTTCTAGTTATAATTTTCCTATTATATTTTCCAAGTTATATTGTTTCCTATTACTGTTTCCATGCAGGAAGAAAGGTGTGAGACAATAATCTGCCTCCAAGCTTAATTGTGATGGATTAGCCATTTCTAACTACTCATGTTAATATCATTAATCAGTCCATTTTCTCACTCGAGACTCCAGAGACTGCAGATGCTGGAATCTGGAAACTAAAATAGACTGCTAACTCAGCAGGTCAAGCAACATTCGTGGAGGCAGATCCTGACTGAATATTGACCATCCCTGTGTCTCCATAGATGCTGCCTGACCCACTAAACTGAGTTCTTGCAATGGTTTATTGTTTGCTCCATTTTTGCACTTATGCGCTTCCTGCGCCACAATTAGATGCCCAGTTTACATTTATTGAAAAAGTTAATTGATAGAGAAAGCATCCTATTCAACAAGGACCCATTCAAGCACCAAGAGGAAAAAATGCTTCAGACTTTAAGTAACACAGCAGTGTTTGCATTCCATTTGTTTTTTGTTAGACAGAAGGGACTGTAGATATTGGTTTATATAAATAGACACAAAGTGCTAGAGTAGCTCAGTTGGTCGGCAACATCTCTGGAGAACATGGATAGATGGTGTTTGGGTCGGGAGGCTTTTTAAGACTGATCAGCTATGATCTCAGTGAATGGCTGTGCTGGCTCGAAGGACCGATTGGCCTATTCCTGCACCTATTGACTATTGATTGTAGTTGGGGGGTGAGGGAGCCAGAAGAGAGTCAGCGTCAGGGTAATGTTTGGCAAGTGATTAGTGGATGCAGGTGAGGGGGGATTTTGATTGGCAAATGGTTGGACAAAGACTAGAGATGAACAGCCAAAAATGTGAGAAGGAGATAAGGATAGAAGAAATATGATATGTGAAGCCAGAGGATTAAATCCAAGTGTAAAGTGGTAAAGGGGAGCAGATGTGGGGGAGTTGGTGGAGGGAAAGTGAAAGAGATGTTTTAGCTGTGATTCTGTGATGCCTACTCCATTTCCCATAGTTCTCAATGACCCCATTGTTCTCGAAGGTCCACCTCACTCGCAGTCTCTCCTTGCACTTGGTGGCATGATTCCCATTGGAGTCAGTGGCTCAGGGCTGGTTTGGAGACCGTGATGGGTGAGCCAGGCCTGCTGGGTGGGTCATCGGTCTGCAGGAGGATGTTCCTCCATCGTCCGTCCATGGCAGGCGAGTCGGGTCTGCTTACCGGGAGTGTCCCAGCCTGCTGCTTTGTCCAACCATCTGAGTCAATCTGAAGAAGGGTCCCACTCCTAAACGTCACCCATCCATGCAGAGTACTGCATGACCTGTTGTGTTACTCCAGCACTTTGTGTTTCCCTTTTTTTAAATTCTTTAATTGTTCCCAGCAGCCTAACACCCACCTATCTAAGCTCAGTTAAATACTGGAGTCTCCTCCTCACGTAGACCTATTGTGCCACCCTCTCTCTCTCTCTCTCTCTCTCTCTCTCTACAATCTAATTTAAATGTAAGTTATAAACATGGGCATTAGGAGTGAGCAAATGTCCTGTGCCACTCAGGCGATTTTTTTAGGCGTCTGCCAGCGACTGTCATTGTCGCAGCAGGTTGCCGAAAAAATGGTGACTGGACCCCCCCACGACAATGTCTATGTCAATGTCTACGACAAGGAAAAACAACCTACCATCTAGTCGACGTCAAGCTACGGCAAGTTACTGACAACCGGCGACCCATTAAGATGCTCACCCACAACGACACCTACACACAACCTACGACCACACAGGAGACAACCTACGACAACCAAAGTCAACATATGTCCACTCGCGACAAGCTACGACAAACAATGACCCTGTTGGCAACAATTGAAGACAACTGAAGACAAATCAGTTGCCTGTACCTGTCGCAGGTTGATGTAGGTAGTCGCCAATGGAATTCACCAAAGTCAGCACCGGTGACAACCTATGACACCTGGTGACAACCTACGATAGCTACATCAGGAAAAGTCAAGCTACGCTCATTGGCGCCAATCCACTGTCGCCGACTGTCGCTGAAAAACTTTGAACATGTTGAAAACCAGCGGTGACCAGAAAGATGCTACGACTCTTTAGGTCACTGAGGAGACTACTCACGACCATACAGGCAACACCTCAATGACGATGTGGTGACAGCCTAATTGCCAGTAGTCGCCTAAAAAATAGCCTAAGTGGGACAGGCCCTTAAGGAAAATTAAAACATCATTGAGGAGCTGATATTTATATACAGATCAGCTGCAAATGTTAGAGAGACCAGCACTTACCGTCCTTCCTTAAGCACACCTAAATTGAGTGCCATGCCAGATCGTGACAAAGGGCAGACGCAAATAAAGCACAATCCTCTGAGTCTTGACTTCATGCATAGGTCATAATAGCAGTAAATATTTTCATTTACGGAAACTGAGAGGCTGGAAACATGAAATAAAAACAGAAAATGCTGGAAATACTCAGCAGGTTAGACCGCATCTTTGGAAAGAGAAACTCAACTGTTCAGGTCCGGGGCCCTTCATCAGAACTGGGAAAAAGAGAAAACATAATTCAGGTAGCAGAGAAGTTGAGGGGGTTGGATAGTACAAAAGGAATGTCTCAGATGGGCACAAAGCTATTGCTTTCACTGTTGAAAGAGCAGCTGAGAGGAGGATCAGTTTGGTAGATTAACAAAAACAACTGTTAGCAAGAGATGAGGTTTGTTTCTTAGTTGAGAGAGCGGCTGAGGAGAGAAGAATGTGCAAGAGGTTTAGCAGAATGCAGCTTGGATTTGAGTGTATTGGCTGTAAGGAGAGGTTGGACAGGCTTGGATTGTTTTCTTTGGAACATCGGAAGTTGAGGAAAGGCCCTGAAGTATATAAAATTATAAAGCAGACAGTCAGAACCTATTTCCAGGGTGTAAATGCCAGAGACTATAAAACATGGCTTTAAAGTGAGAGAGGCAATGTTTAAAGGAAATATGTGGGACAAGTTTTCCACACAGAGTGGTGGGTCCCTGGAATGCATTGCTTGGGGTGGTGGTGAAGGCAGATATGATACACAGGGAATGGAGAGATGTGGATCACATGCAGGCAACGGAGATTACTTTAATTAATATGATGTTTGGCATGGGCATTGTGGGCCTAATGACCCATTGCTGTGTTGTACTGTTCCATGTTCTATGTTTTACTTACTGGTGAATTCACTGCCTCTTCTCTTCCAGGAAGGCTAAACTGAATGAGTTATCCTTAGCTTTCCAATAGGACTTCCGTTTATTATTTTCTGTTTAGTCTTTTCATCCTCAGTGACTTTTCTTCTCCTTTTGGCTTCATTGAGGTAATGAGAAAATTGCACCTCCATAGCCACATTTATTTCTTACCTGCCATATTAAAGCATCAGGTATCACCCTCCCCCAACTGGCTCCATCCACCCCCCTACAACTCCTCACCTGGATCCACCTATTGCTTTGCCCCTCCTCCTTGTCTCATTATACTGCCTATCTCCCCTTTACACGTACAGTCCTGTTGCAGGTTCTTGATTTGGAATGTCAACTATCCCTCTTCCTCTGCAGATGCTGCTTGATGCGTCGAGTTCTTCCATCAGCTCTTTTTGTTTTGCTCAAAATGCCAGCATCTACAGTCTCTTGGAAGATTGCAACATGTTCTCAAGTGGGTATTCAACAAAATGAGCTTGCTGTTCATAACATCTACCAGAGTGTTAAAGACCAGGGAAATGTTGGTCATCACCTGATTGGAATAGACAAAAACAATAGGTGCGGGAGTAGGCCATTTGGCCCTTCAAGCCAGCACCGCCATTCAATATGAACATGGCTGATCAACCATAATTAGTACTCGGTTGCTGCCTTCTTGCCATATCCCCTGACTCCATTATCGTTAAGATTTCTATCTAGCTCTCTCTTGAAAGCATCCAGAAGATTGGCCTCCACTGCCTTCTGAGGCAGAGATTTCCACAGATTCACAACTCTTTGGGTGAAAAAGTTTTTCCTCATCTCCGCTCGAAATGGCCTACCCCTAATTCTTAAACTGTGTCCCCTGGTTCTGGATTCCCCCAACAATGGGAACATGTTTCCTGCCTCTAGCATGTCCAATCCCTTAATAATCTAATATGTTTCAGTAAGACCCTCTCTCATCCTTCTAAATTGCAGAGTATGACCATATGACCTGTGTCCATTCCTGACTGTACAGGGATGGCTCTACCTCTGAATGTACTTGACAACTTGCAACTGACAACTGGCAAGACCTTACTCCAGATTTACTGCAGTTCTCTGTGGTATTTCCATTCTAGGGTCTCTGGTTACTCAGGTAAACTTTGCTGCTTTACAAAAATGTTTCCTTTGTGGATCCCATGGTTTTTATATTTCAGACTGCCTGTTCCTGGGCTCTTGCTGACACTGAACATCATGCATGCCCATCCCGCATCTCCATAACTCTAGGTTCTCACTGAAATTCTCAGGGAAGAATATCTCTCACATCAGTTCTGTGAAGATCTACTTGAAGACTTTTGAAGAGCAATGAGGATATGGCAGCATACCTTCATAGTAATGGAAATATTCAATGTATTCAAACATGGAGTAACTGCAATACCTGTGAGTCAGCAATTTAGATAATATGCTACTCTTTGCAAGGAGGCATTTTTATTTTGTGCCTTTATTCCACTAGAGGGTTTACTTTAGTTTAGTTCAGCTGAGTTTAGTTTAAAGATACAGCACAGAAACAGGCCCTTCGGCCCACCAGATCCACACCAACCAGCGATCCCCGCACATTAACACCATCCTACACCCACTAGGGACATTTTTTACGTTTACCAAGCCAATTAACCTACAAATCTGTACGTCTGGAGTTGGGAGGAAACCGAAGATCTTCGAGAAAACCCACGCAGGTCACGGGGAGAAGGTACAGACAGCACCTGTAGTCGGGATCCAACCCGGGTCTCCGGCGCTGCATTTGCTGTTAGGCAGCAACTCTACTGCTGTGCCACTGTGACGACCACCATGATTATTTATAGTAATAATAGTCGGACCATAACTGTGGTTGGCAACATTACTGGTGGTGATGAGACAGCGTACAGAGAAGAAATAGAACATCTGACTGAGTGGTGCTGCAACAGCAACCTCTTGCTCAACATCAACAGAACCAAAGCATTAATTGTTGACTTGAGAAAGGAGAAGTCAGGAGCCCACACAACAGTTTTCGTTCTTGGGTCAGCACTTAAGAAAAGTAGCAGCTTCAAATTCCTGGGCATTAACATCGGAGATGATCTGTCCTGGTCCCAACACATGGATGTAGATACAAAGCAGGTGGCCTGGCCCCTTCTTTAATGTTTAAAGATATTTGATATGTCACCAAATACATCAACAAATTTCTACAGTTGCTGTGTATGAAGTACCCTGATTGGTTGCATCATGGGCCTGTGTGCCAATTCCAAGGTACAAGAATGCAAGAGGCTGCAGAGAGTGATGGACACAGCCTGGTCCATCAAAAGCGCAGCCCTCCCCACCACTGAGGGATCTAGATGAGACCCCACCTCAGGAAGGTGGAATCAATCAACAAAAATTCCCTCCATCTGACCCATGTCCTTTACTTGCTGCTACCATCAGGCAGGAGGTACAGCAACCTAAAGTCCCACACCATCAGATTCCGGAACAGCTACTTTTCTGCAACCAACAGGTTCTTGATCTGCACAATCCCAATCCTACCTCAGCAAAGGAACACTACGGACCACCACTTGTACTCCTGTGAATTTGTTTTCTGAGCATGTTTTACACTAATATTTTGTTTTTGCAGTCTTTTCTTTTTTACCATCTTGTATGACTTGCATATAATTGATGTATAAATTATGTTTTGAGTGTTGGCTGAGTCACATCCTCCTTTCCATCCATGCCAGATTTATCCAGACACCCACAAGAGCTTAGTTAATTTCCTATCATGGTAACAAGCTGATGGTTTGTGACTGGAAAATGGTCCATTTTTTCCAGTTTTAATGCCTCACGGGAAGGTGCACCGGTTATCCACCGGCTCCTTGCAAAGGTTATTTAGGTATGTTACAAAACTTATCTTGAGCGGCGCTGCAATTCTGCCACTTCCTATGTGCGCGACTTTGGCGCCTTTCAGAGGGGGGCGGGTTTAAAGTGATGTTTTTCTCCAGACAGGGCAAATCGATCCATCTCAGGGGATTTCGTTGCAAAAGAGAAATCGCTCCGACATTTGTTTTATGAAGGTATTTTTAAACTACGCTAGATAATTTATTAGCTAGAGTAATTTAAAAATCATCTTCTAAAGCCATGAGCGCCGGCAACGGGAAGGATTTTACGTAGGGGATAAAATAAGATACACAGTTCATTTTTACATAAAAACGTGCTTCTTAGGAAGCCTTTAATCAAATTTTCATGTTGCGAAAAGGGGACAAAAAAAAACGAACCGGCAGTGTTTTTCCTGCCGACTATGGGTTAAATTCACTGCAAACCGCAATGTTCCAATCCACCGTGTTCCACTAATACCCACTCGCAAGTTGATTTAAATGGCCATTAATTTTGGAATTAAACACTAAATTCCTTCCATTTGGCCTATAAATTCATAAAAATGAGATTTAAAAATCATGTTATATTGTGAATTATTGTGTGAATATTTGGACACTTTGGCAATTTAAAAAAGTTTATCTTTTCTTAAGAAATGGTAGATGTTTAGATCTAGTAATTGAATTTTCTAATTAGCTACAATTAGGTAACTAACTAATTATATGCTTTAATTTCAGGTCATCCAAGTAAGATTGTTTCATATTTGTTTCAGAATGCTTCAATCTATAATAACTGAAAATTTCATTGAGTTCTCCTAATTTTTAAGAAAGGTATGGGCTTTTGACTTTCCTAGATCACAGCTTTTGAGATAAGTCAATGGAAAGGCAATGGGGAACACGATGCTAATTTCTGAGTATGAAAATGGCCATCACTTTTTTAATACTGAAGATATGAAGGTGAATTAGGTGTGAAATTAAACTTCTTTTTATGCTTTATCTGATGGGATAAATTGCAGACTTGATTTTTAAAATCTCAAAATTTTGTAACATTGCTAATGATTGGATTGCACTGTGCTCTTGGATTTTGGAACAGGGTCATATGCAGCCATTGTTGATGCCCATCCCTGGCAATTGGCTGAGAGCATCTGAATTACCTCAATGGATCCTGTAAAAAATACACTGCTCGTGTTTCACGTATCTTGGATTCCATGAACATGTTCCACAGCATCTGCTCCAAATCTGCATTATAATTAGTGTTAGACAACCCATTGCAAACGTGTGATAATATCTGCAATAGTTTAATCTGGATACTGATTCCTGCTCTTCAACTAATTTAAATAACTGGGAGCCTTGTCTCCTGGTTTGCCAGAATCCGGCAGTGGTCTTATCAACCTATGAGTCTCGCCACCTGGAAATGTGAACAATATAAATTTCTCTCCATTTCACCTGTTTATTTGCAGTAAAAATATATTTTATCTGAGCTGTATATTGGTTCTGTTTAATGATTAAGCAATTGAAAGAATCCAAAACTACCAATGATTGTCATCTTGAATTAACTATGCCACAAAAAAACTGATGGCCAGACTGATGATTATATCAATGACATTTAACTTATCCACAGTGAACAGGAAAGCAAACGTACTGGTAAAAATATTGTGTTCAGTTTGCACACATCTTGATATTTAATTAATCTGAAGAAGGTTCTCGACCCGATACTTCACCCATTCCTTCTCTCCATCAATGCTGCATGTCCCGCTGACTTACTCCTGCACTTTGTATCAATCTTTAATTATCATAGTTGCATTGTTCAGTGTATTCAAACATTGGATAGAACCAACTCGGATCAGCACTTAAGGTCACGTGCAATTCCGTGCAAGAGGTATTTTTGTTCTTTGTGCTTTCATCCACAAGAGGTTGTTGATAATAGAATCAGTCCAGGGTTTGCATAGAGAGCTACTGCCCCAACGCTCATCACATCCACTATCACATCAATCCCACGACAACTTGCCGAAGAGTGAGAGAAAGAAACAAAGAGATTTATTCATTGAACACATTGTATATCGCTACCAAGACCTCACAAAGAAATATACAAGCAATGCAATATTTTTATGTGCAGTCACTATCGTAATGTACAATGCATTACAACAAATGTGTACACAGCAAGACTTAACAATCATTGACATAATAAGGACCAGATGATTCATATTTTAGTGATATTGACAAAGAAATAAACATTTTCCATTTCACTGAAATATTTTCTCTGTCCTCTTTAAAAAATGCCATGTGATCTATTATATGAGTCTACAAATGGGGTTTTGATTTAACATTTCATTTGAAAGATGGTAATATTGAATGTGCCCCTTTCTTCCAGCATTGCATTTGTATAACAGCCTCATTATTTTATGCTCAATGCTCTAAAATCTACCTTGTGCGGGGATTGAAATAGACATATTGTTAATATTATTACTGAGCTTTCCATTTACTTTCCTCCTGATTCAAACTGTAGCTGGCAATAGAGTATCTTATCATTAAGCTTTTATCCCTGTCTAATCATGAAACATCTAGTCACCACAAAGCAAGCATGATCTAAGAGTGGCACAATTATACTCTGGGTCTTCTTTCCTTCACTTAATTATACTTCTAATGTTTTGCATTAACAAATAACATTGCAAAGGCATGATCAGCAGAGGTTCTCCTCCCACATTTACGTATAAACGTATCATCTATATTACTAAAAGTCTCATCTTGACCATTTCCTATCTGCGCTGTATATTGATTTTAGAAAAAACGCAACCATATATCACTATGATTTTTGGCCATCTTACTCACAGTCCTCCTCCGCTGAGGCAACCCCCAAGGATTTTTCCGATCAATGAAAAATAAAAAAGTTATGAATGTTTAAAAATCTTGAAATCAGCTGATTGGTCCTCTCGCCTGTTAATCACCATGATGAAGGTAACCCCCCTTCTCGGGGGGGGGGGGGGGGGGGGGGGGGGGGGGAGAGCAGGGCTATAGAACGCCGGATGCCTGGACATGAGTCAGTCACTCTGGAATTTTGCAAGGGAGAGGCCACAGCTGTGATTCTGCTGTGAGACTACTGAACTGTGAGTCTGCAATGTACTTGCAATAAATGAATTGTTAGCCCTTAATGAAAATAAAATGAGTTGTTAACATAGAAACATAGAAAATAGGTGCAGGAGGAGGCCATTCAGCCCTTCGAGCCAGCACCACCATTCATTGTGATCATGGCCGATCGTCCCCTATCAATAACATATCCCTGCCTTCTCCCCATATCCCTTGACTCCGCTAGCCCCTAGAGCTCTATCTAACTCTCTCAGTTTGGCCTGCCCTGTGCTCGAAACTGAAATGGCATGAAATGAGATGCGTTGTTTGACCTGCCCTGTGCTTGAAACCGAAATCGCAATGGAAATGAAATAAAATGAAAATGGGATGAGTTGTTTGGCCTGCCCTGTGCTTGAAACTGAAATGGCAATGGTAATGGCAATGGCAATGGAAATGAAATGAAATGAAATGAAAATGAAATTAGTTGTTTGGCCTGCCCTGTGCTTGAAATTGAAATGGAAATGAAATTAAATGAGTTGTGTGACCTGCCTGAAACCAATCATTTCGGCCCACACTTATTGGATGAGAAACCAGTCCCTTTTGTCCAAATTGCCCGTATTAGCCCAGGAAGAGCATTTTTGACCCAAAGCCCTGTGCCAGGCTAGGAAAAGTCCAGAAAGCGTGTCTTTCACTGAGACTTTTCTCAGATTTTTTTTAAAAAGAGCCCTTTCAGCCCATCAGGCCAGTAGTAGCCCAAGAGGATTCCCTTCGGTCTACCAGTAAGTATTCCCTGCAAGTATTAAACCTCACCCCAATATTTTTATCCCTCTCTTCATTGGCGCCCTGTGAGATCCAGACCAGGACTTTACTCATTCATTGCTGTGATCTGCAGAAATAGAAAAATATCTAAAATTGATTCTCCACCCTCTCCCTCTTCTCTCACAGTTTCTCACTTGTTTTGGGCAGTATTTCTTGCAGTTTCTGAGCAGCCAGCCCACCAGGCCTGAGTGACAGAGCTGCCAACCCACCAGGCCTGAGTGACTGAGCTGCCAGCCCACCAGGCCTGGGTGACTGAGCTGCCAGCCCACC
The DNA here is from genome assembly GCA_035221665.1 of Okamejei kenojei. Taxonomy (NCBI): domain Eukaryota; kingdom Metazoa; phylum Chordata; class Chondrichthyes; order Rajiformes; family Rajidae; genus Okamejei; species Okamejei kenojei. Next base: position 62,830,508 of record CM069133.1, read on the forward strand.
AGGCCAGAGTGACTGTGATGCCAGCCCACCAGGCCTGAGTGACTGAGCTGCCAGCCCAAGAATCCATTCGGTCCACAATGCCCATACTAGCCCTCTGGAAACCAGTCCCTTCAGCCCACAACACCCATACTAGTGCTCCAGAAAGTCCTGTTGAGAGAAAATAGGTGACAGTGTAAAATTAATATGATACAATTGGAAAGGGAGCGTCAGGAAAAAGTGGCCAATTCAGATGGGAAATTGAGAGAAATAAAGGGACACTGTTTAAACAGCAATGAAGTGGATGATAATTAAAGAGAAGTGAAAAATGGCTCGGAAGGAAGAGGAGAGGTAAAATAACTTTAGTAAGGGAGATAAAAAGAGTAGATGCTGAAGTGAACTGAGGAAGGTGAGCAAGAAAAGTATAATTGAGATCTCTGGAGTTGGAACTGAAATGAAAAATAAATATATTGTTTACTATATGTGAAGGGAAAGAGAACCTGCAGGCAGATAACACTTTTGGATAATGCAACCTTCAATACATTTAGATTACAATATCTTCAATTGAACTTTATTCTCTAATCTCTAGTCATTTTGTTATCTGCTGTTTTATAAAGACCAAATACTTAAAAGAGTATATTGCTTCAACCTTAATTGCAGATGGACTGCAGTCAAAGGCCAACATAAAAAACATTCCATAGAAAAGGAAAATAAATGATTGTATTGCTATATGTGAAAAATCTTAAAAAGTGTTATTTCCATCACTCCTGCATTTCCCACTGATCTGTGGCTCCATAAGCTAGCCTGAAATAGTCAAAATATCCTAGATTGGTGCATGCATGTTTCTATTTGAATCATGAAGTCATCCACTTGTAGGTTTAATCTCCTGGTGCCAAATACTTTGATGATTCAGAATCAAAGCTGTTCTTTTCCTCTTCATTTTAGGATTACACTCATTATGGCTGACTGTAACAGTAACTAACATTACAGACAGAGAATCAGATCTATGCCTTACAGATTAATATTAATGAATCAACTACGAAACTTACAGGATTATTTATGTGTTGTTAGGTAGCTGCATTATTAGCTGTTTCACCTCCTGGGCACACCCTGATCTTTGCCTCGTTCTCTGCGGTATTTAATTCAAAGTCCTATTGGGATTTCCACTTCTCTACGTCGCCTTGTTTTGTCATTGCCTCATGATCATTGAGACTAATTAATTCTGGTCTCCCTCCAATGCTGTATTGCATTACCTTTTCCTCCATTCCATGTACTGTTGAAAATAATTTAAACCACTTTTTTTTCATTTAATTTTCCTGTGGTTCTGAAGCTGGGATGATATGAATGTTAATTAAAGAGAAAGTGATACCATTTATAAGCTATCTTTCGAAATGTATCAAAAGCTTCACAATTCATTTCTTATTTATTAAAGCAATGATGGACGGTATCTTTTCAATAATCAGCCCTTATCATTTTCAGGCAGTTTAGTGCCATTTCTCCATTCCTGTTGGCAGAGAAATGTTCATTCTATTGTGCCCATAATCAATTTGGTTTGTCCATCTGGGTTCTGTTTTCCATTCTGTCCCAACCTGCCGTTAAATCTACACTGACTTCTGTGTACTTGTTCATGAACAAAGAGACTTCACTGCACTGATATTTTTAAACCGGCAGAATAATGCTTTTCAAATTCATATTTAATTCTGCTCACAGAGGAGTTCTACTTTGAAGATTTCATCGGAGGTCACTTTGACAATGATTTGCATAGAGAAACCTATCATTAAGACAGAATGTGCATCAAATGCCACTTCTTTCAAGATGTTCAAATGATTTGCCTGCAGTTATGGAACAGGAATATATATGTATTAATTAGGGATATATATGTATTAATTAGTCAGAATGAGACACCAAATTACAGATATCCACCCAATTGTATCTAAAGGTTCATAACATATTTCTCACACATATTGCATATTTATACAAGTGGCGTAATCATATTAATAACAGTTTCATTCCTTGCCTGAGTTACAGCAAATGTATAAATATTGAAGTGTGTGTATTAGATACCCTTCTTGAACATTATCCATGTCCAATCTCTGTGCTCCTCCAGTTCTGGCTTCTTCCTTATCTACATTTTAATTGCTCCAGTGTTTACTGCTATGCCTTCTGCTGCCTAATCCTTAAAGTAGGAATTCTCATTTACAGCACGGAATCAGTGTGGAATCAGCTTCCAGCAGAAGTGGTGGAGGCAGGATCGATTTTAACATTTAAGAGTAAAGTGGATAGGTATATGGACGTGAAGGGAATGGAGGGGTATGGTCTGAGTGCAGGTAGATGGGACTAGGGGAAAACAAATGGTCGGCATGGACTGGAAGAGCCAAGAGGGCCTGTTTCCGTGCTGTAATTGTTATATGGTTATATGGTTACACCACCTTAATTTTCCATCTTTCCATCATCTTTTAAGAAATTATTTAAAACCTCGCTCTCTCCAAGTTTTTTGGTCATCTGCAATAATATCTCCTTCTGTGGCTTAGTTTCAAGTGATAGATCATACAGCATAGAAGTAGGTCCTCTGGCCAGCATGTCCATGTTGGTCATTGCATCTATCAATACTAATACCATTAACCGGTATTCAGTCTATAGACTTTAAAACTACGCCCTTTTAGACATCCGCATCATTAACAAAAGATTCTTACGATCTGCCGCAAAATTCTGTATATCTTTATCAGGTCACACTCCTCATTATCCTCTGCTCCAGCAAAAACATGCACAGCCTATTCAAAATCTCCTTATAATTGAGATGATCCAATCCAAACAAGATGCTGGCACCATCTGCACCCTCCCCAGTGTAATCATATCATTCCTATAGTGTGTCAACCAGAACTACACATCAAACAACTCATTTTATTTCTATTTTTAGTTTCGAGGTACGGCCCTTCGGCCCACCCAGTCCGCACCGACCAGCGATTGCAGCACATTAACACTATGCCACACACACTAGGTACAATTTACACATACACCAAGTCAATTAACCTACATACCTGTATGTCTTTGGAGTGTGGAAGGAAACTGAAGATCTCAGAGAAAACCCACACGGTCACGGGGAGAACGTACAAACTCCGTGCAGACAGCAACCGTAGTTGGGATCTAACCCGGGTCTCTAGTGCTGCAAGCGCTGTAATGCCCCTGTCCTACTAATGCCCCTGTCCCACTTCGGAAACCTGAATGGAAACCTCTGGGGACTTTGCGCCCCACCCAAGGTTTCCGTGCGGTTCCGTTGTCAGTCTCCCTAATGGTCGAAAGTTGTTTCCGTTGTAAAAATCTGTAATTTTTTAGTCTAAGCAAGTTGCGATGCTAGCTGAAGGTGGTTGCCAGAGGACAAAAACCTCCGGGAACCACCGGGAAATGCATGGAAAACTTGGGTGGGGCGCAAAGTCTCCAGAGGTTTCCGTTTAGGTTTCCTAAGTGGGACAGGGGCATAAGGCAAGAATTCTAGTGCTGCCCCACCTGACCGCCCATTCCAAAATTGCCCTTGTATCTTGTTTGACATGCCTGTGAAGCTCCCTGAAGTTTTTTCTATGTTGGAAGACTACAGCAGCTATAAGCGCTGCAACAAGTAGGGTCTGAGAATCACACTCACAAAACACCTTGAGATGTGTAAGAAACAAAAAAACTGCAGATGCAGATGCTGGAAATCCAAAATAGAAACAGCAAATGCTGGAATCACTCAGCTAGTCAGGCAGTGAATAGAGAAACAGAGTCCGTATTTTAGTTCAAAGAGTTTTCTTTTTTTTTGTAAAATATTTTTATTAGAAGTAAATACATATTAAGAAGGAATAACATAAAATAAAAACAAAGAGACATATTATTCATCACAAACATTCTTAATATTTTTAAAGTTTGCAATCATTCTTATGTATACTTCTATACTTTTTATTATTTTATAACAGAAAGAAGATAGTAAAGAGAAATAATAAAGAGAAATAAAATAAAAGTAGAAAATCAATAATATGAGCGGAGTATTAAGCAGGCTATACTTCATTGGAGATATATTAGTGGTCTATTATATATAGTTCTTCATCTATTCCTTCATTCAGTTTTCAGTCAGGCCCTCGGACCGGACCACCTTGACCCTTTAAATATTCAATAAATAGAGACCATATTCCTCTGAACTGATCTAGCTTGTCCAAAAGGACGTATTAATCTTTCCAGATGAAGTGTCTCCGACATTTCTGTAATCCACATTTTGATTGTGGAGGATGTAGGACCTTTCCAAAATCTTAATATTAATTTTTTACCAATTATTAAATTGTAATCGATAAAAATTCTTTGCTGTGTTGTTAGTAGTTGATCCGTTTCTAATATTCCTAATATGATTAATTTTGAGTCTGGAGTCAGATTTGCATTAACTACATTCGAGATTATCTTAAAAAATCCTATCCAAAAGTTAGTAATGTTTATACATTTTGTGAATGAGTGTGTTAGATTAGCTTCTAAATGCTGACATTTATCACATATAGCAGAAACATTTGAAAAAATTCTGTTTAATTTGGATTTTGAAAAGTGTAATCTATGTAAAACTTTAAATTGAATCAAAGAGAGTCTGGCATTTAATGAGCAGAGGTGTATAGTGTATATGTTGTAAACTTTCATTCCATACTTCTACACTAATTGTTTGACCTAATTCTTTTTCCCATACTTGCCTATATATTTCCGACATTGGTCCATCATTTTCCAATAAAATATTATAAATATATGATATTAATTTGTCTGTGTTCGGATATTTATTTAGACATTCATCTAACATTTCTGTCTTTCTATTTCTAAAATCCTGTGTGTTTGACATAACAGAGTCTCTAATTTGTAAATATCTAAAGTACTCTTTTGAGCGTAATCCGTAATTTTGTTGTAATTCCTGAAATAAAGAGACTTTCCCTGTAGAGATCACCCATCTTATTAATTCCATAGTTCTTCCATTGTAAAAAACCTTTATCCATCATTGAGGGTTTAAAAGTTATGTTGTTTACAATGGAAAGAGCCAGTGGTATACTTTCCAATTTTAATGTTTGCTTTAATTGTTTCCAGATACGTATCCCACTTTCTATTATTGGATTTCCTCTATAAATTTTCTTACGTATTTTAGTATTGGCAAATAAAATCGAGCTAATTTCGAAAGGGGAACAATCTTCCTTTTCCATTTTTAACCAATTTGGCTGTTTATCTAATTCTTCCAACCAAAAAAATCATATTTTTAATATTAACTGCCCAGTAGTAAAACATAAAATTAGGCAGTGAAAAACCTCCATTTATTTTTGATTTACATAGATGTTTTTTATTTATTCTATGGCTCTTATAATCCCAAATAAAATTGGTAACTATAGAGTCCACTTTCTTAAAAAAATTTTTAGGAAGATATATCGGAATCAGTTGAAACAGGTATAATAATTGCGGAAGAAAAATCATTTTTATCGCATTAATTCTACCTAGCATTGAAATAGGTAATGTTTTCCAATATAGGATATTCTTAAGTAGTTTATTCAGTAGGGGTGGGAAATTAGATTTAAATAAAGAATCATATCTTTTTGTTACATAAATTCCAAGATATTTGATTTTTTCATTTGCTACCTTAAAAGGAAATTGTTGTAGTATATGTGGGTTATTTCCCATTATTGACATAAGTTCACTTTTATTCCAATTAATTCTATATCCTAAAAACAAGCCAAATTGATTTATTAAATCTAATAAGTTAGGGATACTAGTTTCAGGCTTTATAATATAAAGTAATACATCATCTGCGTATAAAGAGATTTTATTTTCAGTTTCTGTGGTTTCATACCCGTGTATTTCAGGATGTAATCTCACGGATTGTGCTAATGGTTCAATTGCCAGTGTGAACAGTAGTGGGGATAGAGGACAGCCTTGTCAACAGCCTCTGGATACATTAAATTTAATTGATAACATTTGATTTGTTAATATTCTAGCTGTTGGATTGGTATATAGTAGTTTAACCCATGTTATAAACTTCTCTCCCAACTGAAAAGTTTCCATAACCGAAAATAAATAAGATCATTCAACCTGATCAAAAGCTTTCTCTGCGTCTAATGAGATAATTGATAGACCTTTATTAATATTTCTTTTCGAGTATATAATATTGAATAATCATCTCAGGTTATATGAGGAGTATTGTTTTCGTATAAATCCTGTTTGATCTGAATGAATTACTTTATTAATCACTGTATTTAGTCTTTGTGCTAGTATTTTGGTTAATATTTTTTGATCAGTATTTAAAAGAGCTATGGCTCTATACGACCCTGCATCATCCAGATCTTTATCTAATTTAGGTATAAGCGTTATAATTGATTCATTTAATGTTTCTGGTAATTTCTGTTGTGCATAAATATATTCATAAAGTGTCTTCAAACGTGGTGCTATCAGATCATAGAATGTTTTATAAAATTCCGGACCAATACAATCCGGTCCTGGAGTTTTACCATTCTTTAATGACCTAATAGATTCTTCGATTTCTTTAGTAGTTATTTCAGCGTTTAGTGATTCTCTATTTTCTAAATCCAGTCCTTTTAGATTACAATTTTTAAAAAATGTTTCTATTCCTGTCCAATTTTCTGTTGTTTTGGCTGAATATAAATTTTTATAATATTGCAAAAATCTCTCATTTATATCTTTAGTTTGTACTAGTAATTCACCTTTGTCTGATTTAATCCTACGGATTAATTTTTCACCCTCCAATTTTCGTAATTGATGAGCAAATATTTTTTGTGGTTTATCTCCGAATTCAAATTGTATTTGTTTAGTATATTGGTAGAGTTTTACAACTTGGTCTGACTGTATTTTATTTAATTTATATTTCAATGCAGAGATTTTATTATGTTTTATCATGGTCGGGTTAGCAGTGTTTCCTGTGTCTAATTGTTTGATCTCCTTTTCCAATGCCTGTTGTTCCCTGCGATTCTCTTTATTATAAAATGCTTGAGAGGATATCATAATTCCCCGAACATACGCTTTAAAAGTTTCCCGTAATAGGGACAAAGGTATTTCTGGCTTATCATATATTTCAAAGAAAATCTTAATCTGTTTTGTGATGTATACTTGAGTTATTTTGTCTTTTAAAATTTGTGGGCTAAATCTCCATTGTCCCTGTTTTTCCGTTTTACCAGTTATTTTAATCATAAAAGTTAAAGGTGCGTGATCTGAAATTATAATATTATGATATTTTGAATTATAAGTGAATGGGATAAGTTTTAAATCTACCAAAAAATAATCTATTCTTGAATAAGTTTTATGCACAGGTGAGTAAAATGAATATTCTCTTCCAGCTGAGTTTTGCATTTTCCAAACTTCTTTAATATTACTAGTATCTGTATATGCATTTATTAGATCACTGGAATGCGATTTAATTTTCCGTTGTCTTGATGATTTGTCTAAATAAGGATCTAGTGTACAATTTAAATCTCCTCTAATTATTAGGTTGTGATGTGGTAATTCTGGGATAGTATTAAATATTTTCTTAAAAAACAGTGGGCTGTCAAAATTTGGGCCATATACATTGACAAAAATCATTTTTTGTGTGCATAATTCTCCTATTACAATAATATATCTACCATCACTATCAGTTATAGTTGAAGTGTGTTTAAATGAAATGCCTTTACGAATTAATATTGCTACACCTCTAGATTTGTGTGTAAAAGAAGAATGATACGCTTTGTCAATCCATTTAGCCTTTAATCTATGCTCTGCATCTTTTTTTAGATGTGTCTCTTGGATAAATCCCACGTCTACTTTAAGTACTTTTAAATGTGTTAATACTTTATCTCTCTTAATTGGTTCATTAATACCTTTAACATTCCAGTTACAAAATGTTATTCCTCCATTCCCCATATTCGTTTTTAAGTCTTGCATCATTTATCTAAGGAGGTATGTAATAGAGCAAATGGTTCAGCTCGACATACCCGACTTTACACCCGAACTCCGAATAGATAAATTTCAAGAGCCTTGGGTATCTCTCACGTATATACCTCCTTTGTATTAATTTATAACTCCATTCAAATATAAAATAATAATAACAAAGAATAATATTAAAATAGGATAGATTAAGAGATGAATAGGGTGCACAAAGAGAGAAAAAACTACATCTAATATTAGTGTAGTTAGTGTTAGCCATACTACCATGGCTAACAATCTATCGACTTCCATAGTCGATGTTACAAACTTATCCATCTCCATGGTTCCTTAAAATTGTTATTCCATAAAATTATTTAACCGGGAATATTAAACTCTGATGTGTACAGGATCCATCGGTCAAGTATATGATAATATCTACACTTAATACATATTAAAATATATAATTTTAAACAATTTTTAAAAAAGGGAGGAAAATAAAAAATAAAACTAAAAAAAGTACCAGGGGGGATAAATGAAGTCAAACTTTATATTCAGTGTGATTATATTTACTGTTTACCTAATTCTAAGTAAATCAGCTATAATTAGTTGTCAATCATTAATTGGTAGGTATCAGCTTTAATTAATAATAATACCGCTGTATGAATTTTAGTATTTGTTAGTTATTAATATTAGTAGTGTTATTATTCTAATTGTTAGTATCCATAGGAGAGTCTCCAATCCGTATCTCCAATCCGAGTCTCCAATCAGCATCCTTCTCCATCTTCTTCAGGTGCCACAAGTCCATAGTCCACTCCAATCCTGAAAATACAATTTATTTATCGGTATAGTTCATCTTTGAAGATTTCATTCAGTCTTCCTCTCATTCCTTAATCCCCTGGGCAAAGTTCATTGCATCCGCTGGGTTTTTGAAATAATGTTCTGAAATAAGTTTGCAGTAAACTCTCGGGTATCTTGATTCTTTTCTCACCCTTCTTGAATACCCACAATCCTTAGGTTCTGTCTTCTCTGGCGTCCTTCCAACTCGGTACATTTATCAGTTATTTTGCCCAGAAAATCAGATAGACGATGATTTTCTTTGAGGAGTGTTTTCATAGTCTGAGCACTTGTTTCGGCTAAATCTTCAAGGTTCTTTATGGCTGTCGACTGCTCCTTGAGTTCTTCCTCCACAGGTTCCAGCTCTGTTTTCATCTTATTTTGGATTTTATCATTCATCTCTACTACTATATTTGCAGCTTGATCCGTTAATATTTCTGCAATTTCCTTTCGCAACGTGTCAGATAATTCCGTGGCCGAGATATTGATTTCAGACTTTAACTCCTGAAAATCTCCTCCTTGATTTTTTTCTATTTCTTCCTTAAAATTCATTTTTGCCAGTTCAGTCTTTAATTCCAACTTTATTTCTTTCTTTAACTGTCATTTCTTGTACAAATAAAACTTTAAGTTCTTCAATTTCCGATTTTTTCTTCGATTTTTTCGACACATCTTCTTGGGATAGTGTCCTACCTGAGCCCAAGGCTTCAGTCAGGCCTTGTTCTTGTTCTGCCGTTTTTTGTCTTGTATATCGAAGTTTTGATTTATCCACGGGTGGGCTGCACTGTGTTGCCATTATGAGTTGCACGCCTGATGACGTCACTCACGGCAGCCGGTGCAGAAACAGCAGGCAGCAGGTAGGTCATTTCTCCCCGGTTTTTTCCTCGTTTTTTCCACAGAGCTGGCTGGCGTTACTCTCTAGCCCTCCATGGCGCCACCGGAAGCAGGTCAAAGAGTTTTCACCATAACTCTGAGGTATTTCTTTTTGGAACTATATTTGATCTCCCTCAAGATGAGCAGGAATACAAAGGCTGTCTCCAGCTTCACCCTTTCCCCTCCTCAACCTGGCTCCATCAGCCTTTTGTCTATTTGCCTGCCTTCACCTATAACCCACTTGCCCCTTGACTCCTGCTCCAACCCTTCCCGAACTGATCTCTCGATCATCCTTCCCTCCCCCCACCCTCTGTCCATTGATCACCTGAATCGAATGATCTCTGTTTCAACACACCTGTCTCCTCTTTATACTGCAAATATTTGCTTTCCACTCAGTCCTGATGTACAGTTTCAAATCGAAACATCAACAATTCCTTTTCCCCCACAGATGCAGCTCAGTCCATTGACTTTCTCCAGCAGATTGTTTGTTTCTTCAAGTATCGTGTTGGTGAAACAGGTGATCATTCAAATTCTACATTTTTAGCCCTCAACTATATTTTGTTACGGATTTTCTCTTTAGCAGAATACAACTAAAAGTTTTAGTACAATTAATTCATTAATATAAATGATTTCCATGCTAAGTGCTCACATATCCTTCATACTTAATACAATTATATCTCCACAACTGGTTCCTCTAGCTTGCAAGTATAAATTCATGGTCATCCACTCTGAGTGCATTATGGTCATCCACGGTGTTCAGTACATGTCACTTTTGACCAACAATCACATTTTATCTGAAGAATAATGTTCACTACTCCTCCTCACTCTCATAACTCATGGGAAGTCTGACACATTAGTACCTGGAAACAGTATACATTGTACTTTTTCCCATATGCTACCTGAGTCACAATTAATTCTATCTAGTGTAAATGGGCGTGGCAATAGTCGGAAATTGCACCAAATCTGAAACTTCCAGTTATAATCCAAGTCAGCACAAGTGGTGTTTTGCCCGTCGGGCACATCTAATGATGTAATTCATCCTGCGGACCACATTTCAGCTTCTTCCAACATAATTTGCAGCTCAAAGCTCCATCTTCACAGAATTATGGAATAGTCTCAGGAGGAGCTGGAGTACGGTTCACTGGGTTCTTGTTTACTCAAAATATAATGGGTCACTGTGCTGACTTCAACAAACCTGAGTGGCAGAATTGAGTTCTCAAACACTTTCCACAGCAGTTGTTTATCTCATTGCAGGAGTCCGCTGCTGTGCTGCTCAAACGAGTCGCTCAGTGTTGACATATCTGGCAACATTCCTTTATTGGAGGCTTCAGGATTGGTGGTGTACGTGAATCCTGGTGCGTCAAGGGCCACGGAAGGCACAGAAGTGTCCATTCTGCAAGAGATGCATGAACAGCAAAGACAGGTTATACTGGGACCTCTCTGGTGAGTAATACCTTGGCAGGCTTGGATTTTCTCAGGAGATACAGTAACTCACTTGCAATTTTTCCAAACTAGTGTTCAACATTCAGTGTTTGTAAAGTGGTGTCCCCTGCATTGGAGAAGCAAATGTAGATTGGATGATGGCTATGTGTTTGATTCACAAGTGTGACCCAGGTTTCTGGTTGTCTACCACTGTAATTCAACATCACACTCCCACACTGACTATCCTGTCTGTGGCCTTCTGCACTGTTGCAGCAAAGCCCATCTCAAGCTTTAGGGACAACACTTCATCTTTTGTCTGGGAACACTGCAACCTTCCAGATTCAATACACAATTTGCAGACCAGGTTACTTATTCATCGTTTCAGTCTATAACAGAGTTGGGTACTTTGGCTTGTCATTATTAGGGCAGAGGTTCCCATTTATATTTGTATAATCTCATCCATTGTTCATGCCAGTTATAACAAATTACAAAGTGCTAATCAAATTGCCCCCACTAATGCATTTAGTCATCTAGCCAAAGTTACTATCTTTATTCTGCCCAGCTCTCCCTCCTTCTCTTCTTGTGAAAACACTGTTTTTCCTTTTCATGTTCTGTTCATGGGTTTCATCCTGAAATCTTAGTGCTTTTCTTTCCATATATACTTCCTGAGCTGCTGAGTGTTTCCAGCACTTTATTTCAGATTTCCTGCATCTGCAATCATTTGATTTTTAATTTGAGTTTTGCCCAGCTCTATTAATGGAGGTGTGTTACATTCTACATGCCCTCATTGCAACACTGCTCTCTCCGTGGGTGTGTATATTACATTAACTCTCAACTTGGAGTCCCTCGAACATACCAGGGTGCAGGCACTAATCCTTTACCTTCTTAGTTTGCCCTTCAATGCACCATTGGAGGGACTGGCAAGACTATGGAATGATGGGGATTTAATTTCATTTATTCTACCTTAAATGTAAAGAAGATGGGACCTTGGACACTCAGATTTACCATTATTGCTAACGTTCCATAAGTTCAAGTAACTCGTGCAGCACATAGGAGCGGCTGGCAGAGCTGCTGCCTCACTGATCCAAGGAGCAGATTCAATCCTAACCACCTGTATCACCTATGTTGGATCCCTACGACAGCATGGGTTTTCCCCTTGGGTTCTCCAGTTTCCTCCCAGATGCCAAAGATGTGTGTGTAGGTTAATTGACTACTGTCAGTTGTCTCTGGTGCATAGAGTTTTCATAATGTTCGAAACAGTTTTGTCCTTTGCTTCTCAGTCTCATGCTAACAATTTAAAATGGATGATCACTTGTTACTGACTATAACCAGACTTCCAAAGTTGCTTCCCCTGGTTTCATCCCATTCCTTTATTAAATCTTCTCTCAGCTTCTGTCTCCAATCCAGATCTTAAGTATCTCTGCATTATTATAATTGTTTTAACTCCCGGTGGCTTCCTGGAGATATCATATTGCATGTCCTCTATATTTTAATAACTGGAGACAATAGACTATAGACAATAAACAATAGGTGCAGGAGTAGGGCATTCGGTCCTTCGAGTCAGCACCGCCATTCAATCATGGCTGATCATCCACAATCAGTACCCCGTTGCTGCCTACTCCCCATATCCCCATGACTCCACTATCTTTAAGGTCCCATATGGTTCAGTTATCAGCATGTGCTTAACCATTCCCTCCATTTGTGATTACCTGAGTCTTCAATTTTTGATGACCTTCGTAGGATTCTGGAACTAAAACCAATCAGGATCTACCTTTTAGATGCACTTAGTCATCGAGTCATTCAGCATGAAAATGGACCAATAGGCCAAACTCATCCCTACAGAATGATGCAGCTGAAGAATGCCGGGATAGACTTCCAGGGATTAAATTGGCCTACTCCTCTTTGAATGAAATCAAACTTTCAAAATCTGTATTTAGGCAATTCCTTGTTTTACAATCATTGGCTTTGGTAAACCATCCAATTACAGAGAGCCGTAATTCGTAAGTCGTAATTAAAATCTACCATCTGTTAAAGTGTAAACACTCGTAATTATCAACTGCACAGCTAAGTGGAAGAGGTGCTAATGTTAGTGTGGTGGCCTTTCGCTGACAAGATGTAATGTATCCCACAAATCTGATGTAAGTGTGAACCTACAGTTGCTTCACATCAAAGGTAAGCCAGGCACATAAGGCCAAAATGGGCTTTGAACCAAATCAACTTGATAGTCCCTCCTCCAGCAATCTCCTTCTATCTTGTGCTGAAGCTAGTTCAGGCCCTGACACTGGATTCAGATTGCACTTCCAATAGGACAATGAAAGTCCTGAAGTCGAGAAAGGTACGTAAGAAACATAAGTTAATTCTCACTGATTGTAGATTGGGTGAAGTTTAGGTAATCTGGGAGATGGGGGAGCAATGCTTGCCTTCTATATTTTCTGGTGATATGTGAGGCAAACATCTGTGGATTCAAGAGTGTCCTTTGCAATGAGCTGAAAATATAATGGGACATTATTTGCATATTACCAGCAAATAAATATAAGCATCTTTTCATCGAGCATTTACCAATATGACAATATTCCCTTTGCCCACAGTCTCCCAGAGTAAAAATGATCTGTTTTGTCCTGTCTTACATTTTATGTTATCTAAATAATTCTACGCCCAGGCCTATAATTTTCCTCCAATTCCACGTGCTTGAAATTTAGGCAATAATTATTTGTGTGGCACCTTATTAAAGATCTTTTAAAAGTCCACATATACCACATTGCATGGTTTGCTTTTATGCCATTTGTAACTACAATCTCAAAGTACTCTAATAACTATTTGTAAACAGCATTTATTTCTCATATGTCTATATTGACTTTTTCCAGTCCTGTAATAACTGCACCATTATAATTTTCTTAATAACAAGTCTTGCAAGTTCCCTGCACCTGTTTGTTGGTCTAACCAGTCTGTTGATCCCCAGTTTCTCTTTTCCTCGTGATTAAACAACAGGGTTACAATTGCTATCTGATCTATGTAAACTATTCAAGCATCTGTGGAATTTTACAAGTTAACAACGTTCATCTCCATAGCCTCTTTCAAAATTTTGGAATGATCATATTAGGGCACGGCTGTGGCACAAATAGTAGACCAACTCTCAAACAGCTCCAGTGATGTGGGTTCAATTCTCAACTCAAGAGATCTCATTATGTAGCTACCTCTTACTTTCTGTGACACATGGTTTTCCTCCAGATACTGTAGTTTCCTCCCACATCACAAAGACATCAAAATGGAAGGCTAATTGACCACTGCAAATTCTAAAGACTGGTCCAACAGAGGGTGGGTTGCAATGCATTTAGATTTTTTTTTGGTAGAAATACCAACATTAGGTTTAATCTAGCTTCTCAAGTGGATATAACACTGTGGTGTTTGCTTTATTTTTGCAATTACAAACCATGAGCACAACTGTTTACTCCAAGGGCATCTTCAGCATGGTTCTGCAATCTTCCCTGGCAATTATTGCAGAGAGCAGTCATTCACATGAGTCTGTTTTAATAATGCAATAGCTGTATATGCCTGAAAAAAAATCATCTCAACTATATTAATAGTGGCGGCAAAATGGCTCTGAGGTCGAGTTGCTGCCTTAAAGCACCTGATTTGATCCTGTCTAAGGGTGCTATCTGTGTGGAGTTTGCACATTCTCCCTGTGACTGCATGGGTTTTCTCTGGGTATTCCGGGTTCCTCCCACATCCCAAAGATGTGCAGGTCTGTAGGTTAATTGGCTGCTCTAAATTGCACCTAGTGTGTAGAATGGATCCAGGCGATCGTTGGTCCGCCTGGACTCGGTGGGCCACAGGGTCTGTTTCCACGCTACATCTCTAAATTAAACTAAATTAACTGTGCTGTTGGACATGTTTGTGAGCATGAAAGTAGCACAAACATCAATTATTTTATCCTTTCTTTTCCGGAATTTGATCTTGGGTTACATTCTGCCCCACAGAAGGGGCCAAATTAATTGTGTGTACAATACCAAAAGAAATCGACATGATTGCTGACCAGAGAGAGGGGAGTTCAAGGGGAGTGTTAATACTACATTTTTTGCTTGGTCATAAAGGTTATTATCAATGGATCAGGTAACCACATCAAGAAAAGGGAAAAGAATAGGAGTCAAATTGCAAAGCACGTTTGAAGTAAGAATTCTCCAATATCCCTCAAGAAAACAAGTTACATTTCCCCAAACAGAAACCAATAGGATCAAAAGCAATTGATAAAAAGCAAGCTGAAACGGAATTTAACGCACTGGTACTGAAATATACGCAAACACATAGATGAATCCAGAGTTTATTGACACATCCATTGTCTGTAATAAACAATTGATTCTGCAGTGACCTTCGCAAAGCTGCTGACTGTCAACATTGGCCTGTCTTACCAATTTTATAATCTTCCATTCTTATTACTTGGGCTGTTTTGTCCATTTGTATCATTTGTCAGGTGTTTTTGTTCATTGTGGTGGAAAGGCGTTGTGTTGAGACAAGTCTTTCATCATCTCAATTTGGTTTAATTTCTCTACTCTTTTGATGTGGTCTTGCACAGTCTGCTTTTCAGTACTATGTTGCTGAGATGGTCAAATTATGTTCTGGTATATTGTTATCTAATCACTGCCTGTGTACTACTACAAGACGTCCAATGATAAATGTCATCTATCCTTTCCACTCTGGGTCACCTCCATTAGTCAGCAGTCATAACTCAACATGATTCTCTAATTAACCCAATGGCATTGCACTTAGCCAAACTATGATGCATGACCATTGCTTATATATAGATTCTACAGCCAGGTAACATCTTACATAAAGTACAAAGTAATAGATGGTGAATCTGATGCAGTTTGTTATTACTGAAATAGGTAAGAGCCAGTGTTGCACTCACTTCCTTGTTACAGGATGGTGGGCAATGCCCTCGTAATCTATGATAATCAAGTATGCTCTAACACTTCATCAGATCATTTCTGGTCTGAATTTTAATACAGCAATATTGATTTTCCAGGTTACTATTTCCATTGTCAATTATACCTTCTCATAATACCCATCGGACAGTAACTGATAACAAACAGTTCCTGACCTGCATTTTGTTGACTGTTGTGAATTCTGGAAAATCAGAGAAGCCCGAGAAAAAATAACCTCAGTTGTCATTGAAGTCTGGGCAGTTTAGGTTATCAAGAGACAAATTTGAACCATGTCTGGAAAGCTGTGCCTATTAAATAGCTTACACTGCAGAAGACATTATCAGTTCAACCAAAACCCTCTATTTTTAATCTGCCTTGTCTATACTGACCAGCTTTCGCTAATTGCACTTCATGAGTGGAATTACATTTTGTAAAAAACAAGTTAAAATACATGAAGTGTTCTAACCTCTTTATCACAAGTATGGAGAGGGAATGGAAATGTTTGCAAACTGGATTCACAAAAGTCTCGCTAAGACTGAGACTTTATAACAATCAGTAATCATTAAATAAACAAGTAATTTTTTTCTAGCATGTGTGGTGAACTGTTTAAAATTATGAAGGACTTCTGTAGACTCTTCCGGTGGCGCTATGGAGCCCTAGAGTATAGCGCCAGCCAGCTCTGCAAAAAAATCGTTAAAAACGGGGGTTTTAGAAGACTTACCGGCTGTCTGTAACGAGCTGTTTGTTGTTTCCTCACCGAGTGACGTCATCAGGCGCGCGACGAGCTATGTCGGTTCCACGGAGCCCTACAGATAAGAGTAAAACTCGAAAGCCGAAACCGGGAGAAGGCCCAAGCGAAGCCTGGGAGTCGACTAGGACTCGATCCCAGGAAGATGTGTCGACTAGGACTCGATCCCAGGAAGATGTGTCCAAGAAACCAGGGACAAAAGTGGAAGGTGAGGAATTGAAATCCTTTATTTCTCTGCAGATAGTTAAGTTAAAGGAAGAATTAAAGGAAGAAATAAGTCAAATAAATAGCTCGATTGATATACAGATGAATCAGATGAAAATTCAACTGAAGGAGTTAAAAAAGGAAACAAACACAATTATTGAAAAAAAGGTTAAGAAAATGTCGGATGATTTAAAAGAAGAGTTTATTGAAACGTTTAATGACATGGAGGAAAAGCTGGATAAAAACTGGAAAGGTTTAAAAAAGACATTAAAAAAGACATTGACAACAGATTTAATCCTATTGAAGAAATGCAGAAACAACAGATGGCTGCAATAAAAGACCTTGAACAGACAGCTGAAGCGAATGCTTTGACTACAGCGAATTTGATTACAGAAAATGAACGTCTGATGAGTATGCTGACTAAAACAGCCGAGAAATGTACTGAGCTAGAAGGACATCAGAGAAGGCAAAATCTGAGAATTGTAGGGATTCCTGAGGGTCTAGAGAATATCGATGGCCCTCGAGAGTTCACTGCTAAATTACTCAAAGATGTCTTATCTCTGGAAGAGATGCCTTTATTAGCTCGTGCTCACAGAGTCAGTAGACGTCAGACCAGACCCGGCGCTCCTCCCAGGCAAATGATCATTAAAGTTCAATTTGATTTTGTTCTGGATGAGATTATGCGAAAAGCTTCGAAAACTAAAAACCTGATATTTGAAGGTCAAAGGATCAGTATCTATCGAGACTACCCACCAGAGGTCGCCAAGAAACGAAAAGCATTCAATGAAGCTAAAGGTCTTATGCGTGGAGTAGAAAATCTGAGATACGGTTTGAATTATCCAGCGACCCTAAGAGTTACCTATAAGAATGTGGAATACCTCTTCAAGACCCCATCTGCAGCTTTGGATTTTGCTAAGCAGTTTAAGACCTGAAGGAGATCTACAAGCAAGTAATAAACTGACTTTTATTAATCTCAGATATTCAACATGGACTTTTAATATTTACTGAGACTCTTCAAGATGATATTGGAACGGATGGAACAGATAATGTCGAACGAAATGGAGTGGAATTAAACGAGATTCGAAAACGCTACCTGGATATCTGGACATTGATAATTAGCTTTAACATATAACTAATATTAATTAATAACATGCACATTAGGACTACAATACGGTTTTATTATTAGTTTTTTTTTACCCTTTTCTTATTTTAGTTAATTAGGAATGTTTACTATTATTAATTAATCACTATTATTGATCACTATTACTAATAATTAATGATTAACAACTAATAATTACTAATTACTAATAATAATTATTATTTTTTTCTTTTTTTCCTTTTTTTCCTTTTTTGAATTGAACAACTTGTATATTATTCTTCTTTTTATATAACCTTTGTATTCTTTATAGCCTTTGCAAAAATTTTTTTTTTTTTTTTTTTTTTACGTTTAATATTCTTCCTATTATATATATTATACCCCCGTCAAAATATTGGTAAGGAATAATAATTCCCTAATTCCAAGAGCTGGTCGTGTTATTAACATCAATGACGGAAGTCGTTAGATGTATAGCCATCTTTTTATGGCTGGCACAAACTGCATCGACTCTAGATGTAGTTCTTTTTACTTTTTCACATAATACTTCTAATTTTTCTTTTTTTTTATCTATCTTTTATATCTATTATAATCTATGGTTTGATTGGAGTAATATAATGCACCAAGGGAGATGTATTCATGAAAGGAAAAAAAAGAGACTCAAATCTCATCCACTCGGGGTCCGGGTGTAAGGTTAGGCCTGTCGCGCTGAACCTTGGATCCTGTAGATCCTCATAAATTTAAAATGCAAGACTTAAAAAGAAATACGGGGAATGAGGGATTAACATTTTGCAGTTGGAATGTTAAAGGTATCAATGAACCGATAAAGAGAGGAAAAGTATTGACATATTTAAAAGCAAGTAAAGCGGATGTAATTTATATTCAAGAGACTCATCTAAAAAAAGAGGCGGAAAACAGATTGAAAGCTAAATGGATAGATACAATATATCACTCCTCGTTTACACATAAATCAAGAGGGTGTAGCAATATTATTTCGTAAAGGTACTTTATTCAAACATATATCAACTATAGATGATAAAGATGGTAGATATATTATTGTGATAGGAGAATTAAATACAGAAAAAGTGATTCTTGTTAATATATATGGACCAAATTTTGACAGTCCATTGTTTTTTAAAAAAGTACTCAATAATATTCCGAAATAAACGCAATATAACTTGATAATTGGTGGAGATTTCAACTGTACATTAGATCCTTACTTAGACAGATCTGACAAAACAGAGGAAAAACAAATCACATTCCAGTGATTTGCTAAATGCATATATGCAAGCGACCAATATTAAAGATGTTTGGAGAACAGAAAATCCTACAGGACGAGAATATTCTTTCTACTCCCCAGTGCATAAAACTTATTCAAGAATAGATTATTTTTTGGTGGATGCAAAACTTATTTCGCTTACTTATGAAGCTAATTATGATATAATATAGTAATTTCAGATCATGCACCATTAACGTTTAAAATTAAAATTAATAATAAAACAGAAAATTTAAGACAGTGGAAACTTAACCCACAAATTTTAAAAAGACAAAACTACTCAGGAATATATTATAAATCAAATTAAAATTTTCTTTGAAATAAATGATCAACCAGAGATATCACGTTCTTTACTGTGGGAAACATTTAAGGCATATTTTCGGGGAATAATGATTTCTTCACAAATATTTCACAATAAAAAGATTCGGAAAGAACAACAGGATCTAGAAAAGGAGATTAAGCAATTAGATATACAGAATGCTACAAAACCAAATATGATATTACATAATAAAATTGTTATACTGAAATATAAATTAAATAAAATATACACAGATCAAGTGATAAAATATTATCAACACACTAAACAATTACAATTTGAATTTGGGGATAAGCCCCAAAAATTGTTGGCTCGACAATTAAGGAAAACTGAAGCGGAAAAAATTATACATAGGATTAAATCACAAAGTGGTGATTTATTAATACAACCTAAAGATATTAATGAAAGATTTATGCAATACTATAAAAATTTATACACTGCTAAAATAACAGTAAGTAAAATAGAAATAGATGCATTTATAAAAGAATGTAACTTGAAAGGATTGGATTCACAAAATAGAAAATTATTAAATGCTGATATTTCAATAAATGAAATAGAAGAATCTATTAGGTCATTAAAAAATGGTAAAACACCGGGACCAGATGGTATAGGTTCGGAATTTTATAAAATATTTCATGAATATATAGTCCCATATCTAAAATCATTATATGAACAGATATATAACAGAACAGAAGCTTCCAGATACATTGAACGAATCTATTATAACACTCATACCTAAAATGAATAAAGATTTAGATGAACCAGGATCATATAGAGCAATAGCGCTATTAAATACAGATCAAAAGATATTAACAACAATATTAGCAAAAAGATTGAGTTCAGTCGTTAATGAAATAATACATCCGGATCAAACAGGATTTATACCAAAAAGATACTCTTCATATAATCTAAGACGATTGTTTAATATTATATATTCGAAAAGAAGTGATAAAAAAGATTTAGTAGTTATCTCGCTTGATGCAGAAAAAGCTTTTGACCAAGTGGAATGGCCTTATTTATTTTCAGTAATGGAAGCCTTTAAACTAGGAGAGGAATTTATTACTTGGATTAAATTATTATACACAAACCCAACAGCAAGTAATAACAACAAACCGAATGTTATCAATCAAATTTAATTTATCACGAGGTTGTAGGCAAGGTTGTCCTTTATCACCTTTATTGTTTGCATTAGCTATAGAACCACTTGCTCAGAGGATAAGACTACATCCGGAAATATATGGATATGATACCACAGATACTAAGAATAAAATCTCCTTATATGCAGACGATGTATTACTTTATATCACTCAACCAGAAATAAGTATTCGAAACCTGTTAAAATTAATAACGGAATTTGGAACACTTTCAGGATACAGTATTAATTGGAATAAAAGTGAGCTTATGCCAATAACACTGAATAATTTACATATATTACAACAATTTCCTTTTAAGATAACAAATGAAAAATATTAAATATCTTGGGATTTTTGTTACAAAAAGATTTAATTCTTTATTTAAATTTAATTTTCCCCCATTACTGAATAAATTGAACAAGAATATTTCATATTGGAAAAGTTTACCTATCTCGATGATAGGGAAAATTAATGCAATAAAAATGATATTTCTCCCACAATTATTATATTTATTTCAATTAATCCCGATATATCTTCCAAAAGTTTTTTTTTTAAAAAGTAGATTCTTTAATTACGAATTTTATTTGGGATTATAAGACTCATAGAATAAATAAAAAACATTTATGCAAATCTAAAATAAAAGGAGGATTAGCATTACCAAACTTTATGTTCTATTACTGGGCAGTCAATATTTAAAAATATGAATTTTTGGTTAGGAGAAATTGATAATAAACCTAATTGGTTAAATATGGAAAAAGAAGAATGTTCTCCATTTGAAATTAGCTCTATAATATTTGCTAATACTAATGTTGCTAAGAAAGTTTTTAAGGAAAATCCGATAATAGAAAATGGAATTCGCATATGGAAACAAATAAAGAAAGCATTAAAACTAAAATCTATCCCATTAAGTCTTAAGATTGTTAATAATTTTATGTTTTAAACCTTCTTTATTGGATAAAGCTTTTTTACAATGGAAAAATAAAGGAATTTCTAAGATGGGTGATCTTTATAAGGAAAACATTTTTCTTTCATTTCAAGAGTTGCAACAAACTTACGGGCTACATAATAAAGAATATTTTAGATATTTACAAATTAGAAACTATGCCTTCGCAAATATATATGAATTTTAAAAATAGAAAAATAGAAATATTAGAGGAATGTTTGAACAAACATCCAAATATGGAAAAAATGATATCATATATATATAATATTTTACTGGAAAACGATACCCCATCAACAGAAACATACAGAGAGTCCTTGGGAAAAGGAATTGGGTCAAATAATAAGACCAGAAATATGGGAAGAAAGTTTACAACATATACATTATTGTTCATTAAACGCTAAACATTCTCTTATACAGTTTTAAAATATTACATAGATTACATTATTCTAAATATAAATTACATAATATTTTTCTCAAAGATATCTCCTATATTGTGATAAATGTCAAATTTCAGAAGCAAATTTGACACACTCATTTACCAACTGTATAAAAATTGTAGAATATTGGAAGGAAATATTTAAAATAATATCGGCCGTTATTAATAAAAATATAACCCCTGACCCAAAGTTAATAATACTTGGAATTATTGAAACCGATTTATCAATAACAATGAGTCATAGAACTTTTATTGACTATGGTTTAGTAATTGGGAAGAAATTAATATTAAAATTTTGGAAAGGCCCTACATCCCCAACAATTAAAATGTGGAATATAGAAATGTCGGATACACTCCATTTGGAGAGATTGAGGTTTGTCCTTATGGATAGGCTAGATCTCTTCAGACGGATTTGGTCTCCATATATTGAATATTTACAGGGTCATAATAGTTCGGCGCGGGGACCTGACTGAAACCTGGATACCCGATTGGATGAAGAAACATATATTAATTCATGAATATATCTATAAACACGGATCATTGACGAATACTTTATTCTCCATCAAACCTTTTATTTTTACTCTTTACTACCTTTCTTTTTTTTTTAAATCTTTCTATTTTCCTATATCTATATAAAAAATTTAAAAAAATGTAGAAACACATTACTTTAATTTTTTGATATTAGTACGAATATAAATATTATTAGATTTATGAGAATATTATTAATATTATTAGTACTTTTAGTTTTATATACCTTTAATTATATAAAATTACGTATTCTTTATTACGTATAATTATCCTTAATATTAGGAAGAAAAAAATGGAAATTTTATAAGTTTTATTAACTTTTTGTATCAATATTATTACTAAATTTGGCCTTATACCTAAAAAATTAGAGATAAAATGAAAAACTTACTAATAGTATAATGCTATATTATAAATGTATTATTAGTATTATGTACTTTTAATCATATAAAATATATAACTTTGGAAGTTATAATTAAGGATAATACAGCATAAATAATATTGATATTATTATTAATATATTAATAGTATGAATTAATTACTAAGACTATGTACTACTACTGTAGAAATGTAATATGTTATTTTTGTTTCTATAATAAAAAAAATTCAAAAAAAAAATAAAATAAAATAAAATTATGAAGGACTTTGAAAAGTGAATATGCAGAATACATTGGTGCTCGTGACACTATAAAAATAAGGGTTAAACATTTTCACTCTTCCCATTCTTCTAAAATCTCAGATAAATATATGAAGCTCACGTGATCATTGCAGAACACTGTCATTTGGTTCATAAGCATGACCTAAGCTTGCAGTTTCTTGTCACTTTAATTCTCTGTCCGTTCCCACTCTGTCCTTCCTGACTCCAATCTCCGATAATTAAAAGCTGATGATGACGAAAATCGTCAGTCCATCAGTTCTGAGAGGTTAGGTGAAGATTATTTGTTCTGCTCTTTTTAGTGTGTGTAGTGACTTTGTTCTACTGATTTGCAAAGGATCAAATGCGATGACTGAGTCAGGTATCCAAGCCACAGAAATTCCCAGATAATCATCCCACACTCAAAAGGAACAGTCCATCAGAAATAAATTCTCCGGGGTATCAAAATGCATCTGAAGTTAGCTAAAGCAGTTAAGTATCGATGCATACTGCAGACATGCCATCATGCTGCAAAAAACATTTAAATATAACCCGGTCATGCAATTCAAGGACCAATGCATTTCTGCATTTAAAAAAAAGAGGATCAAGCAATTTCTGGATTTTAACAATGGGAAACGTGACAGATCTTGCAATCTAGAATCAATGTTTCTGATCAGAACTACAGGCTTTCGAGAGCAGGGATCATTGATCAATGTGGACTCAGTGAGCCAAAGGGCCTGTCTCCGCTATGTATCTCAAAATTAAACTGGACTAAACTAAGCGTGAATATGTCTTATTCGGTCCAATTTGTAAACTTCGGAAGAGCATAGATGATCTAAGACTCTGAGTGACAGTTGATGTTACATTCATCCTCAGGCTTGCCACTCTCCCAGATTGTTGGGCATTAAATAAAATCATCCAGAGACTCCTGAGAGGCATTGAGAGGTAAATATTTTCCCATCGGTGTGTGGGTGATCATTCACATTCAAGCCACAGACTGAGCCAGCCCAAAGGATGCACGGCAGGACTGAATGTGTCAGTTGGAGGTCAGATCCTTCAGTCTAATGCATGCACCAATGCAACAGGATGATCCGGAAATAATCTTTGCTGCTTCACGCACCTTCGGGAAAGCAGCCAACTTAATCAAGGACCACTCACACCCCAGTCTTCTTTCCTCCCCTGTCATGCAGAAGATATAATTTTTTTGTCAACCTCAGGACCGGGTGTGAAATGGTGCAGGGAGGTGTGTAGGAAGGAAAGGAAATGCAGATGCTGGTTTACACCGAAGATAGACACAAAATGTTGGAGTAACTTAGCGGGACAGGAGAGAAGGAATGGGTGAAGTTTCGGGTCGAGACCTTCCTTCAACCTGAAGAAGAGTCTCGACCTGAAACATCACCCTTTCCTTCTCTCCGTCTGCTTGACTGTAATGGCAGGTTGGTTCTTATCATCACTGATACATTACCACCAGAATGGGCTTAAACACAATCAGCAATACCAGTAAGCTACTGCTGATTCCAACTCAAATTTTGCTGGGGATGGCCCAGAATTGAGATGGAGAAACGGCTCTCCAAATTCAATGGGGGTTCTCAGCCTCTGGATTAGAAACCAAAGGGGAAGTTAAATCATTTCCTTTAAATTAGTTAACAAATTATTTTCAATTATTCTTCATTGATTTTATGTTTTAATCATTTTTGTTACATTAAAATAATACTTAATTTTAATTTTTTTTCCAAACGGGGTAAAATCTGCTTGATCATTAACCTAATTTCCAGTATGTAATGGAATTAGACAGTACTGATGAATAGTCATCAGCCTGTGAAATAGTAAGATTAAATGAGAACTTAGCAGTTTGAAGTTTGATCTTTATTTTACGAGGAGTTACGATGAGGGATTACATGACGAACCCCATACAGCTGCACGTGCGTTAATCTTCAAAGCAATGGTGAGAAATCACAGGTAATAATGACTGAAGTATAATAGTAAGAACAAAAGACTAGAACTACCAGATGATATTTATGAGCGGAGGGCACGTAATCCCTCATCGTAACTCCTCATAAAATAAAGAGCAAACTTCAAACTGGTAAGTTCTCTTTTAATCTTACTATTTTACTTCGGAGTCACGTGAGTGACTACGTGAATAGAAGCCCGTACAGCCGTTGGTGCGTCATGACGTCAGACGCTGGTGCAGTCGGCCGGTTGGAGCAGCAGCGCTCCTCCGAGCGGTAAGTTTAAACGGAGGTAAGGTTTTTTAAAAATTTTACCACAGGTCATTTTCTGCGACGGTTTGGAGTTCTTGGAGAATATTGCAGAAAATGAAGAAGGTGTCGGCGAGGCGCTCCGGGGGTAGAAAGGAAAGTGGCCAGCAGAGTGTTGAGGATGGAGGCCCGATGGAGGTACACCTGGTCCGGTGCTGGCTACACAGCCAGTGGTTGCGGACCCACTGCCGGGGGGCAGTGGAGGCTTGCACAGTAGGGCGGAAGCACACCAGGACGAACTGGGATTCCTTTGTAATGTATTTTGAAATTAATAATATCAGGAGGGCGCTATTAGGTCAGAGATGTGGGCTCTCACATTAAGCCGCGCTGACCCAACTCCTGCTCAATTCATTCCCAGAGGGGAAACATCCCAACACCTTTCTTTATTGTACTGACCATTTTTGTCAGTTCTCCCCATATGCAGGGGATGACGGCGGTTTATGAACCACTTAGCTGAATTTCCCCTCCCTGGGAATCAATATTTGTTTATTTGTTTATTTATTTATTTGCACCATGTTTTAAAAGAAGACAGAAGACTGCAGGAGACTATGCAGTCACCACATGTTCGCAGGTTGTTGCTGGGTAGTCGCTTTCAAGGTTGTGAGGAGTTCCCAGATTCTGGGAACTAGTCGTGGCCTCATTATGGTCACCGCAAATTGAAAAATTAGCAGCGACCAGAATGAAACCACCATGGAGAGTAGCAAGAATTTTCGTGTCGTAGGTGGGTCGTCAGGAGCGCGAAGGTTCTCATCGGTTCTCATAGGTTGCAGCCGGTGCTGGCCGGTGAATTTCATTGGCTCATTGGGAAAAAAAGGTAAGCAGTTGTTTTCAGAACAAAGGATAACCGACCGGTAATGTTAATGTCTGCCGAGCTTCACAGCCATGTATCTCTGGCTTCTTATAAGTTGGCTCCACTTCTGCTCCCTCCTTCTTTCCCCTTCTCCCCACTCTCTGCCCTCTCACCCCCCCCCCCCCCCACCCCCCCACCCCCGCTTAATTTAAAGGACTTACCATACACTGTGCTTCTAGCCGTATTCATTACATTGCCAACCTTCCCGTTCATTGTGGTGTGTGTCTGTATCACCTTGGCTTTGCACCATGTGAATTTCACTCAGACAGCACTGTCCCTGCCTGCATAATGGGCTAGTGAAGGAAGCAATGTGTGTGTGTGTGTGTGTGTGTGTGTTCGACTCTGACAGTCGCCGTTCCAGTTGCCGGTTTTTCAGGCGACTGCCGGCAACTTGACAGTCGGCAGCAGTCGCTTGAAAATTCGCCTAAATGGGACAGGCCCATTCATTTCCCTTAGTTTCCACTGTGTCACAAACATTCACTTTGTTGTTTCCATTCCTCTCCCTTCCATGAAATGTTAAAATATTTTCACTCCCTGTTCGAATGAAGTGTGATCGCCCTGAAATGTTTGTTTTGTTTCTCTCATCAAAGACACTACCTGACCTGTTGAGTAATTTCTGTCACGATTTTTTTTAAATTAGTCTCGTTTGAATGGTCAAAACGTTCCACCAGAGCCCCAGTGACAGTCATGTTCATGTTCCTTTGTGGAGCTTGCGTTTTATAGGGGTGACAGTGGCTTGAGTTAGCAGCAACTTCTTCTACATCTTCATCTGCAATGCTGGCTGCATTGACACTCTGCATTGGCCAGGCAGACTCACAGTGACTTAGAAGCTCTCAGGCTGGGAAATCTGCCCAGTGATCTAGTCCCAGACTCTCCAGGCATGATTATGGTAGCCCTCCTGAAATCAATAGGAACAAAGCCATGCGAGAGAACTGTACAGAAATAGAAGATAGACACAAAAAGCTGGAGTAACTCAGCAGGACTGGAGAGAAGGAATGGGTCTGAAGAAGGGTCTCGACCCGAAACGTCATGGGCTAAATGGCCTAATTGTGCTCATATGTTTAAAAGTAAGATTAAACAAGAACTTACCAGTTGAAGGTTGATCATTATTTTATGAGGAGTTACGATGAGCGATTACATGAAGAAGAAGGTCATCCCCACGCATGCACGTCAATCTTCAAAGCAGTGGTGTGAAATCACAGAAAAAGAGTTGTTGAACCAAAATAGTAAGATTAGAGATTTTTGTTGTTGGTTTTTTTTGTTAGAAGTAAATACAGTATTGTAGTACATAAGTACCTGATGCATACAGACATATTACAATTCTTGTACAACTTCTTTTTTTAAATTTAATAATAAAACAGCCAGTGTGAAAAGCAATGATAGAAAGAAGAAAATAGAAAGTGTCGTAGGAAATGTTGATGGTGATAGTTTGTGATATAATAAGAAAAGCCCGAAAAAAGAGATAGATAACAGTAGAAACAAATAGTGAGAGAAACAGAAAGAAGGAAGAAGAAGCTAGAAGGGAAAAAAAGGAAAGATTAAGAGAGATATACCTATTTAATATCTTTACCAACCCGTCACCCGGTTCTGAACCATTTAATTTCTAAGGTTATGTTGCACCATATCCTTGTTAGAAATCGATAAAAGAGCACCAAATCTTTAAGAAATGGTCTGCTATGCCTAAAAGGAGGAATCTAATTTCTTCAAGATGTAACGTTTCCGACTAATTTGAAATCCACATTTCAAACGTTGACATGGATGCTTTTTTCCAAAATGTAAGTATAAGTTATTTTGCTGTTATTAAACCAAAATTAAAGAGAGATTCTTGAAACGTGGTTTACTTTCGTCCATCTTCCATTGATCCGAAGATAATCAGTTCTGTATTGGGTTCAATTTTATGTTAAATAGTTCTGTGAAAGTTCCAAAAGGTTAGTTCCAAAATGTATGAGGTTTTGTACAGGAGACAAAGGAATGTGTTATTAATGGCATTTTGAGATAGACATTTGTCATAAATGGGGGAGACGTTTGGAAACATTTTATTCAGTCTAGTTTTGGAGTAATATAGACTATGTAAAATTTTAAATTGAATTAAGTTATGCCTTACATTAATCGAACATTTATGTGCATATAATAGGTATTTTTCCCATCTGTCTTTCAGAATTTTTATCAATAATTCTCGTTCCCAGTCCCTTCTAATTGCCTCTGTTGGTGTTTCTATATTTAAAATTATATTACATAAATATGATATTAAATTGCTTGATTCTGCCTTTCTGTTTATTCCTTCATCTAATAAAACTGAGGTTAAAGTTTGATAATCTTGTATGTGTTTTTTTTTCAAATCTCGAATTTGAATGTATTTGAAATATTGATGACTTTTCAAATTATATTTTAGTTGTAATTGTTGGAATAGAAGTTTTCCCATTCCAATCATTGTAATCCTATTCTTTCCCAATGGATAAACATTTTATCAATAATAGATGGTTTGAATGAGGGATTGTTGACTATTGGGGAAAGAAGCGATACATTCTTAATTTTAAAGTTTATTTTATATTGTTCAGTTTTATTGGAGAGAGAAGAATCGCTCCTATATTATTGGGGGAACAATCCTCTTTCTCCATTCTTATCCAGTCTACTTGTTGGGCAGAACTGCCAACCAGTAAATTATATTTTTGATATTCATTGCCTAATAGTAGTACAGCAAGTTAGGGAGTATCAGTCCCCCAAATTCTTCAGGTTTACACAGATGTTTTCTTTGGATTCTATGTGATCCATAGTCCCATATGAAATTTGTAATATCAGTGTCTAATTTTTTTAAGACATTTTTTGTTGTAAGATTAAAGTTGACTAGAACTTACAGAAAGATCGTTATGTTACGAGGGTCGGGTACGGAGGGCACGCAATCGTTCATCATAAAGCCTCAAAAATAACGATCAAACTTCAAACTGGTAAGTTCTCGTTTAATCTTACTTTTTACTTCGGAGTCATGTGAAGATTTTGAAGCTCTGTGATTTCATGCCGTGGAAAAACGAGTCCACACAAGCACGACTGCATCAGTTGACCATAGATAAGGGAAACATTCGTAATGCATACATCCTTGACATTGATTTAAAAACATGCTGATGCTGACAATAATAACAGCAACCCCTCTCATCCGAGAGGAACTATAAAATTGATTCTAAATAGAGTTGGCAAATACCCCTGGTCTGGCAATGGGTTAAAATAAAATGTTAGATACCGCATTCGTTAGACCATCCTGCAGTTAACAGGATGTGGTCCAGAGGACTGCACATAACCCTTGCTGCTGATGTTGTAGCAGCCCTGGTGGAGTGAGATTAGAAATCAGTATCTACTCCTGTATAAGCCAAAACTTTGCAAAACCACCTGGAGATGGTCTGAACTAGTATCAGAGCCTCTAAGGCTCTAGATGACCTTGATGTAATGATGTAATTGTGTGACCACATGTAACCAAAGGTGTATTATATTGCAGGTGTAATTATTATATTGCAGGTGTAACGATCCTGTCCATTCACAATTTATGTAATGACTGGACCCGTGCGCTGAGGGCAGCGCCAGGGAATAACCTACCTATGAGAGCCGAATCAAAGATAGAGATATAGCTGGAGCCCCATGGTGAATAAATGTTAGCACAATGTCAATATCCCATATTTCCATGTACTTGGGTCTGGATGAACTTGTATTAATGATATCCTAAATACTGGACACCAGAGCATGAAACCCGAGAGAGCGGGTCCCACTTGCTGCAGCAACTATGATGAGAAGTACGTTGGGTACAGTTAATGGGACTATAACTTAATTTATTGTCAAAGACCCATAGAAAATGAACTCTAAGACGCCAGTGTCCATGCCGTATTATATGTAACATAACATTTAACAGAAACACTTCCCATCTACTGAAGAGCCAAAGTACTGCTTCTTTGGTGCTATCCCTGCATTCTGCAGTGAGACATACATGGATCAGTTTGACAGCCCAAGCCGCAGGAGGGGTCTTCTCAGATTCTGTAAAGCAATTAATTGATTAATCATGTAGAGGCTGGTTCCCCGAATCCCAGGCTGAACCAGCAAAGTTTTATGTTTAGAACCCCATATTAGGTTCTATTATTATTCCCAACATTTGCGGGAAACCATGGCTGCGTCAGCCAGTCAGTTTGAGAACCCTGAATGTGGGATCTTGCTGAATTATTGCAAGGCCCGACTGAGGCAAAATGGAGAAACCACATAAAACAACATTCCTCCCCTGTGTAGCGAGAAGGAGCCTGCATGCAAACATATCGATATTGGGTGCCATCGAGCCATAGATCCTAAAATGCTTTGTGATCCAACATCCATACTTTGTTGTCATTGATTTTGCATGATGATACACCAGCGCCAAAAGGTTGGGTAAATTATGACTGGATACTTTGACTTTATAGCATCCATGTGACTAACATATACCACCACCACAGTGTATCAACTTGGAACTGAGCTTGCAGGTTTTGCATATTCGCACAATAACCCTTTAACCCGTAGTATACACCTAGTGTCTATAGGTAGTTGATACCAATAACTGAAGAATTGGTGATTCATGCAAATCCCATCCGCCTTCGTTACTAGAGATGGCATTCGTGATTTTCCATCTTTGAGCTCTAACATCTGTAAGTAATATAACGGAAGATTATGTGACCAAAACCACTAGAGCAATGCTGAATATAGTTCGACCACCATTGTGACTTTGGTAGCTTCAGCTGGTAATAGCATAGGTCTGTTAACAATTACCTATATGGCACTTGAGAGGTTACTACTTGCACGTTGAAAGTTCTGATAATGCAAGGCCCAATTGCACAGCTGAAACAGCTGCTATAGCCATTTACACTTGATAAATAGAAGACTGATTGATAGGAAGGTTGTTACAGGCTACCCATAGAAGTAGGGGGGGATCCTCCTGACTCGACCGAATCCCAAGGCCTGACCGGCTTCCTCATTGTTTAACACATTTCCTGAGGGAACCATAGTCTGTGAGTTGCTGACCACAAAGTGACTGACTAGGTCTCGAGACCAGCTTAGTGCCAGTTTTCCCCTTATTTGGTGAGACCTTAGCGGTCTGGGAGCTGCTGACCCCATTGTTAGCGACTGGGGTAGCGAGACCGGCTTACTGCCAGTCTAACCCCTATCTGGGAAGCCCTAAGTGGTCTGGGAGCTGCTGACCCCATTGACAGAGATTGGGGTAGCGTGACCGGCTTACTGCCCGTCTAACCACGTTTTCTGGGAAGACCTAAGCTGTCTGGGGCTGCTGAACCCATTTTCCGTGACTGGAGTAGCGAGACCAGCTTACTGCCAGTCTGACCGCTTTCTCTAGGAAGACCTAAGCGGTCTGGGGCTGCTGACCCCATTGTCCGCAACAGGGGTAGTGAGACCGGCGTACTGCCAGTCTAACCACTTTATCTTGGAAGACCTAAGTGGTCTGGGGGTTGCTGACCTCATTGTCCGATACTCTGGTAGCGAGACCGGCTTGCTGCCAGTCTAACTCCTATTTCTGGGGACCATAATGGAGTAGGAGCTGCAGACCCCATTGTGAATGACTGGGGTTGCAAGACCGGCTAACTGCCAGTCTAACCCCTTTTCCTGGGGAACCATTGCGGTGTGGAAGCTGCTAACCCCATTAACAGAGACCGGAGTAGTAAGACCGGCTAACTGCACGTCTAACCCCTTTCTCTGGGGGGACCATTGCGGTCTGGGAGCCCATACTGGGAGAAAACCCCCACTCGCATTCCCCTCCTGTGTGTCATTGACCTCCTTGTCAACGATTTGGGAGCGAACCCGACGGCCACCGGCTACCCGCGATTCCGCAGTCCAGCCCGGGATTTCCCCACGGTTCATAACCGGTTTCCCACGGCCCATCCAACTTCGCCCCGAATCCAGCAGGCAAACTCTGTCCTGCAAAACAAAAACATCCCTAGAAATAAGTTAAAACTTACCTTCCAGGTTTAAAAACTTACTGCTGGCAGGAGCCGCGCGCCTGCCAGTCAGTCAGTGCGCAACCTGTCAGACGTAATGACGCGTATGCATGGGGACGGCCTTCTTCTTCACGTAGTCACTCATGTGACTCCGAAGTAAAATGGTCTTATGGAGGTAATTATTGACTTCCAGAAGCACAGTGAAGTACATTCTCCACTCTGTATCTCTCCCTTTGCTCTACATATTGTGCTTAAAGTTTGGCTTGATTGTATTTTTGTACAGTGTTACCTTATTTAATTGGATAGCATGCAAAACAAAGCATCTCACTGTGCCTAGCTCCACGTGACAATAATAATCCAAAACCTAAACCTGAACTTAAAAAAAATAAGCATAGTGTTTTTATTTTCAGAGAAGCAGAGATGTTTTCCCCAGAGTCCTGAAAAGAATTGACCTCTCAATCAAGCAGTTCAGTGTATTCTAACTTTGCTGTTTGTGGGAGCTATTCCATGTGAAAATTGGTTGCCACATTTCCAACATTTCAACAGTTAACTGTTCTCTTGTCAGTTCTTGACCTGCATTTAGTTCACTGTTGTGACCTCTGGAAAACCGAAGAAGCACATGAAAATATGTATGACTTGAGAGGCCATTAAAGCCTTGTCACTTTAGATTATCGAAAGATAAACGTGAACAGTGTTTGGAAAGCCTGCTTGTTAAACAACATTTTGTGGAAGACATTATCAGCTCAACCAAGCACCTTCTATTTTAAATCTTCCTTGTGTAGTCTGACAGCTTTGACTTAATGCATTCCATGAGTGAAATGTGGAATTCCATTTTGTACAAACCTTTCTTGGAGATAAATGTGCAGAGAAAAGATCTTACTAAACAGGCAATCTGCTCTTTATCACTTTACTTACCATGGAAGATTGAATTGTTCACAATGGCTGTTGTTTTTCTTTCATGTGTTCATTGGAGTCCCAGAAAGAGTTATCAATATTGACCCAAGTTAGGTTTATGAATTCAGAGAGTTCTAATGGGAATAAAAGTTAAATAAAAGAGAAAAAGAAATAGCAAAGCAAGAAAAGAAAGACAAGCAATTTCATGGTGACTTTCAGGATATTATTGAAGCGCTTTAAAGCGAACGTTAAAGTGATCTTGTGGAGCTAATTATCGACTTCTGGAAGCACAGTGGAGTATATGCGCCAATGTGTATTAATGCTACCAAAGTCAAAATGGTTGAGAGCTTCAAGTTCCTTAACATAAATATTACCCATGACTTGTCATGGACCAACTCCTGTAAATTGAAGTGGCAGTTTCAATGCACAAATGAAAGAAAAACAACAGCCATTGTGAACAATTCAATCTTCCATAGTCAGTAAAGTGATAAAGAGCAGATTGCCTGTTTAGTAAGCTCTTTTCTCTGCACATTCACCTCAGTGCACACACATTTCGCCCACCACTATAATCACCCTGCATCTTTCCGCTCCTCTGTATGCTCATCTCCCATAGCTAATGAAGCAGCAAACTATATAAATGATCGATTAAGACACACTATTAAATGATAGCAGAAATGCAAAGAGTCTTGAAAATAAAATCGGACATAAAGAACTGTTGATGCTGGAATCTTGAAAAAAACACAAAGTACTGGAGTAATTCAGCAGGTCAGACAGACACAGAATCTGAAGAAGGGTCCAAACCCAAAACAACAACCAGCCAGTCCCTCCACAAATGGTGCCTGACCCTTTAGGTTACTCCAGCACTTGTAGTTTGAAATAAAATTCAATGCCTTGATTGTCGCTGAACATACTGTCTGCATGAATTCTCAGAATGCACTTGAAAAATGAATGAACGTTAGGGAAGTGAACACCAACTTTACTTGAATTTTTTAAAGAGGTGACCAGGAAGATTGATGAGGGCAGAGCAGTAGAAATTGTCTATACGGATGGTTAGCAAAGCCTTTGGCAAGGTACAACATTGTAGGTTGTCTGGAAGGTTAGACCTCAAGAGATCCTGAGCAAGCTCGCCAAAGGCATATAAAATTGGCTTACCGGTAGGAAACAGAGGGTGGTGATAGAGGGTAATATTTTCATCTGGAGGCTGTAATAAGTGGTGTGCCACATGGATTAGTGCTGGCTTCACTGTTGTACAGTTGTGAATGACACTAACATTGGTGGTAGAATGGACAGTGAAGAGAGGCATCAATAAAGTGAATGGTTTTAGGCTCCCCAGGATAAGGGGCATAGTTTTATGGTGAGAAGGGAACAAATGAAAAGGACCTGAGAGCAACTTCTTCACACATAAGATGGCAGATATATAAAACAAGCTGCTTGAGGAAGTTATAGAGATGGGTACAATTGCATCAAGACACATGCACAGGTACATGGATAGGAAAGGTTTGAAACATAGAAACATAGAAAATAGGTGCAGGAGCAGGCCATTTGGCCCTTCGAGCCAGCACCAACATTGAATAAGATCATGGCTGATCATTCACAAACAGCACCCTGTTCCTGCTTTCTCCCCATATCGCTTGATTCTGTTTGGAAGGATGTGGCCAGACACAAGCAGGGTAAGTAGGACTAGCTCCGTTAGACAACTTGATTGGCATGAAGAATTTGGGATGGACCTCTGCTCTGCCCTAAGTCATGTTCTATAATAAAATTTAAAATTTCAATGAAGGACTGAATGAGAAGGAATCACACAAATTAAAAGTTGTTTTGAATGTCAAGAAACTATTCAAATATAGTTTTTGTAATGGGCAGGATATTAAATGATTTTGTGCACTGACATTTAAAAAATATAAATTTCAAAGTAGATGGAATAAAGCTTTTTATAAATGCTAGGGTCATCAAATTCTGACGGCTGTTTGCAAGCAGCTTCATTTAATTTATTTGCATACTGTAAGGAATTAATTTACAACATATGAAGAAGGTTTGATATTTCAGCTCTAGCATAGTAGCGTCTGTGTCTACACTCCACTGGTGATGGCACCATTGGGGACTGGCAAGATACTTCAGTTTATGTCTGCCCTTACAGACCTTGAAAATTATACCTATTAAAATTAGCAGTGCTTTGGCTGCACAGAACATAGAGTAGACCTATGAACAGAAGCTTGAATTACTCCAGAGAC
This sequence comes from Okamejei kenojei, assembly GCA_035221665.1. Classification (NCBI taxonomy): domain Eukaryota; kingdom Metazoa; phylum Chordata; class Chondrichthyes; order Rajiformes; family Rajidae; genus Okamejei; species Okamejei kenojei. The sequence goes on from CM069133.1 coordinate 62,865,917, forward strand.
CTGCAGTTAAATCTCACTACGGTGACAGTGTTGTGGTGTGGGGGTGTTGCATGGATACTACTAAACAAAGATAATTGTTGTCCAATCTGTCCCATGCAATATCTCACTCTACAGATGTTTCAATAGGGCCAGAATATGGGGATTGGCAAAATATTTTATCAGAACTTAACGAAGAACTGAAGATAGACACAAAGTTCTGGGGCAATTCAGTGGACCAGGCACCATCTCTGGAGAAAAGTAACAGGTGATGTTTCAGGTCTGAACCCTTCTTCAGACTCAAAGTCTGAATTGCCCCACTCAGTTGCCCCACGCTTTGTGTCCATCTTCGGTATAAACCAATATCTGCAGTTCTTTCCAAAATATACTTTAAAATAGTAAGATTAAACGAGAACTTACCAGTTTGAAGTTTGTTCTTTATTTTATGAGGAGTTACGATGAGGGATTACGTGAAGAACCCCGCCTGGCGCTGGAACGGCATACTTCAAAGCAGCGGCATGAAAAACACAGAACATAATAGCCAGAGTAAGATAGTAAGGCTTCTCATAGATTTAGAACTACCAGATGATCATTTATTTTATGAGGGTGGGGAGTGGAGGGCACGTAATCCCTCATCGTAACTCCTCATAAAATAAAGATCAAAACTTCAAACTGGTAAGTTCTCGTTTAATCTTACTATTTTACTTCGAGTCACGTGAGTGACTACGTGAAGATTTTGAAGCTTTCTGTGTTTTTCATGTCGTAGAATTTATTCCATACGACAGCCCGGCTCATTCAACACAGTGACGAGTGAATAACACATTTTTCCCCAAAACATTGCCTCAAGTTATGTGATAAATTATTTCACATTATAAAGAATAAAAGTAATGCCCTTTCCATTGAAAGGCAAATTTATCACAAAATATCAATTGATATATATATTTTTATGGTATGACAAAGCAACAATTATAGAGAACCCAACACTCCGTGTCCAAACCTGACACCATGACTGATTCCTTTTTACTTTAACATTAATTTACACCCTCCTGCGGCCTTGCATCTTTGCTCGAGCGGCTCATCCCGTGCCATTCCTGTGAATGTATCTACCTCATAACAGAGTGATTTTCCACCTTTCAGTGTCTAGTTCCACTGAGTGTATCCAATTTCTAACCAGCTAGAATACATTTCCTCTAGAACCATCAGTTTTTTACTGAACCTAATGTGGTTTTGTGTGTAATAAGTAGTGCTGTCTCATTACCACAGAGACTCTTACCTACTTCAACATATTTCATCAATGTTCACACACACACACACACACACACACACACACACACACACACACACACACACACACACACACACACACACACACACACACACACACACACACACACACACACACACACACACACACCACACAACTTATGGCCGACAGGATATGCTTATAGGTTACCTTGGTTTCAGCTCCTCTTGGTGTGCTTTGTTTGGTAAATTCATAAACATATATGATAATGCAATCTGTATCCACATGCAATTATAACGTAACATTTGCAATGTTTGCACTCTTATATTGATACTAAAGTCATCAGCATTATTATTTTCAATGTTAACTTTTTTGAATCATTGATAGAGTTAGAGTCCATTGCCTAAGGCAATTTCAGGATTATTTATCTCCCGACTTATATATTACAATTTTGGACAGATTATATAATATATATATATATACACACACACATATTATATATATATATCCACATATAATATCCCTTTCCATATCGGGATATTATGAATGCACCTGATAACTTCTTGGTTAGTATATTGTCCGTTAATAAGACGGTAACATTCTGAGCCCTATTATTGGTTCTATCAATTAGATGCTCAGAAAAATGTTTTGTATGGTTTATACCATCAAATCTTTACACTGAGGTAATTTTATAATATATATGTACGTACCCCTTCTTTATTGGAGTTACTTTTGAGTGCAAACCTAAAATCAATTTTATTTTTATTTTTATTTTTTATTTATTATAGAAACAAAATAATAACAGAGTACATTATTTTACTATAATGAAAGTACGTGATAATAATGATCAATTCATACTATTAATATTATTTGTATTATTATTAATTATAAATTTCAAAGTTATATATTTTATATAATTAAGAATACATGGTACTAATAATGCATTTATAGTATTAGCAATATACTCATACTGTTAATAATATTTGTATTATCTCAGATTTTTAAATATAAGACCAAATTTTATGTAATTAATAATACATAATACTAGTAAAACTTTTATAATATTTCATTATATTTTCATTATGTTAACAATATTTGTATTATCATTGATTTTAAATTTAAAATTATTATATAATTGAAAATACACAGTTTTATATAATTGAAAATATAAGATACTAATAATATTTTCATGAAGTTAATGATATTTATATTCATACTGATATTAAGAATTTAAGATAATGTGTTTCTATACTATTTTCTAATTTTTTATATAGATATAAGAAAATAGAAAATAGAGTAAAGAGTGAGAAAAGTTTGATGGAGAGTAAAATATTCCTTATTAGTCCGTACTTGGAGATATATTCATGATTTATTATATATATTTCTTCATCCATTCAAATATTCAGGCCTCAGTCAGGTCCTCGCGCCGAACCGTTATGACCCTGTAAATATTTAATATATGGAGACCAAATCCCTTTGAAGAGGTCTAACCTATCCATAAGGACGAGCCTCAGTCTCTCCAAATGGAGTGTCTCCGACATTTCTGTATTCCACATTTTGATTGTTGGGAATGATGTTTTGTATGGTTTTATACCATCAAATCTTTACACTGAGGTAATTTTATAATATATATGTACGTACCCCTTCTTTATTGGAGTTACTTTTGAGTGCAAACCTAAAATCAATATTTAAGGTTTTCTTATACAGGTGAACCAATCCTTCCTTAGTTATATTAAATTAATGATCATAATACACCTGTAATCCCCCACAATTGGAGATTTCATGAACTTATTTTGTAACAAGATGTTTGCACCTCTTCAACGTACTTCAAGCCTTCTTTTCCCAATTATATGGGTTTGGATAAGGCTATGTTGGAGTATACCACTTCTGCCTTTGTTTTGATCCATTATCAAATCTTTCATTGGATCATAGTTTTTCCCCCAAGTTTAAAGATCTTTGCCTTTGTTTTGATCCATTATCAAATCTTTCATTGGATCATAGTTTTTCCCCCAAAGTTTAAAGATCAGTAGTCTGTTCTTTTGTAATCAATATCTTTGATTTATCATAAGGCAGGTTTATTCCATAATAATCAGGAGTTTAACATAACCTGATTTATATTGATCTGCGAATCTAGAGTGCAGATTTGGTAAATTATATATATTTCTTCCCATTGAGCTTCACAAACTGATGGCAATTTATTTTACTTCGGAGTCACGTGAGTGACTACGTGAAGAGCCCGCCTCACGCTGGCAAACGGCATTACGTCGACGCTGACGGCGGAAGGAGGAGCTGCAGTAAGGAGCAGCTCCTCGCAGCGGTCGGAACGGCCCCGCAGGTAAGTGCAGCAAAGTCGGGATGTTTTTTAGCGTACGCTGGGTGGGTCCAGCAAGCGAAAGTAAAAGTAAAAATTCAGAGTCGCGTAACGTGCTGATTTAGCACTGATAATAAAGAAAATGGAGAAATCGGCAAAGAAAAATTCGCGGTAAAAAGATCTTCCCGGGGTGAAAATAAAAATACGGGACAAGAAGCTAGTGCGGATCCGGTTCCGATACCGGTGGCCGCTGATATACCCGATAACGAGTTTCTAGATTCTCCAGCAATAATAACCACGGAGGGAAATGCTCCTAAAAAATGTAAAAAGAAATCTGAGAGGCCCGTGGTTTCTGATGACTCTGATTACTGAAAGTCCTCCAGATAATAAAACTATGTGGTTTAAAAATGGAGCATATGGAGAAAGTTCTCCAAAAAAATCATGAGACAAGGGTCACAGTACCCAGAAGGATCCCAAAAAAAGCCCTGAGAGGTTTGATTATTCTGAATATGGCTGTGGGCCAAGTTGGGAGTTTGAAACTCCGGACCCAGGATTTGGGCTGGAAGAAGTCTCATGGGGTGAAATCCCAATTGATTTAGGGCTGCAGAAGGCAGACCCTGCTGGTGGTGATTTGGATTTTGAATGCACACCACAAAGTAAAAAGAAAAGGCCAAATGTGCCTGGGATAGCAAAAGAATTTGCTATACCTGAAGGAAGTGTGAGGCTATGGAAGAAAACCTAGCTGCCAGTATTAATTATATGGTATCTCCCCAACTTCAAGATTCTGTGATGATTGAAACATCAGAATTATATAAAACACTAGGAAATTGTGCCTCATTGGAAGTGCCTACGGTTAATCCGTTGATATGGACATCCATGACTCCAAGTATGAGAGCTCAAGAAGTGAGATTTCAAAAATCCTCAAACTAATTTCTGCTGCCGTTACGGCCTATGGAGACAAATGGAGAGATTGGAGATGGATAAGATTCAAAAAAGATACTTTGGTCTTATTGTGCAATTCTTTCTATGAAATTAACTGTATGAGGAAAATGGCGATTCGGCCCATATTTCACCCTAGATTTGCAAGCCTGTGTCGAGCAAGTGGTGTTCAAGCTCCTGGGTATCTGTTTGGAGAAAATCTGCCTAAACAACTGAAAGAGTTGGATGAAGAAGCTAAATATTTTTAGCGGTGTGAAACCTTTCGTCTTTGGACAAAAAAGATATTTTTCGCCCGAAGGGGTTTTGACTTTGGAAATAGAGGCAGAAATTTGTCAAGGAAGTATTATCGTCCTGCACAGCCCAATGCTTACCCGTATTCAGGGGAGAAGGAGACCACCACGCTCATATGGAGAGGTATTAAAGACTTGTTTTATCCTTAAAGAAACTGCGGATAAATCTCCAGTTGGAGGGAGATTACAAAAGTTTTATAAAAACTGGCTTACTATTACTTCTGATCGATTTATATTACAAGCAGTTTCAGGAGCCACTATTACATTTAAAGAAGGGGTCAATCCGCCTGTACAGAATAAACCTGCTTATGCTTTCGTGTTTACTGCTATTGATAAAGCAGAGAGATTAATGTGGAAATTGACAAATTATCTGAAAAAGGGGTAATTGAAAAAACTTATGAACACGAGCATCAATTTGTCTCTAATATTTTTCGGAGAAATAAAAAAGATGGTGGTTGCAGAATTATTCTGGACCGTACAGATCTAAATAAGTTTGTAGAATGCAAACATTTTAAAATGGAAACATTTAATACTGCAAGATATTTAATTTCAGCAGGTTGTTATATGGCTAAGATTGATTTAAAAGACGCTTATTATTCTGTACCTATACATCAGTTTTTCCGGAGGTACTTAAAATTTAATTGGCTGGGACAATTATGGCAGTTTAAAGCTTTGCCAAATGGACTGAGTTCAGCTCCCAGGCTCTTTACGAAACTGTTGAAACCAGTTTTTAGCCCAATTAAGAGCACAAAAACACATCGTTATGGCTTATCTCGATGACATTCTAATCATTAATGATAATCAAGAGTCAGGTGAGAACTCAGTTTCAGTTACTAAAGCTTTGTTTGAAAAGCTAGGGTTCTTGATTCAATCCAATTAAATCCCAGCTGCAGCCAGCACAATCAATTAACTTTTTGGGGTTTGTAATTAACTCAGTGACTATGTTAATAACTTTACCAACAGATAAAGTTGATGATATTTTGGTAACTTGTAATAATCTCATTCACAAACCTTATCCTTCCATCCGAGAAGTAGCGAAAACCATTGGTAAACTAGTAGCAGCATTTCCTGCAGTAGAATTTGGTCCATTACATTATCAAAATCTTCAAAGGGACAAAATAAGAGCTCTCAAAGAGAAGGCAGGCCACTTTGATAGGCCTATGCAATTAACAAAAGAAGCTGTGTTTGGAATTACAATGGTGGGTTAAAAATGTCCCACAAGCTGCTAAAAACATTTCTGATTAAACAGCCAGAAATGGGTTTTACAAACTGATGCTAGTGCTCTCGATGGGGGGCAACAGATTCATCCTCTAGTTTGTGGAGGTAGATGGAAAGTTCAAGAAGAAACGTTTCTTCAAACTTATGGTATTAACTATTTAGAGTTATTGGGTGCTTTCTATGGACTAAAAGCATATTGTTGTTCAAAAAAGGGTCTACATGTATTAATACAGTTAGACAATAAAACGGCTGTTGCATATATTAATCACATGGTGGGAGTTAGATCAGTATCATGTGATTGTCTGGTCAATGAAATATGGCAATGGTGTATTGACCGCCCAAATTTGGATTTCAGCAAACTACATTCCAGGTAAAGACAATGTGGTGGCAGATAAAAGATCAAGGATATTTAAAGATAACACAGAATGGATGCTTAATCCAGCAATATTTAAGAATATTGTAACCCAATTTGGTTTACCAGAAATTGATCTGTTTGCATCAAGGCTTAATCATCAATTGCCTAAATATGTGTCTTGGGAACACGATCCAGATGCAATAGCAGTAGATGCTTTTTCATTGAACTGGGGGAATATGTTCTTTTATGCTTTTCCACCATTTGCTTTGATTCAGAAATGTCTGAAGAAAATAGAACAAGATTCTGCCACTGGATTGTTGGTAGTTCCAAATTGGCCAACACAACCTTGGTTCCCATTAATGCTGAATATGATTAAAGAACCATATATGTCAATTCCTAACTGTAGTGATATTTTGATTAATCCAGTAACTAAAGAAATTTATCCATTATATGCACATATGAATTTATTAATCTGCAGGTTTTGACCAGACCACTACAGGAGCTGGGATTGTCGGACAAAACTATGGAAGTTATAGTCGCATCATGGTGAGATAGCACACAAAAACAATATATGACACATATAAAGAAATGGGAAGAATTTTGCACACAGTCAAATATTTCTTATGATACTGTGAATATTGCAAATGGCTTGGAGTTCCTTGCCAAATTGCATTTTGAGCAACATTTAAGTTACAGTGCCATTAACACTGCATGCAGTGCCTTATCATCTTATTTAGGACTAATGTCTGACCAGAAATCAATTGGATCACATCCATTAATATCTAGATTCATGAAAGGAATCTTTAACATCAATCCACCCAAACCAAGGTATACAGAGATTTGGGATGTGAGCATTGTACTTACCTTACTTAGGCAATGGACTCCAATTGAAGGATTGTCATTGGAAAGATTAACATTGAAATTAATAATGTTAATGTCATTGGTTTCAGCTCAAAGAGTGCAAACTTTACAAATGTTGCGTTTAGACTGTATGCATGTGACTACAGATAACATTGTGTTCTATGTTTACGATCTGATCAAACAAAGCAGACCAGGGAGATCTGGAGCTAAGGTAACCTTTCAAGCTTATCCTATTGATCCTACTTTGTGTGTGGTTAAACATTTGAATCAATATGTTAAAGTTACTGAGGAAATGGAAAAACGTTAATGATTACGCATAAAAAGCCACACACAAAAGCTTCAGTTCAAACTATCTCAAAATGGTTGAAACAGGTGTTGCTTTTAGCAGGAGTAGACACTGATGTGTTCAAATCTCACTCCACCAGGGCTGCAGCTACGTCCGCGGTGAAGGTGCGGGACGTACCACTCGAGCATATTTTAAAAATCGCAGGGTGGAGTAAAGAAGAAACTTTTTCAAAGTTCTACAATAAACCTGTTCACACTATGACAAACTTTGGCCACGCGGTGTTGGGATCAATATAGTCACCTGCTTTGTATACTATTGATTTCTATAACCAGTTATGTAGTCACTTATATCTTTTATCACTTGTAATCATTCCCTCGGATATAAGGAGGGTTATTATATGTTCTTTAAACCATTAAAAAGTTAATTATGGAAAGAACTAATATTAGTCTGGTTTCTCATGTATGTATTTACTTAGCCGGACTGTCGTACTGATTTAATTCTACGACATAAAAAACACAGAAAGCTTTAAAATCTTCACGTAGTCACTCACGTGACTCCGAAGTAAAATAGTAAGATTAAACGAGAACTTACCAGTTCAAAGTTTGATCGTTATTTTATGAGGAGTTACGATGAGGGATTACGTGCCCTCCACTCCCACCCTCATAAAATAAATGATCATCTGGTAGTTCTAAGTCTATTATGAGCCTTACTATGTTACTTTGGCTATTTGGTGTTCTGTGTTTTTCATGCCGCTGCTTTGAAGTATGCCGTTTGCCAGCGTGAGGCGGGCTCTTTACGTAATCCCTCATCGTAACTCTTCATAAAATAACGATCAAACTTCGAACTGGTAAGTTCTCGTTTAATCTTACTATTTTATTTTAAAAGTATTAGTTATTTGCACAACGTTTTATTTTATTTTATTTTCTTTTTGAATAGTAATGCCATGCACCAGTTTGAAATACTTTGAAATTGTATTTCTTTATATCTCATATACTTTGAGACATGGATATCATAAACGGATTCACCGTTGATATCTTTATAAAACATAAAAGTTTTATCATATTCTGCTGTTTCAATCATTACAGCTTTGGTGAGTTTTTAGTTTCCATGTTTACTTTTCATGGCCTCACTCATCATTAGTTCTGCTGTTTTAACAAAACAGCTTTTAGTGAGAGACCAACTAATTTTGGTTTCCATGGTAATTTTCCATGGCCTCACTTCTTATTCAGGTGTTGTGCATACACCTGTGTGTATATATATATTTTGGTGCTGTGGTGGGCACTTCATGACCAGCCACCACCATCAGTGCATTTTTAGGGTCAGTTTGCCCTTGTTTCTCCTGAGTTTTTTCCCCTCAAGGAGACTACCTTCAGAAATATCTGAGGTAGATATTCCCACCATATTTCATCATATTCTTTCCTTTTTATATGTGAAACCCCCTTAGGGTAGGTTAGGGAATATTTCCATTATTTTCCGTCTGAAGGCCTTTATTAACTTTTTAAATTATGGCCTTTCTGACTTATTTAAAATTTCCCCCCCCTGCCAAAAGTTTGTGGAGCATCTAAACCTCCCTAACGTATTTTTAACGGTCACCAGTATCGGAACCGGCTCCGTAATTAATCTCCCGTCCCGATCGCTGGGTATTCCCCCAGGACGTTCTTTTTTAAACTCCGTTGTATTATACAGAGTATTTTTGTTCTATTTTACTCTTTTATTTTATTTTTGTTTTTAAATTCATTTCAAATCCTGGTTCAATACACCAGGCACGGAGTTTTCCAGACCCTAAAAGTTTTTCAACTGCACTTACCTGCCGGTTCCGTACCTACCGCTGTCGACGAGCTAGCCTCTGCAGCTCTTCCTTCTGCCGTCAGCGTCGACGTAATGCCGTTCCAGCGCCAGGCGGGGTTCTTCACATAGTCACTCACGTGACTCCGAAGTAAAACAAGAGTGGTGAGTCTCTGGAACTCTCTGCCACAGAGGGTATTTGAGGCCAGTTCATTGGCTATATTTAAGAGTGAGTTGGATGTGGCCCTTGTGGCTAAGGGGATCAGAGGGTATGGAGAGAAGGCAGGTACGGGATACTGAGTTGGATGATCAGCCATGATCATATTGAATGGCGGTGCAGGCTCGAAGGGCTGAATGGCCTACTCCTGCACCTAATTTCTATGTTTCTATGTCTATGTTTATCCCACAAGTGGGTGCTGCTTTGCCTGATGAATACAGTCAACTATTTGGAAATTGAGCAGAGACCCTTCTGCTGATCAATCTGAGAGATGAGTGACCAAGGCATGAGCTATCCAGTAATGTTTCAAGTTTGCATTGAATTAAAGATCCAGCTTATGATGGTTTTATCATCAACCAGGGTTATAGGTTGTGGGTTTCAACAGCACAGGTCAGGAATAGACGTCTTCTGCACAAACTGAAGGAATTGCCCCACTGTGCCCATTGTACAACCATTCACTGTTTACAACAAGTGGACACCAACCCAGTGCTGCCACCAGGACAATGGGCCTTTAAGACCAAGATAAGACTCTGTACTACTAAGAAATTTGAAATTTGAAGAGCACAAATAGGCACCAGAAACTCTGTTGCCATTGTCTCGGTGATATCTATTCTTACACTATAATAGTTAGACCTTTTTTACTTATCTATAATTGTGCTTATCTATAGTATAATCTTATGAATTGTATGTCAGACAAAGAATATCACTGCACCTAGGTACATGTGATAATAAAGTATCATTGTATCATTGAATTGATGCCAATGAATAGATTGCCAATTATAACATTCTGTTAGAGCATACTGTTGTACAAATTAACAAATAACCCACACTGGACACACAAAAAGTCTGGAGATGCCCAATATCCTGATAGGATGGTTTACTGAAGTTGTGTAAGAAGGAACTGCAGATACTGGTTTATGCCGAAGATAGACACAAATGCTGGAATAACTCAACGGGTCAGGCAGCATCTCTGGAGAAAAGGAGTAAGTGACGTTTTGGGTCTGAGCTGGTCTGAAGAAGGGTTCAGATTTGAAACATCACTTACTCCTTTTCCCCAGAGATGTATCCTGATCCGTTGAGTTACTCCAGCATTTTTTATCCATTTTTTATTTATTGAAGCTCTCTGAGAGGGGTTGAACTAGATTGGAAGTGAATAGGCTCCAATGCAGTAATGAGGAAGGATAGAAGCTGGAGGTGGATATAAGTCAATGACAGCATGTTCAGTAGACAACAGGGTAGGCAGCAGCTTAATAGGGAGCAAGGAAAACAATGGTTGAATTAAATTGCATTTATTTCAATCCTAGAAGCCAGACAAGACAGATGAATTTAGGGCATGGATAGTTATGTGAAATTGGGACTTTATGGCCCTAAGGAAACCTGGCTAAGGGAAGTACATAATTGTCAGTTTAATGTTCCAGGATACTTATTTGTTTAATGTTCCAGGATACAAATGAGATAGAGGAGGGACAGCTGAAAGAGAGATGGGGGTTGCTTTATTGATTATGGAGAACATCACAGCAGGAATATTTGAAAACCAATCCAAGATTGTTCCAGCGACCTCATTTCTATTCACTTTGGGATCAGCGACCATTTCTATTCTCTATAAAATAGTTATGGATAAGGACAGAGCTGATCCATAAATTAAAGATGTAAATTGAGGCAAGGCCAGCTTTGATGGTATTAAGCAAGAGATTGCAAAAGTTGATTGGAGTAGTTTGTTTGTGGGTAAAGGATGTTCAGAAAGTGGGATGCTTTTAAAATTGGGATAGTGAAAGTTGAAGGTATGCATGTTCTCGTTAAACTGAAGGGCAAGATAAGTAGGGGTAAATAACCCTGGATGACAAGAGAAATGGAGACTGCGTTCAATTAAAAGGAAGCATGGGCCAGTTATTAGCAGCTAGGATCAAGCTTATCCTTGCTGGAGTACAGGAATTTGAAGAGCATACTTAAGAGGGAAATCAGGAGGGCAAAAAGGTGGCATGAGATAGCTCAGACAGATAAGATTAAGAAGAATAGTAAGATTAAACGAGAACTTACGAGTTTGAAGTGTGATCTTTATTTTATGAGGAGTTACGTGAAGAAAGCTGTCCAAACGCGTGCGCGTCAATCTTAAAAGCAGCGGTGAGAAATCACAGAAAAGTTGTTGAACTAAAATAGTAAGACTATAGTTGACTAGAACATACAGAAAAATTGTTATGTTACAAGGGTAGGGAGCGGAGGGCCCGTAATCCCTCAACGTAACTCCTCATAAAATAATGATCAAACTTCAAACTGGTAAGTTCTCGTTTAATCTTACTATTTTACTTCGGAGTCACGAGAGTGACTACGTGAAGATTTTGAAGGTCTGTGATTTCATGCCGAGGAACAAGTCCACGCATCACAAATGCATCAATTGACCAGGACGAGTGAGAAATTAATGCATTCAAAACATGACATGGTTAACAATACTAATGCTTTAATAACGAGAAAGAAAATAAACAGTGATCCCTCTCACCCAAGGGGAAACTGTAAAACAGAACTTAAAACAGAATCAGCAAAAATCCCCAGCCTGGCGATAGGCTTATTATAAAACCTCTGGTACGTCCTCTCATTCGACCATCTCGCAGCCGCTAGAATGTAGTCAAGAGGGACGTCCATATCCCTTGCTGTTGATGTCGATGCAGCCCTGGTGGATTGAGGTTTAAAAATGTCAGTGTCCACTCCAGCACACGCCAGAACCTGTTTAATCCATCTAGAGATGGTCTGCACCATAACCTTTTTGTGAGGTTTGGTGTAGCTGACAAAGAAGGAGAGTTCCGAGCCTCTCAGGCTCTTAGTGACCTCTATGTATTGGATTATGTATGACACTAAACACACTCGTGGATCTGAGGGGTATGCCATAAAACTCAATTTGAGCCCCTGTACCCCTGGCCTGCTCTGCTTGACGAGGTCATGAACGGAAAAGGTGATGTTATTACAGGAAGTACCCATACTGTCCAGTCTGAGTTTTTGTGATGTCTGGACCCGTTGTGCTGAAGCCAGTGCCATGAGCATGACTACTTTGAGTGTAAGATGGTGCAGGGACAGCGATGAAACTGGTGCCCACTGATGGAGCAGCGTGAGGACCACGTCCGCATCCCATATTTGTGTGTACCTAGGTCTAGGTGGAGTGGAGTTAAAAATGCCCTTCATAAACTTGGTTATTAAAGGGTGAGACCCTACTGTGGAGTTCGCTGACCCCAGCTGTAAATAATTTGAAAAAGCACTCTGGGCATGGTCAATAGCTCTGTAACTGAGCTTGTTATCGTAAAAAAGTGACAAAAGAAATTCCAAAACGACCTTAATAGAAGCTGTGTCATATGAAATGTTAGAGCGGGAACAGTACATTTCCCATTTCCTTATATCCTTATTTCCTAAAATAGTACATCATTACGTCAGACGCATCTGAAAGCAACACTGAATATTGGTAGTCCACCATTGTAACTGAGCCAGGGCTTCAGCTACAATTGCATGGGTCTATCGAAACGACCTCTCTGAAGTTTGAGTGCCTGTTCCTTTGCATGCTGTAAGTTTTGGTAGTGCAAAGGGCCGAACTGAGCAGCTGGGAACGCTGCCACCAATTTTCCAATTATACGAACCACATGTCTAATAGAAGGTTGATTATCAACAATGCGTTTCCTGCAGGCATCAATTAACTCTAATTGCTTGTCCTGAGGCAGAGTCACTGACATGTGTACTGAGTTAATGGTGCATCCCAAATAGTCAATTATCGTAATGGCACCAATTTAGATTTAACCTGATGGATTAAGAACCCTAGCTGTTCAAAAACTAATTTTGTAGCTGACACAGATAATTCAGCTAATTCGAAAGTCCTCCCAATGACTAAATGTCATCCAAAAATCCAATGACAATATGATTCTGTGCCCTGAGTAACCCCAGGACTGGTTTTAGCAATTTTGTGAATAGTCTGGGGGTTGAGGTTAATCCATTAGGCAATGCTTTAAACCGCCACAACTGATCCATCCAGTTAAAATTCAAAAATCTCCTGTGATTTTCATGAATTCCCACTGAATAGTGAGGTCAATGCTTGCCATACAACATTCCTTGGAAAGCAATTGTTTGGCAGTGACAAAAGTTTCCATTTTAAAGTGTTTACACTGCACAAAGGTGTTAAACTCTGTTAAATCAAGGATAATTCGACATCCTCTATCCTTCTTTTGCCTAGTAAATATGTTGGACACAAACTGATGAGACTCATTACTCGCCCTCTCAATTACCCCCTTTTTTAACAAGGTGTCAAGTTCTCTTTATGCACTCATACACTCCTGTTGTGAAAACACAAAAGTGCAGCCAGGTGTATGCTGAGTGGGTGGAGGCAAGTCAGAAATTAACTCAATTTGGAAACCTTGAATACTGTGCAGTATAAACGGTTTAGATGTTATCCATTGCCTTTCATGTAAGAAAAATTGCAATCTCCCCCCAACTTGTAATGGATCCATCGCAGGCTCACTTACCTTAGAGGTTACCAGCGGTAACGTCTCTGCTTCTGCCCCAGAAGTCTGGGGGTTAGGGCTGTTGGAGGGTGCCACTTCTTGAACATGGCCCGCATGGGCCCTGCCCTAAAAAAGGCCTCTGTGCTTGTTGCTCGGCACCACGTCCACCATATCCAGCGAACAGTCTGGTATGAAGAGGAGGGTAGGGGTACAGCCTCCGGAAAGATGATATCTTAGGAGGTGCCTTCATGAGGCCAACAGTTTTTGCCTCCTCATCGAGTTATTTTACCTTTTTAGATAGGTCTACTCTGAACAGGAGGTTTGGGGGTTGTACATTCCCCAGCTTACATAGCCCAGCACATTTAGGATGTAGAGCAGGATGGATGGCATTCTTTCTAAGGCAATTGATTTCAAAATGTGCATTTTGCCCCATCCACTGACCTAGCAAAGGCCGTGATGCCCGAGGCAAGTAGCCTGAGGATTCTTTGGATTTTAACCTCTTGGGCTCTGACGCCCCCTCCAATGTGTCTCCAAATGGATTGGTTAACAACTGGGACACTAAGTGAGGCACAGTTTAGTGGAGTGTGATACCTGGCAGTTGTCTCCTCCATCGTTTGTTCTTGAAGTTGATTGGAAGCCAGATAATTAACGATCATTGCGAGCTCTTCGTCCATGGCTCATCTGTAAGGGCAGGTATTGCAAATCTGGATGCCATAGATGGTACACCCGATGTTCCGTCTTGCCCAACTGTGCCTCTGTACTCTGGGTCAGTATAACATTGACCTCGTACACTCCCCTCATCTGAGAAGGAGATATTCTGCAGCCCGACACAGGTGCTGCTGCCTCGGGTTCTCTATACTCCCCGGGCTCTGATAGCTCCGTCCTTTGGAGCATATCGTGCTGGAGTAACCTCTCCACTAGGTTCTCCATGTGGGCCAGCCTGCCAATAATGCTGCCCATAGAAGGAGGGGAATTTTCCAACTCCTGGCCCGACTCATCTGAGTCCAGGGCCCTCACAGACTTCCTCCCCGAGGAGTAGCCAAGGTGCCTTCTGGCTATACCAAGTCTGTAGCTGCTGGCTGCTCTGCCAGTGGCCCTGTAGGCGAATTTGGCGGCCGCACGCTGCCCGCAGACCCTCGGTCTTCTGCAGCCGGATTCGTCGAGGCTCGCCTCTTCACTTTCGACATGTCTCCCTCAATCCGAAGCTGCAAAAACGGTAAGCAAACACACTCCGGACTCGACTTCAGCAAAGTTTTAAACACAAACCTGAGCCTTTAAACTTTCCCACTGGAAGGAGCGACGCACCCGCCAGCCAGTTGTTGCGCAATGCATCAGACGTAATGATGCGCATGTGCGGGGACGGCATTCTTCACGTGGTCACTCACGTGACTCCAAAGTAAAATCCAAATAGATTTGTTAATGTAAATTATGGGGAAAGGGGTAACAAGAGAGAACATAGGGTCCCTTAGAAACCACAGTGGTCATCTTTTTGTGGAGTCACAAGGGATAGGCAAGATCCACAATTCATATTTTTCCTCTGATTTTACATGGAGACTGACAAGAACATTCGGAGCTTGGGATAGTTAATGGAGATATCTTGAGGACAGTCTGTGTTATAGCTCAGTAGGTGCTCTGTATCGTAAGACATATGATGGTAAACAAATCTCCCAGACATGATCAGATATATTGAGGGACATTGAGAAGGAGGCTAAAGAAGAAACTACAGGATATAGACACAAAATGCTGGAGTAACTCAGCAGGTCAGTCAATTGCTGGAGCCTGGATGAGATATATGAATCGTCGTTAGACATGGGTGAGGTGCCAGATGACTGGTTGTGCCTCTATTTGAGAATGGCTGCAAAGAAAAACTATAGACAAGTAAACCTGTGATCTTTTATAGGAAGGTTAGTGGAAAGGATTCTGTGGGATAAGAAACACATGCATTTGGAAAGACAGAGGTTGATTAGGCAGAGTCCGCATTCTTTTGCAAGTGAGAGAGCGTGTCAAATAAATTGGATTACATTTTTTGATGATGTAACCAAGAGGTTGATGGGAACAGGGCCATTGACAAACTATATAACCTTCAGCACAGTCTTTGATCAGGCTCTACATGGTAGGCTGCACTGGAATGCATGGGATCCAGGGAGATCTAGTTAATACAGAACTGGCTTCATGGTAGGAAACGAGTGTAGTGATGGGAGTGTGCTTTTCGGACTAGGGGCCTGTGATTAGTGCTTTGCTTCAGCAATCAGTGCTAAGCCCAATACATTTTGTTACGTATATCAATGAAATGGATGCGAATGTACAAGGCTTCATTAGTAAGTTTGCAGATGACACTAAAGTAGGCGGTATTGTAGATAGTGAAAATGGTTATCAAAATTATTGTTGGATCTTGATCAACTGAGTGAACGGGAAACAAATGGAATTTAATTCAGATAAGATTTAGAAGGATATGGGCCAGATGAGAACAGGTGGGATTAATGTTAATGGGGCATCTTGGTTGGCATGGGCTAGCTGGGCCAAATAACATGTTTTGGTGCTGTATTGCTCTCTGAGTAAGTGTGAGATATTGTATTTTGTGAAGCTATAACATGGCAATATATTTACAGTGAATGGAAGGGCCCTGGGGAATGGTGAAGAGCAGAGGGATTTAGGGCAAGTAGAAAATTCCCTGAAACTGGCATTGCAGGTTGGAGGGTAGAGAAGAAGGCCTTTGGTAATCTGGCTTTCATCAGTTGGAATTGAGTAGAGTGTATGTTATGTTACAGTCTTCTTCTTTCATGTCCATCTTCCATGTTTCAAATGTTGACATCGCTGTCATCGTCCGACCTGAAAAGGACACAAGCTTCCGGCAACAATCAGTGGGAGCCACCATCACTTGTTGCGATAGATGATGGTGGTAGCAGAATTAGCTCAGGATACTTCCAGTTCCCAGCTCCGTGATGTGGAAGCTTCTGCTATGGGGCCACGATACAGTTGTAAGGTATGTTGATGAGGCCACACTTGGAGTATTGAGGTCACATTTGGTTCATTCTGCTACTGGAAAATTGCCATTAAGAGTACAGAGAAGATTTATGAGGATGTTGCCAGGACTCTGGTCCATAGCTACATGGAGAGGTTGAGCACACTAGCATTTTATTCCTTGGAGAGCAAGAGGCTGAGCAGAATAAATACGGTGAATGAGCGGAGTTTTATCTCAGGGCAAGGGAATCGAGAAACAGAGGGCTTAGCTTTAAGGTGAGAGGGGAAAGATTTCGTAGGAACTTGAGGGCAGCTTTTCACATTGAGGCTGATGGGTATATGAATCAAGTTGCCAGAGAATGTTGTTGAGTCAGTCACAATAACAACATTTAAAAGACATTTGGACAGGTAAATGGATAGGAAACACAGAAGGATATGAGCCAAATGCAGGCAAAAAAAGATTACAGTAAATGGGGCGTCTTGGTCGACATGGGGAGGTTGAGCTGAATGGCTTGTTTCCATGCTGTAACATGCTATTATGCTATTACTATAATAAATAATTAGTCTGACCATATGCATTGGACTGAAATAGCTCGATAAATTCTAGCCCTGGAAACCACTGACAGAGTATGACACGCCAGATTACCTTAAGGATGGAAAGGTGGTCTGAAGAACCCCCCAATAAAAAACTTGGTGAGGTAATACATAGATAGACTGAAGTACCTCAATAAATATATAGCCTTGGACCACTTTGTCTGATATACCCTGATAGATCAGATATCATTGCCAGTCAAGCGGATTCAAATTTGCAATGTATGTATTGTTTCAGGATTCAAAAACACAGTTGTCAGGAAGATAGTAAGATTAAACGAGATCTTGCCAGTTTGAAGTTTGATCTTTATTTAATCAGGAGTTACGATGAGCGATTACATGAAGAACCCCGCCAGTCCGCATGCGCGTCAATCTTCAAAGCAGTGGTGTGAAATCACAGAATAACAGTAATTGAAGTAACATAGTAAGATTATAAACATAGAACTACCAGATGACCTTTGCGATATGAGGGTTGGGAGCGGTGGGCATCTAATCGCTCATCGTAACTCCTCATAAAATAAAGATTGAACTTCAAACTGCAAGTTCTCGTTTAATCTTACTATTTTCCTTCAGTCACACGAGTGATTCTGTGAAGATATCAAAGCTCTGTGATTTCATGCCATAGATACGAATCCAGGCATCTCACTGCAGCAATTGACTCAGGATGAGTGAATAAAACAATGCATTGAATCATGACATTGATTTGAAATTTAAATGGTTTATTTAACAAAGAAACAATATCAACCCCCCTCTCCCAGGGAGAAACTATGAAACAGAACTTAAAATGGATTGGGCGAATACCCCTGGTTCGGTAAGCGACTTGTTATAGAACCTTTGAAAAGTCAGTTCTTTTGACCATCCTGCGGCCGCGAGGATATGGTCTAGAGGGACGTCCATTGCCCTCGCTGCTGATGTTAATGCCGCCCTGGTGGAGTGAGATTTAAAATGGTCAGTGGCCGCTCCTGCATTCAGGAGAACCTGTTTCAGCCACCTTGAGATGGTCTGAACCGACACTTTCATATGCCTTTTTTTGGGGCTAATAAGTAATGCTAATTCCGAACCTCTGAGGCTCTTGGTGACCTTAATATAGTATAGCAAGTGCATCTTGAACCCCGACATCCCTGGTCTGCTCTGTTTAATTAAATCATGAATGTAAAACGTAATGTTATTACCAGATGATACCATGCTGTCCAGTCACAGCTTCTGCAACGTCTGGACCCATTGTGCTGAAACCAGCGGCATGAGCATGACCACTTTAAGGGTGATTTTGGGCAAAGACAGGGATGTGGCTGGACCCCACTGGCGAAGCAGCGCTAACACTACGCTCACATCCCAGATTTCTGAGTACCTGGGTCTGGGGGAATTGGAATTAAAAAAAACCCCTCATAAACCGGGATATTAAAGGGTGAGATCCAATTGAATGTTGTTCTGACCACAACCATAAATATGATGACAGGGCACTCTTGGCACTATTGATGGCACTATAGCTCAACCCTTCATCAAAATATAGCGTTGACAGAAATTCTAGCACATCTGAGATGCATGCCGTATGATATGCAATGTTCCCCTGTGATCAGAACATCTCACATTTCCTGATATGAGAGGTATACTGTTTTTTGGTACTATCCCTCCAGGCCGCAGCAATCACATCCACGGTACGATTGGATAGTCCAAGCCCCAGGTATGGCCTCCTCAGAATCTACAAATTAACAGATCAATACAATCATGTAATGGATGTAAATCTCCAGTTGCAGGGTGCACCAGTGGGTCACTGCATTTCGGAACACCCATAATTGGCTGTGTTGTTATCCCCAAAACGAGAGGGAACCATGGCTGAGCAGGCCTGTCAGGTACCACCAATACTCCTGAAGCGGAGTCCTGCTTGATCTTGAGCAAGCACTGACTGATGAGGCAAAATGGAGGAAATGCATATTAAAACATTCCAGCCCAATGTAGCGAGAATGCATCTACTGTTACTCCCCAGGGTCTGGTTCCCATGAAACATATTTAGGTAACTGGTGATTGAGTCTGGATGCAAACAAATCGATATCTGGCATTCCATATCGAACAACAATATAATTAAATAGAGGGTACACAAAATGCTGGAGAAACTCAGAGGGTGTAGCAGCATCCATGGAGCGAAGGAGATAGGTAGGTTTCGGGCCGAAATCCTTCTTCAACATCCATTCTGTATTGTCATTGAATTTGCATGACCTGGTGTCTGCCACCATGATGAGTTTACCTGGTAGGTAGATAGCTGAAACCCAAATATTTCTTGTAATGCACCAGTGCCAAATAAGATTAGCCAATCTATCACAAGATTCTGACTTGATTCCACCCATGTGATTAACATATGCTACTGCCGTAGTGTTGTCAATCTGAAGTTGAACATGTAAGTGACTCATGGATGTACAATAAGCTTTCAGCCCATAAAGTGCTCCAATAGCTCAAAATAATTAATTCCATGTGATTGAAGAATAAATGCCTCATGCATATTCCATCTGCCTCCACAGCTAGAGATGGTATTCGTAGCACATAAAGCACTGACTGAGGGTTCCTCAACCAGAACTTTGCTGGAGCAATTTGAGACGTACCTTATCCACCAGTGCAATACAGCAATGGCTTCAGCTGGTAATTGCATGAGCCTGTCAAAATGACCTGCATGTATTCTGAGTGCCTGTTCCTTTGTAGGTTGTAAATTTTGGTAATGCAAAGGTCCATACTATGCAGCTGGAAAGGAAGCCACTAATTTGCTAACCAGGCTTGCCACCTGTCTAATTGAAGGTTGTTGCTCCTCCATGAGCTGGTTACAGACTTCAATTAATTGTAATCTCTTGCCCCTGGACAAGGTCACTAGCATGTGAGTTGAGTTAATCATGAATCCCACATTATCAATCACTTTAACTGGTATCAATATAGTTTTAAGTGGAAGAATGAGGAACCCCATTCTCTCAAACAAGAGTTTAGCAACTGTGATAATTCAGCTGTTTCCCAGGTCTTTCCTATTATCAAGATATCATCCAAATAAGCCATGACAATATGACCCTGAGCCCAGAGTAGCGCCAATAATGGTTTTAACAGTTTTGTAAATAATCAAGGTGCCGAGGTTAACCCATTAGGCAGTGCTTTAAATTGCCATAATTGCCTCATCCAGCTAAATTTCAAATATCTCCGATGATCCCTATGAACAGGCACTGAGTAATATGCATCTTTAAGATCTTTACATGCCATGAACATCCTCTGGACACCAGTTGTTTGGCAGTAACACATGTTTCCATTTTGAAATGTTTATACTGCACATAAGGGTTAAGACTAGTCAAGTCAAGTATGATTCGACATCCCCTATTCTTTTTTGGCCTAGGAAAAATATTAGACACGAATTGTTGAGATTGATAATGTGTCTTCTCAATCTTCTCAATTATCCCTTTTATAAATATTTTTTTTCAATTTCAGCTTGTACCTCCAAATTCTCTTTTTGTGAGAAAATAAGTGTCCAACTTGGGGTATGAGGTATGGAAGGAATTCAATCCGGAGCCCCTGTATACTATGTAGTATAAACAAATCTGATGTTATCCCATACCATTCCTTCAGAAACAAGTGTAGAAACAAAGAAACATAGAAACATAGAAAATAGGTGCAGGAGTAGGCCATTCAGCCCTTCAAGCCTGCACCGCCATTCAATATGATCATGGCTAATCATCCAACTCAGTATCCCATACCTGCCTTCTATCCATAACCCCTGATCCCCTTAGCCACAAGGGCCACATCTAACTCCCTCTTAAATATAGCTAATGAACTGGCCTCAACTATCTTCTGTGGCAGAGAATTCCAGAGATTCACCACTCTGTGTGACAATTTTTTTATATCGGTCCAGAAGACTTCCCCCTTATCCTTGAACTGTGACCCCTTGTTCTGGACTTCCCCAACATCGGGAACAATCTTCCTACATCTAGCCTGTCCAACCCCTTTTGTAAGTTTCTATAAGATCCCCCCTCAATCTTCTAAGTTCTAGCGAGTACATGCCGAGTCTATCCAGTCTTTCTTCATATGAAAGTCCTGACATCCCAGGAATCAGTCTGGTGAACCTTCTCTGTACCCTCTCTATGGCAAGAATGTATTTCCTCAGATTAGGCCAAAACTGTATGCAATACTCCAGGTGTGGACTCACCAAGACCCTGTATGACTGCAGTATCCCGTACCTGCCTTCTCACTGCTCCTATACTCAAATCCTTTTGCTATGAATGCTAACAAACCATTCGCTTTCTTCACTGCCTGCTGCACCTGCATGCATATTTTCAATGACCATGATACCCAGGTCTCGTTGCATCTCCCCTTTTCCTAATCGGCCACCATTGAAATAATAATCTACTTTTCTATTTTTGTCACTAAAGTGCATAACCTCACATTTATCCACATTATACTGCATCTGCCATACATTTGCCCACTCACCCAACATATCCAAGTCACCTTGCAGCCTCCTAGCATCCTCCTCACAGCTAACACTGCCTCCCAGCTTTGTCATCCACAAACTTGGAGATGTTGCATTCAATTCCCTCGTCCAAATCATTATTATACATTGTAAATAGTTGGGGTCCCAGCTCCAGGCCTTGCGGTACCCCACTAGTCACTGCCTGACATTCTGAAAAGGGCCCGTTTACTCCTTCTATTTGCTTCCTGTCTGCCAGCCAGTTCTCTATCCACATCAATACTGAACCCCCAATACCATGTGCTTTAAGTTTGTTTACTAATCTCTTATGTGGGACCTTGTCGAAAGCCTTCTGAAAGTCCAGCTATAACACATCCACTGGTTCTCTCTTATCCACTCTACTAGTTACATCCTCAAAAAATTCTATAAGATTTGTAAGACATGATTTACCTTTCGTAAATCCATGCTGACTTTGTCCATTGATTTCACCACTTTCCAAATTTGCTGCTATCCCATCTTTAATAATTGACTCTAGCAGTTTCCCCACTACCGATATTAGACTAACTGGCCTGTAATTCCCCATGTTCTCTCTCCCTCCCTTTTTAAAAAGTGGGGTTACATTAGCTACCCTACAATCCTCAGGAACTACTCCAGAATCGAAAGAGTTTTGAAAAATTATCACTAATGCATCCACTATTTCTGGGGCTACTTCCTTATGTACTCTGGGATGCAGCCTATCTGGCCCAGGGGATTTATCGGCCTTTAATCCATTCAATTTACCTAACACCACTTCCCGGCTAACCTGGATTTCACTCAGTTCCATCTCATTTGATCCCCGGTCCCATGCTATTTCCGGCAGATTATTATGTCTTCCTTAGTGAAGACAGAACCAAAGTAGTTATTCAATTGGTCTGCCATGTCCGTGTTCCCCATGATCAACTCACCTGTTTATGACTGCAAGGGACCTACATTAGTTTTAACTAATCTTTTTCTCTTCACATACCCATAAAAACTTTTGCAGTCAGTTTTTATGTTCCCTGCCAGTTTTCTTTGAAGATCTATTTTCCCTTTTCTAATTAATCCCTTTGTCCTCGTCTGCTGGACGCTGAATTTATCGCAGTCCTTTGGTAGGCTGCTTTTTCTTGCTAATTTGTATGCTTCATCTTTTGTTTTGATACTATCCCTGATTTCCCTTGTTATCCACGGATGTGCGACCTTCGCTGATTTATTTTTTTGCCAAACTGGGATGAACAATTTAAAAAATATATATCTTTATTTATTAGAGGTATCTTAAGTTACATCAGTGTACAACCCATGTATATTATTATAATCATTGTACCCCTTAATTTTTTAAGGCTTTAGAAAAAAGAAAAAAGAAAGAAATAGCAACAGAGAAAGTGAATAAGAGTTGTGAAAGTGAAAAACCAAGGGAAAGTGAAACCTTGGTCGAAGAGTTAGAGAAATGAGATGAAGAGATAGACCCTGGAGAGGAAAAAACAAAAGGGAAAGAGAGAGAAGGAAAAAAGAAAAGCCAGTTACTTTATTATAAACATCACGCAAAAGGAATCTACCAACTCAACAGTTTTTCTTCACCCTTTACCAAGATCAGACACCGGTACTTTTTTGAGTTATTCTTGCACCTTATCCTTGTAGTAGATTTATAAATGTATACCACGTCTTATAGAAACAGTCTGATTTTCCTGCCAGTCGGAGTCTCATATCTGCACCCCTGCATATTTGATTCACCCAATCTATATGTAGATTGAAGTCACCCATTATAACTGTTTTACCTTTGTTGCATGCATTTCTAATTTCCTGTTTGATGCCATCACCAACTCCACTACTACTGTTGGGTGCCCTGTACACAACTCCCACTAGCGTTTTCTGCCCCTTAGTGTTTCGCAGCTCTACCTATATCGATTCCACATCCTCCAAGCTAATGTCCTTCCTTTCTATTGCGTTAATCTCCTCTCTAACCAGCAACGCTACCCCATCTCCTTTTCCTTTCTGTCTATCCCTCCTGATTATTGAATATCCCTGGATGTTCAGCTCCCAGCCTTGGTCACCCTGGAGCCATGTCTCCGTGATCCCAACTATGTCATATTCATTAATAACTATCTGCACATTCAACTTATCCACCTTATTACGAATGCTCCTTGCATTGAGACATAAAGCATTCAGGCTTGTTTTTACAACACTCTTACCCCTTATACAATTATGTTGAAAAGTGGCCCTTTTTGATTTTTGCCCTGGATTTGTCTGCCTGCCACTTTTACTTTTCACCTTGCTACCTATTGCTTCTACCCTCAATTTACACCCCTCTGTCTCTCTGCTCACACATTTAAGAAACCCGCCACCTCTTATTCTCTGTTTAATATATTTTTCTTCTTTCTCCCCTACATGTTGTGTCTGAGTGCTTCCCTTCTCTGCCTCCTGCCTCACATACTGTCTACTAGCTTTCTCTATTTGAGTTCCTTCCCCCAACCTTTCCAGTTTAAAGTCTTCCCAGTAGCCTTTGCAAATCTCCCCATCAGGATATTGTAATCTTCCTCCAACTTGCAAGTGATTCCCACTTAATATGTTCCTACAAAAACCAGACCCACCTACTTCCATGGCTACCTGTGGGTTTTTCTGCCCTCTGTTTCTGTGAAAAGGCATGTTCGCCCGTGCCCATGTCGGCGTGCACCAGTTGCGCACATTGGAATTTCAGCAAGCCTATTAAAGGGATACTGCCGCCGCAGCACTCTGGCACTCAACGGTACTTTAATAAGTCCGACCGTCTTTCCCTCGTCATCCAGTCCCTTGACTCTTTTTGCGAGGTCCTCACCAAACAGCAGATTTGGTGGCTGAATATTACTCGGTTTGCACAGAGCGGTGAACTTCGGGTTGATGGTGGGGCGGATGGCACTTTTCCTCAGACAGTTTATCTCGAAGTGCTTATTACACATGAGGGCCAGGGCATCCTGCTGTACATCAGGTGCCCTCCTTCCACCGATCTGGCGAATGCTGTAATGCTCGAGGTGAGGAGCTTTAGCACCTTCTGAAGCCTCATTTCCTGAGCTCTTATGCCTATGCTCATATGATCACAAATGGTGTGGTTCACAGCTGGCACTTTGAGTAGGACACAATTCGACGGTGTCTCATATTTTCTGGCTGTTTCATCGATAATGAGCTCTTGAAGCTGGTGTGAAGCCAAGTAGTTAATACTTGCAGCCAACGCGTCACCCAGCGGTTCTCCTGAGTCTGTTGGGATGGTAAATCTTGCTGCCAGGGATGGTACCTCTGACTCGTGGCCTTCATCTCTTGGGCTATGCCCCATGGCTATGCCCTCAGACTCGGCATCAGAATAACACTGACGTACGCTCTCCTCCTGCAAGAGGGAGACATTAAGCATCCCTGTTCCAGGCGCTTCTAGCGCGGGCACTCTCACAGGCCGGCGCTGACACAACTCCTCCTGTTGGAGTGCATCTAGATGGAGCATTAGGATCTCCATTCTGGATAACCGTCCCGAGACGTTATCCCTTCCCGGAGGGGAACCCTCCCGACCCGATTCGTCAGAGTCCACGGGCCGTGCAGACTTTTTGGTGGCTTTCTGCCCCAATGGAGCAGACACAGTGCTTTCAGGCACCAAGTCCGCAGTCAATGGTCTTACCGCTAGTGACTCTGCGGGTGAGCTAGGCGGCTGCCCGCTACCTGCACTTCCGCGGTCTTCCATCAATACTTTCCGGCAGCTCGCCTTGACTTCAACCATGACGTTGAAACAAGAAATTATCAAGCGCAGAAAATGACCTCTGACTAAGTTTTACACTTACCTGAGGCTTTTTAAAACTAACTGCTGGAGGAGTGATGCTCCTCCCAACCAGTCGCTGTGCGTCGGACGTAATGACTCACTTGACTCAGAAGTAAAATCAGATTTCATGCATATTTATTATTATTTAAACCACTTTTAATCATTTACCGGATTTGTTGAAGGATTTATCGGAAGGAATGATCCATTTCCACCATTCAAAATGTCTGCAATAATCATTTGAAATTTGCAGCATTTTGCTGGTGGAAAAAAGATCCTCCCTTCTTTGCAATGAATTGTGCTCTTCTGAACAATAATGCAAAATCAATGAGCCATTAACCAAACCAAAAAATAATCACCAAAGCACAGTCCAGTTGGTTACACTAATCAACTACATACAATTGAATGATGTTTGGGCAGCATTTGTATGTTGTGAAAGGTTAGTGCTTTAGATAGATAGCAAAGGCATGTTGTGAAGAACTATTAAACATTCAGATGCATTGAGGCATTAAGCAGAGTTGCAAAGTAATGTTATATGGATGATACTTGCACCACAATTCTTAGTCACAAGTACCAATTAAGGTACAGTGAAATTTGAATTACCATACAGCCATACTAAAAAAAAGCAACAAGCCACACAGCCACATAAAAGTTAACATAAACATCCACCACAGCGGATTCCCCATGTTCCTCACTTTGATTGAAGCAATAAAGTTACTTCTTCTTCCTCGTTTATTCTCCCACGGTCGGGGCAGTCGAACCATCTGCAGTCAGGGCAATTGAAGCACCTAGAGCCGGCGGTCAAAGCCCCCATATGGGGGCAATCGAAGTTCCCACGTTTGGAGCGTTCGAAGTTCCTGCGATATGGAGTTGCCAAAGTTTGTCTCTAACCAGAGACCGCAAGCTCAACAGTGTTAAAGTCTGCAGGCACCCATGGTTGGAACTACAAAGTCGATCCCCGACAGGGATCACGAGCCCTGTGATATTAAGTCTGCAGGCTCCTGCTGTGGAGTTCTTGAAGTCGGTCTCCAGTAAAGAACTCCTCAATGTCAGGCTGCAGTGCAGACGGCGATATGATACTGAAACAATTAGCATCTCCGTCGAGGTAAGAGGTTAGAAAAAATATCCCCTTACCTCCCCCCCCCCCACCCCCCCACCCCCCACCACCACCAGAGAAAACAAGCTAAAGAACACTGAAAACATACATTTAACATATTTTGGCGGTCGCAAGAACGACAACTATGTTTTGCAACTTATTTTATTCACAAAATAGCTTATTAGCTCACAGGTTCTCACAACATTTCTGGCTACAACGGTGGTCAGCACTCAACTGCCGCGCGAAAGCAAAACCGCTCGAAAACTCGCAGCCCCTCCCGAGTCACGTGACCATGGCTTCCGAACGCCGGGTTTGATACCTGCATGCGCCAGCAGGCGCCGCTACAATATACAAACAAATGACAAAAAGGAAGAGACAGACAGACTGTTGGCGAGGCAGCCATTGCTGGTGCCACCCGGGTGTACCTCGGTTTAGACCTACAGCACAGAAACAGGCCCTTCGGCCCACTGAATACAGTGATCTCTGTACACTGGCACTGTCCTCCACAAGGGACAATTTACATTTTACAAGCTTCACTGAAGCCAATATTGGGGCTGGATAAAAGCAGAAAATTATGGAAATACTCAGTAGGTCAGGCCACAAATGTGAGAAAAGAAACACAGTTAACCTTTCAGGTCATATTTTTTTATCAATAGGAAGGAGAGCAATGGAGCTCAATTTGCTGCAGGAAAGAACAGCAGATGCTGGTTTAAATCGAAGGTAGACACCAAATGCTGAACAAGGGTCTCAACCCGAAATGTCACCCATTCCTTCTCTCCAGAGAACTCAGCCTGTCCCGCTGAGTTACTCCAGCATTTTGTGTCTACCTTCTATAAGCTGCAGGGTGGGTGACGGAAGGGGATGTCGCTGGTAGGGTAGAAGTGGTTGACTAAAGGGATACGCAGTCAAAAATACTATGTGGTCCATGAGTAAATGGAAGCAGTTAGAGAGTGCCAACATGGACAAAGAAAATAAGAGTTACGAAATGCAGAGCAGGAAGGCCTGTCCACCCAATTAGGATATCCATGTCCATATGCCGAGAGAGAAAAGAAGAATAATTAAATAAATATAAACATACCAGCTGAACTGAGGCTGGATGACTGATGCAGACAGAGAATGTAAGTTACATGAAGTTGTAGAATTCAATATTAAATCCATAGAACATTAGAACAAAGAACAATACAGCACAGGAACAGGCCCTTTGGCCCACAATGTCAACGTTGAACATACTGCCAAGATCAACTCTTGCATGAGTGCACATAATCCATATTCCTCCATCCCCTGAATATCGTGTTCCGACCTAAAAGTCTCTTAAATGCCATATCTGCCTTTACTATGAGCACCAGCAGCCGCTCCAGACACTCATCACCCTCTTGTGAAAAATACTTGCCCCACATATTTCCTTTTAACTTTGTCCCTCTCACCTTAAAGCTAGGCCCTGTAGGATTTCATATGTCCATCTTACAAAAGAGATTCTATCGACCCTATATATCCCTGTCATAATTTTATATACTTCTATCAGATCTCCCTTAATGTCCAGTGATCCAGAGAAAACAATCCAAGTCCGCTCAATCACACCCTGTAACTGATCCCACCTAACCTAGGCATCGTTGTGGTAAATATTCTTTGCACTCTTTCCAAAGCCTCTGCATCCTTTCTATAATGGGGTGACCAGGACTGCATGCAACATCCAAATGTAGCTTAACCAAGAAAGCTGCATCATGACTTCCTTACTCTCATTCTCAATACCTCAGCCCATGAAGGAAAACAAATTATTTGCCTGTTTTAGCATACTATTCACTTGTGTTGCCACTTCCAGGGAGTTATGGACTTGCAGGTTGCAACATGCACAATTGGAAGATGAGGTGCTCATCATGTTTTGGCCTTATTCTGCCAGTGCAAGAGGCTACAGACCTATAGATCAGACAGGGATTGATATGGAGAACTAAAGTGGGGGGCAACAGGAAGCTCTGGATTGGGGCAACTGAATGCAGAAGCTCCACAAGGAAGTCAACTAATCTGTGTTTGGGTTTTCAATGATGTTGTGATATTGGGTGGAATGAAGTCCATGTCAAGGCCGGATTTACGTATAAGCTAGACAAGCTTAAGCTTAGGGCCTCGAGATCTAGGGGAGCCTCGACCCGCTCCACCGAGGTGTATAAAACTTTTGACATATTCGTATTTTCTGAACCATGTCCTTTCAACGTTCAGGAGTGTTTGAGTCAGTGAGTGGCTGCAAGTTTAACAATGTCAGAACCAGCTCCGACTGTGCCCGACCTGCCTGCTTCAGAGGAGAAGAGATAAGGCTCCGGGCGGGGTAAATGGTGGGTGAGAACAAGCAGCCACCCGCTACGATAGGCGGAATGGTCCTTTCTGTAGTTAACCCTGCTCAGTCTCTGATGGGGCGGGTTTCCCGCCCACCAGGACCTCCCGCTGACCCTCGCCACTCCACTGCCCTCCAGCATCCCGCAGCCATCACCTTACCTGCAGCCTGGACTCAGCACCGAGCCTGAAGTCTGCACACTGCAGACTCCAACTCCCCTGAGTTTGACTGCGCTGGGTCCTAGTGCTAGTCTTCCCGACCCTGCTAACCTCAGTGGCTGTTCCACTGGGTCTTCCCCATACCCCTGAAACCATGTGACCGCAGCTCTTCCCCACCCACACTACAGTCCTCATACTCCCCTACTCCCTGACCACCCAGCACCCCCACCAGACATCGCCTCGGCCTCAGTCCTCTCACCTGCCTTCCT
This sequence comes from Okamejei kenojei, assembly GCA_035221665.1. Classification (NCBI taxonomy): domain Eukaryota; kingdom Metazoa; phylum Chordata; class Chondrichthyes; order Rajiformes; family Rajidae; genus Okamejei; species Okamejei kenojei. The sequence continues at coordinate 62,895,481 of CM069133.1, forward strand.
CCGGCTCCAACCCCCATCCCTGCCATGTATTCACCATCCCCCCTGACCTCCCCCTCTCAGATACCGAATGGTCTGTCCCCAGCAGAGGCCTCACCTTTGTCCCCCTCCGTCCCCACCTCAATGAGATCCGCGCCCGCTGCGATTTGGAGCTCTTCTTCCGAGGGCAATCTTATGACAATGTTGCCAACATGGCTGGTCGGTACAAGGGTATGCAGCAAAAAATCCTCAAAAAAAAAATCAAATTTGCAAGATTTATTCCATGCGCTGCTCACTCACTAAATTTGGTGGGCCGTTCGGCTGTTGATTGCTGCCTTGATGCAGTGAACTGTTTTGCAATTATCAATGCAATTTATACCTTCTTTTCATCCTCCATAAAGAGATGGGTAGTTCTAAAAATAATTTTTGCAACCTCAGTCAAAAGCGCCTAAATATTTGTCAGACACTAGGTGGGAGGCACATGCAAAAGCCACAGAAGCTATTTTGGAAAGTTACAGCGCTATCACTGATGCCCTCATTTTTTGTGTACTCTGATGTTAATGTGAAGGGTGATACCAGACTTCAAGCTAACAATCTTTTGCATAAAATGGAAGAACTGGAATTTGTGTTCCCGTCTGTTAGGTCATTTCCACAAGGTCAACAAAGCCATTCAGAAATCCAAACTGTTATTGAGTACTTGTGCAAGTTTGTACAGTTTACTTCAGGATTTTGTAAGCTAAATTAGAGAAGATTTCGATGAGCTTTCGTTACAAGAAAAGGCCACCTTGCCAGATGTTAACTACAGAACTATCACAGGGAGACAAAGAGTAAGGAAATAGCAAGAAAATGATGGAGGTGCACCTGGTCCTGATGCTTTAGATAAGCTCTCTTCAAGAGATAAGTTTAGGATTAAATCCTTTATTCCTACGCTGGATGCACTTGAAACCAATTTAAAAAGAAAAGGTACTGTGAACAGCAAAGTTGCACAACAGTTTCTCTTTCTTCCTAATCTGACCACATCTAAGCAAGAAATTCAGCAATGTGTTGAACTGTTGATGGAAGCATACCCAGAAGATGTTGACCAGAAACTTACTGATGAATGTTTGCACTTTCACTCGTACGTGAGTCAAAGCCATCGGCATACAGAAGAGCACTCTCTGTCTCATACAGACCATTATCAAATAATATACATGGAAACAATTCAGATGGCCTTCCCTAATGTGGAAGCAATCTTGCGGCTGTTTCTTAGCTTAATGGTCACAAACTGCTCGGGAGAGAGGTCTTTTTCAAGACGCAAAAGAATTAAAAATGAATTAAGGTCCACAATGTCTCAAGAGAGGTTGTCTGTACTGAGCATTCTGTGCATTGAGAGTGACAAACTTAGACAAACAGATCTTGGTGAACTTCTGGATGATTTTGCTATGAAGAAGGCGAGAAAAAAACATTTTTGCCATTAGTATATTTGGAGTTTCTTTATTTCTTAATATTCCAGATTCAATTCAAGAGACACTTATTGTCACATGCACCAATTGGTACAATGAAATTTGGGAGTCACCATCCGACGTTGGAACGGGAGAATATTCTCAGCGGCTTGGACTTCCGAATCGGCCATTTCCTACCAGAGACCGCGGCTCCCGAAGTCCACTGGCTGAGCAGGGCAGAGATTCACGCTGGAGGCCCTTGGCAAAGAGATCCCAGGGCTCCATTAAGTTGAAATCAGCGTGGCCCGAGGCTGGGAACTCCGCAAACCACAGCTCATTTTGTGGCAGCAGGCCCAACACTGCAGAGCTTCAAACGGCGATCCAGGGATGGCATCTCCCGCTCTGCGGTGATTCCAATATCTATTTTAAAACCAACTGTTTAATGACAACGTACACTAGGATCTAAAAGTGTCACACTGTCACTGTCGGGTAGTCATGGTCCTCTAGTCGTGGGGGTGGCCGATTGGGAGGGGTGGGGGCCTCACAAGTGAAATAGCTTAGGGCCTCTCTTCATCTAAATCCGGCCCTGGTCCATGTTAACAACTGAGGGTTTTGGTGGATTTGCAGAAAAGTAGACAAGGAATAGTGTCGACTAAGGTAGTTGAAACTGGAACACAATACATCAAGCATTTACTGCTAGTGATCAACAATGAATTTCTCCTTTCATCAATCTCAGCTACTCAATTTCCCTGCCAAAGCAATCACCCCAGTTGTGTATCCCTGAATAGCTGGACCAGTTATCGACATTATCAACAATTCTAATCCCTGCAGTGATTCCATGAGGTGCTTCAACAGCAAATTGAGAATATTTTTGATAATAAATGCTGGCTTAGAATCCATAAACCATAAATTAATGATTTTACAAATCTGATCATGATTAATTTCTAATTGACCTTATTTGCCAATAAGGTATGATTCGCAGCAGAATTAGAAGGGAAAACACACTGACCCATTCAGGATCTGCAGAACAGCAATGATCTTTTGAAAAAGCATTAAAAAAAACCCATATCCGTCTGAAGAATAAAGAAATATTTCTCCTGCAATACCTACATCAGGGAAGATAACAAAGGTTAGTGTTTGATGAGATAAACAAGGTACAGCTAATTAAGACAATCAACCCAGCTAAAGTTACAAATAAATTTACATAGAGAATGCACTTGTTGGTCTTTAAATATACTAATTGTTAAGGATCAGACTCTCCTCCCAATCTCTCGGGTTTTATTACTGAACAAATTTATTAGCAAATTAAGGAAGATGTATGCCTTGGAAGTCAAGTGGTGATTGTTCACTTTTTCCACAATAAATGTCTCAAATGATCCACAAGAGAAGCTAAATAACTTACCTGGAGGCACACATTATTGCTGGGGTTTACCATGCTTCTAAACAACCTATGCAATGATTCAAGAGAAGGTTACGACACATTTGTCAAAGAAATGTTCAATTCTGCCCTGAAGTAAAGAGGGAATGGGGATGATGGAGAGTAAATGGTCACTTGCAGACTCAGAGCCAAATACAATCTTGACATGGACAACAGGAAGCCATCAGCCTCTCAGGTTTTTGCAAGCTTTTCAGTAGACTACTCAGTTAATCCTGCCCCTCTTTGTTTCTCCATTGCTCTGTAATTATCATGTTGTGAATGCCTCTGGTTAAATCGTTACAGGAAGTGTACATTTAATTTCCCTATAACCATATAACCATAGCTTTATTAACCAAACTTTCTGCCACTGGAAAGTTTATTTTTATTTATTCTAACAAAAACATTCACAATTTTGGATATCTAAATGATATCTTGAAACAATAATCTATTTAATAGCATGATCTATGACAAATTAACTCTTTTGATCAGTGTTGGAGCTCACTTGAAAAAAAGCACCATTTTACACAAATGCCTTTATGAAAACCAAAGATTCTGATCAAAAGAATAAACTAGTTTGTCAAATATGCATCTATGAAAGAAATGAACGATTTTAGATACCTCAATCAAATCTTCCCAGAACCTTCTGTATCAAGCTTCGACAGTTTCTCTCCACACCACTGAGATTCTATTTCATATAGGGTTGTAGGATATTACTTATTTACTTTCTTTAACACCTTGACACCCTTTTGAAAGTGTAGTGCCCAGAAATGAAGTGTTGTCTCACCACAGGTTGTCCCCGAGTTATGAACGGCCAGTTTATGGACTTATGGACGAGTGCATGGGTGAGCAGTGGGATGGATAGGGATAAATTTGTTGACTTCTGTGGGCCTGTAGGCAGTTTGTAGTCGGTGGGTACGGGGCATTTCCACATGCCTCCTCTTTCCACAATCCCCCACCCAGAGGTGCAATAATTAGGAAATGGTTTGAGCAGAGCAGAGATGGGAGTGTAAGCAGACTCACCTGCTCACTCAATGAATCAGTGAGGCAGGCAGGAGTCTCTCTTCCCCTGACTCAGACTCACCTGCTCACTCTCCCATCATTGCTGTTTCTGATCCTCTCCCACACACTGGTTTTGTTCATTTGCAGTTTATAAACAGTTCAGGTTACGAACAGTTCTCAAGAAACTGAACCCTGCCATAACCTGGTGACTTCCTGGAATGTTTGATCAATTTTTGGCATTGATGCTTTCCACAGAATATGTAGCACCGAAACAGGTCATTTGGTTCAGGAAACCTCCGTTTGTGTTTGTACTCGCAGATCCTCGTACAGTATGTTACTTCTATTCCTCTCTCTCTATTCCTTTCCCTCTCATGACTACCTAGATTTCTTTTAACCATATAACCATATAACCATATAACAATTACAGCACGGAAACAGGCCCTCTCGGCCCTTCCAGTCCGTGCCGACCATTTGTTTTCCCCTAGTCCCATCTACCTGCACTCAGACCATACCCCTCCATTCCCTTCCCGTCCATATACCTATCCACTTTACTTTTAAATGTTAAAATTGATCCTGCCTCCACCACTTCTGCTGGAAGCTCATTCCACACAGCCACCACCCTCTGAGTAAAGAAGTTCCCCCTCACGTTACCCCTAAACCTCTGTCCCTTAATTCTCATGTCATGCCCTCTTGTTTGAATCTTCCCTACCCTTCAATGGGAAAAAGTATCCACGTCAACTCTGTCTATCCCTTTCATCATTTTAAAGACCTCAATCAAGTCCCCCCTTAACCTTCTGCGCTCCAAAGAATAAAGACCTAACTTATTCAACCTTTCTCTGTAACATAGTTGCTGGATCCCAGGCAACATTCTAGTAAATCTCCTCTGTACTCTCTCTATTTTGTTGACATCCTTCCTATAATTAGGTGACCAAAATTGTACACCATACTCCAGAATTGGTCTCACCAATGCTTGTACTTAACAATACTTCCCTGCTCCTATATTCAATGCTCTGATTTATAAAGGCCAGAACACCAAAGGCTCTCTTTACCACCCCATCTACATGTGATTCCACCTTCAGGGAACTATGCACAGTTATTCCTAGATCCCTCTGTTCCACAACATTCCTCAATTCCCTACCATTTACCATGTACGTCCTATTTTGATTTGTCCTGCCAAGATGTAGCACTTCACACTTATCAGCATTAAACTCCATCTGCCATCTTTCAGCCCACTTTTCCATATGGCCCAAATCTCTCTGTAGACTTTGAAAATCTACTTCATTATCCACAACACCACCTATCTTAGTATCATCTGCATACTTACTTATCCAATTTTCCACCCCATCATCCAGATCATTGATGTACATGACAAACAACAGTGGATCCAACACAGATCCCTGAGGCACCGCACTGGTCACCGGCTTCCAACCTGACAAACAGCCATCCACCATTACTCTCTGACATCTCCCATTCAGCCACTGTTGCTACTCCACCCAAAGATTGAACCTTCTTAAACAACCTTCCATGGGGAACCTTGTCAAAGGCCTTACTGAAATCCATATAGACAACATCCACTGCTTTACCCTCACCAATTTCCCTAGTAACCGCTTCAAAAAATTCAAGAAGGATTGTCAAACATGACCTTCCAGGCACAAATCCATGTTGGCTGTTCCTGATCAGACCCTGTTTATCCAGATGCTTATATATATTATCTCTAAGTATCCTTTCCATTAATTTACCCACCACTGACGTCAAACTAACAGGTCTATAATTGCTAGGTTTATTCTTTGAACCCTTTTTAAACAATGGAACAACATGCGCAGTATGCCAATCCTCCGGCACTATTCCCGTTTCTAATGACATTTGAAATATTTCTGTTATAGCTCCTGCTATTTCTACACTAACTTCCCTCAATGTCCTAGGGAATATCCTATCAGGACCTGGAGATTTATCCACTTTTATAATTTTCAAAAGTGTCAGTACTTCCTCCTCTTTGAATCTCATATTTTCCATAGCTACTCTACTTTTTTTCCTTACTTCACATAGTTCAATATCCTTCTCCTTGGTGAATACCGAAGAAAATAAATTGTTCAATATCTCCCCCATCTCTTTTGGCTCTGCAGATAGCTGTCCATTCTGTCTCGCTAATTGTCCAATTGTATCCCTCGTTATCCCTCGTTTAGTTAACAAAGTTATAAATCTCGAGTATGTAGCAGTGTGTCTGATATTCTCACCAGTTTTAAGATAATTATTTATCCATCAGAGAGGAAGGGAGGGAAGAAATGGATCAAAGGAGGTGGGTGACAAATAAAGCACAATACACTCAAGCAACAGCCAATGAACGCAAGATTGGATCCTGGTCAGAGAGAAAATATGGGCCTAAGTGTAGAGAAGGTACACAGACACCTTAAAGTCTTCACTACTTTATTAAGCATACATTATATATAGCCCTGGCTGTACGTGGTATGTCACGATCACTAGAGAGAGAGCTAGGGGTGTGTGGGTTACAATTATACTAACTGGTGGGGAGTGGTTAGCATGGACATCGTTACTATCAATTAAAGGTGTATACACATATCATCTACATCCTTCCTCTACCAAAACAAACAGTGAGTGACAGGGCGACCACGTCTCATGCGCTAGGGTGAATGCAAACAGTAAAGCACAGGAATACAGGATCACACGTAATCGCCGTAACGGACCGGCGGCCTGACCAGGCGACCAGATCCGCACCTCGCCATCACCTCCTTCCCCGACGGGAACAAGCGGGGATGCCGGGGCATGGTGGGGGCTACGGACAGGAGAACCCCTTGGCGACGAAGGCATCGGGGGGGACGGTGAAGAGAAGGGCGAGGAAGCCGGAGAAAGCGGGACTGCAGCCAGGAGGCGTTCAGGTGGAGGACGAGGGGAGGTTGCCCCAGAGGAACGGGCAAAGCACAGGGCCGCGACAGTGGCAGCGGGGGGGCATACGGAGCCGCTGGGGGAGGGAGAGGCTCGTTCACGAGCCGGAGATGCTGGCGGGACCGGCGGTACACCCTTCCGTCGTGGTTGACAAGGTACGAACGAGGGGAACCGGCAGAACCGACGACCACGGCCAGCTTGGAACGGCCAGAAGAGGACCACATACGGACGACCTGGCCGGGGAGAAGAGGGCGGAGGACACGGCAGGACCTGTCGTGGGAACGCTTCTGGATACTGTGTTTTTTGGCAATGCGTTTCCGGACCAAGGCAGGTTTAAAGATGGAGGGGGACAGGGACTGCTGAGACACCGGGACCGTGGGCCTCGTGACTCGGGACATGAGTCGCTGAGCCGGGGAGCCCAGGGCATGGTCGCGGGAGATGTTGCGGAGGTTCAGCAGGGCCAGGTAGCTGTCAGAGCGGGATAGGCGGCAACGTTCCAACAATCCTTTAGCACTGCGGACCGCGCGTTCGGCCAGTCCATTGCTCTGCAGGTATTCCGGGTTGCTGGTGTAATGACGAAAGTTCCATCGTTCGGCAAAAGCGCGGAACTCGGCACTGGTGAACTGGCTGCCGTTGTCCGACTGCAGGCTGGCCGGAGACCCGAAGGTGGCACAGTGGCGGCGCAATTTCTCGATGACCGCGGAGGAAGAGAGGGAGTGGAGCTGGTCACAAATCAAAGACTGGGATGTCAGGTTTACGACAGGCAGAAGCCATCACAGCACAGGGAGGGGGTACTGGGACTAAGAAAATAAAACGCGATAGACTGGAGACGCAGAAAGAAGCACTTCTGACACCATGTAGAGAAGGTACACAGACACCTTAAAGTCTTCACTACTTTATTAAGCATACATTATATATAGCCCTGGCTGTACGTGGTCTGTCACGATCACTAGAGTGAGAGCTGGGGCATGTGGGTTACAATTATACTAACTGGTGGGAGAGTGGTTAGCATAGACATCGTTTCTATCAATTAAAGGTGTATACACATATCATCTACACTAAGGAATTATATTTATTTTCCCTAATCCCTTATATTTATGTCACCAGTAAAGAGACCACCTGCCACTGAAAGTAGTTTATTTTTACTTATTCATATATACCTAGATATACAATTTCAATATCTAGATCATATATTGAATCAATAATCTATTTAATGGCATAGCATTTGACAAAATAGTTAATTATGTGGGTCTTATGTACATTCATACAAGTATTTGTCTGAGATCCAAAGATTACAATCAAAGGAGTCAATTAGTTTGTCACTAGAAAATTAGTGAATCACCATTCAATGTACACACTGCCAACAGATACAAGCATACCATTCAAGTGAAATGAATCATTCAAATTCCTCCCAACAACTATTAGGGGCTTGTCCCACTTGCTGATTTTTTCGGCGACTGCCGGCATCGTTGACTGGCGTATCAGGTCACCAAAAAATTTGCGGCGTGATGCGGTGGTGACGCAGCGTGATGATGCGCGGTGTGTTTTCAAGTATCGCAACATGTTTTTTGTTGCCGCTGGATTTTGAAATGTTCAAATTCTTTTGGCGATACTGATATGATGCCGGCAGTCGCTGAAAAAAATCACCAAGTGGGACAGGCCCTTTATGTTAAATGGGTTCCAATTCACCAATTAGTAGGCAATATGTTAACTACAAATGGAATTAATTGGGAACTGCAACAAACAATTTATTTCTATACAATTTGCTAACATGTTTTTATTTCTAGCACAGCATGCTGCTATTATCTTATCTATTGCTGTAAGAGAACTAAGAGCAGATTCAGCAGAACTATATACATGGATTTGGATATATTCATGAAGAGGAAATAACTGTAGGTCTGTATGAGAGAGAACTGAACATTGGAAATAATGTTCAAACTCTTTCAAAGGACAGACACTGTTACATTGGGTTGAATTATCTTATCGTGTACTTGATCATTCTGGTTTCACAGGCAATCTCCATCTGTGCTAGCTAGGTTTACATGACCTCGCATAATGAATAAGACATTTTGTATTTATGTTCATATAGTAGATGTTTCTAAGAATTGTAATGTAAGTTACAAATTCCTAATCAAACAGGAAACCACATGGACAGATAACATTGGTTAAAGGTTCCCATCTGTTGAGGAAAGGAGCTGTTTCTAAGCTGCTATCTCAGGGAGCATGTTTGCCCCTGAGAACACAGGAGGATCACATAAAATGATCTTTCGGGATTAAAGCAACAAAATCAATGTCAGTTTAAACTTGAATTTAGTGTCCAAGTCTTCTGCAATGTTGCAGGGTTGTGGATGATCAGCAATTATCATATTGAATGGTAGTGCTGGCTTAAAGGGCCGAATGGCCTACTCCTGCACCTATTATCTATATATCTATGTTGTTCGGAAAAGGAGCGCACTCACACTTGAAGACCCCAGAAAATCACTGAGACATTAAGATGAAGGATTTATCTTTCACCAGCTTCACCAAAATATTACATTGCACCTACTACCCCACTTATGCAGTGAGTTGGACAATAATCAACTTTGTGAACTGTATCTTGTAAAATGTTTATCGACAGAGGTCTCCAGATGTTTCCTTAACTAAAGTTTATTATTAAAGTTAATGAAACGGGAACAGTGTTAATATTTAAGTGGAGTTTATTTTTTAATCATAAGAATAATCTCGACACACGTTAATATTTAAATGGAGTTTATTTTTTAATCATAAGAATAATCCCGAGGGATCAAGTACACTAATTTATCTAACCCATAAAGATTTACATTGCATGCCTTTTGTGGAATAGGACAATTGGCAATTGTTTCAGTATGCACAGCCACAACTAAAGGTTCAGGACAAGCTGGACGGCAGGAAATATTAACGTGTGTCGAGGGTCCAAGAAGATGTCCAACAGGTACACCATGATAGAGTTAATAGTGATAGAGTCATAGAGTGATACAGTGTGAAAACATGCCCTATGGCCCAACTTGCCCACACCGGCCAACATGTCCCAACTACACTAGTCCCACCTGCCTGAATTTGGTCCATATCCCTCCAAATCTGTCCTATCCATGTACCTGTCTAACTGTTTCTTAAACATTGGGATAGTCCCAGCCCCCTCTGGCCACTTGTTCCACACACCCACCACCCTTTGTGTGAAAAGGTTACCCCTCACATTCCTATGATGACCCCAGATGATTGTAGTCTCTGTGAGCCAATATCCAGTTCTTGCCATCAAATAGTCAAACAAACTCTTCCTATACATATGAGTGGCTGCAGTTTTACTCCCCCGCAACCATATATTAATGACTTTTGCAAGACCATAAATGATTAATTGTTGGTGACAGACCCACCAACAATGTGATGTTATTAGTGACACACATATTCAAGCCCATCCAGTGATGCACTTTGCTGGCCTTTCAATATGGTAAGGAGTTCACACATGAATTCCAAGTATTCAATCTCTCTGGCTTACATCATTGAATCAGACAGCACAGAAGGAGGTGAATGGGCCTACTGTGACTCCACTGGTTTTCTGTCAGAACAATCCAAATTATGTTGCTTCCTTGGATATGCCCCATATTCCCATAATTTGCCTTACTTTTCAAATATTTACACAGATCCCTCTCAAAGGTTATATCTGCGATCGCAGCTCTTTCAAAGAGTTCATTCCACAACATGCTGTGTTGGAAAATATGACTTCTCACCCCCTCCATTTTTAATTCAAATGCTGTAATAGTGATATTCTGTGGTTATTTCTTATCTTACCATTTATTTGTCTTTTGTTTACCAAAACAGACCATTAAATCCTCTGCCAATTCTCTTTCTCTATTAATGTCTATCCTATTTATTTTCACTAATCTTAGATGTTAAACCCCCGGTCGCTTACACTGAATGGAGTTTGTATGTTCTCCCTGTGACCGTGTGGGTTTCCCCCGGGTTCTTTGGTTTGCTCCCTCACTCCAATAACAGGTTTGTAGGTTAATTGATTTCAGTAAAGATTGTAAATTGCCCCTTGTGTGTAGGACAATGCTATTGTATGGGGATTGCTGGTCGGCATGGACCCGGTGGGTCGAAGCGCTTGTTTCCGTGTGGTATCTCTGAGCTAAACTAAAATTTCTCTGCATTACATTTCACAACTCTATAATTTCCTGAGGTCCTTGCTGTTTGGTGTATTTCTGAGTTTTGTGTATCTGATAATTTCAAAATCATGCCTATCAAGAGTGAAGAGAGTTTAATTGTCATATGCACTGGGAACAGAACAATTACATTCTGACCTGCTTCAGCTTCACATACATATTAATGCAACAATACAACAAATAAATGTACAAAAATCAATAGTACAATAAATTATCAGTACCATATTGCTGAACACTGATGTATCTAATGCAACCTAATACAGGTCCATAGTGGATGGTGGCTGAGGCAGGGTAGTGGTTGGGGTTCAAGAGCCTGTTGGCTGATGGGAAGAAATTGTTCTTTAATCTGGAAGTCATGGTACTCCTATACCTTCTTCCTGATGGTAACAGCAAGATGAAATTGTGGCTAGGGTGAAGTGGGTCTTTGATGATATTAGCTGCCTCATTTGTCTATGTACCATAGATTGATGCAGGTTACTAGTATACACAGAGTTTTGCAGAACAGCCATTCATAATTATTCCTTGCTCCCTGTTCCCTGGCATTTTTTTTTCCATTTTGCTCTTACCGTTCAGCCAATTGGGCTTCAGTTACACGAATGACAAACATGCTTCTTTAACCAATGTCCTTAAAACATCCATCTACACATATTGTCCTCTCTGCATCAACCATCTTTGTTCTTTCTTTCCATCATTTCCAAACTGTAAGCACATTCTCTCTGTCTATTTTTCTGAAGTTCCCAACCAGCCGTGCAGGACAGCAGACGCTCCTGGTGTGCCACGGCCATACCTCGACAGCAGGCCTGACGCAACTGCCACGGAATTGGGAACCTCGTCCGAGGTTTATCTCCTGCTCGACCATGAAGAATGGAAACCAGTGAGGAGGACTGCGACGTCAGTGGACGCTGGACAAAGTGACATTTTCAAGGTGGCGGCGAATGTAGGAGAGGATCGGTGCTTCCAGGACAATGGGCCATTTAGGCCAAGATAAGACTACACTTTTAAGAACTTTGAAACTTTGTTGACACTAGAAACGTGATGAATCTTTGTGTACTGTCTCTGTGAAGTCTACTATTACACAACAATCATTGCACTTTTGTATTTTCCAAAAATAGACTGGGAAACACATTCTGTAAATGGGCTGGATGGTTTGGAGTTTGTAAAATGTGTGCAGGATAGTTTTTTGCAGCAGTACATAGAGGTATCGACCAGAGAAGGGACAGTGCTGGACCTCCTGTTAGGAAATGAGGCAGGTCAGGTGACGGAGGTATGCGTTGGTGAGCACTTCGGGACCAGTGATCACAATACCATTAGTTTCAATATAATTATGGAGAGAGTCAGAACTGGACCTAGTGTAGAGATTTTTGATTGGAGAAAGGCTAACTTTGAGGGAATGCGTAAGGATTTTAAAGGAGTGAATTGGGACACTTTGTTTCATGGGAAGGATGTAGAAGAGAAATGGAGGACATTTAAAGGGGAAATTGTAAGAGTACAGAATCTTTATGTCCCTGTTAGGTTGAAAGGAAATAGTAAAAATTGGAAAGAGCCATGGTTTTCAAGGGAAATTGGACACTTGTTTCGAAAAAAGAGAGATATCTTCAATAATTATAGGAGGCATGGAGTAAATAAGGTGCTAGAAGAGTATAAAGAATGTAAAAATAATCTTAAGAAAGAAATTAGGAAGGCTAAAAGAAGATATGAGGTTGCTTTGGCAAGAAAGGTGAAAGTAAACCCAAAGGGTTTCTACAGTTATATTAATAGCAAAAGGATAACGAGGGATAAAATTGGACCATTAGAGAACCAGAATGGACAGCTATCTGCAGAGCCAAAAGAGATGGGGGAGATATTGAACAATTTATTTTCTTCGGTATTCACCAAGGAGAAGGATATTGAACTCGGTGAGTTAAGGGGAAAGAGTAGAGTAGCTATGGAAACTATGAGATTCAAAGAGGAGGAAGTACTGACACTTTTGAAAAATATAAAAGTGGATAAGTCTCCAGGTCCAGACAGGATATTCCCTAGGACATTGAGGGAAGTTAGTGTAGAAATAGCAGGAGCTATGACAGAAATATTTCAAATGTCATTAGAAACGGGAATAGTGCCGGAGGATTGGCGTACTGCGCATGTTGTTCCATTGTTTAAAAAGGGTTCAAAGAATAAACCTAGCAATTATAGACCTATTAGTTTGACGTCAGTGGTGGGCAAATTAATGGAAAGGATACTTAGAGATAATATATATAAGCATCTGGATAAACAGGGTCTGATCAGGAACAGTCAACATGGATTTGTGCCCGGAAGGTCATGTTTGACAAACCTTCTTGAATTTTTTTGAAGCGGTAACTAGGGAAATTGATGAGGGTAAAGCAGTGGATGTTGTCTATATGGATTTCAGTAAGGCCTTTGACAAGGTTCCCCATGGAAGGTTGGTTAAGAAGGTTCAATCTTTGGGTGTTAATGCCGGAGTAGCAAGATGGATTCAACAGTGGTTGAATGGGAGATGTCAGAGAGTAATGGTGGATGGCTGTTTGTCAGGTTGGAAGCCGGTGACCAGTGGGGTGCCTCAGGGATCTGTATTAGGTCCACTGTTGTTTTTCATGTACATCAATGATCTGGATGATGGGGTGGAAAATTGGATAAGTAAGTATGCAGATGATACTAAGATAGGTGGTGTTGTGGCTAATGAAGTAGATTTTCAAAGTCTACAGAGAGATTTGGGCCATTTGGAAAAGTGGGCTGAAAGATGGCAGATGGAGTTTAATGCTGATAAGTGTGAAGTGCTACATCTTGGCAGGACAAATCAAAATAGGACGTACATGGTAAATGTAGGGAATTGAGGAATGCTGTGGAACAGAGGGATCTAGGAATAACTGTGCATAGTTCCCTGAAGGTGGAATCGCATGTAGATAGGGTGGTAAAGAAAGCCTTTGGTGTGCTGGCCTTTATAAATCAGAGCATTGAATATAGGAGTAGGGAAGTAATGTTAAAATTGTACAAGGCATTGGTAAGACCAATTCTGGAGTATGGTGTACAATTTTGGTCGCCTAGTTATAGGAAGGATGTCAACAAAATAGGGAGAATACAGAGGAGATTTACTAGAATGTTGCCAGGGTTCCAGCAACTATGTTGCAGAGAAAGGTTGAACAAGTTAGGTCTTTATTCTTTGGAGCGCAGAAGGTTAAGGGGGGGACTTGATTGAGGTCTTTAAAATGATGAAAGGGATAGACAGAGTTGACGTGGATACATTTTTCCCATTGAGGGTAGGGAACTTTCAAACAAGAGGGCATGACATGAGAATTAAGGGACAGAGGTTTCGGGGTAACGTGAGGGGGAACTTCTTTACTCAGAGGGTGGTGGCTGTGTGGAATCAGCTTCCAGCAGAAGTGGTGGAGGCAGGATCGATTTTAACATTTAAGAGTAAAGTGTATAGGTATATGGACGTGAAGGGAATGGAGGGGTATGGTCTGAGTGCAGGTAGATGGGACTAGGGGAAAACAAATGGTCGGCACGGACTGGAAGGGCCGAGAGGGCCTGTTTCCGTGCTGTAATTGTTATATGGTTATCTATGACTGTGCTTATCTATAGTATGATTTTACTGGATTGTATGCAAAACAACCAATTTCACTATATGTAGGTACAGAGGTGCAGGTGACAATAAAGCATCATAATCATTTACCCACTTGTATTTTGGTTACAAACTCACTTTATTTCTATGCATTTTATCTCCATTTCCTTGATATTCTGCTTTGTTCTCTGCTCTAAGTGATCCTGTCATTTATCATTAAACACTATTTTCTGTTTTTAGTACTTTTCCTTTTCGCAAGAAATTTGTAAACATCAGCACATTTCAAGGGGAGCATCAAAATAAATTCCAGGCAACAGTTCTACTTTGCTGACTGTACTTGCACTTGAACTTACCTTACAAAATATCTTATTTTATGGAGAATAGTTCTGTAAAATTATATACAGATTGTACAAACATAGCAACACTTTGCATGTTCACAATTGTACATTTCAGTTTTACCTTGAGCGATTTAGTTTTACCAATGAGTATGTAGCAATCTCAGTTTTATTTCTACTTTTTTTTTAATGTTATTCAAAATCTTCCAGGTTTGGATACCTTGTAGAAAGATGGTAACTGATTTATCAGGTGGCCTCTTTAAAATGCAATAACTCGGAATGTGAATTCCTCCCTTTTGGCCATGCTAGATGTTAATTAGCCTGTTTTATCAAAGGCTCAAACCTCCACTCCACCAAAGCATCAACATGAAGCACTTCCCTTAAAAGGTAGCATCTATCATCAATGATCCCAAACATCTGGACCATCCTCTTTTCAGGGAGGAGGTACAGAAGCCTGAGGTCTCACACCACCAGTTTCAGGAACAGCTACTTTCCTAATAGTATCAGGTCCTTGAGCCAATCTGCACGATCCTAACCCTATCTTGGCAACAGAATATTACAAATCCCCTCTTGCACTACTATGGACGTGTTTTTCCAACTGTGCTTTGTCTTGATATCATTTGTTTTTCCACCGTCTTTTTCCCTTTGCTGCCTTACTAATTTATGTATGATTTATTTATTTTGTGTGTTGTCTGCGATTGTGCCCATGATGCTGCTGCAAGCCAGATTTTCATTGTATCTGTGATCACCATAATTCTGCACATGACAATAAACTCGTGGTGACCATAATTGGATGTGGAGTTGGCAGATGAGGGTGTTTGGGAGGGGAACACCTCTGATTCCTTACACTGTGATGCTTCCCTTGCTTATTTACTCATTTTTTCAGGATCTAGGCACCATTGGCAGACCTCATTTATTTTCTACCTTCACTTGCTTTTAAACTGAATGGTATGCAAAGTCATATCAGGGGGCATTTTGTAATCGAGGCAGGCACAGTGGCGCAGCAGTAGAGTTGCTGCCTTACAGCACTATTAACGCCAGAGAGGGTTTGATCCTTGTCTGTACGGAGGTTGTACACTCTCCCCGTAACCTGCATGGGTTTTCTCTGAGAAATTTGGTTTCCCCTCACGCTCCAAAGATGTACAGGTTTGTAGGTTAATTAGCTTGATATAAATGTAAAAATTGTCCCTAGTGTAGGATAGTGCTGATGTGCGGCGATCGCTGGTCGATGTGGACTCGGTGGGCCGAAGGGCCTGTTTCCGCACTGTAGCTCTAAACTAAACTAAACTAAACTAAACTAAACCTCACGGGTCTGGAGATACATACAGGGAACACCAAGTAGGATTCTCCACAATTGAACAAATTGGGATTTTATGATACAGATTGTTCAGTGGTTGTCAATGTCTTTGACCAAAAAAAAGCATCAGCTGAATTTAACTTTGAAAGTTACTATGTTTGGACATGAACAGCATCCTCTGGATTATTGGCCCATTCATTTAGTTTGCCTTCAACACACCCTGTGCTGAAGAAGAATGCTGTTGTTATTGGAATAAAAAGGGTTAGAATTAGAGGAAGAAATTTGTACTTGGACATTGATACTGAGTGCATGGGCATGATTTGTAAGCCCAAGGATTGAAGTCACTTAAATTCCCGTACTCCATTGAAGTCAATGAGGAAATATTAGTGAGTGAGGCTAACTGGGTAACTTGTCAGGAGAAGCATCTATCTATACTTAACTAGAACTCTCATCTTGTCCTCTTCTGGTTTGCGCTGTTTTTAAATTTGCACAACAATGGTACCTGATAGTTCTCCGATTTTTCACCACCTAACTCACCGTTCTCCTGTGCTCCAACTGCATCGTTTTGTTACGATCGGTGGAATATTACAAAAGTTATAAAGGTTTAAAAATCATAAGAGCAGCAGATTCATCTTCCCTCCTGTCAGTCATCAGGACAGCAACGCCCCTTCCGGCACCCGTTGTTATTCACTGGTGTGAAAGAGTGAGTCCAGAGGCCGGGAAGGTGAGTGAGTCCAGAAGCCATGAGTCAGTCAGTAAGTCCAGAAGCCGCGAGTCAGTCAGTGAGTGAGTCCAGAAGCCAGGATTCACTCAGTGAGTGAGTCCAGAAGCCATGAGTTAGTCAATGAGTCCAGAAGTTGTCCGCCACAAAGCCGGCCCGGTGTGCGGAGCCTGGCCAACTGTGACTCCAACTGATGCAACCTGGAGATCCTGGGGAAATGAGAAGTGAGAGTGGGGGGGATTGAGTGGCCTGGGCTCTGGGCCGGGACCTATCCCCCTCCCCTAGCACACCCCCGCACCCCCGGCGACAGGCCACGGCAGAGGTAGGCCATGGGAAATGCTCCCTCCACCCCCATCTGAAGCCGTCCCCTTCCCCAGCTACAGAACACTCCCTCCGGCCCCCACCTGAAGCTTCCCCATCCCCAGCTGCTGGAATAGCCCAAGAAAAGATCATTCGGCCCGCTATGTGCATACTAGCCCTCTGGAAAGCAGTCCCTTTGGCCCACAACACCCATACTAGCCCTCCAGAAAGACGCCCCCACACTGGCCCCCACCTGAAGCCCTCCCCCTCCCGTGGCTGCACAATGCCCCACCCCCCCCCCCCCCCAACGGCCGCTGCTTGATTCTCATTTTAAGCTTTAATAAATCAATTTTCCACTTGCCATGTTCGTCAGCTGTGTCTGCGCAGTAATGCCTGCAAGTTCTAAGTCACAATGGGAACCCAATGGGCGGGGATGGCTGCACCACCGGGGAGCTGCTAAGAGTGGATGGGGGGTTTGAGGGGGAATGGAGTGAGTGCATGCAGAGGGGAATGGCAAGGGGCGGAGTGCGGGGAGCGGTGAGGAGGGATCAAGAGCATCACATTGGGAACCCATCAGCCACGCTTGCGCAGTTGAGGGCCATGGGTGAGTGGTGGAATATTGCATAGGGGGACCAGGCCTCCCGTGTGAGATTGGGACCCAACATGTCCCACTTAGTCTTTTATAGGACAAAATAGGAAGATTAAGCGAGAACTTACCAATTTGAAGTTTGATCTTTATTTTATGAGGAGTTACGATGAGGGATTACATGAAGAAGTCCGCCAGCTCGCATGCGCATCAGCCTTCAAAGCAGCAGTGTGAATTCCCAGAAACCCAGTTGCTGAACTGATTATAGGAAGATTCGAGAAAACTAGAACCACCAGCTGACTTTTATGAGAAGCGTTGGGAGCGGAGGGCACGTAATCCCTCAATCGTAACTCCTCATTAAATAAAGATCAAACTTCAAACTGGTAAGTTCTCATTTAATGTTATTTTACTTTGGAATCACGTGAGTGACTACGTGAAGATTTCATAGCTCTGTGATTTCATGCCGTGAACACAAGTCCATGCCACACACTGCATTAGTTGACCAGAAATGATTGAAAAGATAACACATTCAGACATGACATAGAAATAAAGTAAAAATAGAAAATCAAAAAGATGTGGAGTGTTAAACATCGTTGGAGATATATCCTGATTTGTTATGTATGATTCTTCATCTTTTCCTTTATTCAGGCTTCAGTCAGGCTCTCACACCGAGCCATTTTGACCCTTTAAATATTCAATAAATGGAGACCATATCCCTCTGAAAAGATCCAACTTGTCCAGTAGGACAAGCCTTAATCTTTCCAGATGAAGTGTCTCCGACATTCCTATAATCCACATTTTGGTTGTGGGGGATGTAGGACCTTTCCATAATTTCAATATTAATTTTTTCCCAATTATTAACTGTAATCAATAAAAATTATTTGATTCATTGTTATTAATTGATCTGTTTCTAATATTCCCAATATTATTAATTTTGAGTCAGGAATCAGTTTCATATTAACAACTTTCGAAATTATCTTAAATATTTCTGTCCAAAATTTAGTAATTTTATAAAATTTGTAAATGAGTGCGCTAAGTTAGCTTCTAAGTGCTGACATTTATCATATATGGCAGATACATTTGAAAAAATACTATGCAATTTGGATTTTGATTAATGTAATCTATGTAATATTTTAAAATGTATAAGAGAGTGTCTAGCATTTAACGAGCAGTGGTATATGTTGTAAACTTTCATCCCATACTTCTGGTCTGATAAACTTTCATCCCATACTTCTGGTCTAATTCGTTTCCCCATGATTGCCTATATATTTCTGTCATTGGGACATCATTTTCCAATAAAATGTGATAAATATATGATATCAATTTTTCTGTGTTCGGGTGTTTATTTAGACATTCATCTTTCTATTTCTAATTTCCTGTGTGTTTGCTTTTACATAGTCTCTAATTGTAAATATCTAAAGTAATCTTTTGAATGTAATCCATAAATTTGTTGTCATTCTTGAAATGAAAGGAAGGAGTTTTCCCTGTAGAGATCACCCATCTTATTAATTCCATAGTTTTTCCATTGTAAAAAACCTTTGTCCATCACTGAGGGTTTAAATGTAACGTTATTTACAATGGTAAGGGCAAGTGGTATACATTCCGATTTTAATGTTTTCTTTATTTGTTTCCAGATACGTATCCCACTTTCTATTATAGGGTTTTCACTATAGGTTTTCTTACCTAGTTTAATATTGGCAAATAAAATCAAGCTAATTTCAAAAGGCGAACAATCTTCTTTTTCCATTTTTAACCAGATTGGTTGTTTATCTGTCTCTACTAACCAAAAATTCATATTTTTAATATTAATTGCCCAGTAATAAAACGTAAAGTTTGGCAGTGCTTGACCTCCATTTATTTTTGATTTACATGACTGTTTTTTATTTATTCTATGGCTCTTATAATCCCAGATAAAGTTGGTGACTATAGAATCAACCTTCTTAAAAAATGTTTTAGGAAGATATATCGGAATCAGTTGGAAGATAATCAAATACACAGGACTAGATGTTAAAGATATAGTAATTGCGGGAGAAAATTCATTTTTATTGCATTAATTCTACCTAGCATTGAAATAGGTAATGTTTTCCAATATAAAATATTCTTATTTAATTTATTCAGTAAAAGTGGAAAATTGGATTTAAATAAAGAATCAAATCTTTTTGTTGCAGAAATTCCAAGATATTTGATTTTTTTGTTAGCTATCTGATTTTTTTGTTAGCTATCTTAAAAGAAAATTGTTGTAATATATGTAAGTTATTTACCTTTATTGACACAAGTTCACTTTTATTCCAATTAATACTATATCCTGAAAATAAGCCAAATTCAGTTATTTAAGTTAATAAATTTGGAATACTAATTTCCGGCTTTGTAATATAAAGTAATACATCATCTGCGTAGAAGGAGATTTTATTTTCAGTATCTCTTGTTTCATACCCATATATTTCAGGATGCAATCTCACGCGTTAAGCTAATGGTTCAATTGCAAGTGCAAACAATAGCGGGGATAAAGGACAACCTTGTCTGCAGCCTCGGAATAAATTAAATTTATTTGATAGCATTTGATTTGTTAGTATTCTGGCTGCTGGATTAGTGTATAATAATTTAACCCATGTAATAAACTTCTCTCCCAACTTAAAAGTTTCCATGACCGAAAACAAGTAAGACCTAGGTCAAAGGCTTTCTCCGCATCTAACGATATAATTACTAGGTCGTTATTAATACCTCTTTTCAAATATATAATATTGAATAATCATCTCAGGTTATATGAGGAATATCGTTTTGGTATAAATCCTGTTTGATCCGGGTGAATTAATTTATTGATAACTGTGCTTAGTCTTTTTGCTAATATTTTGGTTAGTGTCTTTTGATCAGTGTTTAAAAGAGCTTTAGCTCTATATGATCCTGGATCATCCAGATCTTTGCCTATTTTAGGTGTAAGTGTTATAATAGATTAATTTAACATTTCTGGTAGTTTCTGGTGGGTATAGATGTATTCATAGAGTATCTTCAAAAGGGGTGCAATCAGATCATAAAATGTTTTATAAAATTCTGAACCAATACCATCTGGTCCCAGTGTTTTACCATTTTTTAATGATCTGAAAGATTCTTCGATTTCTTTTACTGATATTTCAGCATTTAGTGATTCTCTATTTTCTGAATCCAACCCATTTAGATTACATTTTTTTTTAAATGCTTCTATTCCTATCCGGTTTTCTGTCGTTTTGGCTGAATATAATTTTTTTATAATATTGCAAAAATCTCTCAATAATATCTTTGGTTTGTACTAATGGTTCGCCATTGTATGATTTAATCCTATGGATTATCTTTTCTCCCTCCATTTTCCGTAATTGACGAGCCAATAATTTTTGGGGTTTATCTCTGAATTCAAATTTTAATTGTTTAGTGTATTGATAGAGTTTTACAACTTGAACTGAGTATATTTTATTTAATTTATATTTCAGTACAGCGATTTTGTTATGTTTTGTCATGGATGAATTAGCAGCATTCTCTGTGTCCAATTGTTTAATCCCTTTTCCTATTCCTGTTGTTCCCTCCGATTCTCTTTATTATAAAATGCTTGAGAAGAAATCATAATTCCACGGGCATATGCTTTAAAAGCTTCCCATAATAGGGAAGAAGATATTTCCTGTGTATCTTGATCTGTTCTATAATATATTCCTGAGTTACTTTGTCTTTTAAAATTTGTGGGTTAAATCTCCATTGTCCCTGTTTTTCCGTTTTACCATTTATTTTAATCATAAATGTTAAAGGTGCATGATCTGAGATTGTAATATTATGGTATTTTGAATTGTAAGTAAGTGAGATAAGTTTAGAGTCTACCAAAAAATAATCTATTCTTGAATACGTTTTATGTACAGGTGAATAAAATGAATATTCTCGTCCAGTTGGATTTTCTACTCTCCAAACATCTTTAATATTACTAGTATCCATGTATGCATTTAACAAGTCACTGGAATGGGATTTGATTTTCCTTTGTCTTGTGGATCTATCTAAATAAGAGTCTAGTGTACAATTTAAACCTCCTCCAATTATTAAGTTATGTTGTGCTATTTCCAGGATGTTATTAAATATTCTCTTAAAGAACAGTGGACTATCAAAGTTTGGTCCATAAATATTAACAAAAAATCATTTTTTGTGCATTTAATTCTCCTATTACAATAATGTATCTACCATCACTGTCAGTTATAGTTGATGTATGTTTAAATAAAGTGCCTTATAGTTGATGTATGTTTAAATAAAGTGCCTTTACGAAATAATATTGCTACGCCTCTGGATTTGTGTGTAAAAGAAGAATGATACGTTTTATCTATCCATTTAGCATTCAGACTATGCTCGGCATCTTTTTTTTAGTGTGTTTCTTGGATAAAAATTAAATCAGCTTTAATTCTTTTAAATGTGCTAGTACTTTACCTCTCTTAATTGGTTCATTAATACCTTTAACATTCCAGCTACAAAACGTTATTCCTTCATTCCCCGTATTCATTTTTAAATCTTGCATCTTTTGTCTACGGAGGTCTATAATAGAGCCAATGGTTCAGTTCGACACACCCAACCTTACACCCGAACTCCGAATAGACAAATTTCAAGACCTTTGAATGTCTCTCACATGTATATCTCCTTTGATCCAATTTGTAACTCCATTCAAACTGAAAATAATAATGATAGATTGTAATATAAGAGAAAAGAGGACAGATTAAGAAATTAGTAATGTGCACAAAGAAGGAAAAAACTACATCTAGTATTAGTGTAGTTAGTGCTAGCCATATTAGCATGGCTAACCATCTATCGACTTCTGTAGTTGATGTTACCAACTTAACCAGTTCCCTGGTTTCTTGGAATTTTTATTCCATAGCAGTATTTTACTGGGGATATTGGATTTTAAAATATTCGGGTTCCAATAGTCAGGAGTGTGAGGATACATGTATTTAAAACTTATTTAAGAATATAATAAAAAACGAAAAGAAAGAAAGAAAGAAAATAAAAATAAAAATTAATTAAAAAAAAAAGGTTTCCAAGGAGGGCAAATGAAATCAAACTCTATATTTGACTCTAAACATTCAATTATAAGTATTAGTCATTAGTGATAATTATTAACTCTGATTAGTAATGATACCACACTATAGTTTCAGTATTTATTAGTTATTCGTATTAGTAGTGCAGTTATTCTAATTATTAGTATCCATGGGAGAGTTTCTGATCCACATCTTTCTCCAGCGTCCTTAGACACATCTTTAGTTCCATCCAGTCCTGCAAAGTCAGTTTATTCTATGATGAAGTTCAGTTTTAAAAATATTATTCATGCTTCCTCTCGAACCTTAGTCTTCTGGGCAAAGTCCAGTGCTTCCACAGGGTTGGTGAAAAAGTATTCATTCTGATTGTAGGTGACTCTTAGGGTAGCTGGATACCTCAGACCATATTTCAAGTTCTTCACTTCCCTCAAGATTCTTTTGGTGTCATTAAACGCTTTTCGTTTCCTGGAGACCTCTGCTGGGTAGTCTCAATAGATACTGATCCCGTATCCTTCAAATGTAAGATTTCTGTTTCTTACAATTTTTTGCATTATCTCCTCCAGGACATAGTCATACTGGAATTTTATTATCATTTGTCTTGGGGGAGCACCTTGTCTTCTCTGGCGTCTCATCACTATGTGTGCTCGAGCAAGTAAAGGCTTTTGATCCAGAGATAAAACTTTTTGCAGTAGATTTGCAGTGAATTCTCGGGGATCTTGATCCGCCTCTTTCCCTTCTGGAATGCCCACAATTCTTAGGTTCTGTCTTCTCTGGCGACCTTCCAATTTTGCCCAGTAGTTCAGTTAGACATTGGTTTTCTCTGATAAGTTTTTCCGTAGTCTGAGCACTTGTTTCGGCTAGTTCTTCAAGGTCCTTTAAGACTGACGTCTGTTGATTCAGTGCTTCTTCCACGGGATTCAGCCTTTCTTCAAGCTCAGTTGTCACTTTTCTGATTTTAACATTTGTCTCGTTTGTCATACTTGCAGCTTGTTCAGTCAGTATTTCTGCAATTTCTTTCTTCAGTTTATCCAATGTATTCGTAGCCATGGTATTAATTTCAAGCTTTAACTCCATCATTTCCTCCTTGATTTTTTTTATTTCTTCCATAAAATTCATCTTCTTTAATTCTTCGTTCATTTTTGAAAGTTCACTCTTTAGTTCCTGCTTTATTTCCTCCTTTAAGCCAGCAATTTCACTTGCAATAAAAGTTTTAAGATCTTCACCTTTGATTTTTTTCATCATTTTTTTCAACACATCTTCTTGGGATAGCGTCCTACCTGAGCCCGAGGGCCTTTTTCTTGTTCCACCATTTTCTGCCTAGTAATACGACTTTTCGGTTTATCCGAGGGGGGGCTGCGCTGCACAGACATAGTAAGTCGCGCGCCTGATGACGTCACTCACGGCAATCGGTACAGAAGCAGCAGGCAACAGGTAGGTCATTTTCTCCCCGATTTTTCTGCGTTTTTTTCAAGGAGCTGGCTGGCGTTGCTCTTTAGCCCTCCATAGCGCCACCAGAAGTCATAGAATGTTATTTTGTAGTTAGATATAACCATTCTGTCCAGCCATAGCTTTTGCAATGACTGGACGCGTTGCGCTGAAACTAGCGCCATGAGCACAACTATCTTATACGTGAGCCAGCCCAATGATAAGGATGTAGCTGGAGCCCACTGGCGAAATAGTGTTAACACAATGTTAACATCCCATACTTCCGTGTACCTGGGCCTGCAAGGGTTTGTATTAATGATACCCTCCATGAATCTGGATATCAGAGGGTGAGACCCGACTGAGTGGTGTCCCGATCCCAGCAGCAAATATGCTGACAAGGCACTTTTGGCACAGTCAATGGAACTATAACTTAATCTTTGTCAAAGAATAATTTTGAAAGAAACTCCAAAACGTCAGTTATCCATGCCGTATTATACGTTATATTAGAATTCAAACAAAACACTTCCCATCTCCTGATGTAGGAAATGTACTGCTTGTTGGTGCTATCTCTGCAAGCTGCAGTGATCATGTCCATGATTTGGTCTGACAACCTGAGCCTCAGGACAGGTGTTTTTAGAGTCTGCAAATCAATGAATTGATTCTATATGCAGAGGGTGGGCTTCCCGAGTCACGGGATGAACCAGCAAATTTCTGTGTTTTTGATATAAACAAATAAGGTTCTATTATCATTCCCAACATCAACAGGAACCATAGGCCGATCAGGCACTATCAAAATGCCTGAAGCGGAATCTTGCTCGTTTTTTTTAAAGACCCGACTGTTGAGGCAAATTGGAAGAAAGTCATAAAGCACATTCCTCCCCAGTGTAGTGAGAATGCATCCATCGGCTTTGCCCCTCCTGTGTTCCATACTGAGCAACAATGTTGGTAAATACTTTATGATCCAACATCCATTCTGTGTTGTCATTGAGTTTGCGTGGCCTGGTGTCTGCCACCATTTTGAACCTACCCGGCAAGTAGGTAGCTGAAATCCAAATGCTTTTCACCATACACCAGTGCCAAATAATGTTAGCTAAATTATCTCAGGATACTGACTTGATTCCACCCATGTGATTAATATATGTCACCGCTGTAGTGTTGTCAATCTGTAGTTAAAACATGCAGAGTATGCATATACCCACAATAAGATTGTAACCCATAAAATATGCCCTCAGCATCTCCAGGTAGTTGATACCATGTAACTGAAGAATTTTATAACTCATGCACATCCCATCGGCCACCGCCACTAGGGATGGTATAAATAGCTCCTCATCCTTGATCACTAGCATCAGTTTGTAATTTAACTGGAGTTTTACTGACCAAATGTTACTGGAAAAATGCTGAATATTGGTCGTCCGCCATTGTAATTCTGTTATAGCCAGCTGGTAATAGCATAGGTCTTTTAAAATGACCTAAATGGTATTTGAGTGCTTGCTCCTTTGCTCATTGTAAATTCTGATAATGCAAAGGACCAAATTGTGCAGCTGGAAAAACAGCCACTAATTTGCCAATTACATCGAATAGATGGCTGTTTCATAACAACAAGGTTATTACAGGCTTCTAGTGATTCTAATCTCTACATAGAAACATAGAAAATAGATGCAGGAGGAGGCCATTTGGCCCTTCGAGCCTGCACCGCCATTCAATATGACCATGGCTGATTGTCCGCTATCAATAACTTGTGCCTGCCTTCTCCACATATCCCTTGACTTCACTAGCCCCTAGAGCTCCATCCAACTGACTCTGCCCAGGGCAGAGTCACAGACATATTAATAGAGTTAATGGTAAACCCCAAATAATTAATAACTCTAGTTGGTATCAAGTTTAGCTGGATGGATGAGAAACCCCAAATTCTCAAATATGAGTTTCGTGGCTGAAAACTGCCAATTTAGCCAGTGTCAGTGTTTTTCCTATGATGAGAAATCATTCAAATATGTCATGACAATGTGTTTTTGAGCTCTGAGCGGACCAAGCACCGGCTTTAATAATTTTGTAAATAAGCTGGGCTGAAGTTGATCCATTAGGCAATGCTTTAAACTGCCACATAAGAGTTAGTTGTGGTAAAACAAGGATGATCCAATATCCTCTATCTTTCTTTTTTGGAGGCGCAGGGTGTTGTCGCCAGAACGGTGATGCTTTGCTTGTCGTGGGTGCTTTAATTTACCCTGACAGCTTTTGCTTCCTCTTCCAGATCTTTTACGTGTTTGGATATCTGCTTGTATATCCAGACCTTTTTGTTTGGAAAATTCAACTTGGAACCCTTGTACACTGTGCAGTATAAATTGATCTGATGTTATCCATTGCCACTTGTGTAAAAAACAAGCGTAATCTATCACCAACCTGTAACTGGTCCACACACCCCATGTTTCGTAAAGAACCAGACCCACCTACCTCCATGGTTACCATTGGTCTTATGGTAAGCGCAAAGGCCCCCAATGCGGGTTCTATTTCCGTCCTTGACGTTTGAAAGGTAGGACTGCTGGGGTGCGTGGATTGCGCATTTTCCCTGAGGACCGGCTTGGGCCTTGGCCTAAAAGACCTCTGCCCAGTGAATCAGCTTTCTGAGCTGCCACCAGCTTCCGTGAACTGCTTACTGCCGATGGAGGTGTAGGGGTGTTGTCGCTGAAATGGTGAAGATTTGCTCATCATTGGTATCTTGATTAGTTTGACAGCTTTTGCTTCCTCATCCAGGTCTTTTACCTGTTTGGGTAGGTCTTCCCCCGCATACAAGATTCGGCAGCTGGACTTTGCTGGCCTTGCATAAGCCTGCAAATTTGGGATTTAAGGCAGGTCTGATGGCGTTCTTCTGAAAGCAGTTCATTTTGAAGTGTGCATTGCACATCAATGCCAGGGCATCCTGCTAGACGTCTGAAAAGGGCCCGCCATCCACAGACCTGGCAAATGTAGAAACTCCTTTGTTTGCGAGGGTATCGCAAACCTAGATACCATAGCAGACAATTCTTGAACCTCACACATGTGTTCCAGTATGTTCCACGGACATACTTCCGAATTTGGAGTCAGTCATGCACTGACCCCTGGCACTACCCTCTACAGAGAGGGAGATTTTTAAGCAGCCCTGAAATAGGCGCTGCCACAGGCCCCCGAGGAGACCTGCTCTGATATTGCACCGTTTCACGGAGCATATCATAATGGAGCATCCTCTGTGGGATGAACGCCCGAGGACGCTATCCATGCTCTATCTGGGACCCATGTTTGTCGGAGGGGAACCCTCCTGGCCTGACTCGTCCGAGTCCACTGGCCTCTCAGATTCCGTTTGGCTGTACAACCTTTCGGGGTTGCCAAATTCTGAAGTCGCTGACCGCACTGTCAGCGACTCGGGTAGCGAACACGACGGCCGCCAGCTACCCGCACTTCCGCGGTCCTCCGTAGCCGGTTTAGCTGCGGCCCGTCTGGATTTCGCTCTGGATATCCTTATCCGCAGAAAACTTTGTAAAATAGATTTTCCCCCAACCAAAAATACAACCTGAGAATAAGTTTAAAACTTACCTGCAGGCTTTTGAAACTTACTGCTGGAGGAGCAACGCTCCTCCCAGCCAGTCGTGGCGCCATGCGTAGACGTACTGTCGCGCATGTGGGCTGGCGGGCTTCTTCACGTAGTCACTTATGCCTCATTTTCCTTTTTTCTGACTAGTTTGATGAAGGGACTCGACCCAAAATGTCACCCGTTCCTTATTTTCAGAGATGCTGCCTGTCCCGATGAGTTACTCCCGCACTTTGTATCTCTCTTTGGTTTAAGCTTGAATTTGCAGTTGCTTCCTGCACATAAATGACTTCCTTCAGTGCTGTAACCTTTAGACAATCTTCATTTAACTCTACCCATTGAGGAATCAGTAAATTAAGACAAGTCGCTTGTCCTCTCTGCCCTCCAGCCACATCATAATCAAAGCTTATATTCTTGACTTTCCTCTGTGTATTGCAATCCTGTGACTCCTGTGTTTGTACTGTAGAATGGAGGAAGATAGTGCAGTGCAGCCGGTGGTCTACTTAAAAGCTTTTAATTAGCTTCGCTACTGAATTTAATGTACACTGTCTCTGAAAGAATTGATTTTTCATTACTGAATTTAGATAACAGAACTGAATCTGGCTTGTAGTCAGTGATATTTATTTCTATAGACCTGCTAGAAATCAATTTAGGCACACCAACCTTTAGGTAGCAAGATGTTTTTCTCTGAACAATGTGCCATTCAATTTTGCATGATTTTCCCCATTTTCTTTTCCTTTTCCACTCATCTGTGCTCCTTTATCATACACCTGACCTTTACCTTGAGTCCTTGTGTCCATCATATCCAGCATTGGTGAATTGTGGTTAGAATCAGATTAAATGGCGGAGCTTGGGGGCTGATTGACCTGCTTTTGTCCACAATTTGTTTGCACAAATCTTCCTTAAAAGGAACTGTAAATAAGCAATTCACAAACTCTTAAAGTGTGCAACATCTTTTAATGATAGCACATGGCATTACATACATCATCAAGCACTGGCTACATTCTTCTACCCAGGGAGGGGAAGGCGTTATGATTGTTGTTAAATAGGCGGGGTTAATGGTACTGAGGTAGCTATATTATTGGTTGCATATATAAGCGATCTACATCCTTCCCCTTAGAAAATCAAAACCGATTGGTCACAACATCAGAATTAAATAGCAGAATTAAACAAAATCGCCATAACGAACAGGTGGCTTACTAATCCGGCCCGAGCACGTACGGATGTCTCCCCCTTCCCCCGAAAGAGCAGAAGAAACAAGAGGACACGAGGCAGCTGGGGAACCAGGGATGGGCGGTGGGGTGGTAGAAGCAGGAGAGTGAGAACTGCGACCGGCAACAGGTGACCCACGCAGAGGGGAACAGGGCGCTCGATATGGGGATCGAGGCATGCAGGGAACACTGGCTGGGACGGCAGCCAGCTGCTGGTACGAGAGTGGCAGGGCATAGGGCCCCGGGGGCTGCGGCTTCAGCTCATTAACCGCAAGCAGGTGTTGTCGGCTTCTTCGATAGATAGTTCCCTCATAGTCGACCAGGTACGAACCTCGGTAGCCAGACGGGAGTGACCACTGGCGGTCTGCAACTGAACAACCTGTCCAGGCAACAGAGGATCGAGTGGTCTGCACGAGTGATCGTGGGAACGCCGCTGGCTGTCATGTTTCTCTTCAATGCGCCTCTGCAGGAGGCAGGCACCAGCACAGCAGGTGATGAGCAATCGGGATGGTAGATCTGGTTGTTCTGGACATCAGACGCTGAGCAGGTGACCCCATGGCCGGATCCCTGGAAACATTCCTGAGGTTCAGGAGATCCAAATACAAATCAGAGTTGGACAGTCTCGCCTGTTCCATCAGAAGCATGGCGCTGCGGACGGCCCGTTCAGCAAGGCCGCTGCTCTGTGGGTACTCTGGGCTGCTGGTGAAATGCACGAAATTCCACTTGTCGGCAAAACATTTGAACTCTCAGCTGGTAAACTGCCTGCCATTGTCAGTCTGCAGCCGGACAGGGGACCCAAAAGTGGAGAAGTGTTTCCGCAGCTTTCGGATCATCATCTCCGACGTGAGGGATGTCAGTAAATCCACTTCGAACCAGTTTCAGTACGAGTCGACCAGGACAAGGTCGTGGTTACCACGCCACTCAAAGATGTCGGCAGCCAACGAGGACCAGGCCAAGGCAGGGGCAGGCTGTTGCAGCAGGGGCTGTTGTTGCTGGTGTGGAGCAAGACTGTTGCACGTGGAGCAGGCAGAAACTCGGTCTCGGATATATTTGGCCATTCCAGGCCAGTAGACTTGGCACTGAGCATGGGCAAGTATTGCATCGACCCCAGGGTGTCCGCCATGGGCTGCGCAATAGTAAAAGTCAAACAGTTCGTCGCGGACTAGGAAGAAAGTTGGCGCGCCGGAGCGCTTTGTTGGCCACCCTGATTTAATCACAGAGGCAAGCCGCTCAAAACTGGGTCGGCAGCGGTGTGCTCGGCCAAAAGCTGTAACTGCTTGGTGAGAATAAAGTCAACGCCCAGTACATTATACATGGTGTCGAAGCTGGAAGATACCTGCGTCACCTGTCTATCGGGTTTTATTTCTTTCTTTTGATTTGTGCCTATTTGTGCTTAATCTCTCTGACCATGGCGTCCTCTTGCAGAAAGCCCGCGCAGCTTGTCTTTGATGCTGACATCTCTGAGCGCTGGGCCACATTTGAATTTGATTTCACCCACTTTGTCAATGTCGCACACCGCGCTGATCCTGCCTCCCATAAAGCCTCCATCCTACTCAACTTTGTCGGGCCTGATGCCATGAAGAGAGCCACTACTCTCACCTATGCTCCAGCGGTCCTGGATGACAACAACGTGGTGAATACTCCTGCAGAATCTGATAATGACCCCGCTTGCCTGCTACGTACGTTCAGGGAGACTTGTGACCTGCCCTCGAACCGCATTCTAGAGAGGGCACGGTTCTTTTCAAGGAAACAGTTGCCGATGAACCTGTTGAATGTTTTATCGCTGATTTGCATTATCTTGCCCAGCGGTGCCATTTTGGTGACATGACAGACCAGCTCACTAGAGACATTTCAGTAACTGGCATGCATGACCAGAAGCTGCGATGTGAGCTTCTAAGGGATTTGGATCTAACGTTAGAAAAAGCCATGCATGCCTGCAGATAGTCTGAGGTCATTGTATTGCCAGATGACCACCGGGATTTGGGCAATAAATCTATCAACCTGTTTGGGTTTAGGGGACCACAGCCTCGGATGGGAAACGATGCTTTTCTGCCACGTGTCAACCCAGGTCCTGGTGAAGTGCCCCCAAAAAGGTGCCCAAACTGTAACTACATGCACCACAAACTGTCGATGTGCCCCGCCTATGGCAAGGCCTGTGACTTTTGTAAAAAACTGAATCATTTCTCTGCAGCCTGTCATTCCCGTGGGAGACTGGTACAGATTTCCAGACCTAATCTAAACATGCTGAGGCAATCTGATGGCTGTTACGGCTCACAGCCCTAACATAGCTGAATCCTATGATGCAGATCCAATTACTTCTCCCAAGGATTCGAGTGTGTTTACCCTCCTACATGCACCTGGCCAACGTTCTGATCCCACCGTATATGTGACTGTCAATGACGTAACCTTCCTTGCAAAGTTAGACACTGATGCTAAGGTCAACGTTTTGTCAATAAATCTTTTCAACATGATAATGGGAATAATGAGCCCCTGATTGCTGACATTGCTACTCTGCATGCCTATGGAGGAGAAGTCCTAAGGCCTGTGGGGAGGGCCACTTTAACTTGTATGCTGCAAAAGGCCACGAGAAACCTGGTTTTCTATGTTTTGAATTCTGACTGTGTGACTCTGCTGGGCAACCGTGCATGCCAAGATCATGGCCTTGTGTCCTTCGACCACACGGCCCACAAAGTGCAACTGTCGTTTGACCCGGTTGAAGAATACCAAGACCTGTTCAACGATGACCTCTGTTACTCAAAGTTACCACTGACATACCATATTTCCATTGACCCAAATGTACAACACGTGGTCCGCGCACCTCACAGGGTGTCTCATGCCATGAAAGACAAGGTGGAGGCGATGCTTAACAACATGTTCGACATGGGGGTGCTAGAAGCGGTCGTCGAGCCCACCGATGGTCGCCACGATAAAGAATTAAATACGTGTGTGTATCAACCCTAAGGACTTAAACCTTGCCATCAGGCGACCACACTACCCCATGCGGTCTGTTGAGGACATGGCGGCTCAGGTCGGGCAAGCCACCATCTTTTCGGTCTTAGACGCTAAGAACTCGTTTTGGCAGATCCCATTGGACAAAGCGTCTTCTGACCTGACGACCTTCGCCACACCTTTTGTCAGATTCAAGTTCCTGCGAATGCCATTCGGCATCAATTCCGCTAGCGAGGTATTCCAGCGAACGATGGAGCAGATATTCTCAGACCTGCCATGTGCCATCATCGTGGATGATATCCTGGTTTATGGGAAGAACATTACCGAGCACGACCTGAACCTCCGCCGCGTCCTGGATCGGGCGCGAAAAGCCAACCTGAAGCTGAACCCCACTTCTGACACCATGTAAAAAGCAATTCACAAACTCTTAAAATGTGCAACATCTTTTAATGATAGCACATGGTATTACATACATCATCAAGCACTGGCTACATTCTTCTACCGAACTGTACCCAGGGAGGGGAAGGCGTTATGATTGATGTTAACTAGGCGGGGTTAATGGTACTGAGGTAGCTATATTATTGGTTGCATATATAAGCCATCTACAGGAAAGTTATATTTTAAGTGGTTACATTAGGGCAGAACCTCGGCACAGCAGCAGAATTGCTGCCATACAGTGCCAGAGACTCGGGTATGACATTGACTGCAGGTGCAGTCTGTATGGAATTTTTACGCTCTCCCTTAACTTTGAGTCTCAATAGGTTCACAACAAACATCACCCATTCATTCTCTCCAGACTTGCTACCTATCATGTTGAGTTACTCCAG
Organism: Okamejei kenojei; assembly: GCA_035221665.1. Lineage (NCBI taxonomy): Eukaryota > Metazoa > Chordata > Chondrichthyes > Rajiformes > Rajidae > Okamejei > Okamejei kenojei. The sequence goes on from CM069133.1 coordinate 62,928,169, forward strand.
CAGTTTGTGTCTATCTTTTTGTGCAGCCCCAATAATTGACCAGGACATTTCTTTATCTCATAATATTAAGAAGGCATTCCTCACTGAAATGTTACTATATTAAAGCCTAATATATACATTCAAGTGAAAAGTTAACTGAGATGATTACACAATACCTTGATATACACCTCTCCCTGTAAGCAGTACAAGTTTTACATTAACTTCAGTTGATATGCACAATTTTTAGGGCATCATCATCAGTTTGATATAGGTCTAGACGAGTTAAATTATGAAGGCATTTTGCATAGTCAAGCATTCCTGTAATTAATGTAGTGCAGCATGAGGTCCCATTGAGCTGTTGAAGGTGATTAAGGATTTGATGGAATGGAAAGAAAAACTCTTCCCTCTCATGTAGGCCAGACAGGGCAATACTACCTAAAAATGAGAGCTAGATGGTTCAAGTATGTGTCAGTATCCACCTTTTGTATAAATGCCTGTGGAAATGTGGAGAACCCTCCACCCAAAACCTTGGAGTCATTGAAAATTTAAAAATCAAGACCGGTGTTGAATAGAGGCGCCTGCCTGAGGGGCTGAATGGATTACTCCTCTTCTTCAGTTCCCCGATATAACATAAACCTTCTTAAAGCCCCTAACAGAACCTGCTCATGCAACATCTGCATGTTATCAATCTATGGTTCATGTTTAGTAGACGTGCATTATCAAGTGCGTTAATAATTAATAATTGCATTAATTAGAACGGTTCCAACCTGAAACATCTCCTATCCATTTCTTCAGAGATGCTGCCCGATCTGTTGAATCACTCCACATTTTATGTCATCTATCTTCAGAATAAACCATTATCTGCAGATCCTTCCACACACGATGCATTAATTGTTAGATTGTGATCCTGTAAAGAAATTGATACCAAGACAAAACAGACTGCAGATGTTGGAATCCAGAACAAAAAGCAGAATACTGGAAGAGCTAATATATACAGTAGGCCATTGAATTGATGAGCTGTTGAACGACCATCAAATAAACAGAAATATATGAATACCTTATGAATAAGACAACAATTTTGAGTGATCACCATCTTATCTTTTATTCATTCTAGGGAAGTGGTAGTCTTTTGACTATTAGAGAGGATGCAAAAAGGAGCTTTATGATAGTGGTTGCAAAATGAACACACACCATGTATTATGGGCTACTTGTTTGCCCAATACTGCTGAATTATAGTCATACATATTCTTGATTGGAAAATGGATTAGTCTTTTTACTGGCGAGAGCATTGGTTCTGGTATTGATTTAGCTTCCGACTCATAAATCAAAAGACGGCACAGCAGGAAAGTTTCTTCTTTCAGTTAATCCTCCATTTGGGTTCATTAGTCACTGTCATGTTCCTTCCATAGAAAATGCTTGTTGAGCAATACTGCTGCTATCTGCACAATCATAGCCTGTCTGCCCTGCACATTTCACCAAGTGTTACTGAAAGGCCATTATAGCAAGGTCACCTCATGCTTTGTTTGTTCTCAGAAGAAGATGAAGGATGTAGCTTGCAAAGGGTCATTGGTAAACAACCTTATAATGTCTTCATCCTCGGGCAAGCGATGTCCACTCGAACACAGGATCAGAAGGTCACTTAACCTTTCGAACCGACTCTGCCGATCAATAAGTTAATGACTGATCTGATCACTGCTCTACTTTCCCATCCTACGCACATTCCTTGAAGACTTTTGCTAATCTAAATTTTGTCACTCGCATTCGGGAAAATTCCAGTGGCTCCACTTCCCGAGGGACAGAAAAAACCCCGTTGTACTGTCCTTGATGGGAAATGGTGCTTCCTTATTTCTGTTCCAAATTGATTATTTCTCCTTTTAAATTATGCCTTTCTTTACCGTCTTTTAAGTACCCCTTCCTGCCATCTCCACTTTGGTTTCTGTCAGATAGGGTGAAGCGAAAATGGGAATTATGAGATGAATTTCACATTCCTGATATCTTTCCTACTTAACAAAAGTTAAAGAAAAATATATATATATATTTACTTAAGTAGAGAACCCTTTACATTCCTTTGAAGCTTATATCTGTTGTAGACCAGATGATATCTTTGTTAGTGATACTGCATAATAGACAGATATAGATCTAATCAAAATAGATCCAATCAAAACTGTGAAGAATATTTTATGTCCACCCGGGGTACAGATAATGTTTTGGTTTGGTGTCTTGTTTGAGAAACTGCAGTGTCAATAAAGTAGCAATATAACATTCCCTCAGCAAAATACAATCTGCTGGAGGGGCAAGTCAAACAGAATCTGTAGAGGAAAAGGGATGATCATCATTTCTCAACCCAAAACTTTGACAATCCCTTTGCCGCTACAGATGCTGCATGCGCTGCTAAGTTCTTCCAGCTATTTATTTTTTCTCCAGATTCCAGCATCTGTGTTTTTGTCTGGCTAAAATCCCTCAGTGCTGAATTGTGTCTAGTCTCCAGAATGGGATTTGAACTCGCAATATTTTGATGTAAAGGAAAAGAGCTGCCATGGCATTTAATCAATTCCATTTAATCAACCATTAATATAATAGAAAATATATTACTGTTTGTATTAGCTTTATATTGCAATATAAGTAGGTAACCTCTCATATTGGAAGCTATAATTGTTGAATTGAGGATGGAATATTGAGTATTAATATGGTTTTTTTTCTGAGATTAGTAACAAGGAGGAGAGTCTGAGCAGAATTCCTTGTCTTCTATTGCCTGTGACATAATGGCCGTTTGTTTCCTGATCCGACCTGTTGCATCCTCTCTCCTCCTACATTAACACAGCAGTTGTGCTAAACTTAAAGTTTAATCATTCAGCCTTCAACAATCCCAAGGATGTTTTGCCAGCTGATCAGGCAATCTGACCTCTGGACAGCATACCCCTACACTGCTTACCCTACACTGTCATTTTTTTTAGTATAGTTCAGAGATGCAGCGTGGAAACAGGCCCTTCGGCCCACCAAGTCTACGGTGATCAGTGATCACCCATACACTAGTGCAATCTAACACACTAAGGACAATTTACAGAAGCCAATTAACCTACAAATCTACACTTCTTTGGAATGTGGGAGGAAACCACTCAGTCACGGTTGAACGTACAAAGTTTGTACAGTGTGCACCCATAGTCAGGTTCGAACGCGGGTCTCTGGCATATCATGGTGGCCTTTTAAAGCTCCTGCTGCCAAAAGCCTGCTTCAGTCTCTCTGACAATCACAACTATTTTAATGAGCTGATATTGATTGAGATCATCTTTAAAAAAGTTTTAAAAATTAGTTTAAAAATAAATGTACGTTAAAACTCATTAATTAAAAGCATAAACATAAATAAATAAAGAATATCCAAAAACAAAGAAAATCTTACCATTTTATAAAAATATTGGAAAGTCCATTCAATATGGTTAGTGTAAACGTGAGGGGCCATATTTGAACTGCATCCAGCCACCCAGCTCCGTAACTTACTGAACATTCCTGGTCTAATTGCTGAGTCCAGAGCAGTGAGTGATATAATGAACAAAATTACAAAATACCCCTTCCATGTATCCTTGCAGTAGTGTGTCGGTGTAAAAATCATCAAGGTCCTGATAAATGCACTGCAGCTAACAAAGCCACTGGCTAGCTGTCAGTGTAAGCCAGCTGAATATTTTGGTGTGATTCATGTACTTTGAGATTATAATGCAGAGAAATGTTACAGTTTCATGGATAGCTGCAGAAAAAAAAAATTGTCATCTTGAATATGATAATTAAAATACTAAAAGGTTTATTTTAATGTAAGGTGAAGAGATGGGAAATATTGTAAGCAAACAATCAAAATAATCAAATAAATTGATTGTATGGCTAGTTACCAGTTTACTAGCCCTGCTCTGTTAATCCTGGCCAGAATGGAGAGGTTAGGACTTAAAAATTGGGTAAAAGCTTCAGGGCTGCTTGGAGATTTGATCATTTTGAAATTGCTCTCTGCAGAACTGGGACAAGCTGCGGAGTGGTGCCAGTTTGTCTAGAGCCTAGATCCAAGCTGCAGGAAAAGAATAAGAACCTTTGCAGACCCTGTCAATTAGGTGCAAAATGCATATAATGGATTGGTTGACTGTAAACCAGATATATATCTTGTAAATAATTGTAAATAATGTTGTAGAGTTCTACTTTGCCGAATGTTGATTGGATGAGGTATTGAGCCTTGTCTGGTTTTCCTGCAGATCAGGGTAATTGTTGTTATGTTTGCTTCCTTGAGAAGCCCTGTTTGAATACAATGTATTAGCTGCTGTATTATTGGGTTAGGGAAATGTCTGTTAGGTATGGGGTTAATCAATATCTGTAATTGGATTGTAAAGAGACCACCCCCATGTGGTTTGGCCCCTCGAGGTCCCAGGACCTGTAAAGGTTCTCTGCCAAAAGCTCCCGCATCAATCTTCTGGGTGAGCGCTTAGGACTGCCTGACCTTTTGGAGTGTCTCTGTTTGAACGAGGCCTAGAGGGCTTGAACAGGCAGATACGAGGATCAAACCCCTGGTGGTTGGGTGCAGTAGTGGGAACTGTAATTATGTTTTGTTAAAATAGAGATTAGTTGATCAAGTGCTTGATTCAGTGGTTTTTGACTGAAACTAGACTAGAGGGAAGCTTAAATGAGCAATTTACATTGGGAGCTCGTCCAGAATCTCAAAAGACCACCAAACACAAGTTTGCAATCAAGGGTATTGCGCAATTTCAATCGTGAATACAGAATTTGGGCCCACTGTGCAAAATTATAGTTTTGTTAGCGTGGTTCGGATTTATCTGTCTGTGCAAACTTAAAGTTGATTGAGTGAGAGAGAGATTGCTGCATTGTAGACTGCGATTGAGAGTTCGACTTGGATTGAGACACCAGTGATCATTTGTTTGAAAGTTTAGAGTTGAATGCTATCAGGCTATTAAACCTGGCTCGGACAAAACTCTGATAACTAATAACCCATTATCTGTTATTTGCACTTTATTAGTTTATTTATTCATGAGTGTATATATTATATATGATATATGGACACACTGATCTGTTTTGTAGTAAATGCCTTCTATGTTCTGTGTGCTGATGCAAAGCAAGAATTTCATTGTCCTCTCAGGGACACATAACAATAAACTCACTTGGACTTGAACTTGAAGATTTGGGAGAGAGATTGAATATGAGTGAATGGTTTGAATAATTGAATAGGAGTGATTGTGGGAGTGATTGAGTAACAGTTGAAAGGGAGCGATTGGTAGAATAAGTGTGAATCGGAGAGACCGTTGGCCATTGTGTGGGAGAGTCTCCATTGACCTTGGAGTCTGAGAGGAAGGAGTGATTTTGAATAGGTGTTAGTGTTACTTTTATTTTATAATTTGTATTGTGACCATTCTTAAGAGAATGGGGAATGTCTCAGAGTAGGACTGATCAAACAGATTAGGAAGCCTTATAAGAAAAAATTGCGAGAAGCTTCCATATGAAGCCGACAGACTAAGATTATCAGGGGAATTAAATGCAGTCTTTAGAAACAAAGTTTGGTGGTAGGGTGGAATAAAATCTATAATAAGAATAAACTATATAGAAATGATTATCAAAAAATATGGAAATAGTGAAGAAGGAAATTGGTTAATTGGAATATGGAGAATGTTCTTCACTAGAAGGAAAATAAACAAAGAGATTGTTTTGCTGTCCACCCTAAGAATGGCGGCTTGTAAATTGAGGATTAGAGGAAGCACGATAGAACTGGTCCTTCTCGGGACATTCCAGAACAGGGACAGGAAGAACTAGTAAGCCAACAGCAGGAGCAGGAGCAGAAGAGAATAGCATCTTCTAAAAGGGAGACTATTGAGACCTCTCTTGTCGGCCCCTCTCTTAAAGGGGAGATGCCGACAAAATCTAAATTACAGGGATAGAACGAATAGCTTTTCAGAGGGTGAGATAGGAGAGAATATGGAGGGATTAATCCAGACATTGATAATATTATTATGTCAGAGCAATTCCCTGATGAAGCGGATTTAGAACGGATTACCCGTAGACAGTTTGTTTGTAGGGAAATGCCCGCATTAGGTATAGATGTCTCCCAGATCACAGACGTTCAGACCTTAAGGCAGCCTGGTTCAACGGCAGCTTAGAGACCTATATTAAAGGTTCAAAAAAGAGAAATAAGGACAGAAGTGGACAAGGAGGAGGAAGACCTCAAAACCTGCATAGATCTCCCATTCAGGGAACCGACCTTTCCTCGGTTTGGCTGGAGAGGTTATAGAGCAGTCCGACCCGATGAGTGTTACAACTGTGGGGGATTGGGACATTAGAGTCAGTCGTGTCCTATGAGGGAGTACTATCGAGAAGGAAAGGGGCAGAGAAGAAGGCCACGGGGTTTCAGAAACCAATGGATTCCGAGAGGGTAATGGGGCACTTGGGACCCCGAAGGTAGAGGACAAGGACACTGGCAAGGAGATCAGGGGGCAGGGACATTTTGGCAATCCAACCCATTTCGTTAGTCCTAACCTGCCAGTTAACAGTAATACCATCTATTACATTTGAAGGCGTCCTCACATGGCCCGAGAAACAACAGTAAAACCAGAAGAACCTCACCCCTTCCAAATTCTAGGAGGAGCCATATAGAATCTAATTCGCAAGAATCCCTCACTGAAATGAAGAAGTAGGAAACATAGTAGCTAGCATGAGAAGGTAGGAATGGTAACTAATGCCCCTTTCCCACTTAGGAAACCTCTGGAGACTTGGCGCCCCACCCGAGGTTTCCGTGCGGTTCCCGGAGGTTTTTGTCAGTCTCCCTAATGGTCGAAAATGGTTTCCGCTTCTTCTAGGTTCCGGCGATTATTTTAAAAAATTAAAAACCGTCCGCGACTGAAAATCGGTTGCCGTTTTAAAAATTGGTTATTTTTTAGTCGAAGCCGGTTGCGATGCTAGTTGAAGGTTGTTGCCGGAGGATGCAGGTAGTGGAAGGTAAGACCTTTTTTTAACCCAGTTTTATTCCACCAGGGAGGTCTTAGCTTCCACTACCTGCAACCTCCGGCAACCACCTTTAACTAGCATCACAATCGGCTTCGACTAAAAAATTCCCGATTTTTAAAACAGCAACCTATTTTTATTCGTGGCCGGTTTTGAATTTTTTGAAATAATCGCCGGACCATAGAAGAAGCTGAAACCACTTTCGACCATTAGGGAGACTGAAAAAACCTCCAAGAACCGCACGGAAACCTTGGGTGGGACGCAAAGCCTCCAGAGGTTTCCGTTCAGATTTCCTAAGTGGTAGGAATGGAAATGGCACTAGGGAGTGAAGAAACAAATTTACTGTGCAGGAGGTATGGGAGTGGGGAAAGAAGTTATTATACTAATGTGTTACTGAGTTTGTGCCTGCATGACAGTATATCGACAACATATTATCTGCGGAGTGAGGTAAAGACCCCTTAAGAATGGGCAGAAGACAGCAAAGGTAATGTAGCTCCCCAGAAACAGGAATTGACTAGCAGGAGGAACTGATAGTGTCCTGCCCCTTTAAGACAAATTTGGGAAGGCCAGCAAACAGAGAAAGCTGCTCCTCAGCATCCCTACTCCCTTGTAATTGAAACTAACATCAGAAAAGAAGAAGACCTACCCTGGGGGAAGCAATTTACAGCTCCATGTCCTACCTTTCACTCAGCTATTTTGTAAATATATTTATCAAGGTGTTTACTTAACTTTAAATATTCAACTCATGTTAAGATTTCTATTTTACCTTGCAATATTGTATCCATTGAGAAGCACTTTGAAAACTGAAGCTAGAAATATTGGTAATCTTTGCACAGCAACATCATCTGAAAATATTGAATTTCTTCTATTCCATAAAGTTGCCTTGCAATTCAGCACAATTTAGATCACAGGAATTTTAAAGACCACATTATTCCCAAGAAAATAATTTTACTGCTGATGTTCATTTGTAATTTTTACTATTTTTAAATTTGACTACTCTCATAAAAATGATTTTTTCCTCTGCATTGCTTTCATACCTAAAATATCTTATAACCGATGCAGTACTTTTAAGTGTAGTAACTGCTTGTAATTCAACTCCCTTGCAATAAAAGCAACACAATTTTTCTTCCTGAATTCTAGTTCTACATGGATATTAACTTGCTGTTTTTAGACCACAAGCACATACAAACCCTCAGAAAACAGCATTTAATCGTTTAAACATTGTGTCAAAATATATTTTGTTTCTCTATCTCATATTGAAATGATTTTCCTGTAATAAAACAATCTTTCAACTTCGAGCATTCTGGCTGAACCACTCTATATCCTTCTGCAGGATTCTTCTATATCCAATCCATATCCCTCTGCATGAACAATATCTGAACAATTGAAAACATTCAAAAGATAAAAGCAATTTGACAAATTTTCCTCTCTCAAACAACAATCCAGGGAACAGATACTAATTACCTGTGGGTTTGGGCATCAGTTAGAAATGTCCTTATTCTATTACACAAATATAATAAACCTCTACTAAGAGCCGGATTGTGGAAGTAAAATGCAATACTAAATTAGGTGAATTTCTACAATGCTGTGTCTCCTGTCGAGTGTTAAGCCAACCTGTAGACTGTGAGTGAAATCCTTGGTGTGGGGGAGAAAGGATTTCTCAATTCATTGTGGAAAATGATAAATAAGACAATAAAGATAATTATTGCCAACCAAATGCCCACGGCTTTCTTTCAGCTGTAATCTCTCAAATGCAGCAGGTTTTCCTGAGCTAGCTTTATATCAACTAAACTTCCAGTCAAACCTCACTGGGACAGAGCATTGGTTTATACTCATGCTCAATCTGGTGATAGGCATCAGTCTATAGAACAATCTGCAGCACTGTTCACTGCACACTAAGACCAAGTTACATCTTAATCACTGCCTGACAATGCCCTTGGGAACCTGATACAGCAACAAAAAGTGTTCTGAAGTGGGAAACAGCTCCTGAGAAAGATAGCAGTTTTGCTTTTAGCATGCCAGCGGAGTGAATGATTTTGCTACTTGCACTGACAATCCAGGTCCAGTTGAGAAAACTGATTGGAACAGTTGGGTAATAGCACAACAACAGCAGCTAAATCTTTGGGAACTTCTTTGAAAAACTGACATTGTCAGGAAGGTAGTTCTCAGTTAGCCAAAAACACTAAGACAATGGTTTAGCTGCATTATCCAGGTGGAGAGCATTGTTCATCCTGTGCTCAGCCAAGTGCATTAAGAACACACCCTAAAAGATTCAGAAATAATTTCAAAAAGCATGGCATCAACCTCCATCAGAAAACATTTGTTTAATAGAACTTTAAATTATGTAATTCTTTAGTTGAGCTTAGGATGCCATTATCTTATTTTGTTTTACTGCGGTCCTTATTGATCACACTGGTCTAACCAATTAACTTAGAATATTGCAGGTCATAGGACTCATGACTATCTACTGATCAGCTACCAAAACTGGAATAAATATTCTTAAAGGAAAGCATTGCATGTTTTAACCACTGCTTAAAATCCCTTAATACGCAATTACTTACAATGGTGTTCAAGACAGAGAGAATTGTTCCATCTGCAACAGCAACAAGGTTCATCCATATGATTAGTGTCTGTTGAGCATAAGCCAAGTGAGTTTCTCTTTGGCATCAAATCACTTACATTCCCCTGAGAAGTAAAGTTAGGTTTTGGGTTTAGCTTTTCATCTGAATGATACCAGCAGAGATAACATAAAACAACAGAAGTGCAGTAGCCTCAGTACAGTTCTGTTTATTGTCAAGTGTACGTGGAAAAGCTTTTTGTTGCGTGCTAACCAGTCAGCAGAAAGACAATCCATGATTACAATCAATCCATTTACAGTTTGTATATACATGATGAGGGAATAATCTTTTAGTGCAAGGTAAAGTAAGCAAAGCCCGATAGTCCGACGGACATCAAAGAGGTAGATAGTAGTTCAACACTGCTCTCTGGTTGTGGTAGGATGATTCAGTTGCCTGATACAGCTGGGAAAAAAACTGTTCCTGAATATGGGGGTGTGCTTTTTCACACTTCTGTACCTTTTGCCTGATGGGAGAAGGGAGAATAGGGAGTGGCCAAGGTGCGACATCTTTGATCATGTTGCCGGTCTTGCCAAGGAGCGTGAGGTATAAATTGAATCGATAGAAGGGAGGTTGGTTTGTGTGATGGACTGGGCTGCATCCACAATTCGCAGCAATTTCTTACAAAGTCTCGAGTTAAAGCAAAGCACATCCATCCAGTGCGCAAAATAATTTAAATCCTATGTGATTCTCAATGAACATTCAGAATGATATCTCTTTGATGCCCCTGTCCCACTTAGGAAATCTGAACGGAAACCTCTGGAGACTTTGCGCCCCACCCAAGGTTTCCGTGCTGTTCCCGGAGGTTCCTGAAGGTTTTTGTCAGTCTCCCTAATGGTCGAAAGTGGTTTCCGTTTAAAAAATCGATAACTTTTTAGTCGAAGCCGGTTGCGTTGCTAGTTGGTTGTTTGCGGGAGGACAAAACCTCCGGGAACCGCACGGAAACATTGGGTGGGGCGCAAAGTCTCCAGAGGTTTCCATTCAGGTTTCCTAAGTGGGACAGGGGCATAACCATTTGAATTTGACTGTTTTGCTGGAGGCTAAGTAGGAACTTAAGAAAGATAATAAACATACCGTTTCATCTAAAGACAGTAAACATATCACTTCATAAATGGTACCACCAGAATTTAATAATTACAGAAAATACATAATACAAATCAATAAAGACTTCATTGAGAAATAGAATTGCTTATTATGTTTCATATCCCTTGTAGACAGGATGTTTTACAACCTTAATTTCATCTAGACTTTCAAGTGCCTGGATTTCCACTGGACCATTAAATAAATACAGGATTTCCTTAACTGAATATAGTTACTAAACCTCTAAAAGAATTACATTATTTCCCTGACCTTTGCAAATGATACAGCAGCTAATGGAATAATTATTGAAGGCAGTCAATTCTTTCAATGTCAAAGTGTCAGAACAGTTTGGTGGTAGCTTATTTTCTTCTGAATCTAATTGTTTCTCCTGAGACACAGGTATGAATGCCTAGGGTGACATTCCAATATAGTTCAGAGTGAACAATGCACTGTCAAAAGTGTGACATTTCAATGATACGGTAAAGCAAAGATCTGTACCTCATGGCACAGTTTTGAAGTTCACAGGTTGCCTGGTATCATGGATAATATTCATCTTCCAATTAACATCACTAAAAGCAGATATGAATATCATAAAAAGGTGCAGGTGACAGAAATCAGGAATTTGAAGGACACTGCAAAAAGTGGTGGACATTGCCCTCTCCAAATGATACTGACCTCATCACCATCAAAAGACGTACAGGTTTACAGGCTAATTGGCTCCTGTAAATTGTCCACATTGTGTGGATAGAACTAGTGTTTGGATGATGACTGGTTGGCATGGCCTCGTTGGAACAAAAGGCCTGTTTCCACTCTGTACCTCTAAAATTAAAAAGGAGTGGCATTTGCCACTGTTCACAGTAAGTGCTACGAGTAACTCCATCCCCTCGGTCTCCTATTATCTACATGAAGCTATTAGTGGTGCATATTCTGTCAGTCAAAAACATGCACAGTTGCAAATTAAGTGATTTAATCTGAAATAAGAATAGGAAGAGGAGGGATGAGATTAATGTTAAATAATGGATAATGAGGTGTGTTAAAAAAAATGAAGCATCGATATAATTGGGGTGTTAAGAATATTGCTAACTACTACTGTATATTGGGCTGCTAAATTATAATGTGGCAGTCTGCCTTTGCCTGACTATTAACTTGTCTCAACACTGATTAATGTTGTCCCTTATGACTGAGGTCACATCTAATTGGTCAAGAGTGTCAAAATGATTTGTAAAGTCTGTTGTAGACTGGTAGAAGCTGAATGCAAGGTTATTTCACATGCTTGGTCGTGTAGCTGCATTTAAAGGTAAAACAAACTCTGTGGTTCAAAGATAAGGATGCAATATTCCGCTGAACATTAAATATTCTTGTTTTAATTAACAAAAGTTAAAGTGCTTCATACGTGAATAATTTCTGATTTGACATATTTTGCTGCATTGTCATTATGATATTTCATACTGAAAAAGGAGACAAATAAAGATTGATTTGTAGGAATGTGGAACCCAGATTGTTCTTTACTTCAGTAGACAGGGCCATCGACTAACAGCACAACAAGAGTCATACCTTCATGGCCACAGTGCCTGCATAATTACCAAGGAAGCACAGAACAGTAGGGCAACACAGTAGTGCAGTGGTAGAGCTGCTGCCTCACAGTGCCAGGGTCCCAGGTTCAATCCTGACCTCAGGTGCTGTCCGTGTGGAGATTGCACGTTCTCCTGGTGACCACTTGGCTTTGTTCCAGGTGCTTTGGTTTGCTCCCACATCCCAAAGGCTGTGAGTTTGTATGTTAATTGCCTTCTGTAAATTCCCCCTAATGTGAAAGGAGTGAAGGAGTTATAAGTGGGATAATGTAAAACTAGTGTGAGTAGATGATCAATGATCAACATGCTCTGTAACTGTAATTCAACACTAAATACGCTGATGGGCAGATAGCGGTGTATCTCACCTTTCATTTCATCCCTCGGGTCACTTCTAATTCGAGACGCAGAATACTGCTATGCTGAGCTGAGATGCCAACTAATCTTTGTATCTAGCCCAAAAAGCAAACTGCTGGAGGAACTCAATGGGTCATGGAAGCAAGGGAATTGTAGCGGCACCAAACATGGTGAATATTATTTTATTCTGTTGTTACATGTAAGTTTGGTCCACTAACATAATTGTCATTACTGCTGTAGCTGAGTGAGGGTATTGTCTCGAGCTCAGCTACCTGTTGACCGGGGAGATCACAAGGTGAGATAAGCTTATGTAGCAGGACACTCCCCCTAGCCCATGACGTCACGTGCCAGCCTTCGTAGCTACTGACGAGAGTTCGACCACAAGTGGTCTGTGTATCAGCTGACGCCACAGGATGATTGATATTTTGAGCAAAGACCATGCACCAAGTCCTGTAAAGTATTGGGGGGAAGACAGCCTATAAAGATTTGAGAAGGAGGGGTGAGACAGAAGATGGTAGATGACTGATGGAACCTGTTGAGGTGGGGAATGAGGAGCAGACAGAGCCAGATGGTAGAAGGGATAGGATGGATAGGCCAAGGTAGAATAAACCCACGTTAGGTGGGTGTATGATACACAGATGGAATCAGGGGGGGGGGAGGGTGATGGGGTTAAGGCAAGGAGGGACAGTGAGGAATTGAAAAGGTAAACAAAGGGAGAAAGAACATAGGTGGACAGGTAATGGACAACAGGACATGGATTACCTGACCGCGTAGCTTTATACAAGCCTTGGTGCCATATAAGGTGTCTCATTCATTTGAATGGGAGATCCTGCCTTGCTCAAAAAGAAAAGAGATAAATTTGTTACATATCTTTCTCATTTTAATTAGCATCAATATTATTAATTTTTGTTTGGTTTAGAGATACAGCACAGAAACAGACTCTATGGCCCACCAAGTCCGCACTGACCAGTGATCCCTGCACATTAAAACTATCCTACACACACTAGGAACAATTTACGCATACACCAAGCCAATTAACCTACATACCTGTACGTCTTTGGATTGTGGGAGGAAACTGAAGATTTCGGAGAAAACCCATGCGGTTACGGGGAGAACGTACAAACTTCGTACAGACAGCACCCGTAGTCGGGTTCGAACCCGGATCTCCGGCGCTGTAAGCACTGTGAGGCAGCTATTCTACTGCTGCACCATCATGGCAGCTATCAGTTGATATCAGTCAAATATATTTTATGCAAAAAAGTATCACTTTAAAAATGCTAACAATTTAATTATTTGCCTTCATTTCAAATATTTTAAAAGGTTTCTGAGTGTAAGAGACGTTTAGAAGCAATCGAGAAAGCTAATGACAAAACAAGCTGCCAAAAGTCTATCAGGTGTCCTGGGGTTGGGGTGAGATCCAGCCATATAAAGTGGTATAACACAGATGCATGCCTGTTAGGTGAAGTTCTCCAAAATTTCACTGAAGATATCTTGCCTGAAAGTCAGTGAAATCTTGCCACTGTGTCATTGGAAAACTCACAATGTTTTCTAGACCTCCTCACAACTCCAGCACTAATGAACATGAACTGGTGTGTATCCCTTTAAGCTGAACTTGAAACCAATACTGTTTACTCTGTTAGGACAGGATGGTGGTTGTCCAGGGACCCTGGCAGTCCTTTCAGGTTAGGCAGAGGTTCACTTGCATCTCCTCCAATCTCAACTACTGTATTCGTTGTTCAAGATGAGGACTCTTATACATCGGCGAGACCAAACTCAGACTGGGCGATCTTGTTCACTCAGCCCACATGAACCAACCTGATCTCCCGGTTGCTGGATACTTTAATTCTCCTTCACATTCCAACACAGACCTTTCTGACCTCGGTCTCCTCAATTGTCCGAGTGAGGCTAAATACAAATTGGAGGAACAGCATCTCATATCGTAGTCGACCTATCTTCTCATTTTCACCCCTCAAAAAGCTTACAATGGCCTGTTTCCTTCATCATTGTTACTTTATTGCGTATCTTTCATTCATTGTTCTTTATCTCTCCACATCACCATCTATATCTCTCATGTCCCTTATTCCTAACCAATCAGAAGAACGGTCTTGACCCAAAATATCACCCATTACTTCTCTCCAGAGATGCTGCCTGTCCCGCTGAGTTACTCCAGCTTTTTGTGTCAATCTTTGGTGCCACTAGGGGCGCCACATGATGGCAGCCTCTGCCTACAGTCTGTTTGCTTTTCTATCTTTTTTTAATTTTTAGTTTGTTAAAAGTATATTCTGGAGGATTTTTTTAGTATTTATATGTGGTGGAGGGGGCTAGGGTGAGGGGGAAACTGTTTCCCAGTCACTGCCTGGCGAGCATGCGACTACTCTCTGAGTCGCATCCTCACCCCCTCTCGCGGCCTACCAACTGGATTGGTGCGGTCCTTCCAGCCAGAGACCGCAGACCGGACCAGAGCTACAGTGACGGTGAAACACTGGATTCATCGCGGAGTGGGCGATGCCTTATCAGGATCGCTGTTTGAAGCTCCGGAGTGTTGGGCCTGCTGCAGCTGTGGTTGTGGGAGCTTCCAGCACGGGCATTACTAACCAACATCGCAGAGTCCTGGGATCCCTTTGCTGGGGGTCGCCAGCGTTGAATCTCCGCCCAGCTCGGCCTGTGGACTTTGGGAGCCACGGACTCCAGTAAGATGTGGCCGATTTGGAGGTCCAAGCCGTTGAGGATGCTCTCCCGTCCCGACGTCGGAGTTCATGATCCCGGTGAGCGGGCCTGAACATCAGGCCGCCCTTAGCGGCCACTATGGAGGCTCGGGAGGCCCCAACCACAGGTGAACAACAGAGGACAACAGAGGAGGAGGACTGAACTTTGGTCCCTTCCCTCACAGTGGGAAACTTTTTTACCGCTGTGTGGGAATGTTTATGTTAAAGACTATTGTGTTGTGTGTTCATTATTTTATTTGTATGGCTGTAATATGACCACAAGTTTCACTGTACCAATTGGTACATGGGACAATAAATGTCTCTTGTCACTCTTGTCTCTTGTCTCTTAAAGAACTGGGCTCCAAAGGACAGTGCTCAATCCGCAATGAGAACCAGTAGGCATTTTTCATGACTGTCAACTGTTTAATGAGCCATTCCTAATGCAGGTTTAGATTATTCTATCAAGATTGTCTTTGGCACTGAACACATGCTAAACTGGTATTATGGCTTTGGACAATTGGTTACCTCATTGCAACTTTAGTAGAAATCACCTCCAATAGTTGGAGTAATTCAGCCGGTCAGACAGCTTCCCATGAGAAAATTGACAGTCTGAAGAAGGGTTTCAACCCAAAACATTACCTATCCATGTTCTCCAGGGATGCTGCCTGACCGGCTGATTTACTTCAGCACTTTGTGACCTTCTGCGTATTAACCAGCATCAGCAGATCCTTGTTTGCATCTCCAGTAGCTTATTGCTTTCCATGTGTATGATTGTAACCATGGACATTACTTTTAGTGACCATCTAACCTTTGGTGCAATCCTATTGTAAGAAGTTAACATGAACCATTGGCAAAAGCAGAAGGTAAAGAGCTGTTAGGCCATTTGCGCTAGGATTGGTTCTTTAAAAAAACAGTTGATGGAAATTGTTCCTCTTCTGGTAAATATCCAATTACTATTTCAAAGTTCCATATGAATCTGCTTCCTCTGCTCTGTATTCCAGACCACAATTTGTTGCATCAGCCAAAGCCTCTTTACATCACCCATGGGTTTGTTACTAATAGGTGTACATTAAATTCTTTCTAACCAGAAATACTGCCTGTCTTGCTGAGTTACTCCAGTATTTTGTGTCTATCTTCAATGTAAACCAGCATCTGTAGTTCCTTCCTGCACATTATATATGATAGCTTCTGGCTAAAAAGCTCTGTCGTACAACATTTTTCATTTCTTTCCAAGAAGCTATTACTGTATATTCATTTTAAAATAATTTAAATGTAATGTTGTTTTACCATAATTACAGATCATTAGATTATGTTTGGAGTGACCACTACATTATAGCAGGACTTACATGCCAACCTTTATTAGCAATATAATTGTCATGAAAAACCTGCACATTTCTGGACAGTTGAGAACCAATGTCGCTGATCTCAGGGTTCAGTGTAACACATTGATGCAGCAGTTGGCAGCATTGTTTCACAACTCCAAGTGCCCGAGGATGATCTTGAATTGAGTTGCTGTCATTGTTGAGTTTGCATGGTCAACCCAACACTGCATAGATTGTCTCCATGTGTTCTGGTTGCCCCCCCCCCCCCCACCACCCAAACACATGCCAAAGAAAGTTGATTGCCTTCAATAAAATTGCTTATTACTGTAGGGAAATGGCAACATGGAAACACATGCAGAGTTGATGGGCATGTGCAAGAGAATAAATTGAAAGCCTACAGAAAATACAGGAAGAGGGGAGGAGATGATCACAGGATTATGCTGCTAGGAGCTGGCATGTACCCGTTGGGCTGAATTGCCTTCTTCTGAAATGTAATGTATTCAAGAGAGAGTTAGATATAGCTCTTAGGTCTAACGGAATCAAGGAATATGGGAAGAAAGCAGGAACGGGGTGCTGATTTTAGATGATCAGCCATGATCATATTGCATAGCGGTGCTGGCTTGAAGGGCCAAATGGCCTCCTCCTGCATCTATTTTCTATGTTTCTATGTTTCTATGTAATAAGTAAAGAAGGTTGAACATTCTGCCTAATAGGCCTGTCCCACTTAAGCGATTTTTCAGCAGACTGCCAACTGCCTAGTTGCCAGGAGTCACCTGAAAAAACGTCAACTGGAATGGCGTCTGTCAGAGTGGAACACACACAAACATAAATTCCTTCACCAGTCTGTTATGCAGGTGGGGGACATGGCAAGCGGGGGGAGCTCTGTCTAAAAAATTAACACGGTGCAAAGCCAAGGTGAAACAGACACACATCGCGATGAACAGGAAGGTTGGCGCTGTAAAAAGATGGCTAAAGCACAGTGTACGGTAAGTCCTTTAAAAGAGGGGTAGAGAGGAGGGGAGAGAGGGGAAGAGGGGGGAGGAGGAGTGGAGACTTTTAAGAAGCCAGAGATATATGGCTGTGAAGCTCGGCGGACATTAACATTACCGGTCGGTTATCCTTGGTTCTGAAAACTACTGCTTACCTTTTTTTTCCCAATGAGCCAATGAAATTCACCGCTCAGCACTGGCTACAAACTACAAGAACCTCCGAGAACATTCGACCTCCTGGCAACCCACTAGGACCTCCTGGCGACCCATCTATGGCTCGCAAATTCTCGCTACTTTCCTTAGTGGCTTCATTCTAGTTGCCGCTAATTTTTTAACATGTTGAAAGAAGGTGACTCCTCGGCAACCACCCGCGAACATGAGGCGACCATGTGGCGACTGCAGGAGACTAAGTGGGACAGGCCCATAACTTCACCCAAGGTGGTTTAGATAGTAATTAAAACCACAATCGTTGCCCACATTTCTTACCATGAGAGTCACGTAAAAAAATTATTATTTAGCACTGTTATGCTGAAGTGTCTTTTTCTTCCCCTGGTGTGATATAAAGTATTCCAAATCATATGATATATTGGGTGCAAAGTGATTTATGTAGATTATAAAAGGGTAGGGGCACAGCTTCAACAACAAATACAATCTAATAATGCAAACTACTGCCATGAATTCAGGATTTACTCTCCTCTTAAAAGTTTAGGTATTCTCCCTGGAACAATTGGAGTGCTGGCGTGCTTTATATGGCTTCAAATCACTGTGTAATCTCAGTGCTATCCTTTCTGCTGTCATTCATTACTTCAAAATCACATTAGCAATGGACAAGCTTTAATTTCCTAAGTGATAACAGCAAATTAATATCTTGCTAAGGAAGAGCTATTGCAGCCCCTCCAGCGACGTCATCCTCCGCTTTCCTGTGGCTTTCTTATCACACCTGGAAATGCCCCATCTGCCAACCTCCATCAGGATAGTTGGGAGATATTGCAGAAAAAAAATTAGATTTAGAACCATGTTGCAACATCAAATTTCAGCTCACAGTCATCATTGATTAAAATACAAGGGTAAAACAATCAGCCAGTCTGAGCAGGAGGCTTGTGTACAATTCAAGGTACCTTGTGATGTATTGCAAGGTTTTTCTTCGTGTGTCTGTTTTCAGGATGTGACTATTGTTGGCCAGGCAGCATTTTCTTTCAACCCCCAATGACCTGACTGACCAGGTCTCAAAGACATTGCAGTAGATGTGTAGAGTCTCTCACCTTAGGACAGCTGCTGTCTGAATTCTGTAACTTGATAGGGTTTGTAGGCGGAGGGATAAACATCAGCAACATTCCTTTCTCCAAGGATCCAAATGAATCAGGTGGGTTTTTAATGACATTCCAATAATTCCCTGGTCACAATTATTGAAACTATCATGTTATTCCAGATTTGTTTGATTAAATATTCCAATTATCAGCAATTCAGAGCTTTGAGTTGAAATCCTACCAATGCACTAGGGGAACTTATATCAGTTAATAAAATTAATCTGGAACATGAAACTGATATTGATCAGATTGATAATCTGACTGAATTGTGCCAAAAAAAACAATCTTGCTCTCAACATCAGCAAGACCAAGAAGCTGATTGTTGAATTCAGGAGGGAAAGCCAAGGATCCATGAACCTGTCTTCATCAATGGAACTGTGGTGGAGTCAATATCTTTAGGTTCCTGGGTGTAGTGATGTATTCTGAAGTGTGTGGAGGTGTGTTCTGATGTGCAGAAGTTGTGTTCTGGGCCTGTACATTGATGTGATCACAAAGAAAGTTCATCGATGCCTCTGCTTCCTTGGACATTTAAGGAGATTTTGTATGCCGCCAAACACTCTATTTAACGTCTAAAATTGTACAGTAGAGAGCACAGTGATGGCCGGGTTGTGTTATGGCCTGGTTCAGTAACTCAAATGCCTGGGAACGAAGGAGGCTGCAAAAAGTGGCAGACACTGCCCAGTTCTTTATAGGTACTGATTCCCCACCATCAAAGGAATCTACAGGAGGTGCTATTTCAAAAACGCAGATAATATTGTCAGACTCACATCCCCATCCTCTTGCCATGTTGTAATCTCACTACTACCGTTGGATACAGGGTAAAGGAGCCTAAGAAACTTGAACTCCAGGTTCAGAATGAGCTTTTTCCCATCAACCAACAGACTCTTGAACACTACACAAAAATAACTACAAACCCACAGCAGCAACTATGATTTATTGTGGATTTTGTTTTGGTTGCACTGTGGTCTAGTTAATTATTATACTGATTATTTTTGGTCCTTACGATTATTGTATATTATGCTTGTGTTATTTAGTTAATAGGCTGTATAGCTGCAATATATAAAAATTGCATTGTTCCGTTGCAAGTATATGTGATGATTAAACACTCTTGAATCTTGACCTGATTCTCTTGCCTCTTGATAGAGGTTCTCTAATTACTTTTGCGTAGAAAATATTCTGTCCTGACTTGGTCTTGCTTCAGTGAGAGCCAGGCCAATAATAATGTGGTTTGATGTGACCCAACAAGCAACACAGTTTGCTGATGGATTGGAGATAATTGTACAAGAACATTGGCCACACAATCCCCGAAGCCTACCCTACCATTCAGTTTAATTTGTTATTATCATGTATACCGAGATACAGTAAAAAGCTTTGTTTTGTGTGCTATCTCATTAATTCAGACCAGAAGTACAATAATGAAAGAGTAAGAGAGTGGAAAGATTATAGTGAATAACAATAGATGCTTGGACTAGAATAACTCCCCATCCCCCCACATGCAACAAGGGCAGAGTCCCCCTTGTCCTCACCTTCCACCCTACCAGCCGTCACATACAACAAATAATCTTCCAACATTTCCAACGCCACCTCCAACGGGATCCCACCACTGCCCACATCTTCCCATCTCCTTCCCTGTCTGCTCCCTCTGTAACTCCCTGGTCCATTCGTCCCTTCCCACTCAAACCACCCCGTCTCCTGGCACTTTCCCTTGCAACCGCAGGAAATGCTACACTTTACCTCCCCTCTTGACACCATTCAAGAACCCAAGCAGACTTTCCAGGTGCGGCAGAGGTTCACCTGCACCTCCTCCAACCTCGTCTATTGCATCCTCTGCTCTAGATGTCAGCTGCTCTACATCGGTGAGACCAAGTGTAGGCTTGGCGATCGCTTTGCCCAACACCTCCGCTTGGTTCGCAATAACCAACCTGACCTCCTGGTGGCTCTGCACTTCAACTCCCCCTCCCATTCTGAATCTGACTATTCTGTCCTGGGTCTCCTCCATGGCCAGAGTGAGGCCCACCATAAATTGGAGGTGCAGCACTTATTCAATTCCCTATATACGTCATATTTTGCTTGGGCAGTTTACATCTCAGCGGTATGAATCTTGACTTCTCCAAATTTAGGTAGTCCCTGCTTTCTCCTCCCCTTCCCAGCTCTCCCTCAGCCCACTGTCTCCGCCTCTTCCTGTCTTCTTTCCGCCCCTCCCCCCCTCCCCCACCCCCCTCACTCACACCAGTCTGAAGAAGGGTCTTGATCTGAAATGTTGCCTATTTCCTTCGCTCCAAAGATGCTGCCTCACCCGCTGTTTCTCCAGCTTTTTGTCTACCTTCCCTTTCCAATAAAATCATTAATCCAGCTACCCTTTCTGTGAGAGTTTCATGGTCATAAATTCTGGTGACAATCACTAAACTGTAAACATACTGAGAGAACTACCAGCCTGTGAACTATGAATGCTGCACCTATGTTGCCCTGAAGTGCTGAATAATTTAACAAAACTAAAAATACTACATGGACTGGAAAACTGAAGTGAAAATATAAATGGAATACAAGCCCTGAGCTGTTCAAGTTGCGTGACAAAGGAAAGATTTAGATTAATG
This sequence comes from Okamejei kenojei, assembly GCA_035221665.1. Lineage (NCBI taxonomy): Eukaryota > Metazoa > Chordata > Chondrichthyes > Rajiformes > Rajidae > Okamejei > Okamejei kenojei. The sequence continues at coordinate 62,949,663 of CM069133.1, forward strand.
TTTCTATGCTTGTTTACCTATGAAACTCACTCCCAACTTGAATTATCTCTTCAAACATGACCTTCCTTAAGGAAGCTCTTTTTCCCCTCCCTAATACAATGTAAATCGTCCAGCTTATAAATTTCTCAGAAATGTTTTCACACATATATATATATATATAGTAAAAAGTACCATCACCATTCATTTTTCACTCTCCTCTTTCAGAATGCTCTGCAACCATTTTCTTACAAACTTGACCTCAGACCAGAAATTACAGGGTACCACCCTGGAGTCACACCTAGAGCCACAGAAAAGCAGATCTGTTCTCTTTACAAGGGGATCTCACATTAGATATCTCACCCTTTTACTCCCCCTCTTGTGCAGCAGAGGCAATCATAGTGCCTCGAACTTGGTTCTTATTCAATTCCCTATATACGTCATCTCCATCAACAGTATCCAAAAGCGCTATTGTATGTCTGTTGGAGAGAGAAGTAGCCATAGGGGATATTTCAGGTCAATGGGACCTTTGGACGGCAGTGGGAGCTGAATGTGCCAGAGCAGGCCCTGTATCTGCTTCAGACACACTGCTCTGTTTTTGAACAATGTCTTCAAGCAATTGTTAGATAGTCTCAGAAACATGCACCAGAGCTCAATGATCATTAAAGGCAATTGGCCACAATCCCTGTCGCATTCCATGGCATAGTACTGAGGAATATCTGGCTGGCTAGCACGGATGATGCTGGTCACTATCTCCCCAAGGAATATTGATCCCTGAAAGTGTTGTCTCCATGTTATACCTTCCAGCTGTGCAGCATTTCAAAGTCAGTCTCCTCCCACGTCCCCCCTTCGACCCCCACCCTCAACACAAAGTTCAATGATTGTTGCTTTAACATCACCCCAGGCAGCTGAGCAAAATACTGAACTCCCCATGGTTCTGCTGGTTTTAGCTGTTTAGATGGCATAGCCTGCCATCTTGGGAGGTAATGTTGGTCATGCCGGTACTAATTCTATGGATTAATTCGGCATTTCGTCTTGATGAACGCATCTACTTCCTTATAAGTTCAGCATGTCCCCAACAACTCTCACAAAGAGCTTTATAAAGAGATGCACCATAGAAATTATTTTTATTGTGATGCATCACGGCTTGGTCTGGGAACAGCTCCATCCATGTCCACAAGAAATTGCGAAGAATTGTGGATGCAGCTTAGACCGTCACACAACCCAACTTACCTTCCATTAATTCCATTTATACCTCACGCTGCCTCGGTAAGGCCAGCAACAAAATCAAGGACAAGTCGCACCCTGGTCACTCTGGCAAAATGTATAGAAGTGTGAAAATGCACACCTCCAGATTCAGGGACAGTTCCTTCCCAGCTGTTATCAGACAACTGAACCATTCAACTGCAACCAGAGAGCAGTCCTGAATTACTGTCCACCTCATTTGGAGTACCTCGAACTATCTTTGATCAGAATTTACTGGCTTTATCTATATTACTAAAAGTAAGATCTTGACCACTTCCTGTTTTTCTGTTTCATGATTTTTGAAAAAACACTGCCACTTATGGCTGTGATGTTTGGCCATCTTAATCATAGTCCCCCTCTGCTGTGCAGGACAAGAGGATTTTTCCAATCGAGTAAAAATAAAAAAGGTTTTTAATGTATAAAAAATGTTGACATTCTCTTTGCTGCCCCTGCTGGTGGGAGGGGGGAGGGACTATAAATCCTGGAAGTGTTATGCCTCACTCAGTCTCTGCAAGACGGAGGAAGCGAGAGGGTCACGTCTCTCTGAGCTGTGAATAACACTGAACACATGTCAATTCAACTCTGAGTGCCCTTAATGTGGTTTGATAATGAAAATGCGGTAACTTTCAAATGCTGCACTGCAAATGGTTGTCATTGGAGGTGGTAACTGATTTGAAATGCTGCACTACAAATGGTTGTCGTTGGTGGAGGTAACTGCTTTGAAATGCTGCACTGCAAATGGTTGTCGTTGGTGGAGGTAACTGCTTTGAAATGCTGCACTGCAAATGGTTGTCATTGGTAGAGGTAACTGCTTTGAAATGCTGCACTGCAAATGGTTGTTGTTAGTGGTAATAACTGCTTTGAAATGTTGCACTGCAAATGGTTGTTGTTGGTGGTGGTAACTTGACAACTTCCTGTTTGCACTCTATATTGATTTTAGATAAAACGCTACCACTTACGGCTATGATTTTTGGCCATCTTACTCAGTCCCCCTCAGCTCATCAGGTGCAGAGGATTCTTCCCATCAATGAAAAATAAAAGTGTTATTAGTGTTTAAAATTGTTGAGAATCTCTCTCCTGTCAAACATGCCATGAAAGCCACGCCCCTTCTGGAGGGGGAGGGATTATCAAACCCGGAAGTGTGGGTGTGGCTCAATCTCTGCAAGATGGGGAGGGAGAGGTCACGACTGTCTGAGCTGTCAATCAACTGAACACACTGAATTTCTACTGAACTGTGAGTGGTGTTTATGTGGTATTTTGTACAGGAGAAAGATTTTCAGTTGATTGTTTCCTGCCAATCTAAAACAGAGGAAGACGTGAACCCCTGTATGATATAGCAATTCAAGTGCTCTTAAAGACAAAAAGTGGCAGAGTAACTCAGCCTTTAAACTAAAGAAGAGTCTCTACTGAAACATCATGTATCCATTCCCTCCATAGATGCTGCCTGATCCAATGATTACTCCAGCACTTTATGTGTTGCTGAAGATCTCAGCGTCTGTAATTCCCTGTCTCTTGCTCTTAGAGACATATCTTAGAGACAGTATGTTGACAATTTAAACCATGTGGAATGGACAATAAACCAATTAGAAAACTGAACATCAGGCATAGGATTAAACATAGCCACTTATAGTGGGTAAAATGCTAAATTACTTTCCCCAGAAGAATTACCGCTGAGACCATTGCAGTTAACAATCTACAGAAACAAAGAAACAAAGAAGAAAACAAAGATTAGGTTAGACAGATTGTGGACATCAACATGTCAATGATTAATACCTTAAAAGACCATGAGAGAATACCAAAGTCTGGACTAAACATGCTTAATGGCTGTTTAATTGTCAAATGAATTTCAATGCTAATAGGTATATGTTTATGCATTTAGAAGGAAGCATGGGAGGCTGCAAAATGCTTGGATAATAGTTTTAATGGGCAGGGGAAAAAGGAGATTGAGAGGTCAAAAATACAGATCAGAGACTGCTAAAACAATTGCCAAAAGCAATGCAAGCACTGAGATTCATTTCTGGTGAGATCCAATTGAAAAACAGAAAGCAATGCTGAATGAGTGTAAACACTGGTTAGACTCTGGAGTATTGCACATACCTGTGGTTCTAGCCTCTATTTATATAAATACAAGGGAGTCTCCAAAGAGGTACAAAGAAATATGTTACCAGAACACAAAGTGCTGGAATAGCTCAGTGAGTCAGGCGGAAACTATGGAGGAAATAGATAGCTATTTTCAGGTTGGGACCTTTATTTGTTTATTTAGAGTAATGGGGAGAAAGCTGGAAAAGAGGAAGGAGTGAGTCAAAGCATGGTAAGGGGTAGGTGGATGTAGGTGAGGGGGGTTTGAATGGCAGATGTATGGACAAAAGTAGAGATAAAAAGAGTCAAAGGTGTGTAAGATAATGGGAAAAGAGGAGTGAAATGTGATGCCAGTGGAGTTGGTGGAAGAGGACAAGGGGAAAAGGGAAAGGGGTGACAGGAGAATGGAACAAGTGGGTGTGCACCTTGTTGGGCCAAAGGGAAGAGAGGGAGGGAAAGGGGAGGGGGGAAAGGGTGGGAGGGGGGTGAGAAAGTGGGGTGGGGGAAAATCAATGTTCATACTGTGTACGAAGAAACTGCAGATGCTGATTTACATCAAAGATAGATGCAAAATGCTGGAGTAACTCAGACTGAAGAAGGGTCTCGACCTGAAACGTCACCCATTCCTACTATCCTGAGATGTTGCTTGTCCTGCTGAGTTACTGCAGCAATTTATGTTTAACTTCAATGTTCATGCTGTTGGGTTGTCAGCTACCCAAGCAGAATATGAGGTGCTGGTGCTTTGGTTTGCATGTGGCTTCACTCTGACAATGGATGAAGCCCAGGACAGAGAGGTAAGTATGAGAATGGGAAGACGAGTTAAAGTAGCTAGTAACCGGGAGTTCCTGCAGGTCTACACGGACCGAGCACAAGCATTGGGCAAACGTTCAGCTAGTTTATGTTTGATCTCACTGATGTAAAAGAGGCCACTCTTGGAGCACTGAATGCAGTAGATGAGGTTTGACGAGCTGCATGTGAATCTCTGTCTCACCTGACAGAGATTTAAGTGAGGCTGGAAGGCCTGCTACTGGTCTTCTGTCAGAGTGCTATAGGAGTAAAGAGGTCCTTCTGCAGTTGTACAGGGCCTCGGTAAGACCACATCTGGAGTATTGTCATGTGCAGGTTTGGTCTCCTATTTTTGAGGAAGGACATCCTTGCTATTGAGGCAGTTCAGCGTAGGTTCACAGGGTTAATCCCAGGGATGGCGGGACTGTCATATGAGGAAAGATTGGAAAGACTGGGCTGGTATTCACTAGAAATTAGATGGATGAGAGGGCATCTTATAGAAATGTATAACATTATACAAGGACTGGACAAGCTAGATGCAGGATAAATGTTCCCACAATGGGGGAGTCCAGAACCAGGGGCAACAGTCTAAGAATAAAGGGGAGGCCATTTAAAACTGAGATGAGAAAAAACTTTTTCACCCAGTGAGTTGTGAATTTGTGGAATTCTCTGCCACAGAAGGCAGTAGAGGCCAATTCACTGGATGAATTTAAAAGAGAGTTAGATAGAGCTCTAGGGGCTAGCAGAATCAAGGGATATGTGGAGAAGGCAGCCACAGGTTACTGATTATGGATGATCAGCCATGATCACAATGAATGGCGGTGCAGGCTCGAAGGGCCAAATGCACCTATTTTCTTTGTTTCTACGTTTCTATGTACCTGGATGGAATAGAATTCCTAATTCTGGAGAAATATCCTTACCCATAGAATTATGTGAATGTGCAGTTTGAAACCTCGTGGAAAGTAGCAAAAATGCATTTAACCAGAAGGTAAATATTGTGACAGGGAAGAAACAAATAGAAGGATTATTAATTGAATTATATTTTACAAAGAACATTTATTATCACATACACCAATTGGTGTAGTGAAATTCGACTTGCCATTGCAGCACACGAATACAGATAAGACACAACATTAAAGAATTAAAAAATAAACATAAATATATCCCCCACAATGGTTACCACTGTGAGGGAAGGCAGCAAAGTCCAGTCCCGTCCCCTGTTCTCCCATAGTTTAGAGATACAGTGTGCAAAAAGGCCCTTCGGCCCACTGAATCCACGCCAACCAGCGATCACTACATACCCTAGCACTATCTTCACACACTAGGGACAGTTTACAATTTACAAAAGCTAATTAACCTATAAACCTGTACGTCATTGGAGTGTGGGAGAAAACTGATGTACCCGGACAAAGCCCACGCTGTCACAGGTAGAACATACAAACTCTGTGCAGACAGTTCCCATAGACAGGATCAAACCCAGATCTCTGGCACTGTAAGGCAGCAACTATACTGATGAGCCATTGTGCCATCGTGAGAGAAGGGAATAAACTCAGTGCAGAAAATAATATAATAGATCAGTAGCAGCAAATGACCTCCATACTCCACGTGATGCAAATAACATAACCGACTTGAGATTTACAAAAAACAAAGCTGGATGAACTGATATTGAAAATAATAACATCCAAAGAAACAGATGGATTACCTGTATTTCCCAAACATCTCTGCCTCTTCACTGGGATGTTTATGCGCCAGAGCCTCTTGGTGATAAAGTGTGGGAATGCCCTGAGTCAACAGCAGACGTTCAATTCTACCAATGCTTACCGCTGTGCCTCATTATAATTTCAGATTTATTTCCTGCCACACATCAGAATTTTGAAACACTTGATGGTGGTTTTAACTGTCTCTTTTAACTTTACTGAATACATAAGCAACGGTCACCAGAACTTTGGGACTAATTAGTCATTCATTAAGTACTCTTTTCTCTCTCATGGGGCATGAATCTTTGGAACTTTCAATTTCAAAGGGAAGTGGAAGCAAAAACATTGAATATTTGAAGGCAGACGTAGATACTCAACAAGCAAGTTGGAAGAAGGTTACTGGGACTAGGTTGTAATAAATAATTGAGAATGTAATCAGACCAGATCTTATTAAATGTTAGACCAGGATTGAGGAGCCAGGTAATCTACTCCAACTCCAAAGACTAACTCCTAATTTGTAGTTATACAGTCATACAGCGAGGAAACAGACAATACGGCCCAAATTGCCCACACCGACCAACATATCGTATCTACATTAGTCCTTCCTGCCTGTGTTTGGCCCGTATCCCACTAGACATGTCATTTTAATAAGTGGGAGAGTCTAGGACAAGAGGTCATAGCCTCAGAATTTAAGGCTGATATTAATGGATATTTTTAAGGTAGAGATAGATAGATCCTTGATTAGTACGGGTGTCAGGGGTTATGGGGAGAAGGCAGGAGAATGGGGTTGGGAGGTTGAGATAGATCAGCCAAGATTGAATGGTGGAGTAGACTTGATCGGCCTAATGACCTAATTCTGCTCCTGTCACTTATGAACTTTTGACCTAATAGAGACCCAGCCTGCTAAACCTTTCCCTATACCTCAGACCTTCGAGTCCTGGAAACATCCTTTTAAATCTTCTCTGTGCCTTTCAAACTTGATAACATCTTTCCTGTAACATCATGCCCAGAAATGAACTCTGCAGCCTCACCAGAGTCTTATATAATTGCAACATGAGCTCCCAACTTCTACACTTAGCACTCTGACTGATGAAGGGCAATGTGCCAAAACCTTTTTCGACCACCTTATCTACCTGTCACAACCTTCAAAGAACCATGCACCTGCACTCTGAGATCCGTCTGCACTACAACACTCCTCAGACTCCTACCATTCACTGTGTAGGCCCTGCCCATGTTAGACATTTTCCAAAATGCAATAAAAATTGAATATATTGTAAACACAGTGTTGATGGATGTGTTGATGAAAGATGGCATCCGAGGTATGAAGTGGTTCATTTCTCCATGGTTTTACTGAGAACTGTTATTGTGAGAGGGTAATATGTTGGGGAAATTGGTGTTGTTGGTGGACCCAACCTTTCATATGTACTGAATGAGCTTAAAAAGACGTTGAGCTCTGCCTCTGAGTGTGTGCAAGTGTAAGCATTATTAGAAATGCCAAATACTAGAAGGCATGGGCTTAACGTGTGAGGGAGGAAAGATTTAAGGAGATGTATGAGCAATGTTTTCTTATATGGAGAGTTGTAGGGGCCCAGACCCATTTGCCAGGAAGGTGGTAGATGCAGATACATTAGCAATGTACAGCAGATATTTAGTCAGAGATTTGAATAAGCAGGGAATAGACGGATTTAGAGAATGTGCAGGAAGATGGGATTTGTTAGACTGACATTATAATTGCTGCATACGTGGTACCATAGAAGTATTTGTTTCTCTGCTGTGCTATCCTATGTTCAATATTCTATGTTCAACATATCTCCCATCAAATTCCCCTTTTCAGAAGCAACAATCCTAGTCCAGCTGGTCTCTCCTCATAAGTAATGGCCCTGTCTCACGGTGCGAGTTGACCCACGAGTGACAGACTCGTGGTTGTGCACGAGATCCCAAGTTGATGTTCAAGTGTTTGAACCGAGTTCCCACGAGTATGGTATTTTGCCGTTCACTGCGATGTTCCAAGTTCGTCTCCTGAGTTAACCAAGTTCGTCTCCCGTTTACTCTTGAGCTGACAACGTGTCCCGAAAAGTGACACAGTGTTTCTATTTGGACATGTTCTATTTGGACATTAAACTGACCTGAATATAGACGAAAGCTGAGAAAAGGGTTTGGGAAAAGCCTCAGGTGTAACCTGACGAGGCGTTGTACCTGTTGCACCTGTTGGGCAGTGGAACCCACCGATCACAGCCCGGGGTCAGGACGGAGACCTCCCTCCAGCCTTAATTTAATCCACAACAGTCTGCACCTGTCTCTCATGCAGCAGTCTTGTTTATTATTTAAAGGATATTATATGACCCTTTAATATTTATTTCAGTATGCAAAGGTTCACTTAGATTAGCTAGACTAGTGCGAAAACAGGCCCTTCAGGGCCACCGAGTCCGCACCGACCAGCGACCAATATACAATAGGGACAATTTTACACAAACACCTGTAATGTGCTCGATTGTAATAATGTTTTGTCTTTCAGCTGACCGAATTTCACTGTTCCTCGATACACGTGACAATAATCTAAATTGAAAAGCCTTATTCCCTTTCCATAGGCACAAAATGCTGGAGTAACTCAGCGGGACATGCTGCATCAGGAGGAATGGGTGACGGTTTGGGTCGAGACCCTACTTCAGACATTCCTTCTCTCCAGAGATGCTGCCTGTCCCGCTGAGTTACTCCAGCTTTTTGTGACTATGTCCGGATGTTGTACACTGGACCTTCATTGACGAGGTTCTGGATTCCCATTGCCATTACTAGCTGCACTTCAATGTGATTTACGCAAGTAAAGAACTGTGGTCTCCGAAAAGAGATGCGAGGATATTGTATAAATGTTAGCGTGTTGTGACTATGCAATGCTGAGAACTATATGCTGCACATTATATATGTCCCTTTTCAGCTTGATTGTAGTTATCTTTGTTATTATTTACTTTGACGGGACAGAATGCAAAACAAAACCTTTATATATGTGAAAATAATAAACCTAGAACTAAACCGTTTGGGACTGGAGATACTGCTGCAGGTGGGGGTGGGTGATGAGGGTGACTGCCGGGGGTGGGAGGGGGGCATATTGGGGGGGGCGGGGGGTTTCTCATCCTCCGGTGTTTGTGTTCGTACCCCGTGTTGTCCGTGATCCGAAGGGCCGCCTAGTACTGCGCTAATCAGCGCAGAGACTTTTGGAAATTCTGTGAAGAAAGTAACATATCTGGAATATAAATCGATGACGATTTATCTGGGTGGCGTGCATCTTATTTCGTTGAGAAATTCACTGCACTGTCCCATCACAAACGCTGCTGTGGCTGGCGGAGTGTTCCAGTGTTTACAGCAGCCGCCAGCGAGATCCAATGACGTGGGTTCTGCCTGTGTGGACTTTGTTCATTCAACCCGTCCCCACGTGCTTTACCCGCCTGTGCTCCGGTTTCCTGCCACTTCCCGAAGGTGCGGGGTTCTTGTTGTATTGGCTGCTTGATGTGACTCCAGTGTAGGTTAGTGGGGGTGAAGGGAAGGGGGAATAGGGTAGGGTGAAGGGAGGTGATGGTACGAGTGCGTGATAAATGAGTGCAGGCAGTGGGGCAGATGGGAATACAGTGCGTGAGTGGCGGCACAGGGTTGAGACACAAGAGCCAGGAGATACTGGAATCTTGAACAAAAAACTAATTGCCGGACGATTCAACGGGTCAGGCAGCATCTGTGGCGGGACATGGATATTTCACGCTTGGAATCGTGATCCTCAGACTTGATGGACGATTGGCCTCTTGTATTTTGAATCATGCGTAAAAGTGAACGAGCCTTCCCCTTGAAAAGAACTTGAATTTCCCCTTGAACCGTGCGGCCGTTGGTATGACAATACAACTTGATTGTGCTCGCAGACGGTATGATTTGAATGGGGAGCACGCAGGCAAAGTTTTTCATTGTACATCGTTGCACGTGAAACAATAAACCAAATGATATCAATACCACCATGTTGTTGTCAGTTAGTGAATAACTCCAGTCCCGTCCCGACTCCCTGGGAAACTGAAGGGAGCGACAATCAACTGCCACGGACATAAATAATGACTTACACAAGAAAGGGCAGATGCTGGTTGACAAAAGGTGAACACATGGGGCTGGAGAAATTAGGAAATGTCATCCTGTCACCCATTCCTTCTCTCCAGAGATGCTGCCTGCCCGCTGAGTTAAAGAGTTCCCATGGTAGACTCACGAGTCACTAAGGTAAACGCATGGGCCGCTACGTTATTACAACGAGTTAAAATGTTTCAATTTTTATCTTGAACAGTAAATTTGACTCGTGGAAAAAATCAAACATGTTTGATTTTTTTCACGAGTTAACAAGTTTCCCGAGTACCTGCCGTTAGCGCCACGAGTCGCTAAGTTGCTCGCGCGAGTTCCGACGTTCCCGCTACATTGATTATACGTGATTACTGCGAGTGAAAACTCGGGGTCACTCGTGGGTCAACTCCCACCGTGAGACAGGGGTTTAAGTATGTCCATCCAAGGCAACATATTCAGAAATCTACTCTGTACCCTCCCTTGAAATATCACATCCTTCCTATTATGTGGTGACCAGACTGAATACATAGCTGAGCTGGTGACTAATAAAGTTTGAACATAGCTCTGCTGCTCTTTGTTAGAGATTTAAATCAATAAAATAAATTATCCTGCATGCTGACTTAATCAATTTATCTCCCTGCCCTGCAACCTTAAACAATCTGTGGGCATCACTCCCATAACCTCTCTGGTAATCTGCATGAGTGCAAAATGAATGGTAGAATTCATTGATAACATAAGATGAGCCAAATAGAGTAGGTGAAGCTTGTTCACCCTGTTTCAGGCTGTATGACTCCATGACTCATTATACTGTAGATCTTCTGTGGCATGAGTCTGACATTGATCTATGATTTGATCATTTGGATTTTCATTCACTTTCTGGTTTACTTAAATTATGATCAGAAAAAAAATGTCAGATTGAACATATGAATGTAAGATGTTAATTTGATAACCATTACATTATATTTAATACAAATAAGTCAATTCAACATATTGCCTGAAATATGTCAATGTCATCCACTCTTGTCCAGATGCAGAATGTTTGCATTGACCTGTACAGTGGCTGGCTAATTCCTTTCCCAATCTAATCTTGTCATTAAATTGAGTTTGCTGTAGATCTGCCAAAGAGTCTGCACTCATTTTGTCTCAGCCCTATTTTCTCTCTGAAAGAAACCAATATGTTTCTTCAAATATTGACATTGATAAGACTGCTGTTAAGATTAAAAATTTAAAAAAAAAGCTCTTATGCTAAACTAAGTGAAAGTCTCTTCCTGTTTGCATGACACAACTTTGTATATGATGCAATTTGATTAAAGAAACATTGAGCAAGTTATCCAACAACATTTTCAGATTGTATTAGTGGGTACTGAAATCATAAACTCCCTCAAAGCCTCTCCATCCCTTTATTTCTCTTTTCTTATTTTAGAAACTCTTTACATTGACCTCTTTGACAAAGCTTCTGGTTACTTGTTTAAAGTCTCTTTATATGGATATATGGATTTTTTTTTTTGTCTCATAACATTCCGGTGAAGTAACTTGTGATTTCATTTTAACCAATGTTAATCGTGGCTGGAATCGAGCAGCCATAGTACCCACACTTAATAAGGACTTATGTATTGCTAGGTCATTTTGGGCTAGTCTGGTGTTCTCTGTAGAAATGGGACAAGCTTCTGATGGTGCCAGCAGGTCTGGGGCCCAGATCAGTGTTGCATTGTCAGTTGACAGGTGGATGAGATTTCTGTAAAGATCATAGGAAATAGTAAGATTAAATGAGAACTTACCAGTTTGAAGTTTGATCTTTATTTTATGAGGAGTCGAGTTGAGGGACTACGTGAATAGAAGCCCGTACAGCCGTTGGTGCGTCAATCTTCAAAGCAGCGGAGTGAATTCACAGCTAACAATGACTGAAGTATAATGGTAAGATGATAAAACTAGAACTACCAGATGAGATCTATGAGGGTGGGAGCGGAGGGCACGTAGTCCCTCAACTTGACTCCTCATAAAATAAAGATCAAACTTCAAACTGGTAAGTTCTCGTTTAATCTTACTATTTTACTTCGGAGTCACGTGAGTGACTACGTGAAGACTTCAAAGCACTTCAAAGCAGAATCAGCAAACACCCCGAGCCTTGAAATCGGCTTGTGATAAAACCTCTGAAAAGTTAGCTCACTGGACCATCCTGTGGCCGCGAGGATATGGTCTATTGGCAAGTCCATCGCCCTTGCCGTGGATGTTGATGCCGCCCTGGTGGAATGAGATTTGAATTTATCAGTATCAATTCCTGCACTTGCCAGGACCTGCTTTAGCCACCTTGAAATCGTTTGCACCGACACCTTACTGTGTGGTTTTTTGTGACTAATAAACAAAACCAACTCTGTTCCTCTCAGAGGTTTAGTAATCTCAATGTAACGAGATAAATGTGAGACTACAAACAAGCGATCATCTGCGGGGTATGCTGAAAACACAATCTTACATCCTGTCATGCCTCTTCTATTATGTTTAAGCAAATCATAGACATAAAATATAACGGCATCTGCCGACACATGCATTCTATCTAGCCGTAGCTTTTGCAACGTTTGTACACGTTGAGCTGAAACCAACGCCATAAGCATGACCAACTTCATAGTTAATTTGGCTATAGATAGGCTTGTAACCGGAGCCCACTGGCGAAGAACCATAAGAACCTCACTCACATTCCAAATACCGGCATACCTGGGTTTAGGAGGATTAGAATTGAAAAACTCCCTTCATGAATCGTGAAACTAACGGATGTGTCCCTACTGTATGCAATTCTGCATTCATTGGTAAATAAGAAGACAGAGCACTTCTGGCTGAATTAATCGCACTGTAACTTAATTTTAGGTCGAAATAAAGAGTTGACAAAACTCCAATACGTCCGTGATCCCTGCAGTGTGATATACAATATTCTGCTGTAGGCAGAATTGCCCCCACTTCCTTATATAGGTGATATATTGCTGCTGTGTACTATCCCTGCAGGCCAACGTGAGAACAGCCACAGTCCGATGAGACAGTCCTCTCCCCAGGTATGGCCTCCTTAAAATCTGCAATTAACAGATCAATACGATCATATAAAGGATGTTGATCCCCAGTGACTGGATTTACCAGTAGATTTTTATTCTTGGGAATAAGCATGTAAGGCTCCCTAGCCATTTGTAATACAACGGTAAACCATGCTTGTGTAGGCCAATCTGGCACTACCAATATCCCTGAAGCAGAGTACTCCTTGATCTTTTGCAAACATCTGCTGATGAGACAGAATGGAGGAAATACATACACAAACATTCCTCCCCAATGCAGCGAAAACGCATCCACTGCTACTGCCTCAGTATCTGGTTCCCATGAATCATATCTAGGTAACTGATGATTTAATCGAGATGCAAACAAGTCAATATCTGGCAATCCATACTGAACAATTATTTGGTTAAATACATCCTGATTTAACATCCATTCAATGTTGTCATTAAACTGACATGACGTAGTGTCAGCTACCGTGTTGAACCTTCCTGGCAAATAAAGTGCTTAAAGCCAGATATTTTGGTCAATACACCAGCTCCAAATCTGGTTAGCCAGTCTATCACAAGACTGTGACTTAACTCCACCCATGTGGTTTACATACGCCACTGCTGTGGTGTTGTCAATCTGGATCTGCACATGCAGATCCCTCATTGTAGAACAATAAGCTTTGAGCCCATACCAGGTGCCCAACAACTCTAAATAATTAATCCCTCTTAATTGAAGAAGCGATGTCTCATCCACATTCCATCTGCCTCCACAACTAGAAGACATATCTGTTGCACCCCAACCCAGTGCACTTACATCAGTCTGTAATATCAGTGATGGTGGTTCCACCAAAACCTTCCTAAACTTTTTGAAACATGTATTATCCACCATTGTATGTCAGCAATCGCCCCAGCTGACAACTGCATAGGCCTATCAAAATGGCCCCTTTGTATTCTCAGTGCCTGTTCCTTTGATCGTTGTAATTGTTGATAATGCAGAGGACCATACTGCACAGCTGGAAATGCTGCAACAAACTTCCCAATTAAACTGGCTACTTGTCTAATCGAAGGCCGTTGTTCTCCAACGAGATTAACACAGTCCTCAATTAACTGATTCAATTTATCCCTGGGCAAAGTTACCAACATGTGATTGGAATTAATGGTAAATCCCAGATAATCAATAATTTGGACTGGTGATAATTTAGATTTATCTGGGTGAATAACAAATCCCATTTGTTCAAAAGTGATTTTAACAACTGAAACTGATGATTGAGTTTCAGCATGAGTCTTTCCAACAGTCAGAATATCATCTAAATAGACCATTACCACATGCCCCTGAGTTCTATGTAATGCTAACACAGGTTTTACCAATTTAGTAAATAATCTAGGAGCTGAAGTTAATCCATTCGGCAATGCCCTGAATTGCCACAGCTCAGTCATCCAAATAAATTTCAAATGTCTTCTATCATCACCATGAATAGACACTGAGTAATACGCATTCTTTAACTCAATGGTTGCCATATAATACCCTTTGGACACTAGATGTTTGCCCGTGGTAAAGGTCTCCATTTTGAAATGCCTATAACAAACAAATTTGTTCAAACTCGATAAATCCAGAATAATTCTACATCCCCCAGTCTTTTTAGATCTGGGAAATATACTTGACAGAAATTGTTGACTTTGATAGACAGAAGGCTCAATTACCCCTTTCTTATGTAACGACTGAATCTCTGCTTGAATAAGCACATTTTCCTCATCTGAAAAAATAAGTTTACGACTAGGAAAATGTTGATTAGGTAGACTCTTAGAGTAAAATTCAATTTTTCACCCCTTCAATACTACTAAGTATGAACAAATCTGATGTCAACTGCTGCCATTGTTTGAAAAACAATTTTAACCGTCCCCAATTTGAACAGGAACATCAGTTAATTCATCGTCTGTCAATGTTATATTCCTTACCTGCATCTTTCCTTGCGGACCTTGTTGTCCTCGACTTCTTGTAGAGAACCCTTTTTGCCTTGCTTGCCAGCTGGCTTAATGAGGGCCATGGTTTTAACAACCTCATGACAGTCTTTGACCCTTTTTTCAAGGTTACCACCAAACAACAGATTTCGTGGTGGTACACTGGTCGGTTTGCACAAACTCGCCAAATTCGGATTAGCACTGGCCTAATAGCGGCACTCCCGATATTATTAACTTCAAAATGCATTACAAAGGAATCCCAGTTCGTCCTGGTGTGCTTCAACCATATTGCTTGTATCAATAACTTTCACCACAGCTGTAATACCCGCTGACGACAGGTTAAGCACTTTTTTAAAGCTTCATCTCCTGGGCCCTAGCAGGCATACCCATCTATGACCAAATTTGGTGATTAACCACCGGTACCTTCAGGAGATCACAAATAACAGGAGCTTTATAGTTTTTTGCTACTTCATCCATAGCTAGCTCCTGTAACTGGTGGGAGAGCATATACTGAATTGCTTCGGCCAATTCTACATCAATCGCCTTTCCTGCCTCTCTACGCTCAGCAAACTTCCCAGCAATGTTCGGAATTACCTCCAACCGAACTCCTTTACTGCTCTCCCCCAGCATAGAATCAGTGTCAGCAAACTGCACTGATAGAACATTCTCCTCACAGGCAGGATAGTTCTGCAGCCCTGAAACAGGTGCTGCTAGCACAAGCTCTCCATCAGCCTGGCTTGGGCACCACTCCTCCTCACGGAGCTGGTCCCTGTCGAGCATTCTTTTGTAATAAAATCTCGACGTGGGAGAGCCGTGAGCAAACGGACTCTCCTATGGAGGGTATAACCTCCAGGCCCGACTCATCTATGGGCCACAGAGACTTGCCAGTGGCCTTCCGCCCTACTGTGCAAGCCTCCACTGCCTCCCGGCAGCGGGTCCGCAACCACTGGCTGTGTAGCCAGCACCGGACCAGGTGTACCAGACGGGCCTCCATCCTCAACACTCTCCTGGCCACTTTTCCTTTCTACCCCCGGAGCGCCTCGCCGACACCTTCTTCACTTTCTGCAACATATCTACCAGAACTCCAAACCGTCGCAGAAAATGACCTGTGGTAACATTTTTTTAAAAAACCTTACCTCCGTTTAAACTTACCGCTCGGAGGAGCGCTACTGCTCCAACCGGCCGACTGCACCAACGTCTGACGTCATGACGCACCAACGGCTGTACGGGCTTCTATTCACCTAGTCACTCACGTGATTCCGAAGTAAAATGTAAAATGCATGAGGTTAATTGGTTCTCTGCAAGAGCCTTGTATATATTGTAAATAATGTTGTGAGACAGTTACCCTGTTAAGTTTTGATTGGTTGAAATGTTAAACCCTGTCTGGCTTGTTTGAATCCCAGGGTAAATGTTGCATTTTCAAGATTCTGTTAGGCTCTTCCAGAAGCTTCACCGGCAATAATGTTAGAAGATTTCTGTAATTCAGTAATGTATTATTGTAATTTGTTATACGTGATTGAATTGTAAATGTACCACTCAACAGTAGTTCGGCCCCTCAAGGTTCGGGGACCTATAAAAGGCAGCCCCAACGAGGCTCGTCGTTGATCTTCTGGCAGAGCGCTTGGGACTGCATGACATTTTGGAGTGTTTCTGCTTGCACAAGGCTAAAGGGCTTGGCCAAGCAGATACAAGGATTGAACCTTCAGTGGTTTAGGAATCGTATAGGGTGATTTTTGTGCTTTCTAAAAATAAAGTTTAGTTGTTCCAGTGCTTGAATCAGTGGTTTATTGACTGACCTAGACTGGGGGGAAGCTTATAAAGAGTTTGTTTACATTGGGGGATTTCAACGGGCCCCAAAACACAAGCTTGCGATTAAGGGTGGGGTGCTGTTCCCGATCGCGAGTGCAGAAATCGGCAGCACGTTGTGGTTTTCACATTGATTTTCATCACATCGCTAGTCAGAGCAGATCGATCATTCGCGGGCTTGGGAAAGGTTCCCAATAAGATCGTAGAACAGAGTCTAGTCAAGGGCGTTAGTGCCTATGGGGTTAGAGGCCCTACTGGGTTAAAGGCCCATAGTAACAAGATCAGGCTTGGGTTAAAGGCCCACTCTTCGGGGTTAAAGGCCCTCTCATGAAACTATTGGTCGAGGTTAGTAGCTGCAGCTGCTGCTGAGACCAATCTAGGGTTGGGTTAAAGGTCCTCTCCTTTGGGTTAATGGCCCATAAAAGTAGGGTTGGGTTAGAGGCCCTCTCCTTTGGTTTAAAGGCCCATAAAACCCGGGTTCGTGGCCCACCCCAGAATTGGATATCCGATTGACGGGATATTGATAGACAAAACTTGGTCCAAGCAGTGCGAAGCGGAAAAGTACTGCGTCGTTGTTGGGGGTGCAGATTGGAATCACGCTCTAAAAATCGGCATCGACTGCCAGCGTGAATAGACTACTCGCTGACACCTGATATTTCACGGGTTTGAAGTGTAGCCCTTTGCAAAGGTGGACCTAGGTGGGTTCAGGTCCCCGCCTGTGCGAGATATCTGGATCCCTGTAAAACGGAGGAAGGTCTCAAAAGATATCGGGAATTCAGTGATTGGAGTAGAAATTGGTCAAAAATACTTTAAGCAATCTGAAGATTTTCTAAAGGCGTTCCGTACAAATTTTGAATTTGAACTTGCGTAGAAAATCTTTAATTGGATAAAGAATAGCGAACTGAAAATTCTCCTATTCAAATATAATAATATTCAGAATCTCATATTGAGGTGCTGGTTAATTCCGAGTGTATAGATCTTTCTTTCCAAGTTAACTTTTGTATAAATACTTTGCCAAGACTTGTTGATTGTTCAGAAGTCTAATTGTGAAAATTTTCCCTCCAAGATTATTCTGGGTATAATAAAGTTTTGAAGCCCTAGTTTAAAGTGTATTAAGATTGCCGGCTTTGCATTGTATTTACTGTGTATTGTGTATTGTCTTTGATTTAAATTTTTCAAGTTAGATACACTGTTGTGATATCGGTTTGAATCGGCTGTAGAGATAAATCGTTGATTAAGACTGTTATTGTATTTGGAGACAAATTGTGGCTGATCAACCAGGAGTTCGTACCCCCTCTGATTGATTGTTAATTAGTACCTGATAGTGAAGAGTAACTGAGAGAATGGAAATGGATTTGTTAGTGAAAAGTATCCAGACGTGAAAAAGTACCCCTAAGGCTGTGAACTTAGAGTGGAGATGTAGAGGTCCCCCAATAGAAGTCGAGCACTTAGTGAGAGGGGAAGTATCTGAATGGGAAAAGTAGCTAACGAAGAAGTAGTACCCCTCAGCAAAGAGTACACTAGGAAGGGGAAAGTCTGCTGTATCTGAGAGAGAGGTTCACTGGTTGATAACAGCACCACATGGGATACATATTGTGATTTGCTTTTGGAACTGTTCAGTTAACAAATGTGATATTAGATGAATGCTTGTGCTTTATAAAGGAATGTGATTGTGCATGATAATAATAGGTGTTATTTCTTGTCTATGTACGGTTTTGCTTGCGAGTTTGGAGCTCATTTGCATGTGCCTAGATCGTGGTTGTCTTGGGTATAGAAAACAGGCTGCGGGAGTGTGTTTGGTTGCGATTGACTGTGTTTGATTGTTCCCTGAAGCACCTTGATCTTTAGATGACTGAAGATTGTGGAAATTGAAAGGTTGAAAGTGTGTGGACTTGTGGGAAATAGGAGAAGAATTTGAATAGTAAATTGGGAAGATTGATTGTGCAATAGTGTGAAAGAGAAGGGAAACCGCTAGCGCTTTGAAATCGTTAGTCACTGTTCAGCGAGAGAGGTAGCCTTGGAGATTAAAAGGGAGGAGTTTTGGGTGTCTGAAGGCATGGGAAATAGACTAGACCGAGATATGACAGAAGATGCTTGGAGCCCATTGCAAATGATGTGCGATGAGGTCCCACGCAAGGAAGATAAATTGAGAGACTAAAGATACATTGGTGACTGGTACGCCATTAAACAAATTAACAATAAGATCATGATGTTTCTTCTCAGAATCTCATCAAGTTTCCCGAGTTTTCGCGAGCGTAGCATCATGATTCCTGTCTGATGAGTCTTCACCTCCCGAGTTTTTGTGGGCGCAAATCTCTTCCATCTGTATTGTCAATCCCTCTGTACTTGATCCATAGTTGAACCTATAATTCCTAAGAGATCTTGGGATGAAGTAAGTTACACTCTCATGGGTGATTGCTCGTCAGCACGGACTTGGTGGGCCAAAGGCCCTGTTCCCAAGGTGTATCTCTAAGCTAAACTGAACTAAAAAAAACTCTCCCATCAAAGGAAATTTTAACTATTGACCCTGTCATACCCTCTTAGGATCTTGAAAGTTTTAATAAGATTACCTTTCACGGTTCCATATGCCAAAGAATACAGTATATAACCAACTTTAGACAGCTCTTATTCCATAATTCAGCTGTGATGGCCAAAATACTGCGGATATGACTATGAACCCTTTAGGTATGTCTCAAACTTGAAATATGTTGGAGGTAAGGAAACTGCGACTGAGAAATTTTATCAGATAATGCTGTTTATTTCAAAACAAACTTCACCCAGAGTAAAGTGTGACAATGATGTTTCTCATTCTTCAGGGAGGTCACTCCTAGTAGAACTCACTTTTACATGTCTAATGCAATTTAGACCTCAGATGTGATTCATGTGATGTTCCCATGCCACATCATGATTGAAAGGTGTCCAAGAAAATTGGCTCATTTTGTTCATTGATAATCAGGTCACTCCTGGAACGTGGGTTTTACTATTGCCAAGATGGGCTTGTACCCATTTCTTACTTCTTTTGCAGTTCTGGGGACTGTTCCCTCCAATTTTCCCATTCACTATCCTCCAGATACACTATTTTACTTCGGAGTCATGGGAGTGATTCTGTGAAGAACCCCGCCTGTCCGCATGTGCGTCATTACATCTGACGCATGGTGCAGCGACCGGCTGGGAGGAGCAGCGCTCCTCCAGCGGTAAGTTTAAAAAGCCTCAGGTAAGTGTCAAACTTGTTGAAGGTCGTTTCTGCGCTTGTTAAATCTTGTTACAGGAGGGCAAGTCCAAGCATGAAGAAATCGTTAATAGCAAGGTGAGCCGTAGCAAAAGTATCCAAAGACCGCGGGAGTGCGGGTAGCGGGCGGCCGCCTAGCTCATCTACTGATTTGCTAGTAAAGGGACCAGCAACTACAAACTTGGTGCCTGATGGCACCGTGGCTGTGTTGGACGGGCGTAAGGCCACCAGAAAGTCTGTCCGGCCGATAGAATCGGACGAGTCCGGTCGGGAGGGTTCTCCCTCAAGAATGGATACCGTCGAACGGATATCCAGAATGGAACTCCTATTGGAGAGGATGCTCCATCAAGAGCGCCGGCCTCTCCAATAGCCCATGCCAGCAGCACCTACAGGGCTGCCTAGTGTCTCCCTCTTGGAGGAGGAGAGCATACTGGGTCAGTACAATTCTGACGCTGAATCTGTGGGCTTAGCATTGGAGGCTACCACATGGGATGAAGGGAACGAGCCAGAGGTCCCATTCCTGGTGGCAAGGTTTGCCATCCCAATAGACTCTGGAGAGCCACTGGGGGAAGAGCTGGCTGCCAATATTAATTACTTGGCCTCGTACCAGCTTCAGGAGCTGGCCATGGATACAACGGCCAAAAAGTATGACACCCCAGCGAAATGTATCCTGCTTAAAGTACCGGCCTTAACCATGCCTTTTGGGGACATATGGGAATAGGCATCCGGGCGCAGGAGATAAAACTGCAAAGGGTGCTGAAGCTGCTCGCATCCGGCATTACAGCTTTTGGGAGGTCAGTGGATGGGGGGGGCACCTGACTGAAGTTCAGCAGGATGCCCTGGCTCTCATATGCAATGTGCACTTTGAGATAAACTGCCTTAGAAAGAGCGCCATCCACCCTACCACTAACACGAGGTTCGCTGCCCTGTGTAAACCTAGCAACAACCAGCCACCGAACCTATTGTTTGGGGAAGACCTCGCAAAGCGGGTAAAGGAGCTAGAAGACGAGTCAAAAACCGTCAAGGTGCCAGTGACCAGCAGAACCCTTCAGAGGCAGTACCCCAACAAGCAGTTTGCTGAAACCGGGTCCGGGCAAGGACCAAGACGCCCATTCAATGTGCGCAGCTGGTGCACTCCAGCAGGAGCACGGGCATACATGAAGTTTCCTTCCAGAGGCTGGGGACAAAGAACACCACTGGTAACCATGGAGGTAGGTGGGTCTGTTTCTTGTCGAAATTACCTGCCAGTTGGGGGGAGGTTACACAGGTTTCTGAAAGAATGGTATAAAATAACATCAAACATGTTTATACTGCACAGTATGCAAGGGTTTGATTGAATTTATTCCCAACCTGTGTCCACCCACCCAACACAAGCCAGAGCATGCACTCATTTTCTCACAAAAAGAGAATTTGGGGATTCAAGCTGAAATAGCAAAATTATATGTTAAAGGTGTAATTGAGAAGATGGTGTATCATACTCGTCAACTTGTATCTAATATTTTTCCTAGACCAAAGAAAGATGGTGGGTGTTGGATTATTTTGGACCTGACAGGACTTAATCCATTTGGGCAGTATAATCATTTTTAATTTGACACGTTTGCTACTGCCAAGCAATGGATTTCCAGAGGGTGTTATATGGCATGTATAGATCTTCAGGATGCATATTACTCAGTGCCTGTTCATAAAGAGAATCAGAGATATTTGAAATTTATCAGGATGGGTCAATTATGGCAATTTAGAGCACTGCCTAATGGGTTAACCTCAACCCCTAGATTATTTACAAAGCTGCTAAAACCAGTACTCGGGTTACTCCGGGGACAGGGCCATATTGTAATGGCCTATTTGGATGATATCTTAATAATTGGAAAAACCCTTGTGGCAGCTGAGTTATCAATTTCAGCTGTTAAACTCATGGTTGAGCGGTTGGGGTTCATTATCCACCCAGCTAAATCAAAATAGGTGCCGGTTCACATAATTGACCATTTAGGATTCACAGTTAATTCAACTCACATGTCTGTGATTCTGCCCAAGAGCAAGAGATTGGATGTAATTGAAGGCTGTATCAAGCTCTTGGGGGAGCAATCATCTTCAATTAAACAGGTGGCAAGCTTAATTGATAAATTGGTAGCTGCCTTTCCAGCTGTCCAATATGGACCTCTGTATTACCAACATTTACAGAGGCCAAAGGTACAGGCACTCAGAATACATGCAGGTCACTTCAACCGGCCCATACAATTACCATCTGAAGCCATTGCAGAAGTACAGTGGTGCATTAGACACATTTCAAATTGTTCTAGCAAAATCCTGATGGAAACACCTTCAGTTGTGATGTTAGTGCCCTAGGTTGGGGCGCTAATGACACCAGGTCTAGCTGTGGAGGCAGATGGAATATGCATGGGGCATTTATTCTCCAATCGCATGGAATGAATTATTTAGATCTTTTAGGAGCATTTTATTGGCTCAAGGCTTACTGTTCCACTAAGCATCACTTACATGTTCAGCCTCAGATTGACAATTCCACGGCAGAGGCGTATGTTAATCACATGGGTGGAATCAAGTCGAAATCTTGTGACGGATTGGCTAACCTTATTTGGCACTGGTGCATTAAAAAGAACATTTGGATTTCAGCTGTCTACTTCACAGGCAGATTCGATATGATGGCAGACACCACGTCACACAAACTCAACGACAACACAGAGTGGATGTTAAATCATGATGTATTTAATTAAATTGTTCTTCGGTATGGGATGCCAGATATCAATTTGTTTGCATCCAGACTCAATCACCAGGTACCAAAGTATGTTCCATGGGAACCAGATCTAGGGGCAGTCGCGGTGGATGCATTCTCACTACACTGGGGCGGAATGTTATTATATGCATTTCCCCCCTTCTGCCTCATCAGTCGGTGCTGGACTAAGATCAAGCAGGACTCCACTTCAGGAGTTTTGGTGGTACTCGACTGGCTTACACAGCCATGGTTCCCTCTTATTTTGGACATTATTACACAACCTTTTATGGTGGTTCCAAAACCTCATAATCTATTGGTGCACCCTGTGACTGGAGGACCCAACCACTAATATCAGGAAGCTCATCTGGTAGTTCTAGCTTTATACCCTTACTATATTACTTCAATTGTTGTTCTTCTGTGATTTCACACCGCTGCTTTGAAGATTGACGCGCATGCAGACTGGTGGGGTTCTTCACGTAATCGCTCTTTGTAACTCCTCAAACTGGTAAGTTCTCATTTAATCTTATTATTCTGCACCCCCCCCCCCTACCAAGTGGTGATTTCTTCCTCATAACTCTTCAAAACAAGTTATGATTCAATGGCCAAATCATCTACCATCCCTTTTTTTTTGCTTGCACTCCTAGACCCTGTTACTTCAAAGTTAATCAATGATCAAAGTCTATAATCTCAGTGATCAAAGTCTCCACTTCCTTAACCCAAGACCCATAAAATCATGACATCTTAAGACCTTAAGTGCCAGCCTTGTCTCCACCAATCTCCGACCCATCCCCAGGACATGGTCAGATTTGTCTAGATAACATAGTTTCCTTTGGATAGTCTGTCGGGTAAAAAGGGAATTATGTAATGCTGATTCAAGAGTGTTCGAGGCCTTGAAAGCACAGTCATTTCTAGGTTATTGTTTCTGATTAATTAATAACATTAACCAGTTCATGTAGGCTTCAGTCTTTACTCTGATTTACTGTAAGATATAACTAATATGTGAGGATTCCGTGACAGGGACATATAAAATAAATTATACAATCACAATTTTACAATTCCTTAAAATCCATGTTCACCATTTCACTAATCTTGCCACAGCTTAACCTAATGCTCTTTGTCAGAGTGAAAGGAATTTAATGAATGTACATTCAATGCTAACAAGGAATCTTTTTCACTAATGTAAATCTAAAAATAAATTGAATACAATGTTGAGGAAGGAACTGCAAATGCTGGCAATATTCCTTTCGTCACAGAACCTGCACCATTTAAAAGAAAACATTTTGTCAGTGATTTTGTTCATTGATATTTTTGTTAACTTCCTACTATTTTCTCCTTACAGTTTCCTGGGTTCTGTTTCATGGCAAGGGTCCCAATGAGAGGACTGTTTAGTGTTTTTTTTTACTAGATAAGTAGTCAAGTCATAAATTCAGTAATACTTTAGTCACCATACTTAGACACAATGAAATTCTTTGTTTTTGCATACAATCTGATAAAATTATACTGCAGAAGTTTACCTGGGCAGTACACAAAGAATCATCACGTTTCTGGCACCGACAAAGTTACAAAAGTTCTTAGTGCAGTCTTTTCTTTTTTAGGCAGACTGTAGCAATGTTACAACATTTTGAGATTTTAAAAATCAAGTCTGCAATTGATCCCATCAGATAAAGCATAAAAATAAGTTTATTTTGACACCTAATTCACTTTCATATCTTCAGAATTAATAAAGTTATGGCAATTTTCATACTCGGAAATTAGCATCTTGTTCCCTATTGCTTTTCCATTGACTTAACACAAAAGCTGTGATCGAGGACAGTCAAAAGCCCGTAACTTTCTTAAAAATTAAGAGCTGAATGAAATTTTCAGTTATTATAGATTGAAGTGTTCTGAAACAAATAATATAACATCTTACTTGGATGACCTGAAATTAAAGCATATAATTAGTTAGTTACCTAATTGTAGCTAATTACAAAATTGACCGTTGTGACGGAAATAGTAATAAATACCCAGACTGCCTTGAAAATTCTAAAATGTGATATTCTCAAGATCAGAACTTTAATATTATTGTATTATATGCTGTAAGTCCGTAACAGATAGGTAAATAAATTACAATGTCTAGCAATAGACCAAGTCTTTATGGAGAAGATCAGTTGCTAGCTGGTACATTGGTATATCATAATCAGTAGCATCATCATACTCCCCAGATTGTAAACAATAAGCAACTCTGTACACCTTGCTTTTCCCTCAACTTTTCAAATTTGACATTGCAAGTTTTTGCTCTTCAAACCACGCATGACATGCCTTTCTGCCCACTACTTTCCCATTAAGAATGTCCTGTAGATCATCACATTTGGAGTAGTCCAAATTCGTATAATCTCTGTGTATGCTGTCTAAATCAGTCTCTTTTGCTGGCCATTTGGATTGACAATTTTGCATTTCTTCTTCGGAAACATCTGTTTAAAATGTAAATGAGAAAAACACTGAACAGCATTATTAGAAACAAGTTATTATTTGCAGTTTTAGAAAAAAGGTAGAAATGATAAAATTAAACGCTAAAACAAATAGCAAATACCCAACAAAAAATTCATATTCATCAGTTTAATCTAATCAATTAAATTAATCTAAATTCAATTGGTAGATCGAAACATCTATCCATTTCTTAAGAAAAGTATCCAAATAACAAACTAATCCCATTCACACAATAATTCACAATTTAACATGATTTTTAAATCTCACTGTCATGAACAGATATGCCAGATGGAAGGAATTTAATGTTTAATTCCCATGAATTCATCTAGAAACATCCACTCTCAATATAATCAAAATTATTATTTTTGGCACAATACATGTGACTAAAACCGTTGTGGATATTTATATAAAAATATTGATTATGGATAGACAAGTACACAAATATAGATGATTTAGATGCTCTTGTGACATGATTGTCCAAAAATAAAGAGGATTTAAATCATCTTGTGAGTGGGTGTTTCTGGAATGCGATCGATTGGAATGTTGCATTTGCCATAAATTTTAACCTCATATCGGCAGGAAAGATACTGCCAAATTGTATGGGACCCAAATAACATTTTCGCAACGTTAAATTAGATTAAAGCTACCCCAAGAAGCAAGATTATATGTGAAATAAATGACTTACCCTTTGTTTTGTCCTGCTTTAGCGATGCATCACGTTGTAGGCGTTGAGGGCATTAGAAGTCACATTTTACTTTAATCCAACTATTAAATTGTCCAGTGATTTAAAAAAAACACGGAACAAGTCCGATCGATTTTTCTTCATGGACTCGCAGCCTGAGGAAATCCCTCTCCGACAAGCGATACAACCCTGCATTTTGACCCCCCCCCCAAGGCATCAATGTCGTCCACACAGCCAGTGAGAGATCTGCAGCACTGCTGAAGGTAGGTTTTGTAACATCGCTGCAGACTGTCCGCTGGGTCCCTCTTTGTTCTCAGTGGCCCCCCGCTGGCCGGTCATTCACCTCTCCTTACCCATGCACCTTTGTTCCCTGGGGTCGCCTCCTGTAGCTGACCTCGAGTGGGTGGTAGACCAGATTCAGGTTCCCCCTCCTCTCCTACCATCCTCGCTCCTCTCCCCTTACATCCATTATCAGAACCACGGATCATGATGGAAAAGGTGGAATGGCTCTTTTCAACCAGCATGGACATAAATTACCTCCTGTGCAGTAAACGTCCTACAGTTCTTTGAAAGATGGGATGTAAATAGGAGTACAGTTTCTGGACTCTGAAATTATTAACTGCACTGACTTGAATTCAAGTCCAAAAAGGTCTCTTGGGATACTTCAATTCAAGTGAATCAAGGTTGTTCTTAATAATGGTAACAGTGAGACTGTGGGTTTGTTATTATCAATCTCATCAACTTCATTAACATTCTTCAGGGAAAAGAGCCTACCATCTTTGCCTTGTCCATGTGCAACTCCAGATCCATTTACCTTCAGATTATTGTCAGCTTACTTTATGATATGTGCCAATATTTCCAATGACCTTTGAATCCTGCGAATAAGTTCAGTTCAGTACAATATATTGTCATGTGTTCCGAGGAACAGTGAAAAGCTTTTGTAGCATGCCAATGGAAAGACAATACATGATTACAATCTAGTAATTTACAGTGTGCAGATACATGATGGGAGAATATTTAGTGCAAGGTAAAGCCAGTAAAATCCGATCAAAGATGGATACATTTATAAAAATGCTTCTGTGTCACATATGAGCATCCATTCTAGGCAGCCAAGCCCAAATAAATATAAACTATCCTCAAATAAAATCCCATCTTTCAAAGAACCATAGGAGATTTACTGCACAGAAGGTAATTTATGTCCAGGCTGGTTGAAAAGAGCTATTCCAGCTTTCAGCACATGGTCCGTGGTTCTGTAAGTATTCAGGTACATAACAAAATACTGATGAAAGTGATTCTAGTTTTTGTATCTGCCACCTTATAATACTAAGTTACAGACAACTATTCAGGTCCAAATATTTTTCCTCGTCTGCCTTCTAATTGTTCCACCAACCATGTTAAATCTTTGACCTCTCCGCAAATGCAAATAAGTATTTTGTAATCATTCTATTTAGCCCTTGATAATGATATACACTTCAGTTAAGTAGACACAAATTGCTGGAGTAACTCAGCGGGTGAGGCAGCATCTCTGGAGAGAAGGAATGGGCAACGTTTCGGATCGAGACCCTTCTTCAGACTGATGTCAGGGGAGGAGATGGGACAAAATAGAATGTATTCGGAGACAGTAAGTCTAGTGGGAGAACTGGGTAGGGGAAGGGGATGGAGAGAGAAAACAAGTGCTATCTGAAGTTAGAGAAGTCAGTGTTCATACCGCTGAGGGGTAAACTACCCAAGCGAAATATGCGGTGTTGTTCCTCCAATTAGTGCTGGGATTCACTCTGACAATGGAGGAGGCTCAGGACAGAAAGGTCAGATTGGGAATGGTAAGGGGGGTTGAAATGCTGAGCCACTGGGAGATCAGGAAGGTTAAGACGGACTGAGTGGATGTGTTCAGTGAAACAATCGCCGAGCCTGTGCTTGGTCTCGCCGGTGTAGAGAAGTTGACACCTGGAACAGCGGATACAATAGATGATGTTGGAGGAGGTGCAAGTTACAGTAGATGAGGTTGGAGGAGGTGCAAGTACACCTCCCCTGACATCAGTCTGAAGAAGGGTCTCAACCCGAAAAGACACCCATTCCTCACTCCAATATTCCATTGGCTTTTTCCCTAAAATTAAATCCAGTATTGCAAATGATATCACACCTCACTCTCACCCTCATTACCTTGGCTCCCACTACCATGGCTCTATTCACTGTGTTTGATAGATGTTGAGTAAAGAAGGCTTTATGCAAACTGCGTCAACCTTACTACAAACTTAATAGCAAAAATAAAGAGTTGGGGAGGAACTCCATGTTCGGCAGCATCCGTGGAGGGAAATGGACAGATGATCTTTTGGGTTGGGACTCTTCTTCTAACGGATGGAATGGGTTGATGAGTAGAGAAAGTTGGAAGAAAGAGAAGGGCATGGCATGAAGCCTGTCAAGTGATGGGTGGATACAGGTGAAGGGATTGTGATTGGCAAATGGGCAAATGGGCGGCAAAAGGCTGGAGGCAAAAATGAGATAAACTTTTCAGTGAAGGACTGGAATATTTAGCCTGAGGGAGTAGTGTGGTGTGGGAAAGACAGAGTAGAGGAAAAAGAGGTAGGGGAGAGAGTCATAGAGACAGAGTGATACAGTTTGGAAACAGGCCCTTCAGCCCTACCTGCCCACAGTGGCCAACAATGTCCCAGCTACACTAGTGCCACCTGCCTGCATTTGGTCCATATCCCTCCAAACCTGTCCTATCCATATACCTGTCTAACTGCTTCTTAAACATTGCAATTGTCCCAACCTGTATAGGTCCTGCCCATGTTAGACTTCCCAAAATGCCACAACACAGAGGAAAGTGTGCAAAGGAAAGTGTGGCTCTGCGTGATGTGATATATTGGGGGAAGATAGTGGGAGACGTTGTCAGTAAACATTCTTCAGTAAACATGAATTCCCCATTTCTATGGTGGATGGAACACTCATCTGTGTCACCTCTGTGTCCCACATTTCTGCTCTGGCTCTTCCACCCAGACGCAACAAGGATCCCCTGGTTGTTATCTTACACTCCACCAGCCTCTGCATATAACACATCATTCTCTGACATTAACGGCACCTTCAATCCACTACAAATCACAACTTCACCTCCCTACCCCTTTATGCGTCAGTAGAAACCACTCACTCTGCAACTCCTCCTTGTTCCTTTCCCAACCAATCCAACCCCTCCCCAGGCATTTTCCCCAGCAACTGAATTAAAATTAAAGGCTTGTGCATAAAACAATGAATATTAAATATATTTTAAATTTGGATATTTTAATCTTCACCAACTCTAGTGCATTCTTATCATGTTTTTCTGCTGATGAAAATGACATATGGCTGATTGTGTGTCCCAGCTGTATCATGATTTAAGAAGTTTGGATCACACATTATTTTTGCTAATGATATAACATGCTTTCCTACTGCAAAATCTTCAGCTGGAGAAAGAAAATGAATAAAGGAAGGCAACCAAATGGAGTCCAAGATGGTTAATAAATATTAGTTGCACGTGAGCAGGGAAGGCATTTAGAGAGAGTGAACTTTACAAGGTAAGGACAAATTATACCACATCACTATGGGAAAATCATTGGAAAAACTTCTAATCATCTGTTGAATCTACTCAAAAAGCCAACCAGCCCAAGAGGGATGTGTTGGCTTCAATGCTTCCTGCAGGCTTCCTCAGAATCCATCCCATACAACTAAGTCATCATTCTATTCTATAATCCACCACATTCTTATCCAGGTTCTTCTTAAATGCATCCATGCTGTTTGTTTTGATTCTTCTACATTGCAATGAGTTTCACACTCTACACATGCTTCGGAACTGCTGGAAAACTCTGTAACTGCTGGAAAACCCTGGGAAATCTGTGCTCCCTCCATTATTCAAATACATTTCGAACAAGGTTATAGGTTTATGTTAAGGGGGGATAGATTTAATGGGAACCTGAGGAGGAACCTTTTCACACAAAGGGTGGTGGGTGTATGGAACAAGCTGCCAGAGGAGGTAGTTGAAGTTGGGACCATCCCATCATTTAAGAAACAGTTAACCAGGTACATGGGAGGGACAGGTTTACAGGTTTAGAGAAACACAGGAAGGTGGTACTAGTGTGGATGGGACAAGTTGGGTTGGGGTGGGGAAGTTGGGTCGAAGGGCCTGTTTCTTGCTGTATGACACTAAGATCGATGATCATCTGTAAGGATGTTGGAGTGTTCAAAAATTCCGCGCGGCAACGGCCTGTCGGCCCGCAGCCGCCTCGACGCATTACGCACCGCCTCACATCGTGCCTCCGTGTCCCTCTCTATATGTGCCTCCGTGACCATCTCTGTGTGCCTCCATGGCGCTCTCTTTGTGTCCCCCTCCATGTGCCTCCGTGACCCTCTCTCTGTGCCTCCGTGACCCTCTCTCTGTGCCTCCGTGACCCTCTCTCTGTGCCTCCGTGACCCTCTCTCTGTGTGCCTCCATGACCCTCTCTCTGTGTGCCTCCGTGTCCCTCTCTGTGTGTCCTTCTCTGTCTTTGTGAACTTACCGCGGACTTCGCTCCAACTTCGCTCCAACTTCACGCCACGTCGCGCCACTCACCCAACCTCTGCGCGGCCCCCACTGCCGGTTTGGTCGCGTTCACCGCATGCAGGCGTATGCCGGTGGGACCGGCCCTGTACGGGGAACACCTGATCTCCACGCGGCCCCCGCTTCCAGTTTGGTCACGCTCACCGCATGAAGTCGCATGCTGGTGGGACAGGCCCTTTACTTAAAACTACTCTGAGTGTCAAACTAGTTTGAATACTAATTTCCTTGCAGTTAAACAATGCCACAGTTTTAATTTGCTGAAGCTAATACTTTTATTTACTCACCCACAGGGGAGATCCGACCTTACATTTAGCAGGTGATAACTCTTTTCTCTCTGTAGAAATTGATACATCTATCTTCGTCCAAGTAATGTCTCATATTTAATCAAATTAGGCACAGAGACAAACTCTCATCCATTTAATCCAAGTTCTCAGAGTCCACCAGCAAAGATATTAAGAAAGAAAGTTGGCTGCAGATATTGGAAGCTAACTTCACCACCATCAAGAGTATGTTTAGGGACTATTTTACGGAAAAGGTTTGAATGTTTTGTTTTATCTTGCTGATACCAATGTGCACATGGACAGAACCCCAACTACACATCAAGCCACAGAAAAATCCTGTACAATTTCTTGGGAGGTAATAGTGGGTCTCCTCGTCTGTGCCTCAAGCAATCCACCAACTTCCTCCACCTTGTCAATGTTAATCACATCAGGGCAATGCTCAATGGATCACCCTTTACAAACCTTCAACCTTGGTAATACATAGATAGAGGTTGGACTGTAAAGTTTACTTATTATAGCATAAAAAGAGACCACCGACATTTTGGTGACCAATCTCATTCAGCCCCTTTCATTTTCAGTTACATACGTTGAATGTGAGGAGCATGGGAGCGGTAGCAGGGTGAACTGTGGCAATGCCTCCAGTGCCTTCAAGATAGGCTGCAGGAGGCGTCCCCGGAAGACAAAGATGGCTGGGCGAGGAAAGGAGAGGGATGTTGGTTCGCTGTGCGGATGTGTCGCCGACCGGCAAGAAGCCAAAGCAAAGAAGTCAAAGCTAAAGAACCGAATAGAAACAAGGCCGAAACGGCAATGAACTAAGAGTCCGAAGATGAAACGCTTACTAACCGAAAGGATGGGATGCCTAAATGTAAACTAACTGATAGGGCGGAACACCTAAAATCAAATGAAGCGAAAGGATGCGTCGTCTAAAAGCAAACTTAACGAATGGCACTCTGTCGAAACGCCACCTACCCAAAAGGTGGCGTCGCCTACAGACAAATGACCGACTTCCACTCAACAGAAAATGACGCGCCCTTTCAGTTAGTTTGCATTTAGACGTCCAATCCTTTCGGTTAGTAGGCGTTTCATCTTCCGACTCTTTCGGTTCATTGGCATATCGGCCTTGTTTCTATTCGGTTCTTAGGCTTCGACTTCTTTGCTTTGGCTTCTTGTCTGTCGGCGCCACGTCCGGGTACAATTGGTACATGGAAAGTGCTCCTGCACATCGAGGGGGCAGGTCGACCGGACTTTGAACTTTGAATAATGGCCCCAAAATGCGGCAGCGCCCATGTGTGCAAAAATAATCCAATTGTGCAGTTGCATATGTGACAAAGAAGTCACTATTGAACTCTTGAACCAGAGTTGTTATTGTCGTAGAGTTACGCAGCACAGAAACAGACCCTTTGGCCAATTTGCCCATGCCAACAAAGATACTCCATCTGCACTAGTTCCACCTGCCCACATTTGGCCTATATCCCTCTAAACCTTCCTGTCCATGTTCCTGTCCAAATGTCATTCAAAATGTTGTTATAATATTCTACAACTACCACCACTGACAGCTTGTTCCATATACTTGTGTGTGAAAAATTTGCCTCTTAAATTCCTATTAAATCGTTCCTCTCTCACCTTAAACATATGTCGTCTGGTTTTGATTCCCCTACTATGGGTCAAAGACTCTGCATTTATCCTATTTTTTCCAATCGTAATCTTATACATCTCCAGAAGATCATCCTCACCATCCTTCACTCCCATGAATAATGTCTTATCCTGCCCAACCTGTCCCAATAGCTCAAGCCATCAAGTCTTGGCAACATTCTTGTCAATCTTCTCTGCACTCTTTCCAGTTTAACAACATCTTTCCAATAGCAGAGTGACCAAACTCAATGCAATACTCCAAATGCAGCCTCACCAACATCTTGCACAACTGTAACATAACATATCATATCAACTTCTATACTCAAAATCTTAACTGATGACGGCCAATGTATCAAAAGCCTGCTAAACATTCCTAACAACCTGTGATGCCACTTTCAAGGAAATTTGTACCTGCACTCCTAAATAAAAATAAGGCCTTGACTCAAATACTCTTTCTTGCCAGTTTTATGTATACCATTAATGCATCAACTCGATCGTGCAAGTTTCAAATAAGTTCAGCTTCTACATTTTACCTTAATTTATTCCCTTTTTTAAATACAAAAGGGTACCTGTATGCATGATTAATGAACATATATGTGGCCGAAAAGCAAAATAATGTAATTTAATTTTTAAGACGTGTGATACAGTGCGGGCCATTATAAAAAATTATTGCCTTAATTTAAGTACTTATTAAGTACTTATTTAAGTACTACCATCCAGGCCATACACCCATCTCCCCACTACCTTCAGGTAGAAGGTACAGGAGTCTGAAGACTGCAACGACCAGGTTCAGGAACAGCTCGTTCCCCACAGCCATCAGGCTATTAAACTCGGCTCGGACAAAGCTCTGAACATTAATAGCCAATAATCTGTTTATTTGTATTTTATCAGTTTAATTATTCATGAATGTATATATTTATACAATGGTATATGGACACACTGATCTGTTCAGTATTCTTGCCTACTATGTTCTGGTGTGCTGAAGCAAAGCAAGAATTTTATTGTCCTATCAGGGACACATGACAATAAAACTCTCTTGAACTCTCTCTTGAACTCTCTCTTGAAATATTTTTAATTCATGATTTTGAATACATTTGCCAGTGCTACTTGTACTCGGAGTGAGAATTTGTTACAAAAATCTAGAGGAATACCATTGAAGTTATGATAATAGATTTTATAGTTTTAATGATGCAGAGGTCCAGAAATTATATTTGATGTGAAAAGTATAATGTATAATAATCATCATTATTATTTTAAAAAGTCAGAAAGTGCAGGAATTTGCAAAAATCTCCAGGTAAGTTGAACCTACAATAAAGTCAAGAAATTAAAAAAAGGTAAAACTTTATATGCTATTCAAAATGTGGTACACCAATTCTAAATATGTGAATACTACTAAACCAGCAAATTGCATGTTAATGAATTATGAGCTATACAATAATTGATTGGCCATTTGCAATCAAAAACTTTTAATTAAAATTAATTTGCGAAGGAAGGATTAAAAAAACAAATTAAAGATAATTGCCAATGAATACAGTGCCATTAAAATGCATATTTTGATCTACTGCACATGTTCCATATTGGATCCAACTAAGTTATGGGAGGTGTCGTTAATTTAGGCATTCAGAACCTTTTTCTCAGAAATGTCAAGAGTAGAGTATATAACTTTGCAGTGAAAGGTGCCAAGGTTTAAAGAAAATATGCCAGACGAATGTTTTGTACAATGGATGGTGTGTACCTGGAATGTGCTGCAAAGGGACTCGACCCGAAGTCTGAAGACTGAATATCTGAAGATGGGTCTCGACCCAAAACATTACCCATTCCTTCTCTCCAGAGATGCTGCCTGACCCGCTGAGTTACTACTGCATTTTGTGTCTACCATGCGCTGCAAAGAGGTGATTGCGAGGTTGAGACAATAGTGGCATTTAAGTAGCTTTTATATAGGCAGGTGGATATGTAAGGAATGGAAGGGTATGGATCATAGGCAGACAAATGAGATTAATTTAGTTTGGGATATTGTTGTCACAAACATTATGGGCTAAAAAACCTGTTCCTCTGCTGAGTTCTAAGTTGTCATGAAGCCGTAATTTGCAGATTTGAATTGGTGGCAAGGAGAAAGAGTCATGGTTGATCCAATAAATTTAATATAACTCAGAATTATGCAATTTGCTGAGCCACAATTGAGCTTTAAAAATGCAGCTGTAATAATAAGATTAAAAGAGAACTTACCAAGTTTGAAGTTTGATCGTTATTTTATGAGGAGTTACGATGAGGGATTACGTGAATAAGTCCCGCCTGGCGCATGATCGGCATTCTTCAAAGCTGCGGCATGAAAAACACGGAACCAATAGCCGAAGTAAGATAGTAAGGCTCAAAATAGACTAGAACTACCAGATGATCATTTATTTTATGAGGGTTGGGAGTGGAGGGCACGTAATCCTTCATTGTAACTCCTCATAAAATAACAACCAAACTTCAAACTTGGTAAGTTCTCGTTTAATCTTACTATTTTACTTCGGAGTCACGTGAGTGACTACATGAAGATTTTGTAGCTCTGTGTTTTTTATGACGTAGATTCATTCCATACGACACTCTGGCTCAATCAACACAGTAGTGAGTAAATAATACATGTTTTAAACATTTCTTTAGTTTATGTAATAAGTCTTTTCATTATAAAAGAATGAAAGTAACAACCCTTCTATCGTAGGGGAAGATTTATAACCAAATATATAAATCGATAATATAAATTGATATATAAAACAAAGCACAATCAAAGAGAACCCAACACTACGTGTCCAAACCTGACATCGTGAGAACTGGTTTCTTGTAAACTTTGAAAAGTTTCTTTTACATCATCCTACGGCCTCCAATTTTTTGATCGAGTGGCTCGTCCTGTGTTTTTGCCATGGATGTACCTACCTCCCTGGTGGAGTGATTTTTAACATCTCAATGTCTACTCCTGCTGAGTCCCAAAACTTGTTTTAACCATCTAGAATGTAACTATCTGGAACCATCAGTTTGTACTGATACTTTTATGTGGTTTTTGTATGTAATAAATAGCGCTGTCTCACCACCACGGAGACGCTTGCCTACTTCAACATATTGAGTCAATGCTTAACCACACACAATTTTTGGTCGACAGGATATGCTTTAAAAATGTACCTTGGTCCCAGCTCCTCCTGGTCTGCTTTGTTTGGTTTAGTCATAAACATATAAGGCAATGTTATCTGTAGCCACATGCATACAGTCTAATGTAACATTTGCAACGTTTGCACTCGTTGTACTGATACTAAAGCCATGAGCATTATTACTTCAAATGTTAACTTCCGAAACAGTGATAAAATTGGAGCCTATTGCCTAAGCAAAGTAAGAACTATGCTGACCTCCCAAACTTCTGTATTTCTACTTTGGGCAGATTTTAATATATTCCTTTCCCGTATCGGGATATTAACGGATGAGACCCGCTAGATTCATGGTCAGCAATTTGTCCTAAATAGGACGATAAAGCACTATGAGCGCTATTAATGGCCCTATCGCTTAGGTTCTGATAAAAATTGCAATCCAGCAAGGAACTCCAATATATCTGATATGTTAGCAGCATGATAAAATATCTTTGACTGTCTATCAAAGACTTCCAATTTCTTTATATAAACAAAATATTGTTTTTTATGCTATTTTTCCAAGCTGCAGTTATAACATTTATGGTCCTATCTGACAGTCCAAGCTCTTGTAATGGTCTGGTCAGAACCTGCAGATTAACAAATTCATATGATCATGCCATGGATGAATTTTGCAACAAATTACTGCAGTTATGAATCATCATAAATGGTTCAATTATTATTCTAAACATCAATGAGAACCATGACTGTGTCCGATTTGGGCCACCAAATTACTGCAGCTAGGAATCGTCATAAATGGTTCAATTATTATTCTAAACATCAAAGCGAACCATGACTGTGTCCAATTTGGGCCACCAAACCGCCTGTGGCAGAGTCTTGCTATATTTTCATCAGATATTGCCTAATCAGACAGAATGGGGAACATAAAAGAACATATCCCCCCCCCCCCCCCCCCCCCCCCCCCCCAATGTAGTGAGAATGCATCCACAGCTACTGCTCCTGGGTTGGGTTTCCATGAGACATATTTGGGTAATTAGTGCTTTAATCTAGACGCAAACAGATCAATGTCAGGTAATCCATACCACTGACAATGTTTTCCAATGTGGATTTAATATCCATTCTGTATTGTCTTTAAATTTTCGTGATCTGTTGTCTGTCACGATATTGTCTCTCCCTGAGATAGATAGCTGAAAGCCAAATATTCTTAAAGATACACCAATGCCACATCTGGTTAACCAGATAATCACATGATAATGATCTTACTCGACCCATGTGATTGGTATATGCCACAGCTGTGGCATTGTCTACTTGTAATTGGACATGCAAATCTTTCATAGTAGAACAATACGCTTTTAATCCATAAAAGCTCCTAACAACTCCAAATAATTAATACCAAATGTATGGAGAAATAAGTTTCTTGGACAATCCATCTGCCACCCCCTAGTGTTATGTCCGTATCCCCCTAGATAAGGGACGTATCAGTTATTAACCTGATAAGAACAGATATTACACTTATCTTAGCCCAAAAAAACCGAGAAGCTATCCACCATCCGAGAATACTTGCTTCAGTTTGCAATGACTACTGCCTGCTGAGCTAATATGTTTTTAAGCAGCTTGTGGAACATTCTCAATCCACCACTGTAATTCTGATAAAGCTTCCTTTGGCAATTGCATAGGCCTGTCAAAACGGCCTGCACACTCTTCTAGTGCTTGTGTTTTTTTCCTTTGGAGCTTTTTTGGTAATGCAATTGGACCAACTATACTGCAGAAATAGTGTTACTAATTTACCTAAGCTCCTTCTCGGATGGAGGGATAAGGCTTGTCACAAGGTAACAACACACATTTGTAATATTGACACTTTGTCTCTTGTTAAATTTACCGAACATGGTACTGAATCACTCACAAACCCCAAATAGTAAATTGTTGGGGATGGCTGAAGCTTAGATTTTGTTGGATGGATCAGGACCATAGCCTTTCAACAGCTTGTAGTTGCTGCACTAATTTTTCAGCTGACTCCTGATCAGCATTACCAATTAAAAATGTCATCAAGATAAACCATGACCATGTGTCCTTATCAGTGCAAGTGCTGGTTTCAACCATTGTGTGAACAGCCTAGAAGCTGATCTTAATCCATTAGATAATGTCTTAAATAGCCATAGCTGACCCATTTAATTAATTTTCAAGTACCTATGAACATGATGATAAATTGGTACGAAATCATACGCATCCTTCAAATCTATAGTAACCAATTACAACTTGTTGATAACAACTGCCTTGCAGTGTTGAAGGTGTCCATTTTGAAATGTTTTATACTGGGCAAATGTATTAAAGTGTGTGATGTCTTGAATGACTCTCCAACCACCCATCTTTCTTCTGCCTGGGGAAATTGTTTGATACAAATAGTTGTGGATGCTTACTCCGTTTTTTTCCCCATTACACTTTCCTTAAATAAATGTCTTACCTTTTCTTGATTTGAGATTTTTCAGGTGCAGAAACATAAACTAAGATTAGGTTTATTCTGTACATGTGGATCAACTCCTACTACACAGTATCAAATATAAACCGATCAGCTGTATGTAATATAATTTATCATAACACATCTGAAATCTACCACCAATCGGAGGTTCAACAAAAGCTTCCTCTGTGATAGAATAAAGTTTTTGTACCTCTCCAAATGCACGTGATGGCCTTCTTCCCCAACAATATGGGTTAACATAAGGCTGTGCTGGATGAAAATACTTCCTCACCATCCTCCTGCCTTTGTTTGATCCATATATCAAATCCCCTTCACATTGGACCAGCCAATTTTGCAAAATTTTTATGAGGCTGATAGTCTTTGCCTCTTTATCAATGTCTTTGATTTGTTTTAGGCAGGTTTACTCCATAATAACCAGGAGATAGAACATGGCGTGATCTGTATTGACCTATAAATCTTAAGTGCAAAATGGCAATTTTCTCTCATACCATTGAGCTCAACATATGAGCTAAAAACAATGCCACTTGCCTTTTTTAAATTTTGGTCATTGCACAATCTTTCACTTGCTTCCCATAAGCAGTGATGCCACCCGCAAATTTGAAATTCTTTGGAATCATATTCCCTGTACTTCACACTATTGAAGACATGGGTGGCTTAATCGGATTCACCGTTGGCACCCTAGTAAAGCACAAGTGTTTTCACATATATCTGCTGTTTCAACCATAACAGCCTCCTGAAGCTGGTGAGAAACCAATTGATGTTGGCCACCATGGTTACCTTCCATGGCCTCACCGCTTCCTTCAGGTATCGTACTTTGTACCCATTAAGTACACCTGGATTTATACTTGTACTGTGGTGGGTACTTATGACCAAAAACACCACTTTCAGGCTCAGTTTTTTTACTGCCCTAGTACTCCTGAGACTTGCTCAAGGAGACTACCTCCAGCCCAATCTGAGGTTCATATTCCCACAGTGGTTAAAGCACCATATACCTGTATATGGAACCCCTCAGGGCCTGCCTGGGAACATTCTGGGTTTTTTAGACCCTTGGTTGAAATTAATTTGGAGTATTTCTCCATTTAATTTATTCTGAGCCATAAGGCTTTCTTGTCTGGAGGCCTTTCCTTATTAGAATCATCTAAAACCACGGCCTCTCAGACTAATTTATTTTCCTCCCCACTGGAGATTCTTCCAGGTGGCTTTAGTTTGTGGAGTGACTAAATGCTCCCTACAGTAATTTTTAACGGCCACCGGTATCGGAACCGGCTCCGCACTAATCTGCCGTCCCGATCGCTGAGCTTCTACCCGGGACGCATTTTAACCTCCGTTTTTCCTCCGGAGTATTTTCTCTTTTCCTTTCAACTCCTGCTGGCTTGCACGCCAGCACCACGGAGTTTGAAACACACCCTGTAAATAATTCAATCCACTTACCTGCGAGCCTGTTCCTTACCGCTGGCGGAGCTGCGCTCTGCAGCTCTTTGCCTACCAACAGCGTCGACGTAAAATGCCGATCATGCGCCAGGCGGGACTTCTTCACTTAGTCACTCACGTGACTCCGAAGTAAAATAATGTCTGTATATGAATTAAGTCAACATAGAGTTTCACATGTTACGAGCTCTCGAAAGATACTTTGCCAGTCCTTTTCATAATCTGTGTCCCAAAATAATTTACAGTGGACAATTTTCATATCAATGTTGTATAAAATAACGTGATTACGACCAATGATGTTGCTTCTTTTGAAGGATATTGAGGGATAACAATTCATCAGTTTACCCATGAAAGCTCTTCTTCAAATAGGCCCTTCAATGTTTCACATCCAGAATGTGACATTTCCATCGATACAGTACTCCATCGCCAAGCACTGGCTTGTCAGCCTACATTATGTGTTCAAGACTGTGAAGTAGGACTTGAACTCACAACCTTCTGTCGCAAGGACAGGAGAGCTACTATTGAGAAAACGTTGACTCCTAACCTATTTTAACTTCGATTTTATTTTGATTGATATTGTCAATTTGAATTATAAAACATATTGGATCATATCATGAATTTATGGTGCTTAATGAATTTACCACTTGGCAGCTGCTTCCGAATGTCCCAAATGATGAAATTAATACCTCTATATGATTAATCCTTGTTCACTCACCAGAAATCCAGTAACCAATCTAACAAACTGAGAAAAATTAATTACTTCCTTTGAAGACTCACTCCTAGTTTCTTCAGAAACCAAATCCAGACTATTGACATTGGTCGAAATAGTTTTCAGGATCATTAAAATGGTGATCAATAATAGTAAGATTAAATGAGAACTTACCAGTTTGAAGTTTGATCTGTATTTTATGAGGGGTTACGATCCCCACCAGTCGGCATGCACGTCAATCTTCAAAGCAGCGGTGTGCAAACACAGAAGAACAACAATTAAAGTATTGTAGTAAGATTAGAAACCTAGAACTACCAGATGAGCTTTGTGATATGAGGGTTGGGACCGGTGGGCACGTAATCGCTCATCGTAACTCCTCATAAAATAAAGATCAAACTTGAAACTGGTAAGCTCGTTTAATCTTACTATTTTACTTTGGAGTCACGTGAGTGATTCCGTGAAGATTTCAAAGCTCTGTGATTTCACGCCGATTCAAATCCAGGCGTCTCACACTGCAATCAGTTGACTCGGGTGGAGTGAATATAGCAAAACATCGAAACATGATACTGATTAACATGTTAAAGCTTTAATTCACAAATAAACAAATATACAATAGCGATTCCTCTCTCCCAGGGAGAAGCTCTGAAACAGAATTTAAAACAGAATGGGCGAACACCCTGGCTTCAACAAGCGGCTTATTATAAACCATTGAAAAGTCAATTCATTTGACCATCATTCGGCCGCGAGGATGTGGTCTAGAGAGCTGTCCATTGCCCTCTTTGTTGACGTTGATGCCGCCCTGGTGGAGAGAGATTTAAAATGGTAAGTATTAACTCCTGCACACCCCAACACTTGCTTCAGCCATCGTGAAATGGTCTGAGCCGACACTTTCATATGTGGATTTTTGTGGCTAATAAACAATGCTTGCGCAGAGCCTCAAAGCCTCTTCTTGACTTCAATATACACCGCAAGTGTGCCATCACACACAGCCGTAAATCCATGGGATAAGCTGACAGTACAAGCTTGAACCCGGACACCCCTGGCCTGCTTTGTTTAATTATGTCATAGATGTAAAATTTAACATCATTCTGTGATGACACCATCCTGTCCAGGCACATTTTATGCAAGGTCTGAACCGTTTGCGCTGATACAAGCGCCATGAGCACAACCAACTTAAGGGTAATCTTTGTTAAGGGCAAAGCTGTGGACTGTACCCCATTGACGAACCAGCGTCAGTACCATGCTTACATCCCAGATTTCAGAATACCTAGGCCTGAGAGCATTAGAATTAAAAACACCCTTCATAAATCTGCAAATTAACGGATGAGATCTGAAGGTCTGACCCCAGCATAGGTATGAGGACAAAGCGCTCCTGGCACTGTTGATGGCACTATAGCTCAACCCTTCATCAAAATGTAAGTTGGACAGAAATTCGAGCACATCTGGGATGGAGGCTGTGTGGTATGTAATGCTCCCCTGTAAACAAAATTCCTCCCATTTCCTGATATGAGAGATGTACTGCCTTTTCGTATAATCCCTCCAGGATGCTGTGATGACATCCACGGTCCGATTGGATAGTCCCAGACTCAGATATGGCCTTCTTAAAATCTTCAAATCAACAAATTTAGACAATCATACAATGGGTGTTGACCTCCAGTCACAGGGTGCACTAACAGATTATGACATTTTGGAACCACCATAATAGGTTGTGTACTAATACCCAAAATCAGAGGGATCCATGGCTTTGTAGCCCAGTCGGGTACCACCAAAACCCCTGAAGCGGAGTCCTGTTTGATCTTAGTCAAACACCGACTGATGAGGCAGAAGGGGGGAAATGCATATATAAACATTCTGCCCCAGTGCAGCGAGAATGCATTCACTGCAACTGCCCCTAGGTCTGGTTCCCATGAAACATATTTCGGTATCTGGTGATTAAGTCTGGATGCAAACAAATCGATATCTGGTACCCCATACCAGAGAACAATTTCCTTAAATACATCATGATTCAACATCCACTCAGTGTTGTCATTGAATTTGCGTGACCTGGTGTCTGCCACCATATTGAATCTGCCTGGCAAGTAGACAGCTGAAATCCAAATATTATTTTTAATGCACCAGTGCCAAATAAGGTTAGCCAAGCTGTCACAAGATTTTGATTTGATTCCACCTATGTAATTGACATATGCCACTGCCGTGGTGTTGTCAATCTGAAGCTGAACATGTAAGTGATGCTTAGTGGTACAGTAAGATTTGAGCCCATAAAATGCTCCTAAAAGCTCTAAATAATTAATTCCATGTGATTGGAGAATCAATGCCTCATGCATATTCCATCTGCCTCCACAGCTAGACCTGGTGTCAGTTGCACCTAAACCTAGGGCACTAATATCAGTCTGCAAAACAACTGAAGGTGTTTCGATCAAAATGTTTCTAATCCATCACTGTACTTCAGTAATAGCTGCAGATGGTTAGTGCATGGGCCGATTGAAATGACCTATATGAATTCTCAGTGCTTGTACCTTTGCCCTCTGGAAATGTTGTTAATGCAAAGGTCCATATTACACAGCTGGAAAGGCAGCTACCAATTTACCAATTAAGCTGGCGACCTGTTTAATTGAAGGTGATTGCTCCCCCAAGAGCTTGATACAGCCTTCAATTGAATCTAATTCCTTGTCCTTGGGCAGAGTCACACACATGTGATTTGAATCAACTGTGAATCCCAAATAGTCAATTGTGTTAACTGGCACCAATTTTGATTTAGCTGGGTGGATAATGAACCCCAACCTCTCAACCATGAGTTTAACAGCTGAAACTGATAATTCGGCTGCCACAAAGGTGTTTCCAATTATTAAGATGTCATCCAAATAGACCATTACAATATGGCCCTGTGACCGTAATAACCCTAGTACTGGTTTTAGCAATTTGGTAAATAAGCGAGGTGCTGAGGTTAACCCGTTAGGCAGTGCTCTAAACTGCCATTATTGCCCCATCCAGCTAATTTTCCAAATATCTCTGATACTCTTTATGAACAGGCACTGAATAATATGCATCGTGAAGATGTATACATGCCTTATAACACCCTCTGGAAAAGAATTTCTTGGCAGTAGCGAATGTTTCCATCTTAAAATATTTTGGAAACCCATCTTAAAATGATCTGGAAAAACATTAGCACGAATTCATGGGTTTGACAATTTTCTGTTTGACTGTTGGGTTTGACTGTTTTCACAATTATACCTTTAAAACATAATTTTGCTATTTCAGCTTGAATCTCCCAATTCTCCCGTTGTGAGCTGGGTGGGTGGACATCGGTTGGGAATAAATTCAATTTGAAACCCTTGTATACTCTGCAGTATAAACACATTTGATGTTATTTTACACCATTCTTTGAGAAACCTGTGTAACCTCCCCCCAAAT
The DNA here is from genome assembly GCA_035221665.1 of Okamejei kenojei. Taxonomy (NCBI): domain Eukaryota; kingdom Metazoa; phylum Chordata; class Chondrichthyes; order Rajiformes; family Rajidae; genus Okamejei; species Okamejei kenojei. The sequence goes on from CM069133.1 coordinate 62,993,039, forward strand.
GGTAGGTAATTCTCACTCAATATGTTTCGACCAGAATCAGACCCACCTACCTGCATGGTTTTACCGGTGGAGTTCTGTGTCACCTGGCTCTGGATGTAAAAGGCATGTTTGCCCGTACTCCTGCTGGAGTGTGCCAGCTGCACACATTGAAATGCCGGCTTGGTCCTTGTCCGGACCCCGTTTCAGCATACCGTTTGTAAGGGTACTGTCGCCAAAGGGTTCTGCTGGTCATTGGCGCCTTGATGAGCCCGACGGTTTTTGCCTCTTCGTCTAGCTCCTTTACCCTCATTGCGAGGTCTTCCCCAAACAATAAGTTTGGGCCCTGGATGTTGCTAGGCTTGTACAGGGCAGCGAACCTTGGGTTAATGGTAGGGTGGATGGCGCTCTTTCTAAATCAGTTAATTTCAAAGTGCACATTGCACATGAGAGCCAGGGCATCCTGCTGGACTTCAGTCAGGAGCCCACCATCCACCGACCTACCAAAAGCTGTATTGCCGGCTGAGAGCAGTTTCAGCACCCGTTGCAGTTTCAACTCTTGTGCTCGGATGCCTAGTCCCAAATGGCCCCAAATGACATGGTTGACGGCCGGCACTTTGAGCAGGATACAATTTTCTGGAGAGTCATATTTTTTGGCCGTTGTGTCCATGTCCAGTTCCTGAAGCTGGTGCGAAGCCAAGTAATTTATACTGGCAGCCAGCTCTTCACCCAGTGGCTCTCCAGCATCTATTGGGATGGCAAACCTGGCCACCAGGAATGGGACCTCTGGCTGTTGCCCTTCGTCCTGTGGGGAAGCCTCCAACGCTAAGCCCTCAGAGTCGACGTCAGAATCATACTGACCCAGTATACTCTCCTCCTCCAAGAGGGAGATACCAGGCAGCCTAGTAGGTGCTGTTGGCGCGGGCTCTTGGAGAGGCAGGCGCTCTTGATGGAGCATCCTCTCCAACAGGAGCTCCATCCTGGATACCCGTTCTATGGTATCCATTCTTGAGGGAGAACCCTCCCGACCAGACTTATCCGAGTCTATCAGCCGGACAGACCTTCGAGTGTCCTTACGCCCCTCCGGCGTAGCCACATTGCTCTCGGACACCAAGTCTGTAGTCGCTGGTCTTACTACCAGCGATTCCGTAGATGAGCTAGGCGGCCGCCCGCTACCTGCACTCCCACAGGCATTAGACACTTTTGCTACAGCTCACCTTGATGCTAGCGACTTCTTCATGCTTTAATTGCCCTCCTGTAACAAGAATTAACAAGAGCAGAAAGCAACCTCCAACAAGTTTGACACTTACCTGAGGCTTTTAAACTTACCACTGGAGGAGCGCTGCTCCTTGCAGCCGGTCGCTGCGCCATGCGTCAGACCTCATGGCACGCATGCCGACTGGCGGGGTTCCTCACGGATTACTCACGTGACTCCGAAGTAAAATTAAGATGCCCAATCCATCTTATTCTGCCTTTCAATCCATTGCATTTGAGAGTATTTCAGGTCTCTTATAGAATAGCATAAAGCCATTCATGCCCATTGTAGTATTTTTGAGGTATAATCACCGTTGCACTGTAAGACATTGGAATTCAGAACTGAGTAATCAATTCATGCTCTACACTTGAAAAACGGGTTAATGGAAGTAGAGGAATTAATTCTAAGCACATTTCTGTTGGGAAATGCACCCTTCTCATTGTTTGATGGGATGTTCACATTTCCAAATAATTTTATTTCAAGTGCAAGGTGATTTGCATCATGTGCAACCCCCTTCATCTTTGTCCTCACCGGTCTGAAGTACAATTCCTTTTGATACAGAATTCATCAGTTTTTACCAGCACTGTTTCCCCTGAAATAGTTAATTATTGCCTTCACTGAGATCTCTGCCACCTTATAACTTCAAATGTATTCTGATATGTATATCTTAATTGCTTTGTCCATGGAGATTGGGGTTATGGTCACTCTATTCTTTCCAGTTTCAAGGTGATTCCAGGATGTTGCTGAGTGCTGTAATATAGAGGTTTCCTGCCAACTATTATATCAGGAAGGTCACACAGACTCAAATTAACTGGAGGACTTCTTCAACTATTCTTTCAAGGTTGGACCATGTGTTTTCATTGCAGACTAAGTGCATGTATTTAGGATGCTCACGTTGGTACCAACACATTCTGGGCAATCTCCTTCCAGAGGCACATAGTTGTATCCTTGAAAAGTGACTGTAAAAGGAGCATGCTTCCTGTAGCTGCTGTTCTCCACCAGTCTGTCAATGTTCATCTTATCCCCTGGGAACACTCTCTTGTCTCTTCTCATCAAGCACAGCATCCATTCATTCACTCACTCATTGGCAATGCTTCCCGGTAGCTGGGAGACAGTTGCTGGTAAAGTGATGAGTAATTTTAATGGCTGCCAGAAAATGATATCAGTTCTGTCATCATTTTATGGGAAGGAAAATCCTTCCATGCTACTTAGTGAAACTCACATTTGCAGTTGTCACATGTTATGTGACTTTCACAAACAGTGGGAGGATAATGTCAGTGCTAATTTAGGGAAAAGGCACGGAGCAATCTTGTGACTTGTGACTTGTGACTGTTTACAAGAACCAGAAAAGTTGAGACTGTACTATTTATAAAGCACTGCTCTTTTCCAATCATACAAAACACTTCAAAACATGGTTAAAAATAAGTTATTTTGACATCTCAGTCACAACACTCCAGTAAGCCAGTTTATCTTCAGTATAAACTGGGATGGTCTCTGTCTCCCAGTCCTGAGGGCAGGCAAAATCTTCTGTGGGGCACTTTTTGTTAACTACTGACCTGTGTTTATTAATAGTAAGATTAAACGAGAACTGACCAGTTTGAAGTTTGGTCTTTATTTTATGAGGAATTACGATGAGGGACTAGATGAAGAAGAACCCCGTCCAGCCGCACGTGCGTCAATCTTCAAAGCAGTGGTGTGAAATCACAGGTAATAGTGACTGAAGTATAATAGTAAGATAACCGAAGACTAGAACTACCAAATGACATTCATGAGGGTTGGGAGCGGAGGGCACGTAGTCCCTCATCGTAACTCCTCATAAAATAAAGATCAAACTTCAAACTGGTAAGTTCTCATTTAATCTTACTATTTTACTTCGGAGTCATGTGAGTGACTAAGTGAAGATTTCAAAGCTCTGTGATTTCATGCCGCAGATTCAAATTATGTTCAAATCTCACTGCATTGATTGACTCAACATAATTAAATAATCAATAATGCATCAATCTTAACATTGCTTAAACGAATGAACGGTTTATTTTTACAAATAAAACAATAGCAACCCCTCTATCCCAGGGGGAATCTATATAACTGAATTAAAACAGAATCAGCAAATACCCCCAGCCTTGCAATTGGCTTATGATATAATTTCTGGGACATCAGCTCACTGGACCATCCTGCGGCCGCGAGGATATGGTCTATAGGAACATCCATCACCCTGGCCGCTGAAGTTGATGCCGCCCTGGTGGTATGAGATTTAAATTTATCAGTATCAATCCCAGCGCTTACCAGAACCTGCTTTACCCACCTTGAAATTGTTTGCACTGACACCTTAGTGTGCATTTTTTGTGGCTAATAAACAATGCTGACACTGTTCCTCTTAGGGTTCTGGTAGCCTCAATGTAATGGGGCAAATATGACACTACATACAGGCGGGAATCCTTGGGGTATGTTGAAAAGACAATCTTACACCTTTTCACCCCTATTCTACTCTGCTTGAGCAGATCATAAACATAAAAAGTGATGGCATCTGCCGATACCTCCATCCTGTCTAGCCAAGCTTCTGTAATGTCTGCACATGTTGGGCTGATACCAACGCCAGAAGCATGACCACCTTCATGGTTTGTTTGGCTAGAGATAGGACTGTGACAGGAGTCCACTAGCGAAAGAGCATAAGAACTTTGCTTACATTCCAGATAACCAAATACCTGGGCCTAGGAGGGTTAGAATTAAAAACTCCCTTCATAAATCTAGAAACTAATGAATGTGTCCCCATTGAATGTGTCCCTAATGAATGTGTCCCCATTCTGACACCATGGGTAAATAAGAAGACAGAGCACTTCTGGCTGTGTTGATCGCAGTATAGCTTAACTTTTGATCGAAATAGAGAGTTGACAAGAACTCCAGCACGTCTGGGATGCCTGCAGTTTGATATGAGATATTCTGCCATAAGCAGAACACCTCCCATTTTCTTATTGAGGAGATGTACTGCTTCTGGGTACTATCCCTCCAGGCCGATGTGAGAACATCCACGGTGCGATCAGACCATCCTCTCCCCAGGAATGGCCTTCTTAGACTCTGCAATTTAACAGATCAATATGATCAAGGATGTTGATCGCCAGTTACCGGGTTCACCAGTAGGTTTTTATGTTTGGGAACAATCATATGAGGCTGAATAGCCATCTGCAGCACGAGAGGGAACCATGGCTGAGTAGGCCAGTCTGGCACTACCAATACTCCTGAAGCGGAATCCTGCTTGATTTTTATTTTATTTTTTTGCAGACATCGACTGATGAGATAGAATGGAGGAAATGCATATTAAAACATCCACCCCAATGCAGCGAGAATGCATTGACCGCTGCTGCGCCAGGGTCTGGTTCCCATGAAACATATTTAGGCAACTGATGGTTTAGTCTAGATGTAAATAAATCAATATCTGGCATTCCATATTGAGCAACCACATCATGAAATATGTCCTGATTCAACATCCATTCTAAGTTAGCATTGAATTGGCGTGACCTTGTGTCTGCCACTATGTTGAATCTACCTGGTAAGTAGATTGCTGAAAGCCAAATATTTTTGTCAATGCACCATCTCCAGATATGATTAGCCAATCTGTCACAAGATTCCGACTTGACTCCACCAATGTGATTAACATATGCCACTGCTGTAGTGTTGTCAATTTGAACCTGCACATGCAAGTGACTCTTGACAGAGCAATAAGTTTTAAGCCCATAAAAGATTCCCAAAAGCTCTAAATAATTGATCCTTCGCAATTGCAGAAGCGATGTCTCATCACTATTCCATCTACCTCCACAACTGGAAGACATATCAGTAGCACCCCAAGCTAGAGCATTAACATCAGTCTGTAAGACTATGGAAGGTGGTTCAACCAAAACATCCCTGGGACCACTTGATACATTTGTAATCCACCATTGTATTTCTGAAATGGCTTCATTTGGCAATCCCATGGGCCTGTCAAAATGACTTGCATGTGTCCTCAGTGCCTGTTCTTTTGCTCATTGTAAGTATTGATAATGCAGAGGTCCAAACTGCACAGCTGGAAAAGCAGCCACCAATTTACCAATTAAACTGGCCACCTTTCTAATTGTAGGTCGTTGTTCAACCAGGAGCTTGATACAACCTTCAATTAACTGCTGCCTTTTATCACTGGGCATAGTCACTAACATGTGATATGAATTAATGGTAAAGCCCAAGTAATCAATAATTTTAACTGGTGTTAATTTGGATTTATCTGGATGAATGATGAACCCCAATTGCTCAAAAGTGAGTTTAACTACTGAAACAGATGATTCAGCTGTATTCCGAGTTTTTCTGATGATTAAAATATCATCTAAATAGACCATTACAACATGAACCTGAGCTTGAAGTAGCCCTAGAAAAGTTTTTTAACAATTTGGTAAACAATCTAGGAGCTGAGGTTAATCCATTAGGCAGTGCTTTGAATTGCCATAACTGACTTATCCAGCTAAACTTCAAATACCCCCTATCACCACTATAAACATACACTGAGTAATATGCATCTTTAAGATCTATGCTTGCCATATAACACCCTTTGGAAACCAGCTGTTTAGCAGTAGAAAAAGTTTCAATTTTTAAATGTCTATACTGCACAAAAGGGTTTAGGCTCATCAGGTCCAGAATGATTCTACATCCCCCATTCTTTTTAGACTGAGGAAAAATACTTGACACAAACTGATGGGATTGACAAACCGACTTCTCAATAACCCCTTTTTTGCATAATATCTCAAGTTCTGCCTGTATCTGCATATTCTCTTCTTGTGAAAACACGAGTGTTTGACATGGGACATGCAGAGTGGGTCTACACAAAGTACGGTAGAATTCAATTTTAACCCCCTCTATACTGCCCAGCACAAACAAATCTGATGTTATCTCCTGCCATTGTTTGAGGAACAAATGTAATCTGCCCCCAACTTGAACATCTTTCCCACTTAATTTGTTTTCCTCAGGAGCAAAATCTCTTACCTGCACATTTCCTGACAGTGCTTGTTGCCCCCGGCCTCTTGTAGGGAACGTCATCCTTCCCTGTGTGCCTTTGGCAGGCTGCGTGTGTGCAGGAATAAACGGCTCGTCCCTTCACCAGCCCCTGTCAAAGCACCCCGTCGATAGTGGAAAACCCTCAAGCCTATTTTGCTGCTTGTTTTAATGAGGCCCACAGTTTTTGCCTCCTCATCAAGATCTTTGACTCGCTTTGCGAGGTCCTCCCCAAATAACAGATTAGACAGTTGTACATTGGTCGGTTTGCAGAGTGCTGCAAATTTTGGGTGAATGGCTGGGCGTATGGCACTCATTCTTATGCAGTTCATTTCAAACTGTGCACTGCACAGGAGCCCCAACGCATCCTGATGAATTTCCGTCATGTGCCCCTTGTCCACGGTTCTGGCGAACGCAGTAATTCCTGCTGCAAGCAACTTGAGCACCCTCTGGAGCTTTATCTCTTGTGCCCGCACTGCAACCCCCATTTGGTCCCATATGACATGGTTGACCACCGGCACCCTCAACAATCCACAGTTAGCTGGATTTCATATCTCTTAGCAGTGTCACCCATTGCCAGCTCTTGCAGCTGATGGGAGAGCATATACTGGATGGAAGTTGCCAACTCCTCCCCCAATGGCTCCCATGCTTCTCTGGGGATCGCAACTTTGCAGCTAGTTTAGATATTAAACCCTGTTGCCTTCACCCTTTGGGCTCTGTTCAGCCACTGACTCGGCATCAGTATACCCCAGAGCCGGCAATCCCTCCTCCTCCATGAGTGGGTAATCATGCAGCCCTATTCCAGCTGCTGCTGGCACAGGCTCTCCAACAGCCTGGAGTGGACACCACTTCTCCTCCCGGAGTGTGTCCTTATCGAGCATCCTCTGCAATAAGATCTCGATCTGGGAGAGCAATAAGCAAGCGGACTCCCCTTGCGGAGGTGAAACCTCCAGGCCCGACTCTGGGTCAATGGGCCTAGCAGACTTTGTTGTGGCCTTACGCCCTACCGGCGTGGTAACGCTGCTCACAGGCAACGTATCTGCTGTCGAAGACCCCCTGCTGGCGACGGATTTGGTGAGCTAGGCGGGCACCCGCTAACCGCACTCCCGCGGTCCTCCAAACTTTTAACAACGGGTCACCTCACCTTCATCTTTGCTGCTTTCTGTATTTTGAAAAGTTGTAAGTCCTGAAATCACCCACAAATGCAGAAAGCAACCTCCAGGCTAAGTTTCCCACTTACCTTGAGGTGTTTTAAACTTACCGCTGGAGGAGCTCTGTTGCTCCAACCGGTCGCCTGCACCAATGCGTCTGACGTAATGATACATGTCGGCTGGACAGGGTTCTTCTTCACGTAGTCACTAACGTGACTCCGAAGTAAAATTCTTCAGTCAGTTCAGTTTCAGTTCAGTTTTAGTTTATTGTCATGTGTACCAAGGTACAGTGAAAAGCTTTTGTTGCATGCTAACCAGTTAGTCAGTGGAAAGACAATACGTGATTGCAATCAAGCCATTCACAGTGTACAGATACATAACAAGTGAATGACGGTTAGTGCAAGGTTTTGCCAGTAATGTCTGATTAAAGACAGTTTGAGTGTCCCCAATGAGGTAGACAGTAGTTCAGAACTGCTTCCTAGTCGTGGTAAGATGTTTCAGTTGCCTGCTAACAGCTGGGAAAAAACTGTAGATAGACACAATATCCTGGAGTAACTCAGCAGGACAGGCATCAACTCTGGAGAGAAGGAGTGGGTGAGTTTCGGGTCAAGACCATTGTTCAGAAACTGTTGCTGAATTTGGAAGCGTGCGTTTTCACACTTTATAGGAAACAAGATAGTGAATCATCACAAATGTATTGCTCTTACTAGATCATTGTGCCACAAGTCCCTTTGGAATAATATTTGCCCTTATTCTATTCTGCATCCCCATCCCCAATTTGACAGATGTCGTCCAAAGTGATGCCCTTCATTTCACATTCACACCACTATTAACAGAATTGTTATCTTTGTCAGCCAATCACTCGAGGCAGACATAAACTGTAATTGAATTCTGAGCAGAAAAATGCTTTGTGTCATCAATGCTCAGAAGAGAAGCTCACGTGTCTGTCAAGGGAATTGCCTACGATGTTGCTCATCAATCGAATATCAAGGTCTCTTCTGTTTGCTTCAGGCTATTAGAAACCTATCATTTCCACATGTAAGATCAGCACACATTTTCCATTTGTTCCATGCTGGTTGTAACCAATGAATCACATTGGTATGTTTATATGATACGATACAAAGCGTATACAGAGGTATAGGTACAGTGACAATTTTGTTTGCAGCAGTATCACAGGCTTATAGACGCAGGTAACACGCACAAACATAAATGGTTCATAAATTCTGCATAGATTTTACAAGCAAGTTAAATATGTCATGAATGTGCAAAAAGCAAGATACTAATGCAAATAAGTCCAAGATAATGCAAGAAGTAGTCTGTAATGTTCTGTGGCTGAGGTAGAATTGTGCGGTTCAGTTAAAAAACAAATGGCTGGTGTTCCTGAGCCTGGTGGTGTGGAACTTGAAGCACTTGCCTGATGGCAGCAGAGAGAAGAGGGCCTTGCTGGGTTATTGATGATCATTGATAGATGCCAATTTCTTAAGGAAGCACCTGATGTTGATGCCTCCAGTGGTGGGGAGGGCTGTGCTCATGATGGACTGGGTGATTTCCCCACTCCCTGCAGCCACTTTCGTACCTGTGTGTTAGACCTGTAGCAGGCCATGGTGCAACCAGTTTGGGTATTATCAACTGTGCAGCAGTAGAAATTTCACAGAGTATTTGGTGGCATGCTGAATCACTTTAAATTGTGAAAAAAGTGGAGACACTGGCCAACCACCTTCATAACTACATCTGTGTACTGACCCCAGGAAAGGAGAAGATAAAGTCCAGGATTTTTAGGCTTTTAACTATCTCCACTGCTGAACCACTGATGAAAACCTTTCCTATCCATATACCGATCCAATGATTTCAAAATGTTGCTGTAGTACCTGCCTCAACTACTTTCTTGGTCAACTCTTCTTTATACCAACCACCCTCTGTGTGAAAAAGTTAACCCCCAGGTTCCTAACAGCTTGGTTTGAACAAAATTGCATTTCTACAGTCTTAACATTACAAAAAAAAACAAGACCCACACTTAGCACAATTTACCCAAACATCCAACACAGTGAATCTCCAACACCTCCTCACTGTGATGGAAGACAAAAGTTTTATCTCTTCTCTTTGTTCTTCTCCCGCGGTCCAGCAGTCCAACTGCAACGTCACGGCGACTGGGGCTCACGATGTTAAAGTCCCGGGCGGGTGATGGTAATTCCCGTGGCCGTTTAAGCCGCACCGGGCGATGTTAGGCCCCGCTCCGAGTCATTTAAACACTGCAATTCTGGCGGGAGAAGTTGCCATTGGGGGAGCTCTGAAAATCAGTTTCCCACCAGGGACCTGTGAGCTCCCGATGTTCCTGTCCGCCGGGCCTGTGGCCGGAGCCTCCGAAGCTCCAAAATTGGGTCACAGCCATGCGCCACCATAGCTCTCCCTGCTCCGAAGTTGTCCAGCTGCGGAATGGTGAGTCGGTCCCGGCCGGAGGCCGCTGCCGGCTGCCGGGGGGCAGTGTTCGCTGTGAGGAGGATGCTAGGAGACTGCAAGGTGACTTGGATAGGCTGGGTGAGTGGGCAAATGTTTGGCAGATGCAGTATAATGTGGATAAATGTGAGGTTATCCACTTTGGTGGCAAAAACAGGAAAGCAGACTATTATTTAAATGGTGGCCGATTAGGAAAAGGGGAGATGCAGCGAGACCTGGGTGTCATGGTACACCAGTCATTGAAAGTAGGCATGCAGGTGCAGCAGGCAGTGAAAAAAGCGAATGGTATGTTAGCTTTCATAGCAAAAGGATTTGAGTACAGGAGCAGGGAGGTTCTACTTCAGTTGTACAGGGTCTTGGTGAGACCACACCTGGAGTATTGCGTGCAGTTTTGGTCTCCAAATCTGAGGAAGGACATTATTGCCATAGAGGGAGTGCAGAGAAGGTTCACCAGACTGATTCCTGGGATGTCAGGACTGTCTTATGAAGAAAGACTGGATAGACTCGGTTTATACTCTCTGGAATTTAGGAGATTAAGAGGGGATCTTATAGAAACTTACAAAATTCTTAAGGGGTTGGACAGGCTAGATGCAGGAAGATTGTTCCCGATGTTGGGGAAGTCCAGGACAAGGGGTCACAGCTTAAGGATAAGGGGGAAATCCTTTAAGACTGAGATGAGAAAGACTTTCTTCACACAGAGAGTGGTGAGTCTCTGAACTCTCTGCCACAGAGGGTAGTTGAGGCCAGTTCATTGGCTATATTTAAGAGTGAGTTGGATGTGGCCCTTGTGGCTAAGGGATCAGAGGGTATGGAGAGAAGGCAGGTACGGGATACTGAGTTGGATGATCAGCCATGATCATATTGAATGGCGGTGCAGGCTCGAAGGGCTGAATGGCCTACTCCTGCACCTAATTTCTATGTTTCAGGATTATATACACTGATATAAAATCATCCCTCAGTCTCTTACGCTCCATGAAATAAAGTCCTCACACACAAAGACTTCCATTTGGTCCTGGAGTGGACCATTCTTTCCTTCGCTACCCTCTTGCTTTTAATATATTTATAAAAGGTGGGTGAGATAAAGTGTGGATGAGGAGAGATGTATGTTGGTAAGGTTCAATTTATTCAGTATACTTGTAGAAAATTGGCTATGATATTGGAAGACTAGCTAATCATTCAGGATTAAGATTAAAGCTTTACATATCATTTTTTATTGTTAAGTGAATTATTATTGACTAAAAGCATAATTTAGTTGTTGAGTTGCAGATTATGGGGCTGATGTTGGGAATGGATTGCTGCGCAACTGGTAAATGTTTACCCTGTTGATCAATTTGTATCACATTTGACCAGTGTCTATAGTGACGAACAATTAAAGCAGAGAAAACAATGTCTTGCTCAAGCATAATATACATTTCAAGGTTCATTTTGCAAAATGTTTTACTTATTATCTCTGCTCAACATTTTTTGTTTGTTTACAGTCCGATTAACTGTTACATACTTATTAATATTAGTCGAACCCATCTTTCCAGAGCCATGTGTGTAGAACAGTAAGAACTCAGCTACATATATGAATGTTACTTCTCTGTCCCATCTTCTTGAAAATGTCACTAGTTGTTGTGGAATGTGTGGAATAAGCTGCCAGCAGAAGTGGTGGAGGCAGGATCGATTTTAACATTTAAAAGTAAAGTGGATAGGTATATGGACGGGAAGGGAATGGAGGGGTATGGTCTAAGTGCAGGTAGATGGGACTAGGGGAAAACAAATGATCGGCACGGACTGGAAGGGCCGAGAGGGCCTGTTTCCGTGCTGTAATTGTTATATGGTTATATGGTTATATGGTTGTTGTCACATTGGTGAAAAGTAACAGTGCAAACTCAGCCACACACACTGAGATGTGCCCAGTTACATTCCTCAACAATCTCAGTAATGGGTTGGTAAGAAATAGATGTATTAAATGTATTAGGGAGCCTTTGTGTACTCAGTTACTCTAACAATTGTGTGCTTCTAATCCTCTGTAGCACTCAGTCCGCATGAACACGAAGCAGTACACCAAAGTTACATATAGATTGATTCCATAGTTACAGTTCTTTGCCGACTATCTCAAAGCTCATTCATCAAGGACATCAAGGCATTTTCACTGAGATGAAATGTCGAAATCCAAATGTGGTCTGCTCGCTGGTTCACTTCATTGGTTTTTGCATTCACTGTCTAGAGCTCCAACTTGATAGTAACCAGGCATGTCAGAATGAATGCTGTTCTGGTTGAAGGTCGATTCCTTTCCTCTCCCCATTTTATGCACTATTTAAAACAGTGCTGCATAGCATAAAGACTGAGGGTTTTTTAAGTAAGTATTTTGGGTAGTTTATCAACCTGTAAATCTGATCGACTGAGGAAGTGCATCAATTCTTGTCAGAACTTGCTGTGCTATTACCAGTTCACACATGCAAAACATTTTAAAGATTTAAATTTACAAAGTTACATTCAGCAACCATGTAATTTGTTCCTATAGTAAATGATTAATGAATTGAAAGATAAACAAGTTGCTCCAAAAGATAGATAAAGATTTATTGACAAACGTAGGCGAGTGAATATTGTTAAAGAAGGAACTGCAGATGCTGGAGAATCGAGGGTAGACAAAAAGCTGGAGAAACTCAGCGGGTGCAGCAGCATCTAAGGAGCGAAGGAGATAGGCGACGTTTCGGGTCAAGACCCTTCTTCAGACTGGTCAGGGATCCGGGAAACGAGAGATATAGACGGTGATGTGGAGAGATAAGGAACAATGAATGAAAGATATGCAAAAAAGTATCGATGATAAAGGGAACAAGCCATTGTAAGCTGTTTGTGGTGTGAAAATGAGAAACTGGTGCGACTGGGGTGGGGGAGGGAGATAGAGATAGAGGGAATGCCAGGGCCCGAGGGCTGAGGGAGAGGTGGGAAGGGGAGGAGACAGCAAGGGTTAACAGAATTGAGAAAATTCAATGTTCAAGCCCAAAGGATGCAGACTCCCCAAGCGGAATATGAGGTGCAGATAGAGGTGCCTCTATCTCTATCTCCCTCCCCCACCCCAGTCACACCAGCTTCTCATTTTCACACCACAAACAGCTTACAATGGCTTGTTCCCTTTATCATCGATACTTTTTTGCATATCTTTCATTGATTGTTCCTTATCTCTCCACATCACCGTCTATATCTCTCATTTCCCTGATCCCTGACCAGTCTGAAGAAGGGTCTCGACCCGAAACGTCGCCTATCTCCTTCGCTCCTTAGATGCTGCTGCACCCGCTGAGTTTCTCCAGCTTTTTGTGTACCGGCGAGTGAATATTGTTCACAGAAAGAGAAAAATACCCTGAAACATCTCAAAGGGATGATGAGCTTTCTAGGATAATGAATATATTTCACTGTCTACAAGGCTGTGGTAGGAAGGAGGAAGTGAAAGCTGAAGGAGCAAAGAGCTTCTTTATTTTGAGGTTGGTCATATTAATATAACCCCAATAATCTACCCTTCACAACCCACTGGGGGAGAACATTTCAGAGATTCACCTTCTGTTAGAAGTAATTCCTTTGCACCCGAGTTTTGAATTACTTTTGCTTAATTTGTATCGCTGTCATCTCATTCAGTGGAAACATCTCAATACCCAACCTATCATGCTCCCTCAGATTACCTCTCATTCTTCTAAACTTCAAAGAATACGTATTTAAATTTATTTAGCTGCTCATGATAAGCGTAAACCTTCTTTCACATGTATCAATCCCATTCATCTCTTTTGGATTGTCTCCGATGTTAATATATGTTTTCTTAAAAAATGGAGGCTAAAACTATGCGTAATACACCTAGTCCAGCTTCAATACCCTGTACTATTATAACAATGTTTCCCTATTTCTTAACTCTTCCCACCTTGCAATATCTGGATTGATTTTTGATTAGTCTGACTTTTGATTCCTCCTGTATGAATGTATGAATAGGTTTACTGGCCAAGTATTCACATACAAGGAATTTGCCTTGGTGCTCTACCCACAAGTGACAACATGACATATTGACGGTTAAGAATGATACATAAAACATTAAACATTAATATTAAACATTATTGATTAAATATGTGAATTAAATAAAATACCAGAGCAAAAGGAGGCTACAGATATTTGGTTATTGAGTAGAGCTACTACTCATGGAAAAAAAGCAGTTTTTATGTCTGGCTGTGGCAAATTTGACAGTCTGGAGTCGCCTTCCAGAGGAAAGTGATTCAATGAGTTTGTGGCCAGGGTGAGAGCAGTCAGAGATGATCTTACCCGCTCGCTTCCTGGACTTTGCAGTGAACAGTTCATCAATTGAAGGAAGATTGCAGCCAATAACCTTCTCAGATGATCGAATGATTCGCTGCAGCCTGTCATGTTTGGTGGCTGAGCCAAACCAGACCATGATGGAGAAGGTGAGGACAGACTCTACGATGGCCATATAGAATTGGACCATCATTGCCTGTGGTAGATTGTCCTTCCTCAGCTACCACAGGATGTACATCCTCTGTTGTGCCTTTTTGAGTGTGGAGTCGATGGTAGCCCCCCACTTAAGGGCCTTGGAGATGATGGTTCCCAGGAACTTTAATGACTCCACAGATGTGACTGTGGTGTTGTTGATGGTGAGTGGGGTGAGGGAAGGGGGAGTTCTCCTAAAGTCTACAATCAATTCCACTGTCTTAAGAGCATTGAGCTCCAGGTTGTTGCAATGGCACCCTGATGCCAGCTGTGACACTTCCTGTCTGTAGGCAGATTCCTCCCCATCTTGGATCAGTCCAATCAGGGTTGTGTCATCCGCAAACTTGAGAAGCTTGACAGAGGAGTCAGTGGAGGTGCAGTCATTGGTGTAGAGAGAGTAGAGAAGGGGAGAGTATGCAGCCTTGCGGTGCTCATATGCTGAGGGTTTGTGGGTCCGAGATGTGCTTTCCCTGTCTCACATGCTGCTTCCTGTCTGTCAGGAGGCTGGTGATCCACTGACAGAGGGGTTGAGGCACAGTCAACTCGGAAAATTTGGAGTGTAATAGCTCTGGCACAATGGAGTTTAATGCAGAGTTAAAATCAACAAACAAAATCCTCTCATAGGTCCCCTGGAAGTCTAGATACTGGAGGATGAAGTGCAAACCCAGGTTGACGGCGTCATGCAGAGATGTATTGGCAAACTGCATGGGGACAAGCAGGCAGATTGTGATATTTTCAAAAGCCTTTCAACGGGCTTCATGACTACAGAGGTCAGTGCAACAGGCCTGTCGTCATTAAGACCAGTAATACTTGCCTTTTTGGGTACAGGGACAATAGTGGGGACTTTGAAGCAGGCAGGAACAATAGAGGTTTGCAGGGACTGGTTGAAAATGTCTGTGAAGACCGGTGCCAGTTGTTCGGCACAGAGCTTGAGAGTAGAGGGGGAAACATTGTCTGGTCACGGAGATTTGCCGGCTTTTCTGCCTCTCCTCCTCTATTTTTATTGTTGACTAGACTAAATGGGATATTCACATGGGAGGGCTGGTCCCCCGATACAATATTCCACCTCTCCACAAATTCCAATATTGGTGGCAAGTGGGGGGGGGGGGGGGGGCTTTCTGGAGGGCTGGTATGGGTTCTTGGCATAGCAGCTCAGTCCCCCAAGCCTGATGTGCTGGCAGCTCACTCACGGCTGGTGGGCTGGAGGTTGACTCATGGCTATTCCTTGAAATTCCATTTCAAGCAGGGTGCACGTCCACCAAATTCAAATCCATTTTCCTACCATTTCAAGCAGGGTGCAAGGCCACCAAATTCAAGTGCAGTTTCATTTCATGTCAAGCAGGGTGCAAGGCCACAAAATTCAAATGCAGCTTCATATCATTTTATGCAGGGTGCAACGCCACCACATTCAAATGCAGTTTTATGCCATTTCAAGCAAGGTGAAACCACCATAAACCCACCATAAAACCACACAAAACAACAAAATCACAGTTCAGTAGACATTCCGTGTGTTCAGTGATTCACAGCTCAGACAGAGTCGTGACCTCCCTCTCCCCCATCATGCAGAGACTGAGCCACACCCACACTTCTGGGTTTTATAATCCCTCCCCCTCCCACGAGAAAAGGTGTGGCCTTCATGGCGTGATTGACAGGAGAGAGATTCTGAACATTTTTTAAACACTAATAACTCCTTTATTTTTAATTGATGGGAAGAATCCTCTGCACCTGCTGAGCGGAGGGGGACTGAGTAAGAAGGCCAGAAATCACAGCCGTAAGTGGTAGCTTTTTATCTAAAAGAAATACACAGTGCAAACAGGAAGTTAGCCAAAGCACCCGCCACCATTTGCAGAGGTGCCTTGTAAATTCAAGCCAAAGCACCCAAGCCACAATATACAGTGGTGCCTTTTAATTTCAACCCAAATCACGCAAGCCATCATTTGCGGTAGTGCCTTTTAACTTCAGCCCATAGCACCCAAGCTGCCATTTGCAGTAGTGCATTTTAACTTCAGCCCAAAGCACCCAAGCCACCATTTGCAATGGTGCATTTTACTTCCAGCCAATGCACCCAAGCCAGCATTTGCAGTAGTGCATTTTAACGTTAGCCCAAAGCACCCAAGCCACCATTTGTAGTACTGCCTTTTAACTTCAGCCCAAAGCACCCATGCCACCATTTGCAGTAGTGCCTTTTAACTTCAAGCCAAAGCACCCGCCACCATTTGCAGTAGTGCTTTCAACTTCAACCCAAGCCCCCCAAACAAACATTTGCAGGCAGTGCCTTTTTATTTTAAACCAAATATATTTTCATTTTCAAACCACATTAAGGGCATTCACAGTTGAGTAGACATGTGTTCAGTGCTATTCAGAGCTCAGAGAGACGTGACCTCAGATGAGACTGAGTGAGGCACACCACTTCCTGGTTTTATAATCCCTCCCCCTCCCTCGAGCAGGGGCAGCAGAGAGAATGGGGAATTATTTTAAAACATTAATATCTCTCTGACTTTTCATTGATGGGAAAAATCCTCTGGTCCAGGAAGGCGGAATGGGGGCTCTGAGCAAGCTGGCCAAAAATGACGGCCGTAGGTGGTGGCGTTCAATCAGAAATCACAACACAGTGAGCCAAAAGCGGTCAAGATCATACTTTTAGTAATATAAGATGATGGAGAAATTATGTTGTGGCACATGGAGGGTGTGGGTAATTGGGTGTGAAGTGGTGATTGGAAAGGGGTGGGTGGGAAAGGGTCCAGTCTCTTCAGACTGGAGTCTTACTTTAAGTATGTGTGAAGTGGTGAATGGGGAGGAGTGGGTGCAGAAGGGTCCATTCTTTGCAGACTGGGGTCTGGCTGTGTTTGTTGGTGAGGGGGTACCAGGGTTACGGTTCTGCTTGTCAAACCTGTAGTAGACCTCATTCTGGTTGTTGGTCAGCTGACGGCTGTCCAAAGAGTGGGGGGCTTTCCTCTTGTAGCTGGTGATTTCTTGCATGCCCTTTCCAAACTGAAGAAGAGTCACTAGCTGAGAACTTGCTCCTCAAATTCTCAGAGTACCTTTCCTTGGCAGCTCTGATTCCTCTTCTCAGCTTGTACTTGGCCTGCCTGTTGAGGTCTGCGTCCCCACTTCTGTAGACCTGTAAGGTGTATGATCTCACATTTTCGTACATTGAACTCCATCTGCTAATCTTTTACTCACTCAACCTATCTGTAAGATGCTGCAAAGTCCAAGTGCCATCTTGGCATTATTTCCTCCCACCTATTTTTGTGTTATCAACAGAATTGAATACCGCATCACTGCATCATTCCAGCCTGGAAATGATCTGTGTATTCTCTTTATTTGTTTCTGTGATAACCAATCTTCAATCCATATCGACACATTCTCCCCAATACCAAGAACTCTAACCTTGTGCAACAGTCTTTTATGTGGTACTTTGTCAAATGCGTGAATCCAAATATACTGTATTCATAGGTTCCCCTCCATCATCACTCATCAAAACATGCTTGGACAACTGGCATATTTGTCAAATGTGGATTTCCATTTATAAACCCATGTTGACATGGTTTGAGTACATTAAGCTTCTCTAAGTCACCACATATTTCTTCTTTGATTAGAAACTCCAGCATCGTGTCAACAACAGAGGTTAAGATCAGGTCTAAAATAGCCACTTACAGGCCTGTAGCTACCTGTGTTGTTTTGAAGAGGATTCAATAATCTGAATATTTTACAAAAAAACAAGGTAGTTAGAAGGGGTTAAGGAAAGAGCGTTCACGTCGCAGCCCTGTTTCCACCAATCTTTCCATCATCATGCAGAAGAAGTGCAAGACAGACACCATTGTGCAGATGCTGAGAAATGTGAACAACTTCTAATCTTGTATGTGGACTCGATAAATAGAAGTTAGAAGAGCATAGATTCAGTTAAATACATCAATGTTGGTTTGTTGTTGCTTTTAGTACAGTATTTCACTCTCAAACACTTCAGTTATAATGAACATTTAGCCAAGAACAGTGAGCTAATCATGATTCATAAAATCATCCCCCTGCCCAACAGATTAATTAACGAAAAGGAAACAAGATCCATGTTAACATTTCCTTCATTGCCACCAGTAGATTGTAGATTTGGAGAGTACCTTTGCTATTGTTATTGTTGTTTTTACTATCATTAGCTATTATTAATAATAGTACTAAAAGACTGCTTTAGATAATCTGGCTATGGCATTGGAACACTGAACAGCTTGGGAATGTTGCGGCAATAAACTTAATAAGAAAATCTTAACATCTGCAAATACCTTAGTCTCACACAGGTTGAAGCACAAGCATCTTTATTGTCTAGTTCATCATTACATATGCAGTACATCACATGTTCAGTCTACTCCAGCTACTGCCAGGCAACAGGCGAGTTCTTATAACCCTATAACCATATAACAATTACAGAACGGAAACAGGCCCTCTCGGCCCTTCCAGTCCATGCCGACCATTTGTTTTCCCCTAGTCCAATCTACCTGCACTCAGACCATACCCCTCCATTCCCTTCCCGTCCACATACCGATCCACTTTACTTTTAGATGTTAAAATCGATCCTGCCTTCACCACTTCTGCTGGAAGCTCATTCCACACAGCCACCACCTTCTGAGTAAAGAAGTTCCCCCTCACGTTACCCCTAAACTTCCGTCCCTTAATTCGCATGTCATGCCCTCTTGTTTGAATCTTCCCTACCCTTAAAGGGAAAAGCTTATCCATGTCAACTCTGTCTATCCCTTTCATCATTTTAAAGACCTCAAACAGGTTCCCCCTTAACCTTCTGCGCTCCAAAGAATAAAGACCTAACTTGTTCAACCTTTCTCTGTAACATAGTTGCTGGATCCAGGCAACATTCTAGTAAATCTCCTCTGTACTCTCTCTATGTTGTTGACATCCTTCCTATAATTAGGCGACCAAAACTGTACACCATACTCCAGAATTGGTCTCACCAATGCCTTGTACAATTTTAACATTACCTCCCTGCTCCCATATTCAATGCTCTGATTTATAAAGGCCAGCACACCAAAGGCCTTCTTTACCACCCTATCTACATGCGATTCCACCTTCAGGGAACAATGCACAGTTATTCCTAGATCTCTCTGTTCCACAACATTCCTCAATTCCCTACCATTTACCATGTACGTCCTATTTTGATTTGTCCTGCCAAAATGTAGCACTTCACACTTATCAGCATTAAACTCCATCTGCCATCTTTCAGCCCACTTTTCCATATGGCCCAAATCTCTCTGTAGACTTTGAAAATCTACTTCGTTATCCACAACACCACCTATCTTAGTATCATCTGCATACTTACTTATCCAATTTTCCACCCCATCATCCAGATCATTGATGTACATGACAAACAACAGTGGACCCAACACAGATCCTTGAGGCACCCCACTGGTCACCGGCTTCCAACCTGACAAACAGCCATCCACCATTACTCTCTGACATCTCCCATTCAGCCACTGTTGAATCCATCTTGCTACTCCACCATTAACACCCAAAGATTGAACCTTCTTAACCAACCTTCCATGGGGAACCTTGTCAAAGGCCTTACTGAAATCCATATAGACAACATCCACTGCTTTACCCTCATCAATTTCCCTAGTAACAGCTTCAAAAAATTCAAGAAGGTTTGTCAAACATGACCTTCCAGGCACAAATCCATGTTGGCTGTTCCTGATCAGACCCTGTTTATCCAGATGCTTATATATATATTATCTCTAAGTATCCTTTCCATTAATTTACCTACCACTGACGTCAAACTAACAGGTCTAAAATTGGTAGGTTTATTCTTTGAACCCTTTTTAAACAATGGAACAACATGCGCAGTACGCCAATCCTCCGGCACTATTCCCGTTTCTAATGACATTTGAAATATTTCTGTCATAGCTCCTGCTATTTCTACACTAACTTCCCTCAATGTCCTAGGGAATATCCTATCAGGACCTGGAGATTTATCCACTTTTATATTTTTCAAATGTGTCAGTACTTCCTCCTCTTTGAATCTCATAGTTTCCATAGCTACTCTACTTTTTTTCCTTACTTCACATAGTTCAATATCCTTCTCCTTGGTGAATACCGAAGAAAATAAATTGTTCAATATCTCCCCCATCTCTTTTGGCTCTGCAGATAGCTGTCCATTCTGTCTCTCTAATGGTCCAATTTTACTTCGGAGTCACTTAGCGAGTTCTAGATTCTCCAGAAGTTATAACCACGGAGAGAAATGCTCCTAAAAATGTAAAAGAAATCTGAGAGGCTCGTGGTTCTGATGACTCTGATACTGAAAGTCCTCCAGATAATTAAACTATGTGGCTAATAATGGAGCATATGGAGAAAGTTCTCCAAAAAATTATGAGACTAGGGTCACAGTACCCAGAAGGTTCCCAAAAAAGCCCTGAGGGGTTTAATTATTCTGAATATGGCTGTGGGCCTAATTGGGAGTTGGAACTCCGGACCCAGGATTTGGGCCAGAGGAAGTCTCATGGGATGAAATCCCAATTGATTTAGGGCTGCAGAAGACAGACCCTGCTGGTGGTGATTTGCATTTGAAAGCACACCACAAAATAAAAGAAAGGCCAAATGTGCCTGGGATAGCAAAATAATTTGCTATATATGAAGGAAGTGGTGAGGCTATGGAAGAAAACCTAGCTGCCAACATTAATATATGGTATCTCACCAACTTCATGATTCTGTGATGATTGAAGCATCAGAATTATATAAACGCACAGGAAATTGTGCCTCATTGGAAGTGCCTACGGTTTATCCGTTGATATGGGCATCCATGACCCCAAATATGAGAGCTCAAGAAGTGAGGTTCAAAAAATCCTCAAAATTATTCTGCTGCCATTACGGCTTTTGGGGAGATGGATAAGATTCAAAAAGAGGGCCTATTGTGCAATTCTTTCTATGAAATTAATTGTATGAGGAAAATGGCTATTCGGCCCATATTTCACCCAAGGTTTGCAAGCCTGTGTCGAGCAAGTGGTGTTCAAGCTCCTGGTTATCTGTTTGGAGAAAATCTGCCTAAATAATTTAAAATTGGATGAAGAAGCTAAAAATTTTAGCTGCATGAAACCTTTCGTCTTTGGACAAAAAAGGTATTTTTCGCCCAGAAGGGGATTTGATTTTGGAAATAGAGGCAGAAATATGTCAAGGAAATTTTATCGTCCTGCACAGCCCAATACTTACCCGTATTCGGGGAGAAGGAGACCACCACGCTCATATGGAGAGGTATTAAAGACTTGTTCTATCCTTAAAGAAACTGCGGATAAATCTCCAGTTGGAGGGAGATTACAAAAGTTTATAAAGACTGGCTTACTATTACTTCTGATCGGTTTGTTTTACAAGCAGTTTCAGGAGCCACTATTACATTTAAAGAAGGGGTTAATCCTCCAGTACAGATAAACCTGCCTATGCTTTCGTGTTTACTGCAATTGGAAAAGCAGAGATTAATGTGGAAATTGACAAATTATCTGAAAAGGGGTTATTGAAAAACTTATGAACACGAGCATCAATTGTGTCTAATATTTTTCAAAAGACATAAAAAGATGGTGGTTGCTGAATTATTCTGGACCTTACAGATCTAAATAAGTGGTAGATTACAAACATTTTTAAATGGAAACATTTAATACTGCAAGATATTTAATATCAGCAGGTTGTTATATGCCTATTATTCTGTACCAATACATCAGTTTCTGGAGGTACTTAAAAATTTAATTGGCTGGGACAATTATGGCAGTTTAAAGCTTTGCCAAATGGATTGAGTTCAGCTCCCAGGCTCTTTACTAAACTGTTGAAACCAGTTTTAGCCCAATTAAGAGTAACAAAAACACATCGTTATGGCTTATCTCGATGACATTCTAATCATTAATGGCAATCAAGAGTCAGCTGAGAATTTAGTTTCAGTACAAAAGCTTTGTTAAAAGCTAGGGTTCTTGATTCATCCAATTAAATCCCAGCTGCAGCCAGCACAATCAATTAACTATTTGGGGTTTGTAATTAACTCAGAGACTATGTTAATAACTTTACCAACAAAGATAAAGTTGATGATTTTTTGGTGACTTGTAATAATCTCATTCACAAACTTATCCTTCCATCCGAGAAGTAGCGAAAACTATTGGTAAACTAGTAGCAGCATTTCCTGCAGTAGAATTTGGTCCATTACATTATCAAAATCTTCAAAGGGACAAAATAAGAGCTCTCAAAGAGAGGGCAGGCCACTTTGATAGGCCTATGCAATTAACAAAAGAAGCTTTGTTGGAATTACAATGGTGGGTTAAAAATGTCCCACAAGTTGCTAAAAACATTCTGATTAAACAGCCTGAAATGGTTTTACAAACAGATGCTAGTGCTCCCGGATGGGGGGTAACAGATTCATCCTCCAGTTGTGGAGGTAGATGGAAAGTCCAAGAAGAAACGTTTCTTCAAACTCATGGTATTAACTATTTAGAGTTATTGGGTGCTTTCTATGGTCTAAAAGCATATTGTTGTTCAAAAAAGGGTCTACATGTATTAATACAGTTAGACAATAAAACGGCTGTTGCATATATTAATCACATGGGGGGAGTCAGATCAGTATCATGTGATTGTCTGGTCAATGAAATATGGCAATGGTGTATTGATCGCCAAATTTGGATTTCAGTAAACTACATTCCAGGTAAAGACAATGTGGTGGCAGATAAAAGATCAAGGATATTTAAAGATAACACAGAATGGATGCTTAATCCAGCAATATTTAAGAATATTGTAACTCAATTTGGTTTACCAGAAATTGATTTTGTTTTCATCAAGGCTTAATCATCAATTGCCTAAATATGTGTCTTGGGAACACGATCCAGATGCAGTAGCAGTAGATGCTTTTTCATTGAACTGGGGGAATATGTTCTTTTATGCTTTTTCCACCATTTGCTTTGGTTCAGCAATGTCTGAAGAAAATAGAACAAGTTCTGCCACGGGATTGTTGGTAGTTCCAAATTGGCCAACACAACCTTGGTTCCCATTAATGCTGAATATGATTAAAGAACCATATATGTCAATTCCTAACTGTAGAGATATTTTGATTAATCCAGTAACCAAAGAAATTTATCCATTATATGCATATATGAATTTATTAATCTGCAGGTTTTGACCAGACCACTACAGGAGCTGGGATTGTCGGACAAAACTATGGAAGTTATAGTCGCATCATGGCGAGATAACACACAAAAACTATATATGACACATATTAAGAAATGGGAAGAATTTTGCACACAGTCAAATATTTCTTATGATACTGTGAATATTGCAAATGTATTGGAGTTCCTTGCTAAATTGCATTTTGAGCAACATTTAAGTTACAGTGCCATTAACACTGCACGCAGTGCCTTATCATCTTATTTAGGACTAATGTCTGACCAGAAATCAATTGGATCACATCCACTAATATCTAGATTCATGAAAGGAATCTTTAACATTTATCCACCCAAACCGAGATACACAGAGATTTGGGATGTGAGCATTGTACTTACCTTACTTAGACAATGGACTCCAATTGAAGGATTGTCATTGGAAAGATTAACATTCAAATTAATAATGTTAATGTCATTGGTTTCAGCTCAAAGAGTGCAAACTTTACAAATGTTGCGTTTAGACTGTATGCATGTGACTGCAGATAACATTGTGTTCTATGTTTACGATCTGATCAAACAAAGCAGACCAGGAAGAACTGGAGCAAAGGTAACCTTTCAAGCTTATCCTATTGATCCTACTTTGTGTGTGGTTAGACATTTGAACCAATATATAAAAGTTACCAAAACTCTTCGAGGAAATGAAAAAAACATTAATGATTACGCATAAAAAACCACACACTAAAGCTTCAGTTCAAACTATCTCAAAGTGGTTGAAACAGGTGTTACTGTTAGAAGGAGTAGACACTGATGTGTTCAAATCTCACTCCACCAGGGCTGCAGCTACGTCCGCGGCGAAGGTGCGGGACGTACCGCTCGAGCATATTTTAAAAATCGCAGGGTGGAGTAAAGAAGAAACTTTTTCAAAGTTCTACAATAAACCTGTTCACACTATGACAAGCTTTGGCCACGCGGTGTTGGGATCACTATAGTCACCTGCTTTGTTTACTATTGATTGCTATAATCAGTTATGTAGTCACTTATATCTTTTATCACTTGTCATGATTCCCTCGGATATAAGGAGGGTTATTATGATGTTCTTTAAACCATTAAAAAATTAATTATGGAAAGAACTAAAATTAGTCTGGTTTCTCATGTATGTATTTACTTAGCCGGACTGTCGTATTGATTAATTCTACGACATAAAAAACACAGAAAGCTTTAAAATCTTCACGTAGTCACTCACGTGACTCCGAAGTAAAATAGTAAGATTAAACGAGAACTTACCAGTTCGAAGTTTGATCGTTATTTTATGAGGAGTTACGTTGAGGGATTACGTGCCTTCCACTCCCACCCTCATAAAATAAATGATCATCTGGTAGTTCTAAGTCTATTATGAGCCTTACTATGTTACTTCGGCTATTTGGTGTTCTGTGTTTTTCATGCCGCTGCTTTGAAGTATGCCGTTTGCCAGCGCCAGGCGGGCTCTTCACGTAATCCCTCATCGTAACTCCTCATAAAATAACGATCAAACTTCGAACTGGTAAGTTCTCGTTTAATCTTACTATTTTATCCCTCGTTATCCTTTTGCTGTTAATATAGCTGTAGAAACCCTTTGGATTTACTTTCACCTTTCTTGCCAAAGCAACCTCATATCTTCTTTTAGCCTTCCTAATTTCTTTCTTAAGATTCTTTTTACATTGTTTATACTCCTCTAGCACCTCATTTACTCCATATCTCCTATAATTATTGTAGATATCTCTCTTTTTTCGAAACAAGTATCCAATTTCCCTTGAAAACCATGGCTCTTTCCAATTTTTACTATTTCCTTTCACCCTAACAGGGACATAAAGATTCTGTACTCTTACAATTTCCCCTTTAAATGTCCTCCATTTCTCTTCTACATCCTTCCCATAAAACAGAGTGTCCCAATTCACTCCTTTAAAATCCTTACGCATTCCCTCAAAGTTAGCCTTTCTCCAATCAAAAATCTCCACCCTAGGTCCAGTTCTGACTCTCCATAATTATATTGAAACTAATGGTATTGTGATCACTGGTCCCGAAGTGCCCACCAACGCATACCTCCGTCACCTGACCTGCCTCATTTCCTAACAGGAGGTCCAGCACTTCCCCTTCTCTGGTCGATACCTCTATGTACTGCTGCAAAAAACTATCCTGCACACATTTTATAAACTCCAAACCATCCAGCCCATTTACAGAATGTGCTTCCCAGTCTATTTTTGGAAAATTGAAATCTCCCACAATCACTACCTTGTGCTTACTACTAAAATCTGCTATCTCCTTACATATTTGCTCTTCCAATTCTCGCTCCCCATTTGGCGGTCTATAATACACCCCTAAAAGTGTTGCTACACCGTTCCCACTTCTCAATTCCACCCAAATAGCCTCCCTATACGAGCCCTCTAATCTATCCTGCCAAAGCACTGCTGTAATATCCTCTCTGACAAGCAATGCAACACCTCCACCTCTGGTCCCTCCAATTCTATCACACCTGAAGCAACGAAAGCCTGGAATATTTAGTTTCCAATCACAGCCGTCCTGCAACCATGTTTCGCTGATTGCCACAACATCATATTTCCAGGTGTCAATCCAGGCTCTAAGTTCATCCACCTTTCTTACAATGCTCCTAGCATTAAAATATACACATTTTATAAACCCACCATCCCTTATTCTCTGTCTATTATCTTTTTCCTCTTTCTCGCCTACATTTTGGGTCCGAGTGCTTCCCTTCTCTGCCTCTTGCCCCACACCCTGTCCCCTAGCCCCCTCTACCTGAGTCCCTCCCCCCAGCCTTTCTAGTTTATAGTCTCCCCAGTAGCCTTTGCAAATCTCCCTGCCAGGATATTGATCCCCCTCAGGTTCAAGTGCAACCCGTCCTTTTTGTACAGATCAAGCCTTCCCCAAAAGAGGTCCCAGTGATCAAGAAACTTGAATCCCTGCCCACTGCACCAGTCCCTCAGCCATGCATTTATCCTCCACCTCATTCCATTCCTACTCTCACTGTCACGCGGCACAGGCAGTAATCCTGAAATTGTTACCCTTTTGGTCCTTCTCCTTAACATTCCCCCCAACTCCCTAAATTCTCCCTTCAGCACCTCATCTCTTTTTTCTGCCTATGTCATTGGTGCCTATGTGTACCACAACATCAGGCTCCTCTCCCTCCCTTTTCAGAATCTTTTGGACACGTTCCGACACGTGCGAGACCCTGGCACCAGGGAGGCAAACTACCATCCGGGTTTCCCGACTGCGTCCACAGAATCACCCATCCGACCCCCTAACTATAGAGTCCCCTATTACAATTGCCCTCCTCTTTTTGCTACCCTTCTGAGCATCAGGGCCGGTCTCTGTGCTGGAGACCCGGCCGGTGTTGCTGCCCCCAGGTAGACTGTCCCCTCCAATTGTGCTCAAAACCGAGTACCTATTTTCCAGTTGTACAGTCACAGGGGTACTCTCTAGCCCCTGCGTCTTGCCCTTCCTAACCGTGACCCACTTGTCTGCCTCCTGTGGTCTGGGAGTGACTGCCTCCCTGTAGCTCCTCTCTATGACCTCCTCACTCTCCCTGACCAGACGGAGGTCATCGAGCTGCTGCTCCAGGTTCCTAACACGATCCTTTAGGAGCCCCATCTCAACACACCTGGCGCAGATGTGGATGTCTGGAGGGCTATCAGATTCCCCGACCTCCCACATCTGACATCCAGAACAGTACACTGCCCTGGCTTTCATACTGCCCCCCTTACACAGGATACAATAGCAACACAATACAAAGTACACAACAAACTGCTGGGATCTGACTGCCAATCAGCTGCTTTCCCTAGTCCACTTCCCACCAATCAGCTGCTTACCCTAGTTCACTTCCCACCAATTAGCGGCTTCCTCAAAAAAAAAAAACACTTCTCTGAATGGAATGTTATGGATTTAGGTAAGCCCCCACTTCTTACAATATAAATCATATAATTAGGCGGAGATAATTACTAAGCATTCTGATTGGCTAACATGCAATAGCCAATCTGCAACATCCATCACAAAAACCCCCAAACCTTTAACAACTAATGTACATTTTGTACTAAGGTACATTTTGCAAGAAGTATTGTGGTCAAACAAAACAAAACAAGTAGAAACTGGCAATGAACAGATCATCTGTTTTATAATATACTTGAGTGGTAATCCAGGGCCAAAAAAACCTATTCCTCTTTCGTTTTAGTTTAGAGATACAGTGTGGAAACAGGCCCTTCGGCCCACTGGGTCCACGCTGACCAGCGACCCCTACACATTAACACTATGCACACACACTCAGGAAAATTGTTTACATTTACCAAGCCAAATTACCCACATAGCTGTACGTCTTTGTAGTGCGGGAGGAAACCAAAGATCTCAGAGAAATCCACGCAGGCCATGGGGAGAATGTACAAAGTCAATACAGACAGCACCCATAGTCGGGATCGAACCCGGGTCTCCGGCGCTGTAAGCACTGTAAGCGCTGTAAGGCAGCAACTCTACTGCTGTGCCATCGAGTGGCCTGGTGCTTCTACTTCAAAGAAATATCATGGGATCTTTTGCATCCATGTGTGTATGGACAGATGGGGCGCTGTTTAATCTCATGCAGACAGTGCAGTACTTATTTGGTGTGGCCCGCAGATATAAATGATCTAGTGATCTGCAATTGCTGAGATCCACTCAATACATTATTGGCTTTTTCCAATTGATTGTTGATAAAGTCAAGCTCAAACCATAGTGCTATTGTTAACACAAGTGATAAAAAGAGAAGCCAGTTATATGCCATTTGTGCAACTCTCTTAACCTTTGGGAAAGACTTTGCCAAGGAGATTTCAATTACAGTGAAAATCTTGTTTCTGAACTGTGGACATAAATACAATTAAACTCCTGAGCTCACTAAGTGTTCATTAACAATAATTAGTCTTTATGGCCTAATAGACACGACATAACCTAGGTAGCAAATGATAGAGAATGTATTACATGGTAATGACATAACGAATGCTCACTGAGAATTGAACCAAGTGTTTAAACATAAGATCTTACAGCTAATTCAATTCTGTTATTGTGCCTTTCATCAAACATTATGAAATAACAACAAGAACAATCCTTTCTACCGATGTTTCTAATTTGCAGATCATGCAAAATGCAGCAGGCAAATATTTTTTTTCCAAATACATTTCCAATTAGAAAGATTATAATCAACCTGTTAGATTCAGTGTAGTTAAGTTCACTTTCACTTACTTGACCTGCGAGCATGAAAGCGATAGAAAGTAGAGATTGAAAAATAGTTAGATTAAATGAGAACTTACCTGTTTGAAGTTTGATCTTTATTTTATAAGGAGATACGATGAGCGATTACGTGAAGAACCCCACCAGTCCGTATGAGCGTTAATCTTCAAAGCAGCGGTGTGAAATCACAGATAACAGTAATTGAAGTGACATAGTAAGATTATAAACCTAGAAATACCAGATGATCTTTGTGACATGAGGGTTGGGAGCAGTGGGCACGTAATCGCTCATCGTAACCCCTCATAAAATAAAGATCAAACTTCAAACTGGTAAGTTCTTGTTTAATCTTACTATTTTACTTCATGAGTCATAGAAACATATAAAGATAGAAAATAGGTGCAGGAGGAGGCCATTTGGCCCTTCGAGCCAGCACCGCCATTCAATATGATCATGGCTGATCGTCCGGTATCAATAACCCGTGCCTGCCTTCTCCCTATATCCCTTCACTCCATTAGCCCCTAAAGCACTATCCAACTCTCTCTTAAATCCATCCAGTAATTTGGCCTCCACTGCCCTCTGTGGCAGGGAATTCCATAAATTCACAACTCTCTGGGTAATTTTTTTTTTCTCAGCTCAGTCTTAAATGACCTCCATTTATTCTAAGACTGTGCCCCGGTTCTGCTCACCGAACATTGGGAACATTTTTCCTGCATCTAGCTTGACCAGTCCTTTTATAATATTATATGTTTCTATAAGATCCCCCTCATCCTTCTAAACTCCAGTGAATACAAGCCTAGTCTTTTCAATCTTTCCTCATATGACAGTCCCGCCATCCCAGGGATCAATCTCGTGAACCAACACTGCACTGCCTCAATCACAAGGATGTCCTTCCTCAAATTAGGAGACCAAAACTGTACACAATACTCCAGATGTGGTCTCACCAGATCCCTATACAACTGCAGAAGAAGCTCTTTACTCCTGTACTGAAATCATCTTGTTATGAAGGCCAACGTTGCATTAGCTTTCTTCACTGCCTGCTGTACCTGCACGCCAACTTTCAGTGACTGGTGTACAAGGACACCCAGGTCTCACTGTACCTCCCCCTTACCTAACTTAACCCCATTGAGATAATAATCTGCGCCCTTGTTTTTGCCGCCAAAGTGGATAACCTCACATTTATCTGTATTATACTGCATCTGCCCACTCACTCAACCTGTCCAGTTCACCCTGCAACCTCCTAACATCCTCTTCACAGTTCACACTGCCACCCAGCTTTGTGTCATCCGCAAACTTGCTAGTGTTGCTCCTAATTCCCTCTTCCAAATCATTTCTATATATGGTATACAATTGTGGTCCCAACACCGAGCCTTGCAGCACTCCACTCGCCACTGCCTGCCATTCTGAAAATGATCCATTCACTCCTACTCTTTGCTTCTGGTCTGCCAACCAATTTTCTATCAATGTCAACACTCTGCCCCCTATACCATGTGCTCTAATTTTAGTCACCAGTCTCCCGTGCGGGACCTTATCAAAGTCTAGATACACTACATCGACTGGCACCCCTTCATCCATTTTACTTGTCACATCCTCAAAAAATTCCAGAAGATTAGTCATGCATGATTTCCCTTTCATAAATCCATGTTGACTTGGACTAATCCTTTTACTGCTATCCAAACGCTCCATTATTACCTCTTTAATAATTGACTCCAGCATCTTTCCCACCACCGAAGTGAGGGTAACTGGTCTGTAATCCCCCGTTTTCTCTCTCGCTCCTTTCTTGAAAAGTGGGATAACATTAGCTATCCTCCAATCCACTGGAACTGATCCTGAATCTATTGAACATTGGAAACTGATCACCAAGGCATCCACTATTTCTAGAGCCACCTCCCTGAGGACCCTGGGGTGCAGACCTTCAGGCCCAGGCGATTTATCATTCTTCAGTCCCATTAGCCTACCCAATACTATTTCTCGCCTAATGAAAATTTCTTTCAGTTCCTCTACCCCCTGAGATCCTCTGTCCTCTAGTACATCTGGGAGATTGTTTGTGTTCTCCTTAGTGAAGACGGATCCAAAGTACCTATTCAACTTCTCTGCCATTTCTTCGTTGCCCATAATTATTTCACCTGTGTCTGCCTTCAAGGGACCCACATTTGACTTTGCTACTCTTTTTCTCTTAACATATCGAAATAAGCTTTTAATGTCCTTCTTTATATTCCTGGCCAGCTTCTCCTCATACTTCATCTTTTCAGCCCGTATTGCCCGTTTTGTTTCCTTCTGTTGTCCTGTGAAAGGCTTCCGGCTACTCTTTGCTGTGTTATACATCTTTTCTTTTAGTTTTATTCTATCCCTAATTTCTCTTGTCAGCCACGGTTGCCTCCTACTCCCCTTAGAATCTTTCTTCCTTTTTGGAATGAAATGATCCTGCATCTTCCGGATTATGCCCAGAAATTCCTGCCATTGCTGTTCCACCGTTATTCCTGCTAGGATCCCTTTCCAGTCTACTTTGGCCAGCTCCCCTCTCATGCCTTCATAGCCCCCTTGTTCAACTGCATCACTGCCACTTCCGATTTAACGTTCTCCTTCTCAAATTGCAGATTAAAACTAATCATATTATGATCACTACCTCCAAGCAGTTCCTTTACCTCGAGCTCTCTTATCATATCTGGTTCATTTGACAACACTAAATCCAGAATTGCCTTTTCTCTGGTCGGCTCCATTACAAGCTGCTCTAAGAATCCATCTCGGAGGCATTCTACAAACTCTCTGTCTTGTGGTCCTGAACCAACCTGATTTTCCCAGTCTACCTGCATATTGAAATCCCCCATCACCACAGTGGCATTACCTTTGTTACATGCCAGTTTTAACTCCTGCTGCAACTTACACCTTACATCCGGGCTACTATTTGGGGGTCTGTAAATAACACCAATTAGTGTCTTCTTGTATTCATATACAATACTTTTAATTCCTTACGCATCTCACCTTACACTTGGCCATACTCTCCTATCCCTTTGTGAGCTTCCTTTCGCGTTAATTATGGGGTCATTAACCATCCCTTTACTCTCTTTCCCTTTAACTCCATCATCGACAATCCCATTTGACACCCCCATGTGAGTGATTCCGTGAAGATTTCAAAACTCTGTGATTTCATGCCGTGAGAAACGAGTCTACACAACCACAACTGCTTCATGAGGGAAACATTCAAAATGAATAAATAATCATAATAGTAACTCCTCTCATCCAGGAGGGAACTATACAACTGAGCCTAAAATAAAGTTGGCAAATACCCCTGCTCTGGCAATGGATTATTATAAAACGTTTAGAAGTTTGTTAGTTTGACAGTCCTGCAGCCGCTATAATGTGGTCCAGTGGAACATAAATAACCCTTGCTGCTGATGTTGTAGCAGACCTGGTGGAGTGATTTATATCAGTATCTACTCCTGCATAAACCAAACCCCGTTTCACCATCTGGAGATGGTCTGATACCTTCTGATACCTTCTAATAACATGTTTGTTTAACTAACAAGCATTGCTAGTTCAGAGCCTCTAGGCTCTTGGTGACCTTAACGTATTGTTGTATATGTGTGACCTCACATAACCGAAGGTCCCTCGGTATGCCATGAAACTAGTTTGAGACCTGACCCCCTTCTGCTCTGCTCAACTAAAAACATAAATATTATGTTGTTTGCAGATGTAACCATCCTGTCCAGTCACAATTATGTAGTGACTGAACCTGTTACGCTGAGACCAGCACCATGAGGTTAACTACCTTATGAGGGACGGCCAAAGCTAAGGATGTAGCTGGAGCCCCCGGTGAAGTAGTGTTAACACCATGTCAATATCCCATACTGCCCTGTACTTGTCCTGGGGGATCTTGTGTTAAAGATCCTTTCTGTAGATTGATGTTGTCTCGTAACAAGAAGTTGAGATTAGACCTGGAGTTAGGCGAATTCTTCCCACAGGCCTGACTTGCTGCCCGACATGCAGAGGCAAACTTTAACTTTTTACAGTAATTGCATGATTTACCAAAAGCGGGGCAAGCTGATTGTCTGCTGTGTGAGTAGTTGCAATTTGTGCATTTCTTCTGAGGATTGCCGAGAGCCGCCTGACTAGCTTGGGTCATATATCGTCTGTTATTTGTGTTTGTTCGCTGCCTAGTGAGGCCCGTCTGATTGATGGTTTTGGTTTCATGCGAACTGTCTACAGGGTCAATGAATTCCGCTGTCCTGCATGCGTGTGCTGCTTCCTCCAGTGTCAAATCTGGCCGTCTCAGAAGCTCTGATCGGAGCTTTAGGTCAGTAATGCCATTCACTAAAATGTCCCTTGTTAACTGATTAGTCAGCTGATCGACTGACATATTTTGGAAACGGCTGCGCTGGGCTAAATACATTAAGTCTGAGATAAACAAGTCTACTTGTTCACCAGGGAGTTGATGGCGAGAGAAAAACCTAGCCCTGTCCAAAATGTGATTTGAGGGCAGGTCACAGATCTGGCTAAATTTTCGCATCAGAACATTGGGGTCATCAGGAGATTCAGCTGGGGTTATTACCTGGTCGTTGGCATCGAGGACTGCCGGAGCATAGCGGAATGTTCTGGATCGCCAAAGGGCATCTGGGTCCGCAAGGTTGAGTAGGAGAGAGGCCTTGACAGCATCAGGTTCATTTCGGTGCGCAATGTTCATATAGTGTCCATAATCAATTTCAAACGTAAGCCCAGCATGCGCTGATATCTGCATCAAAGACGAGAGGGTCAGGCTTTCGACAGGAAGAGGCCATCATAAAGCAAAATAAAGAATCACAAAAGGGTAAAACAAAAAACTGTCATACAGAAGGAGTGGATTCAGGCGCTTCTGACGCCATGTAAATGACTTCCAGACTCAGTACATGATTCAAACACATCTTTAATCAGCACTGAAACTTAACAGCATGAAGGATGATTAGTTGTTAACACATCCTGGCTGCTCTGACTGTCCGTGCTGGGAGATAGTATTAGTATAAGTATTACGGTGGGGTGGAGTTAGAGATGCTGGCTGGTGTGTGATTGGTTAACATGCAACATCAATCTACACTTTCCAAACTCGATATCCAGAGGTGAACCCGACGGAGTGGGCCCCATCTGCTTCAGCAAATATGATGGGAAGGCACATTGGGCACAGTTAATGACACTATAACTCAATTATTGTCAAAGACCCATTTGAAAATAAATTCCAAGTCGCCAGTACTCTGTACCGTATTAAATGCAACATTAGCATTAAACAAAACTCTTCCCATCTCCTGAAGAAGAACTGTACTGTTTTTTTGGGATGCTATCCCTGCACTCTGCAATGAGCACATACATGGATCGGTGTGACAACCCGAGCCGTAGGAGCAGTCTACTCAGAATCTGCAAAAGAGTAAATTGATTTTATCATGCAGAGGCTGGTTTCTTGAGCCACAGGCTGACAAGCAATGTTTTACATTTAGAATAACCGTATAAGTTTGTATTATTATTATTTCTGACAAGCAGGAATCATGGCTGCATAGTCCAGTCACACAGTACGAAGCCTAAAGCGGGATCTTGCTGACTTTATTTCAAGGTCCGACTGATGGGGCAGAATGGAGGAAGACATAAAAGAGCATTCCTCCTCCTTGTGGCGATAATGTATCTCTCGCCACTGTTTTGCCATATATTTTTGCAGCCAGTGAATAAGTATGAAAACATCACATCAATATTCGGTGTTCCATCAAACCATAATTTCATAAATACTTTGTGATCCAACACCCATTCTGTCATTGATCTGTACTTGATGATACACAAGTGGCAAATGAGATTACGTAAATTATTACAGGATCCTTTAACTTGATTGCATCCATGTGACTAACATATGCGTATCAATTTGAAGTTGAGCATGCAGATTATGCATATTCGCTCAATAACCCTTTACCCATAGAATGCACCTAGTGTCTATAGATAGTTGATATCAATAACTGAAGAATTGGCAACTGATGTAAATCTCCTCCACCTCCGAATTAGAGATGACATTTGCAATTTTCCACCTTAGAGCACTTAGTTTGTAATATAACTAAAATTTTACTGACCAAACTACTGGAGCAATGCTAAATAGTGTTCGTTCATCATTGTGACTTTGCATAGGTCTATTAACAATGACCTAGATGGCACTTGAAAGGTTGCTACTTTCACAGCTGAAACACAGCTACTATATTGCCAATGCTCTTGATGAATAGATGGCTGCTTTATACCAACAAGGTTGTTACAGGTTTCTATTAACTCCAATCTCTTGCCCCAATAGTTGAAGGTAAATCCCAATGACCAACAAGTCTATATTTCTCAAATATAGTTTGAGGCTGAAACAGTTGACTTTTGCAAAATAGAGCGTTACAATTATCATCCCGACAATACATAACAAGCTTGAGTAGTCCAAGCACTGATTTTAGTAACTTGGTAAATACCTGGTTAAATCATTTAGCCCATTTTACAATGCTTTACATGTTATCATTATTGTTATAATTCCTGTTATCATTGCCTCATCATTAGCAAAAATTATCATTACTGTTATCATTACTGTTATCATTGCCTCCTCCTGATAATTTCAAATGTCTCCGGTGATCCCTGTAAATGGGAACTGAATAGAATGCAACTTTGAGATCCTTATGAAATCAGATGTTAGTCAGTAACGAAAAGTTTATACTGCACATGCGAGTTACATGACATTCTCCATCTTTTACAATGAACAGGCCACAACTGCCATCATTCCGTGCCTGCCTGGAACAACAACTCTGGCCCTATTTCCGAGCCTGTCTTGGAAGACAATCCTGGCCATAATAATGAGCTTACCTCATAATTCTGAACCTGCCTTTAAAGGCAACCCTGGCCATAATATTTGACCTGCCTCAAAAGACAATACTGGCCCTAATTACAAACCTGGTTGGAATGCTAGTATTGTGCAGTTTACATAGTTAGGTGCCACTACGTAGGTGACGATGCCTTAATTCTATGTGTGTTCTACAAACAAGTATAAAATTACCAACTTGTAAGTGGTCCACTTACCCAATGTGAAACATCTACCCAGCTTTCAGGCTGCCATTGCTTCAGTGAACCGCTTACTACCAATGGAAGCGTGGAGTGTGTTGTCGCCGAACTGATTAAGCTTTGCTCGTCGTTGGTACCTTGATTGGTCCGACAACTTTTGTTTCCTCATACAGGTTTTGCAAGAGGTTCCTGCAACAAAAACAGAATCTGGTAAGAAATACAAAACTTACCTGTAAGTTTAAACTTACCGCTGGCAGGACCGTCACGCCTGCCAGTCAGTCGCTGAGCCATGCGAGCGACGTAATGACATGCATGCCGACTGGCGGGGTTCTTCGCGGAATCACTCACGTGACTCCGAAGTAAAATCTCAGCTGATGGACCCAATATTACCAAGTACAAGAGCTGCAGAAGATCATCAAGTTACAAATATACCTCCTGATCAATGGGGAGGTATATAACGGTTAGCTGGCAGCCAAAATTATCGAATAATTCACTATTTATCAATCTGGTTTGATTTGGTACTCAATAACCAAAAATCTGTCGTCTCCTTTTGCTCTGGTATTTTATTTAATTCACGTATTTAATTGATAATGTTTAATGTTTTATGTGTCATTCCTAACTGTCACTGTATGTCATGTTGTCATTTGCAGGCAGAGCACCAAGGCAAATTCCTTGTATGTGAATACTTGGCCAATAAACTTATTCATTCAATCATTCATTCATTCATTCATTCATTCATTCATTCATTCATTAGTCAAATACTTGTAAAAGTTCTTGAAATTGCATTATAATCTCTATTCAGTTAGAATGTATATAACTTCTGTAACTTTTATAACTATGTTGAAAATGCAGTGTGGCACTTAAATGGAGCAAGTGATTGTAAAAAGGACTTTAGTCCTGTATGTTAAATAACGCTGCTCTGGAGACAGTGAGTGAAATGGCAGTCGGTATTTACTATGATTCACGCTACTCCTTGCATAGTGGGACTAAAGGACTTTTCCTTCACAAACGGCTCAATTAGTCTCTTCTCCCACCCCTAAAAAAAGATGTTGAGGTTGGAATCAATTGAAAATTTCATGGCATGATTTATGTGGTGGCGGAAGTTAAGGTGACAGAAAGATAAGTAAAGATACATATTAGCCATGAACTAATTGAACAAAGCCACATTAAAACGATCCTTGTGCCTGCAGCAGTTTCCTGCTTTGATTCCTATAATACCATGAAAGTTGACCCAAATTACACGGAGTAATTTACACTGTATGGCAAGGATTGACCTCTTGTTAAATGTCTCAGCCAGACATAATTTACGTAATTGTCCTCTGGGAATAATAATAGGCTTGGTATTTGAAATATATCTCCATGTTTTCAGAACTATTGGTATTCCTTTTGCAAAATATTTAGCATAATTCAAAAGAGCAAATTTAAAACCCCAAAAAGACCAAACCAGTACAGCAAGATTAATTAACTTTTTGTTGGAGCCTTGCAGCTATCACAAGGATAAAATCAGCAAGAAATGCCAATTCTAAAATATGCTCTTGAGTTAAGGCATGAATATCAGAAGATTTAAGACAGGCGTCTTTAATAGCCCTTTCTACATTAGAAGACAGATACAGAATGTGCCTCTTCTAATCCAATACTTAATTCTGTTGCTGGTGAAAGCACTCAGTTTTCATCGACTCTTTCATCTGTATGTTGCTTTAAAAAAAACTAAACCCAGGAAATTATTTCACTTAGGTGCAGCTGTTGTATGTGCGATGTGAGTGAAATTGATCAAAAGTCTGACTGCTAATTGAATGCAAGCTCCCCTATATTCTGCTTGAAACTTCTGTGTAAGAAATACGCAGACATGTGAAGCCTTATGCGTGGTGATATGTGTGTTTGACACCAATGGCGCATTGTCTTTGCATTTCCACAAGGTTTCACAAACTCAAATACTGTGCCATGCTTCTTTGTTGTTTAAAAAAGCCCTTAATTAGTGCATAACCATGAAGAGTTAAACATCCAGTATTTTTCAGTTTTTTCAAGAATTTTGTTCCAGCTGCCCTTCAACCCACCAGTCCTACCCACACTCAACCCCAACCACCCAATAGGACCAATAGTCTCAAGTCCCTCACTGACTATTCAAACTCTTGCCCAAAATCCATAGCAACCCTTTGTTTGCTGTTAGCCCATCCCTCATCTCTGAACCCCACACCAAGCTAAACAGTGGCATCCGATGCTCTGGCATTCTTCAATCTAGCCTGATGCCACCTATTTCCCCATCTTCCCTACCCTAAAATCTTGTTCAACCTCCCCCCAACTGTATACTTTGTAACGTTGTCGGCATTGTTTATATGGCAACTATCGCACACCTTGGGTATGAAAAGAATTTCACTGTGACTTGTTACATGTGACAATAAAGTATTCAATACCCACCTTGTTTTTATCTCTCTATTCAGTTTGTTTAGAGATACACTGCAGAAACAGGCCCTTCGGCCCACCGGGTCTGTGCCGACCAGCGATCCCCGCACATTAACACTATCCTACACGCACTGGGGACAATTCTT
The DNA here is from genome assembly GCA_035221665.1 of Okamejei kenojei. Lineage (NCBI taxonomy): Eukaryota > Metazoa > Chordata > Chondrichthyes > Rajiformes > Rajidae > Okamejei > Okamejei kenojei. The sequence continues at coordinate 63,031,287 of CM069133.1, forward strand.
ACAGTTACCAAGCCAAATAATCTACAAACCTGTATGTCTTTGGAGTGTGGGAAGTTTTTATCCTGAATTTATTTACATTGCAGAGAATCACACTATGAAAATTGTGGGTTTTTTTTTTCATTGAGTTTCATTAATCTACCTTTGATCATTGCTTATAAATTCCCTTTCTCCCCTTACTAAACTGGCCTCTTACCCATCTGCATCTATGTTAAGGTTCCAAAGAAGTTAGATTGAAGGACAGATGCTAGCTCCTTAGTAAATGTAATAATAAATTCATATATCTATATTACTAAAAGTCTGATCTTGACCGCTTTTAGCTCGCTGTGCTGTAATTTCAGAGACAACACCGCCACCTTTTATATAAAATGGTGGCCGTCATTTTTGGCCAGCTCGCTCAGAGCCCCCCTCTGCCTTCCTGGACCAGAGGATTTTTACCATCGACCAAAAATGAGAGATATATTCATGTTTTAAAAAAATTCCTCATTCACTCTGCTGCCCCGGCTGGAGGGACTATAAAACCAGGAAGTGGTGTGCCTCACTCAGTCTCTGCAAGATGGAGCAAGCTAGAGGGTCACGGCTATCTGAGCTCTGAATAACACTGAAGACATAGCTATTCAACTGTGAGTGCCCTTAATGTGGATTGAAAATGAAAATATGGTTGGTTTGAAGTAAAAAGGCACTGCCTGCAAATGTTTATTTGGGGGGTTTGGGTTGACATTAAAAGGCATTACTGCAAATGGTGGCTTGGCTGCTTTGGCTTGAAGTCAAAAGGCACTACTGCAAATGGTGGCTTGGGTGCTTTCGCTGGAAAGGCACTACTGCAAATGGTGGCTTGGGTGCTTTGGGCTGAAGTTAAACGACACTACTACAATTGGTGGCTTGGTGCTTTGGGCTGAAGTTAAAAGGCACTACTGCAAATGGTGGCTTGGGTGCTTTGGGCTGAAGTTAATAGGCACTACTGCAAATGGTAGCTTGGGTGCTTTGCGCTGAGGTGAAAAGGCACTACTGCAAATGTTGGCTTGGGTGCTTTGGGCTGAATTTAAAAGGCACTACTGCAAATGGTGGCTTGGGTGCTTTGGGCTGAAGTTAAAAAGCACTACTGCAAATGTTGGCTTGGGTGCTTTGAGCTGAATTTAAAAAGCACTACTGCAAATGGTGGCTTGGGTATTTTGGCGAAGTTAAAAGTCACTACTGCAAATGGTGGCTTGTGTGCTTTGTGGAAGTTAATAGCACTACTGCAATGGTGGCTTGGGTGCTTTGGGCTGAAGTTAAAAAGCACTACTGCAAATGGTGGCTTGGGTATTTTGGCGAAGTTAAAAGTCACCACTGCAAATGGTGGCTTGGGTGCTTTGGTTTGAAGTTAAAAGGCACCACTGAAAATGGTGGCTTGGGTGCTTTGGCTAACTTCCTGTTTGCACTGTATATTGATTTTATATAAAAGCTACCACTTACGGCTGTGATTTTTGGCCATCTTACTCAGTCCCCCTCAGCTCAACAGGTGCAGAGGATTCTTCCCATCAATGAACAATAAAGGTGTTATTAGTGTTTAAAAAAATGTTGAGAATCTCTCACCTGTCAATCACGCCGTGAAGGCCACACCTTTTCTGGTGGGAGGTGGAGGGGTTATAAAACCCGGAAGTGTGGGTGTGGCTCAGTCTCTGCATGATGGGGGAGGGAGAGTTCACGACTCTGTCAGAGCTGTGAATCAACTGAACACACTGAATGTCTACTGAACTGTGAGTTTGGTGTTTTATGTGGTTTTATCATGGTTTCACCCTATTTGAAATGATATGAAACTGCATTTGAATGTGGTGGCCTTGCATCCTGCATGAAATGGTATGAAACTGCATTTGAATGTAGTGGTGTTGCATCCTGCATGAAATGGTATGAAGCTGCATTTGAATTTGGTGGTCTTGCATCCTGCTTAAAATGATATGAAACTGCACTTGAATTTGGTGGCCTTGCACCTGCTTGAATTGGTTGGAAACCACACTTGAAATTGGTGGCCTTGCACCCTGCTGAAAGTGGTATGGAACTGTACTTGAATTTGGTGGCCTTGCACCCTGCTTGAAGTGGCAAGAAACTGCACATGAATTTGGTGGCCTTGCATCCTGCTCGAAGTGGTAAGAAACTGCACTTGACTTGGTGGCCTTGCACCCTGCTTGAAATGGTAGTTAAATGGAATTGAATTTGGTGGCCTTGCACCCTGCTTGAAATGGAATTTCAAGGAATAGCCATGAGTCAGCTGCCAGCACATCAGGCTTGAGGGACTGAGCTGCTACACCAAGAACCCATACCAGTGCTCCAGAAAGCCCCACCCCCCCCCCCAAGAACCCATACCAGTGCTCCAAAAAGCCCCCCCCCCCCCCACACCACTGCCCATCAATATTGGAATTGGTGGAGAGGTGGAATATTTTGTCGGGGGACTAGCCCTCCCATGTGAACATGGGACCCAACGGGTCCCACTTAGTCTAGTACTTCATATATATAACAGGATGTGGGAGGCCAGGGACATGGATGGAGCCTCTGGCTGCTATAACTGTGGCAAGTGTGTCCAGGTTCATCTCCTGAAGGACTGTGTTGGGGCACTGGCTTAGCAGCTGGATGACCTCAGGACCATCTGGGATAATGACAGTTTCCTGGACAGGACGTACAGTGAGGTTGTCAATCTGAGGATACGGGAAGAACTAAGGTGTGTGATGGAGAGAAAGGGTGGAAATCGTGGAGTGCAGAAAACCCAGGTGGCTGTGCCTAATGAAAACTGGTGCGCCCTCTTGGGAGCTGTCGGGGGAGACAACGCTTTCAGTCTGAGTAGCGGACACGTCGGTGGCTCCAATCCTAGAGATGGGACTCAACCAGCGAGACCAACTTCGGGCAGAGCCATAGTGATGGGTGACTCCATTGTCCGAGGTGCGGACTGGAGAGTCTGTGGTGGCAGGCGAGATGCAAAGATGAACTGTTGCCTCCCTGGTGCCAAGGTTCAAGATGTCACAAACCAAATTCAGAAGATTCTCGAGAGGGAAGGTGAACAGCTGGCAGTAGTTGTGCACGTAGGCACAAACGACGCAGGGAAGAAGAGGAAGGAGGTTCTGCAACATGAGTTTAGAGAGTTAGGAAGAAGACTGAATAGCGGCACTTCTAGGGTGGTTATCTCTGGATTGCTTCCAGTACCTTGTGCTAATGAGGACAGCAACAGGGAGATAAGGGATCTGAATGTGTGGCTGAGGGGCTGGTGCAGGGAGCAAGGATTTAAGCAAGGAGATGCAAAGATGAACTGTTGCCTCCCTGGTGCCAAGGTTCAAGATGTCACAAACCAAATTCAGAAGATTCTCGAGAGGGAAGGTGAACAGCTGGCAGTAGTTGTGCACGTAGGCACAAACGACGCAGGGAAGAAGAGGAAGGAGGTTCTGCAACATGAGTTTAGAGAGTTAGGAAGAAGACTGAATAGCGGCACTTCTAGGGTGGTTATCTCTGGATTGCTTCCAGTACCTTGTGCTAATGAGGACAGCAACAGGGAGATAAGGGATCTGAATGTGTGGCTGAGGGGCTGGTGCAGGGAGCAAGGATTTAGATTTATAGACAACTGGGATCTCTTCTGGGGTAAGGGTGACCTGTACACAAGGGACGGGTTACACCTTAACTGGAGGGACAACAATGTTCTGGCAGGCAGGCTTGCTAGGGCTACATGTGTGGGTTTAAACTAAATAGTGAGGGGGGGGGGTGGGGGGTTGACAAATTGGGAGTATAAAAATGGAGATGAATGGGAAGTGAGTACAGGAAAAGTTACAAAAGACTCCTGAATTAACGGGAAGGAAAGTTTGAGAAGGGATAAGAGAATAAGGTCAGGGCCAATTACGAGCGGTGTGAGAGGGGAGGTGAATACTGAGGTCAAAGTGTTGTTTATGAAAACGCGCAGTATTAGAAATAAACTGGACGAGCTTGAGGCTCAGTTAGAAATTGGCAAGTATGATGTTGTGGGAATTGCAGAGATATGGCTGCAAGAGGGCCAAGGCTGGGAACTGAATATTCAATGGTATACCTCCTACCGAAAAGACAGACAGGGTGGGTACAGTAGCTCTGTTGGTGAGGAATGAAATTCAGTCCCTTGCAAGGGATGACATTGAAACAGGAGATGTGAAGTCAGAATGGATAGAACTAAGGATTTGTAAGGGTAGAAATACCCTAATGGGACTTACCTACAGGTCCCCAAACAGCAGCCAGAATATAGGGTGCAAGTTGAATCAGGAGTTAAAATTGGCATGTAATGCTACGGTTTTTATTGGGAGATTTCAACATGCAGGTAGACTGGGTAAATCAGGTTGGTACTGGACCCTAAGAAAGGAAGTTTGTGGAGTGCCTCCATGATGGATTCTTAGAGCACTTGTATTGGAGCCTACAAGGGAGAAGGTAATTCTGGATTTAGTGTTGTGCAATGAACCAGATTTGACAAAGGAACTTGAGGTTAAGGAACCATAAGGAGGCAGTGACCATAAAATGGTCAGTTTTAATCTACAATTGGAGAGGGAGAAGGGAAAATCAGGGGTGTCAGTGTTACAGTTGAACAAATGGGACTATGGAGCCATGAAGGAGGAGCTGGCCAAAGATGACTGGAAAGATACCCTAGCGTGGATGACAGTGGAACAACAATCACAGGTATTTCTGGGAATAATACAGAAAGTGCAGGATCAGTTCATTCCAAAGAAGATTCCAAGGGGAGTAAGGGGGCCATCGTGGCTGAAAAGGGAAGTCAGGGACAGTATAATAATAAAAGGGAAGAAGTACAACGTAGCAAGGATGAGTGGGAGGCAAGAAGATTGGGTAATGTTTAAAGAGCAACAGAAGATAACTAAAAAGGCAACACGGGAAGAAAAGATGAGGTACAAAGGTAAGCTAGCCAAGAATATGAAGGAGGATAGTTAAAGCTTCTTTAGATATGTGAAGAGGAAAAAATTAGGTAAGACCAAAGTTGGATCCTTGAAGACTGAAAAAGGTGAATTTATTATGGGGAACAAGAAAATGGCAGATGCGTTGAACAGGTACTTTGGATCTGTCTTCACTAAGGAGGACACAAACAACCTTCCTGATGTACTAGTGGCCTGAGGATCTGGGGTGACAGAGGAACTGAAGGAAATCCACATTAGGTAGGAAATGTTGTCGGGTAGACTGATGGGACTGAAGGCTGATAAATTCCCAGGGCCTGATGGTTTGCATCCCAGGGTACTTAAGGAAGTTGCTCTAGAAATCGTCATTGCATTGGTGATCATTTTCCAATGTTCTATAGATTCAGGATCAGTTCCTGTGGATTGGAGTATAGCTAATGTTATCCCACTTTTTAAGAAAGGCGGGAAAGAGAAAACAGGGTATTGTAGACCAGTTAGCCTGACATCGGTGGTGGGGAAGATACTGGAGTCAATCATAAAATATGAAATAGCAGCACATTTGGATAGCTGTAACAGGATCGGTCCAAGTCAGCATGGATTTACGAAGGGGAAATCATGTTTGACTAATCTTCTGGAATTTTTTGAGGGTGTAACTAGGAAAATGGGCAAGGGAGAGCCAGTGGATGTAGTGTACCTGGACTTTCAGAAAGCATTTGATAATGTCCCACATAGGAGATTAGTGGGCAAAATTAGGGCACATGGTATTGGGGGTAGAGTGCTGACATGGATAGAAAATTGGTAGGCAGACAGGAAACAAGGAGTAGGGAGTAACAGATCCCTTTCAAAATGGCAGGCAGTGACTAGTGCAAGGTATTGCAAGGCTCTGTGCTGGACTGTAGCTATTTACAATATATATCAATGATTTAGATGAAGGGATTCAAAGACACATTAGCAATTTTGCAGATGACACAAAGCTGGGTGGCAGTGTGAACTGTGAGGAGGATGCTATGAGAATGTAGGGTGACTTGGTCAGGTTGGAGGAGTGGGCAGATGCATGGCAGAAGAAGTTTAAAGCGGATAAATGTGAGGTTATCCACTTTAATAGCAAAAACAGGAAGGCAGATTACTATCTAAATGGCGTCAAGTTGGGAAAAGAGGTAGAACAACGGGATCTGGGGGGTCCTTGTTCATCAGTCTATGAACGTAGGCATGCAGGTACAGCAGTGAAGAAAGCATGTTGGCCTTTATAACAATAGGAATCAAATATAGGAGCAAAGAGATCCTTCTGTAGTTGTACAGAGCCCTAGTGAGACCACACCTGGAGTATTGTGTGCCGTTTTGGTCCCCTAATTTAAGAATGGACATTCTTGCTATGGAGGGAGTGCAGCGTAGGTTTACAAGTTTAATTCCCGGGATGGTGGGACTGTCAAATGCTGAGCAGCTGGGCTTGTACACTCTGGAGTTTAGAAGGATGAGAGGAGATCTCATTGAAACTTATAAGATTGTTAAGGGCTTGGACACGCTAGAGGCAGGAAACATGTTCCTGATGTTGGGGGAGTCCAGAACCAGGGACCACAGTTTAAGAATAAGGAGTAAGCCATTTAGAACGGAAATGAGGAAACACTTTTTCTCACAGTGGTGAGTCTGTGGAATTCTCTGCCTCAGATGGCGGTGGAGGCAAGTTCTCTGGATGCTTTCAAGAGAGAGCTAGATAGGGCTCTTAAAAATAGTGGAGTCAGAGGATATGGGGGGGAAAGCAGGTACGGGGTACTGATTGGGGATGATCAGCCATGATTACATTGAATGGCGGTGCTGGCTCGAAGGGCCAAATGGGCTACTGCACCTATTGTCTATTGTCTATTGTCTATCGACAGTGAATGGTATGTTGGCCTTCCTAACTAGAGGAGTTACGTATAGGAGCAAAGAGGTCCTTCTACAGTTGTACGGGGCCCTAGTGAGACCACACCTGGAGTATTGTGTGCAGTTTTGGTCCCCTAATGTGAGGAATGACATTCCTGCTATTTAGGGAGTGCAGTGCAGTGTAGGTTTACAAGGTTACACCCGGGATGGTGAGACTGTCATATGCTGAGAGAATGGAGCTTGTATACTCTGGAACTTAGAATGATGAGAGGGGATCTTATTTAAACATATAAGATTTTAAAGGGTTTGGACACGCTAGAGGCAGGAAACATGTTCCTGATGTAGGGGAAGTCCAGAACTGTGAATTGCTCATTCTATGCTTCCCTTCATTCTAGTTTCAGTCAAGAATCACTGAGTCAAGCACTTGAGCATCTAAACATTATTTTTGTTAAAACACAATTACAGTTCAACTGCTATACCTAACCACCGCGGGTTCGATCCTCGTATCTGCCTGATCAAGCCCTCTAAGCCTTGCTCAAACAGAGACACTCCAGAAGGTCACACTGTCCCAAGTGCTCTCCCAGAAGATCGACACAGGACCTTGTGGCAGCGGACTTTTATAGGTCCCGGATCTCGAGGGGCTGAACCACATGGGGTGGTCTCTTTACAATCCAATTACAGATATCGATTAACTCCATACATGACAGACATTTTCCTAACCCAATAATACAGTGGCTAATACATTGTATTCAAACAGTGTTTCTCAGAGGAAACAAACATCGCAACATTTGCCCTGATTTGCAAGAAAACCAGACAAGGCTCAATACCTAATCCAATCAATATTCAGCAAAGTAAAGCTTGCAGCGTTATTTACTATTATTTACAAAGTGTATGTGTGGTGTGCATTCATCCAATCCATTCTATGCATTTTGCCCCTAATTGTCATGGTCTGTAGATGTTCCCAGTCTCTTCCTGCAGCTCTAATCTAGGCTTTGACAAACTGGCACCATTCTGCAGCTTGTCCCATTTCTACAGAAAGCAATTTAAAATTGACCAAATGGGTTAGCAACCCTGAAGTCTTTAATCAATTTTAGGGTCTTAAATTTTAGACCCTAAAATTTGACAAGGATTAACAGAACCAGGGGCCACAGTTTAAAATATGGGTAAGACATTTAGAATGGATATGAGGAACTTTTTCACACAGAGAGTTGTGAGTCTGTGGAATTCTCTGCCTCGGAGTCCGGTGGAAGCCGGTTCTCTGGATATTTTCCAGAGAGAGCTAGATAGGGCTCTTAAAAATAGCAGAGTCAGGGGATATGGGAAAAGGTAGGAGTTAGGTACTGATTGGGGATGATCAGCCATGATCACATTGAATGGCGGTGCTGGCTTGAAGGGCTGAATAGCCTACTCCTGCACCTATTGTCTATTGTCTATTGTCTATTGCTCAAAATGTTCTCAGTAGGACTCTTACATTCATCTTATATAGCTTGTGGAATAAGACCCAAATCAAGCAGAATACATTTATACTAGTTGAAATTACAATGGAATTGTGAATTGCACTGAACATAACTTGCATTTTCAATCTCTTCATTCTTATAATGTGGCTGTGTAGAAATTAGTCAAATTACAACAAAAAAGGAAATAGCAATTAAATCAGGACACCCATCACATATTGTCAGCAAACCTGTTGACAATTGTCCTGGCCGAGACAATTGATTTGTTTGCTGTTTAATTTCCTATATTAATTGTGCATTAATAATCTTCACTAGGCCACACTTAACTTCTAATTGGCCAAATAAACCTGTTTGCTAAAGATGTAATTGAAAAAAGGCAAGAGTACTTTTCATCAACAGTGTAAAATAAATGGGCAACATGCTAATTCAATAGCTGTGGGAAATAGCATTTTCAGAGTGCAATGGTGAGCTCAACTTGGCCAAATGGGTATTAGGAAAGATTATTAAAGCTACAACAAACCAGGACTAAATTACAATTTTGCATCAGTAGGCTAAGCTTCAAAGAGGATGTAAAAAAATAACTGTAGATGTTGAAAATTTGGAGCAACAAATTGGACAGCACATTCATTAAATCAGGCAGATAGGACAGAAAGTAAATGCTATTATTTTGAATGTGAACAAACATTTGTGAGCAAAAATATCAACAGCAACAACAAATTTATGTTACATTGTTGGTGTACAAAAACATATTCGGGCAGTTCACAGAGACTTTATTGAACAAAAAATGGCATTGAATAAACATGAAATTACTTGGAACTATGCCATGGCTTTCACCAGTCATACCGCAGTGCTTTGAGAACGTAGTTCAATGCTACTTATACAAGGGGGAAGGGAACAGTCAAGAAATGTTGACCTTATCTAAAATCCCAACCAATAATCAATAGAAAAAGGTGAAGTGAAAGAAAAGGAAAAACAAGAGAGAGCACGGAAGTGACAATAGTGATTGGATCAGAAGACACCAGGCATCTCCCGACCTTACCGCCTGATTTAGAAGCATATGATAAAAGACGCACATTGCTAGAGTAACTCAGTGGGTCAGACAGCATCCCTAGAGTACAAGGATATGTGGCGTTTTGGGTTAGGACCCTTCTTCAGATGCCTCATAAGCATATCAGCAGTTCTAAAGCAATTCGGGAAACTAAGAAAATAATGTGAGATATTTTTTCCATAATAAAACACTAGGAAATACACTCAATCTGTTAAAATGTGCATTAGCATAGTATCAGTTATACATAGTTAGCTATTGGATTGGAAATACCAGAGAGGAGCATTTGGATCCTACTCATTCAGCTTGAGGCAGTCTATGTCTAAAATATTTTATAATTTGCCATGGGAATTACAGTAGCTGAAGAATTAACAATATAGCCTGACATAAGCCTTGAGGATAGGCTCAAAACACACAATGGAGATAAAGTTAGGGAAAATGTACTCTTTCTCAGCTATATTAAGAGCAAAGGGCTTGATCGTGACATTACTTTGTAAAAAATGTTGAACATTTTGAAATTACAGCAGGCAAAGGACTTAAAAGACAAAATACTTAAAAGCAAAAGGCAAGCCAACTGTATTATTGCCGAGGAAATTATCCCATCTCTCTCGAGCTAATAACCAATGGTAATCATCTGGAAAAATTAATAGCATCTGTAGCCTTCACAACCAGTCACATCATCATTAAGTATTTCAAGTGTTGTCAATGCAATGCTGAAATTGAACTGCAAATCAGAAGCTGTTTGCAAGGTGCATGATTGCAATTTCTAAACTTGCATTGTCTGAAAGAGAAAAAGAGAGTAAATTGAATTACATTTACCAGGTAGCAATTCAAAAGGTTCAAGAATAATGTTAGCTTTACTTTTCATCCAATTATAGGTCTCCACTGAAAGCAATTGGTAGAGGTATAAAAGCAGCATTGTACCTTTCTGTTTGGGAGAGTTCAGCTCCTAATTCAGCGGGAAAGCACTAATCTTTGAGTAAGAAGATTGTGGTTTAAAACACAACTTTAGCAAGTGAAGTATTAAAAACCTATAATAATACTTGGTTCATAACGGAGGAAATGCAATTCCTTGTTTGGTTTCTGACCAGCTCTGTCATGGCAGCATTTAATGTCCATGCATAATTACCCTTGAGAAGGCAGTGAGGGGGCACCGTCAGAAGGCACTGCAGTTCATCAGTGAAGGTCTCCCACAGTGATGTATGGAAGCTAGTTCCCAGATTTTGATACAGTGGTGAAGGAATGAAGAAATATTTCCCAAATCAGGATGATGTGTGGCATTGTGGGGAACTTAAAACCGTGCTTCTTAGATGTCCCCACCAGAGAAAACAACTCTGTCAAATGCCGTCAATATATTAGGAGTTAGGTTTACTTTATTGTTACATGTGACTAGGCACAGTGAGATTCTTTGCTTGCATACACATTGTATACAAATAGCAGCCACCTATGGCACTGACAAAGTTACAAAGCACGCCGGCTCCCCCTTTTGTCTCCCAACCCCCCCCCCCCCCCCCTCAACAGTTCCCCCACGCCGGGTCCCCATTGTCCTTTATCCCCCACATTGTCCATTGTTCTCACCCCACCTCCCACATGGCGGTCCCCCCACTCTGGGTCATCCATTGTTCTACCCCCCCCCCCCCCACCCACACCTCACAGTGGTCTAACTGTTTCAGCAAGATCACCTCTTATTCATCTAAACTTCACGGTGGATAGGCCCAAGCCGATGTGTATGTTTTTTTTTTAATGATAATCAACAATGAATCTTCTCTAAACTTCCTTCTGCCTCCAGTGCATGTTTATTCCAACTTAAATCAGGAGATCAACTATATGTCATCCAGGTGTGGTCACATCAATGTCACATGTAGAAATAATTTTGTTTCTTTACATGCCATTCCCTTCAGATTAAAGGCCAGCATTCCATTCCAAATTGCTTGTTTGGCAGCTTCCTCACCTCCCTCCATTTAAATAATTGATCATATTTAGGGAAGAGTCGATTTCTGAAATCGTAAGTTAAATCGCCACCAAAATTGTAAAAATCTCCGCATTTTTGCGTCGGGTTTTCAAGGAAATACGTTTCAAAGGCAAATTGCTGTACAAACACACACACGCACACAGAGTTTTAAAACTATATAGATGTATATATATGTATGGTATCATAATATATGGTTTGCAACATGGAAATAGGCTCCGCGTGGTGTAATATGGGCATTGGTCACTAGATGGCGCTTACTTTTCGATTTCATTTTCTAATTAGTTTAATTAATTAATGTACAACTTTTGCCACTGACGAGTTATGACTTCATTCTCAATTATATTTTATCTAATTCTGTGCAAAATTTCATGTAGTTCTGTGACATGGGTCATGAAAGTCGATTTCGAGTCATATTTTTGATGCTCGGCCCACAACCTTTAAGCTCTTTTTTCCAATTTGTCCTCTGATTTCATGTTACTTTTGGGTTTTTTTTTCACATCTTCTTTCTTGGTTCTTGGTTTCTTGGTCCTCCAAAATATTCCAAATAGAATTTAAACTGGAGGTGGTGGAGGGAGGACTTAAGCCAGAAAGGGTTTTTGGGAAGAAAGAGTTGTCTTAAATTTAGTTGTATCTGGTTGGGTAACTATAGCAGGGTGGAGATTATTCCATGCTTTAATTGTGCAGGGGAAAAACAAATTGCTGTACACATCTGTCTTGGTAGCTGGAATCACAAATTGGATCGAATGCCCTCGTCTGCTCCTAATTGGTTTGGGTTTGGTGTAGGTTTTGTAATCTATATTTAACAATTTAACATTTTGTAAAAACAGGTTAAACGGTGAGCTTCACGTCTGTCTTGGAGAGGGTTCCACCCCAGAGAATTCAGAAGTTTGGTAACACTCTCTTCTCTCTCATAGGTGTTAGTAACAAATCGAGCATCCTGTCTTTGGACACGTTCGATGGAAGACATAATTTTATTTGTGTATGGGTCCCGTGCTGCAACTGCGTAGTCCAAATGAGGTCTAACGAGCTTGAAGTATAGCTTCTCCTTGACAGAAATTGAACAATGATGAAAGTTGCACCTCAGAAAATTTAGGACACCTGTTGCTTTCACCGTTGCGTGATGTGTCTGACCATTCCAACGCAGATCATTCTGCAATTTGATGCCCCGATACTTGGTTTGTTTGGATTCTTCGAAGGCATATGTAATATTTTTTATTTTGAATGACTTTGTCAATTTGTTATTTCCCATTATTAATACCCATCTTATCTTCAGAGTGATCACTATTGCAACAACTTTTATATGCTCATAGAAACACTTACTCTGTTTCTATATGTCAAAAGGTCGTAAGTGATCAAAGCAGAATTAGGCCATTCTGCCCATCAAGCCTACAGTCAACCATGGCTGATCTATCTCTCCATCCTAACCCCATTCTCTTGCCTTCTCCCCATAACACCTGACACCCATATTAATCAAGAGATGTAGGAGATCTGGGAAGGGGAGGGGAAGAAGGGAGAAAGGAAGGACTACCTGAAATTGGAGAATTCACTGTTCATACCGCTGGGGTGTAAACTACATTCAATTTTCCGTGGGACTCATTCTGCCCATGGAGGAGGCCCAGGACAGAAAGATTGGATATGGACTGGGAGGGGGAATTGAAGTGCTGAACCACCGGGAGATCAGGTTGGTTAATGCGAACTGTGCAGACGTGTTGGGCAAAGCGATTGTCAAGCCTGCGCTTGGTCTCTAGAGCAGCGGATGCAATAGATGAGGTTGGGGGAGGTGCAGGTGAACTTCTGTCTCACCTGGATAGACTGCTTGGGTTCTTCGATGGAGTCAAGGGGGGAGGTAAAGCAACAAGTGTAGCATTTTGTGCGGTTGCAAGGAAAAGTACCAGGGGAGGGGGTGGGAAGGGTTGGAAGGGAGGAATTGAAAAGGGTTGAGGGGATGAATGCACTGATGGAGCTGGAACACTGTGAGGAGTGCTAGACCAAGGGCGTGGAGTAATTATATGGTTAGGAGTAACCATCAAGTCATGGTGGTACAGCAGGGGGCTCAGGGGATTAGAAATCAGGAGTTAAAGCCAACTGGAGGGCATCATGAGATATCAAGACAAGAATAACAACATAATACAGGACTTAACTTTGTGGGATCTCAGACCACCATATTATTGTCCTGGAGGAGCCTACCATGTCATTACAGTCCAATTTTCCTAATGACGCTTCTCATGAGACCTGGCACAGTACATGAAAAAAACAAATTAATATTAACAAATACCAGCCAAATACCTTTCCTCCTTTGAACTAATGGCAAAGCACTCCCTGTGCAGGTCGAGCCTGGTGCAGAATGTTCATGAGGAGTGGTGTGGGACTGGAATCACAAATAGGCAGAGTTGATCAGCAGAGAAATGTCAGCACTTACACAGAGAAATCCTGTGAGCTTGTAGCCAGAGTTGCAAAAATGGCGGCGGCGCGGGTGCATTGCAATGCCCTGTGTCTCCCTTGGATCAGCGAACTCTACCTCACCTCTCTTCTTGTTTTGAGTCTGCTCACCCGGAGCAGTCTCACTATCATCCACTTTTGCCGACAGGAACTTTTAAATCTCGGTTCCTGCGGCTATAGCGTTCCTCCGGTCAACTTTCTGGACGAACTCCGGCTCCCTCCTGCACTCACCTTCACCAGGGAGCTGCGGGGACGGCAGGTCCATGGAGCTGCGGGGTAGCGGATCTGCAGGTTGGAATCTGCGGAGCTGCGGGGCGGTAGACCTGAGGACCGCACCAAGTCGGCCTGGGCATCCGGAGGCGCACACAGACGGCGACGGGCCCGAAAACATCGTTGTGGATCTCGAGGTGGGTTGATGGCAAGGTTGGAGCGAGCCCCACACATGCCATCCATTCCTAGCCTTTCCCTTGCCAACGTCCGTTCCCTGGCAAACAAGATCGATGACCTCTGTCTTCTGATTGCCTCCTACAACTGGATCAAGGATTGCAGCATCCTGATCCTCACCGAAACCTGGCTGAACTCTGATGGTCCCGCCAGCGCTATTGAGCTAGCGGGACGACACATACTCCGAGAGGACAGAACATCTGACTCCGGTAAGACCAGAGGTGGGGGTCTGTGCATGTACGTAAACAAAGCATGGTGCACAGACACCACCATCATTGAGAGTCACTGCTCAGCCAACCTTGAGTTCCTCTTGGTTAAGTGCAGACTGCTCTATCTGCCCAGAGAGTTTACCTCCACTGTTGTGACTGCAGCCTATATCCCTCCTGATGCTAATGCCAAGCTTGCAATGAAAGAACTGCATATTGCCATTAGCAAACAACTGACCCTCAATCCAAACGCAGCCTTCATTGTTGCGGGTGACTTCAATCACTCCAACCTGAAGACTGTACTCCCCAAATTCCACCAACATGCCTCCTTCGCCACTAGAGAGGACAAGACACTGGACAAAGTCTACACCAACATGGCTGAAGCATACAAAGCCATCCCCCTCCCCCACCTTGGTCAGTCTGATCACTTATCATTGTTCCTGCTCCCTAAGTACTCTCCCCTCATCAGACGCGTTAAACCCATAGTGAGGACAGTCAAGGTTTGGTCAGATGAAGCGGACTCCACACTCCAGCAGCGTTTTGGTAACACTGACTGGGATGCGTTTGCAGCTCAGGCCACCCTTGACTCCCACACTGACATTGACGCCGATACTTCCTCTGTTCTCGACTTCATCAATTCCTCCATCAACAGTGTCACCACTCTCAAACAAATCACCACATACCCGAATCAGAAGCCATGGATGAACAGCGAGGTCAGGCGACTGCTGAAAGCACAGGACTCAGCTTTCAGGTCAGGCGACGCCCCGTGCCTATAGTTCATCGAGGGCCAATCTGAAGAGGGGCATCAAGAACGCCAAACACAGATACAAGCTGCGGATCGAGGAGCACTTCGACAGCAACTCCGACCCCCGACGCATGTGACATGGCATCCAGGCCATCACTGACTACAGAGACACCAACTCCAACCCCACTTCCAGTGACGCATCCTTCCTCGAGGAAATTAATCACTTTTATGGCCGCTTTGAAAGGGACAACCAAGAATTGGCCATCAAGGCTGTGCTCCCCGATGACCACCAGCCCCTCACACTCAATCCCTACAACGTGCACGTGGCACTGAGTTGGATCAATGTACGTGAGGGTGCCGGCCCTGACGGCATCCCCGGGCGCATCCTCAGGACCTGTGCTGCACAGCTGACAGAAGTCTGGACTGACATTTTCAACCTGTCACTTGCCCAGGCAGTTGTCCCCACGTGCCTTAAAACTACCTCCATTGTGCCAGTGCCAAAACACTCCACTGCAGCGAGCCTCAACGACTTCCGCCCAGTTGCACTCACCCCTATCATCGCCAAGTGCTTTGAAAGGCTGGTCATGGCACACCTCAAATGCTGCCTGCCTCCCACTCTGGACCCCTACCAGATTGCACACCGCAAGAACAGGAGCATGGAGGATGCCATCTCAACAGCACTCCATTCCGCCCTCTCCCACCTCGACAACAGAAACACTTATGTGAGAATGCGGTTCATCGACTACAGCTCAGCATTCAACACCATTATCCCCGCCAAATTCAGCGCCACACTTGATGACCTGGGCATCAATCCCTCCCTCTGCAATTGGTTACTGGACTTTCTAACTAACAGACCACAGTCTGTTAGGTTGGATAACCACTCCTCTTCTACCCTCACCTGGCTTATCCCAGGGCTGTGTGCTGAACACCCTCCTCTACTCCCTCTTCACGTACGACTGCATACCTGTACATGGTACCAACACCATCATCAAGTATGCAGATGACACAACGGTGTTTGGCCTCATCAGCGACAACGATGAGTCGGCCTACAGGGAGCAGGTCCAGCTCCTAACAGCATGGTGTGCCGACAATAATTTGGCCCTCAACTCCAAGAAGATCAAGGAGCTCATCGTGGACTTCAGGCGATCGAGAGGCTGCACGCACAACCCCATCCATATCAATGGGACGGAGGTGGAACGTGTCTCCAGCTTCAGGTTCCTGGGGGTCAACATCTTCGATGACCTCTCCTGGTCCCACAACACATCCTCGCTGATCAAGAAGGCTCACCAGGGTCTCTTCTTCCTGAGGAGACTTAAGAAGGTCCACCTGTCTCCCCAGATTCTGGTGAACTTCTACTGCTGCACCATCGAGAGCATCCTTACCAACTGCATCACAGTATGGCATGGTAACTGCTCTGTCGCCGACTGGAAAGCTCTGCAGAGGGTGGTGAAGATCGCCCAATGCATCACAGGCTCCTCACTCCCCTCCATTGAGTCTGTCCATTG
Source organism: Okamejei kenojei (assembly GCA_035221665.1). NCBI lineage: Eukaryota > Metazoa > Chordata > Chondrichthyes > Rajiformes > Rajidae > Okamejei > Okamejei kenojei. Next base: position 63,047,837 of record CM069133.1, read on the forward strand.
TAAACGATGCCTGCGCAGGTTGCACAGCATCGCCAGGGACAGCTCACACCCCGACCATAGACTGTTTACCCTCCGCTGCCGTACCAGCAGGCTCAAGAACAGATTCTTCCCTGCGGCTGTCACACTTCTCAACGCTGCACCTCAATGACTGCCTGGCTCCACCACTACCCCCCCCCCCCCCCCCCCCCCCCCCCCCCCCCCCCCCCCGCGGACCATCCAATCACCAGCAAAGTGCACGGATACCACTGTATAAGTATAGATGTATATACTCATACTACTGTGCAATTACTTGTTTATTCGTAAGTTTGTCCTTCGGAGATACCAACTGCATTTCGTTGTCTCTGTATTGTACACTGCACAATGACAATTAAAGATTGAATTGAATTTTTGTTAGCAGATCACGACACCAATAATGTTTTATTTTTGTTTGTCATGTTGCTTCTACATAAACTTCCGTCACAGAGTAAGACAGCATGGAAACAGGCCCTAGGGCATGCCAAGTCCATACCAACCATCAAGCATTCATTTACTCTAACCAACATTAATCACATCTCTTTATTCTTCCCACATCCTCATCAGTTCCTCCACTTACTTACACATGAGGGGATAGTCATAGTGGCCAATTGACCTTCTAACCCACATGTCTAAAACCTGAATACGTGGTGGAACCCCACATTGCCACAGCAAGAACAAACTCCACACACACAACATCTTGGGTCAGGGTTGAACTCAGGTCTTTGGTGCTGCTACTTATGCTTCTATGCCACCTCTCAAAGGTCAGTCTAAAAGTGGTTATTAGTTTTAATCAAGTTCTTTATTAATAACATTTCTATATTATAAGGTCAGGCTATAAAACATTTAAAAAATGGTAAGATCAGTTAAGCTATCCCGCATCTCTTCCTTCAGAAGGCTGTTAAAAGACAGGACTGTTAGCATGGGACTGGAATCGCATGCATTCCTAAATAGCATTAGCGTATTTGTTGATCCTCTTTCATGATCGATTTTCACACATTTTCATACTTCATGTTCAAACTCTCAACATTTTAAAATATGCTTCAGAAACTTAGAAGCATAGAAATTAGGTGCAGGAGCAGGCCATTCAGCCCTTCGAGCCTGCATCACCATTCAATATGATCATGGCTGATCATCCAACTTAGTATCCTGTACCTGCCTTCTCTCCATACCCCCTGATCCCTTCAGCCACAAGGGCCACATCCAACTCCCTCTTAAATATGGCCAACGAACTGGCCTCAGGTACCTTCTGTGGCAGAGAATTCCACAGATTCACCACTCTCTGTGTGAAAAATGGTTTTCTCATCTCGGTCCTAAAAGACTTCCCCCTTATCCTTAAACTGTGACCCTTTGTCCTGGACTTCCCCAACATCGGGAACAATCTTCCTGCATCTAGCCTGTCCAACCCCTTAAGAATTTTGTAAGTCTCTATGAGCTCACCCCTCAATCTTCTAAATTCCAGCGAGTACAAGCCGACTCTATCTAGTCTTTCTTCATATGGAAGTCGTGCCATCCCAGGAATCAGTCTGGTGAACCTTCTCTGTACTCCCTCTATGGCAAGAATGTCTTTCCTCAGATTAGGAGACCAAAACTGTACGCAATACTCCAGGTGTGGCCTCACCAAGACCCTGTACAACTGCAGTAGAACCTCCCTGCTCTTGTACTCAAATCCTTTTGCTATGAATGCCAACATACCATTTGCTTTCTTCACAGCCTGCTGCACCTGTATGCCTACTTTCAATGACTGGTGTACCATTACACCCAGGTCTCATTGCATCTCCCCTTTTCCTAATCGGTCACCATTCAAATAATAGTCTACTTCCTGTTTTTGCCACCAAAGTGGATAACCTCACATTTATCCACATTATACTGCATCTGCCATGCATTTGCCCACTCACCCAGTCTATCCAAGTCATCCTGCAGCCTCCTAGCATCCTCCTCATAGCTAACACTGCCCCCCCCCCCCCCCCCAGCTTCGTGTCATCCGCAAACTTCGAGATGTTGCATTTAATTACCTTGTCCAAATCATTAATGTATATTGCAAATAGCTGGGGTCCCAGCACTGAGCCTTGCGGCACCCCACTAGTCACTGCCTGCCATCCTGAAAAGGACCCATTCACTCCTACTCTTTGCTTCCTGTCTGCCAGCCAGTTCTCTATCCACATCAATACTGAACCACCAATACCGTGTGCTTTAAGTTTGTATACCAATCTCTTGTGTGGGACTTTGTCAAAAGCCTTCTGAAAGTCCAGATATAACACATCCACTGCTTCTCCCTTAACCACTTTGTCCAATGATTTCACCACTTTCCAAATACGCTGCTATCCCATCTTTAATAACTGACTCTAGCCGTATCCCCACTACCGATGTTAGACTAACTAGTCTGTAAATCCCATTTTCTCTTTCCCTCCCTTTTTAAAAAGTGGGGTTACATTAGCTACCCTCCAATCCTCAGGAACTACTCCAGAATCTAAAGAGTTTTGAAAACTTATCACTAAGGCATCTGCTATTTCTGGGGCTACTTCCTTAAGTACCCTGGGATGCAGCCTATCTGGCCCTGGGGATTTATCGGACTTTAATCCATTCAATGTACCTAACACCACTTTCAAGCAAATCTGGATTTCATTCAGTTCCTCCATCTCATTTGACCCACGATCCCCTGCTATTTCCGGCAAATTATTTATGTTTTCCTTAGTGAAGACTTTTTTTAGATTAGATTAGATTACCTTTATTGTCATTCAGACCTTTCGGTCTGAACGAAATTTCGTGCCTGCAGTCATACATATAATAAAAGTAACAAAAACACACAATAAACACAAATTTAACATCCACCACAGTGAGTTCACCAAACACCTCCTCACTGTGATGGAAGGCAAAAGTCTTAGTCTTTGTCTCTTCCCTCCTTGTTCTCCCTCTGCGCTGAGGCGATCCAGGCCTCCGACGCCGCCGGCAACGCCGAAACGCCAGAACACCGCCACAGCACCAAAGTCAGGCCACAGCTCCAAGTCGGGCCACCGCCGCCACCGGAATGCCGGAGCGCCGCCACAGCTCCAAGTCGGGCCACAGCTCCAAGTCGGGCCGCTGCCGCCGCCGGAACGCCGGAGCGCCGCCACAGCTCCAAGTCGAGCCACAGCTCCAAGTCGGGCCGCCGCCGCTGCTAGGCCGGGCCGCAGCTCGAAGTCGGGCCGCTGCTGCTGCTAGGTCGGGCCGCAGCTCCAAGTCAGGCCGCTGCCACCGCCGGAACGCCGGAGCGCCGCCACAGCTCCAAGTCGGGCCGCCGCCGCTGCTAGGCCGGGCCAGTCGGGCCACTGCCGCTGCTGGAACTGCCGCCACAGCCCCGAGGCCGTCAGCTCCGCCATTAGGCCTCAGTGCAGATGGAGACAGGGGACACGACTAGAAAAGGTTGTATCCCCCAGAAGGAAGAGACTAAATCATGTTTCTCCCAAACCCTCCCCCCCCCCCCACACTTACACAACCTAATAAACTAACTAAACTAAAACAGACATAAGAAAAACAACAACAAAAAGAAAAAACAAACAGACTGCAGGCGAGCCGCAGCTGCCAGGCAGCGCCGCCACTTCCGGTCAGAACCAAAGACAGAACCAAAGTAGTTATTCATTTGGTCTGCCATATTCTTCTTCCCCATGATTAATTCACCCGTTTCTGACTGCAAGGGACCTACTTTTGTTTTAACTAATCTTTTGCGCGTCACATATCGATAAAAACTTTTGCAGTCAGTTTTTATGTTTCCTGCCAGTTTTCTTTCATACTCCATTTTCCCTTTCCTAATTAAGCCCTTTGTCCTCCTCTGTTGGTCTCTGAATTTCTCCCAGTCCCCTGGTAGGCTGCTTTTTCTGGCTAATTTGTACGCTTCAACTTTTGCTTTGATACTATCCCTGATTTCCCTTGTTATCCATGGATGCGCTACCTTCCCTGATTTATTCTTTTGCCATACTGGGATGAACAATTGTTGTAGTTCATCCATGCAGTCTTTAAATGCTTTCCATTGCATATCCATATTTGCAGCCTTTGAATTTCTAATTCGTTAATGCAAGCACTACATCACCATTCTGATGTCTTGACGATACAGAATATCTTTGATTTGTTATTAGTTATTTTTTACTATAATTGGTAGTGCATTGCTTTCGATATACAGGAGTATACTGTATCAAAATTCTCACAATGTCTTTCACCCAGCTATAGTAATTTACAATAATTTAGTCATTTTGTCTACCTTTAGTAATTTACACATTTGTTTCATGATGAGGTGATTTTCAGGAACATAGTCCTGTCACATTTTGAGATATGGTCATTTATGAGTTTATTACAAATGTATTTGAAAGAAATATTCAAGTTCAACAGCTGAAATTGCAGGGCTGATGCAGAAAACCATAACTTAAGCTGTCCAACTATTTTTTATTAGCGTTTAGGACTAAAAAAGCTGAAAATAGCATGATCTTTAAAAAAGTTATTACATTAGATCATAATAATGAATTACTTGTGCTTTCAATTTGGTTTAATATATGCATCTTCCCATTCGTTTTACTGCAATCTGGGTTGGCAGTTAATGCTCATAAAACCCAAAGAAATTATTGTGGTCATACAAAGCAAAGCTGCTCTGCTGTCAAAGGATTTAATGAGTTTAATTAATAAAGTGTTTAATAAAGCTTTCTTAAATGATGAATTGTGTAAGATTTTCCAGACAATTACACTGTGCTAAGAAATCCTTTATAAATGCAAAACGTGAAATAATTGCAACTTCAAAAGCTCTTGCTAACAAAAGCATATTGGCAGGGAAGTTCTTCAGTTTGGTTTGCTCGCTGGATCAAACTCACTCTTTCTTGGAAGTGAACTTTCTCAGCAAAGCATTCTCCAAACTGAGTGGTGCAGGGCCATGCTGGTCTTAACTTCTGAAAAAGTAATTCCTGTCGAGACCTTCAAAATGTTTGAGCAACATCTCCACGCTGAATTGATTGTGAAAGCTGTCAAGCATTTTGAATATTAATTTAAACCTTTACAAATTATTATACATTAACTCCACCTTTGCACAGTAAACTCCCACACAAAAATGTCAAGGTGATGACAACCAGATAATATGCTTTTCATTGACGTTCATGAAGGAAAATCATGCTCTATCTTTTTTCTCTTTTTTTTCCTTGCCAAGGACTTTATTCAATAATTGCATATTGCAGTGTACCAAAAGTACATAAACATTCAATGGTCACAATACCTCAAGCAATCATTATAATACAATGGTACAATCAATATTAACAATGCTCTCGACCCCTCGTGGGAGGCCTCCAGAGTTCCCAAGGACACCACGTGTTTCCTCTCCAGGGACACGCGAGCACAGTCATAGGCCCGGAAGAGGGACATGCAGCCGACTCTGGTGTGACCATCGACTGCCCGCTTCCTGGACCCGCGAATGGCCATCTTGGGAAGGCCTAGGAACAAACTGACAGGGAAATTCCACCCTCCCGACCAGCCCTCCCAACTCCCTGCCCCGTACCGAAACTCCAGGATTGTGGGACTAAATTGCAGCCAAAACTTGAGGAGTAGCCCCTTCAGATCTTCGTACAGGGACAGCAACCTCACATGCTCCATACACACGTGGAACACTGTCTCTTCCTCGTCGCAGAAGTTACAGGCAGCCGGCGAGCCCGTGAACCGACTCAAAGGTTTATTACACACCACTGTCCTGTGCAACACCCCAGGTCCTCGATGTAAAGGGGGATGACTCCCATGTAGAGAGACCTCCACTGGCGACCGCCCCCACTGTCAGGTGGTAACACGGACTGCCAAGGTGTGTCCAGATGGAAGATGAAGGCAAGGAGGTGCACAATGAGCAAGGAGCATTCTGTAGAGTACTCTTCTTTCCGCATCATGAAACAGCATGCTGGGCATCTCGTAAAGGCGGCCAATGTTGTGTGGGGCCGGAGCCCAGGAAGTATTCCGGAGCCTGGGCCCGATGAGCAAATCCGGCGGAGCGGGGGAAAGCTCAGTCAGATTCACTCAGAGCAAACATCTCTCCTCGACACCTCTTAACACATCACGATAGAAACTAGGCAGACCCAGTATGGCGGGGTGACTGATGCCCACCACTGGTGAGGAGGTGCATGGTGCTCTATGCATACAATGTCATCTCCTCCAGCAGGGATTCCACCTGCCACTGGCCCACTAAATGTCCAGAACACTTACAGGTACTCCAGTTAATCCTGGCAGACAAGAAAACCTGTTGGCATTCACGCATCTTCCACAGGTTACAGGGTCAGTGAACAAAAGGAGCACATCATAGGCATAGGCAAGAGATGACATGCGCAGTCAACCACCTCCGAAGAAGTCACAGACCGAGTATAACTGACCAGACATGGGACACCCCTGGCGTATCCCCCACTCAAAGTGAATGAGAGCTAACAAACCACCATTGACCTTCACGAGAAACTCTGCTGCAGCATACAAAAGCTGGACCCGGGCCACAAAATGTGATCCAAATCCGAACGCTCGCAGCGTCCCGAAGAGGTAGTCATGATCTACCCTGTCAAAAGCTTTCTCCTGATCAAGGGACAGAAAAGCAGCTTACTGACCAGATCCTTGAGTTAGATGAATCATGTCCCTAACCAGGTGGATGCTATCCTGAATGGACTGGCCTGAAACTGTATAGGAATGGTCTGGGTGGATCAGTTGGGACACACGGATTCCAGGCAATTTGCCATTGCCCGTGCAAAAACATTATACTTTGTACAGAGGAGCGAGACTGGGTGCCAGTTCTTCAACAGGCGGAGTTCACCCTTCTTGGGCAGCAGGACGACCACTGTCCTTTGCCGCGAGAGGGGCATCTCCCTGGTTGCCAGGCTCTCTCCCAGCACCTTCATATAGTCACCCCCCAGGACATCCCAGAAGGCTCTAACAAACTCTATCGTCAGCCCATCCAGCCCTGGGGATTTGCCCCTCCTGGGTCATCAAGGAGTTCATAACGTGTCATCAAGGAGTTCAAACACTTCTCTAGAGTCAGTAGTCCTCCCACAGGACCCATTGAGCTTCCCTGCTGAAACCGTCTGCGGAGAACAGAGACCCATAAAAGGATCGAATTAAAGCACTGATCCTCTCTGGATCTGTGACAGAGGAGCCATCATCCACGAGCAGCTCGACGAGCTATCAGCGGGCTCCCCGCCCTTTCTCCAGAGAGAAAAAGAAAGGTGAAGCCCGGTCCAGATCATGCAGCATCTGGACCCGTGGCCTCACGTAAGCACCTCGGGACCACTCAAGCTGCAGGTCCCTCAGTGCCTCCTTCCTCTCCTGATACTCACAGGAGTCCTCACCAATCTGACATAAGCGAGACTCCGCATCGAGTAACCCTCTCGAGTCGCTCGACTGCCGCGTTCCGCCTTCCGGTATTCCTGATAAAAGAGATGGATATAAGCCTTTCCCACATCCCACCACTGCCTAAGGGAAGGGGTGCCACTCTGCCTCTCCACTGAATGAGTACCAGAAACACCAATCCTCCAGCGGCTGGTTATTAAAGTGCCAGTACGCGGACCCAGCCCGTGTGTGCGCTGGAATAAAATACGCTGGCACCAGTCAGTGGTCCGAGCATGGCACCGGCAGCATAGAGGCCACCGAGACACGAGAAACGTACATTCTGGAGATGCATATGCGATCAATGCGGGAACCACCCCCCTCAGACCTCCACAAAAAAGTTTTGGAATCAGGGTGGAGGTTCCGCCACACATCAACCAACTCAAAAGAGTCAATCAAACCTCAACTTCTTCGCTACAGCAGGAGCACACTGAGTACCAGAGCAATCTCACACCTCAAAGGTGCAATTGAAATCCTCCCAAGGAAGACACACTCTCCGCAATCAATAGTGTTCAGCAGAGTTGTCACCTCCTGAAGTAGGCATGCCTGCATCATGCCGATGCTGGGGGCGTACACGTTAATGAAATGTAATGGCATGCCATCCAAGCTCACGGCCAGAGAGAGCAAATGGCCCTGCGGTACTTCCTGCACCTTCAGGAACTCTGACTGGAAAGTCGGTGCCAACAGGAAGCCCACCTCACTCGAATTTGTGCTGAGGTGGCTCATGTAGACCCCCCCCTTCCCAATCCAGGCACCACGTTGGGTCATCGCTGACAACAGTATGCATCTCTTGCAGAAAACTCACTAGGGGCGCTGCACTACCAGCAGCCTCTGCCTGCAGCCCATTTGTTTTTAGGTCTTTTTTTTAAATTTTTAGTCCATTAAAAGTGTGTTTTAGGGGGAATCTTTTTTTCTATGTGGGGGAGGGGGGCAGGGATAGGGGGAAATTAACTCCCAGTCGCTTCCTGGCGGGGACGCGACTATTTCTCCGAGTCGCGTTCTTGCCCCCCACCTCGCGGCCTACCACCTGGATTGGAGCAGCCTTTCCTGCCGGGGACCGGGAATCGGACCAGAGCTGCAACAACTACGGCGTGGCGCTGGAATCACCGTGGAGAGGGTGATACTTACCTGGGTCGCCATTTGGAGCTCCGGAGCATTGGGCCGCTGCTCCAACATCGTGGAGCTCTGTTTGGGAGAGTTCCCAACGCGGGCGGCGCTGAACTCCATGGAGTCCCGGGCCCTTTGCCGAGGGCCTCCAGCTTTGCACCTCCACCCGGCGCGGCCTGCGGACTTTGGGAGCCATGGATTCCGGTAGGTGGGGGCCGACTCGAGGTCCAGGCCGCTGAGGAGGTCCCCCAGCCCCGACGTCAGACTTACATCACCCCGGCGAGCGGGCCTGAACATCGGGCCGCCCGTAGCAGCGACAGCGGAGGGCTCGGGGAGGCCCTGACCACGGGGGAACAGTGGGGAACATTGGGAAAAGACTGACTTTGGTGCCTTCCCTCACAGTGGGAAACTTTGATCCAGCTGTGAGGGGATGTTTTATGTTGAACTTCTAGCTACTCTGTGTTGTGTTCTTTATTTTTTTCCTGTATGGCTATATGGTGATTTCCTTTCACTGTGCCAATTGACACACGTGACAAATAAAATGTATCTGTATCTGTATCTGTATCTGCATATTTCCCCTCTCTGGGGAATGATAGATGATGAAATTGACGAAGGTCCCCCTTCCGCCATTTAAGTTTAGGCTAATAACTGCGATCTTCATGTTGAAGACACGCTAAGGATTTTTCTCTTAGGAACTTCATAATTTCCCTGAACTCATGCTTCTCAGACTCAGGAAGACCACTATCTCTACTGCGAAGCATAGCATCAAGTGTCCGTATAAGTCCCAGCAGGTCCATCCACCTTCTTCCAGCTGACTGGACATTGGTCCTACTGCACTTGTTTGCTTTCAGAAACTCCTGAATCTCCCTGATTCAGGCCCCTCAAGAAACAGCACTAGAATCCGGGCAATCTGCCAACCCACTGACATCTGAGGCAACATCTTCCCCCATCACTATGTTCAGGGTCATTGTCTGAGTTCAGAGGACTGTTGCTGGCGGCTTGCTCGCTCGCTCCGCTGCGTATGCAGGCTACATCATGCTCCACCTGATCCCACTCCCAGGATCAGTATGATCCCACCCCCATGATCAGTGTCGAGGGAGGGTATTAAAGGACAAGAGGCATCCCGAGAGCCCACGGTGCACAGGCAACCCTGGAATCTGCTTGAGGGTCATGACCCGAAACAGCCCTGTCCCCCTCCGCACCCAGGGTACCCACTCCAACAACATCACCCAGAGAGACTCCAGCCTCCGCCTCCAGGGGAGTAACCTCACTAACCGCAGCAGCAGCCGGTTTACTGCTGCTCCACCTCAGCCGGTGGAATGGCACACCCCTCAGCTACTCTTGTGGCTCTAATGACGAGCACAGGCTGGGAAATCACCCCTACACTTGAGACTCCCCCTTCGGGTTGTCTCTGCTCGACCTCCATCCCAGGGGACACATTTCCAGGGGAGCCAACCCCAACAGCTGGTGAGATAACATCCTCGGAAGGCTCCTGAAAAGAAGGGACGTCTTCTGGCCCTGAGGACACTAGTCCTGGGCCAACGGCCTCGACAGTTTCAGGTAGACTGCTCCCAGACTTTGGGCTCAGTGCCGTGCTCTCCCTCAAACGGTCCATTACTTCTTTTTGTCCGACTGATGTGCGGCGATACGGTGACACTGGTGTGTCGGGACAGGAGACGAAGGCAAGGAGGTGCAGAATGCGCAGGAGCATCCTGTACAGTGTGCGTCTCTTCGCATCACGAAATGGCATGCTTGTCATCTCAGAAAGGCGGCTCAGATTGTGTGGAGCCGGTGCCCGTGAAATAAGCCGGAGCCTAGGCCCGATGAGCAGATCTGACGGAGCGGGGGTAGGCTCCATCAGAGCCACTCAAGGCACGCGCCTCTCCTCGACACCCGCCAAGACAGGGTGAGGCCCGGCCACTCCCGCAGCCACAACATACATCCCCCTCCCCTCGTGGAGCAACACGCTGGCTGAAAACAGCCAAATTCTTCACTCTTAGCACATCCCGGTAGAAGACAGGCAAGCCCCTTAGAGCGGGTCGACTGATGCCCACCACCGGGAGCCATGAGACCCTCTTAGGCAACGACCCCGACGGGAAAATATACGTGGCCAGAGCATCCCATCTGGGGGGGGTGGGGGAGTGGGTTCTCTACATACATGTATCTCTGCAGAGCCCTGAGGCGGAGACCCGCCACCTGCGTACGCACGCATACCAAGGACTGGCCACCCTCCTCTAACGGGAGACTCAGGACCGCCGCGGAAACCCAATTTCCCCAAAAGAAATCTACCAGCTTCTTCTGTAAAGCAGTTGCAAAGATAGAGGGCGGGACAAGAGTAGCCAGCCGGTACCATAACATGGAGGCCACCAGCTGGTTTATGACCAGCAACCTCCCCCGAAAGGAAAGAACTCCAAGCAGGCCTGATCAGCGCCCCAGCCAGGCAACCACTTTTGTCTCCAACTCCTGCCAGTTTGCCGGCCAAGCATCCTCAGTGGGACTCAGGTACACCCCCAGATGGAGGAGGTGCGTGGTATTCCACGCAAACATTACCATCTCCTCCAGCAGGGAGTCTACCTGCCACTGACCCACTAAACGTCCAGGGCACTTACTTCAGTTAATCCTAGCAGAAGATGCAGCCGAGAAAATCTCCTGGCAGTCACGCATCCTCCGTAGGTCACCAGGATCAGTGAACATAAGAAGTACATCATCGGCATACGCCGAAAGAACCACCTCCACCCCCGGGCCAGGTAGGGCCAGGCCTGTTAACGTCCTCCAAAGAAGACACAGGAAAGGCTCCAGACAGACCGAGTACAAGTGACCTGACATGGGGCACCCCTGATGGACCACCCTACCAAAATGAAAAGGCGACAGCAACGCACCATTAACCTTCACAAGGCACTCCACAGCAGCATTTGGACCCGGGCCACGAAATGCGGTCCAAACCCAAACGCTTGCAACGTCCTGAAGAGGTATTCGTGCTCTACCCTATCAAAATCCTTCTGATCAAGAGACAGAAAAGCAGCTGACTGACCAGTACCCGAGCCTAGATGAATCAGGTCCCTAACCATGCGGATGTTATCCTGAATGGACCGACCAGGGACTGTATAAGATTGGTCAGGATGAATCAGTTGAGGCAACACGGAGCCCAGGCGATTTGCCATTGCCCGTGCAAAAACTTTATAATCTGTACATAGGAGAGAGACCGGGCGCCAGTTCTTCAACAAGCGGAGTTCGCCCTTGTTGGGCAGCAGGACAACTGCTCTATGCCATGAGAGGGGCATCTCCCCGGTGCCAGGCTCTCCCCCAGAACCAACATGTAATCACCCCCGAGGATATCCCAGAAAGCTCTAACAAACTCTACCGTCAGCCCATCCAGCCCGGGGTACTTGTCCCTCCTGAGCTGATGCAAGGCATGAGTCAACTCCTCCAAATATAAGGGGCCATCAAGATGATCAGCCACCTCCCTATTTACAGTCGGTAGACCCTCCCACAGATCTTGCTGAGCCTCCCTGCTGAATCCATCCGCAGAGAACAGGGACCCATAAAAGGACCTCTTTGGATCAGTGACAGAGGAGCCGTCGTCTGCGAGCAGCTCTACGAGCTGTTTGCGAGCTCCCCGCCCTTTCTCCAGAGAGAAAAAGAAAGGCGAAGCTCGATCCAGATCATGCAGCATCTGGTAAGCGCCTCGGGACCGCTCAAGCAGCAGGCTCCTCAAGGCTTCCTTCTTTTTCTGAAACTCTCCCCATTCGCAAGCGTCTTCACCATACCGACCCAGGCAAGACTCTGCGTCCAGTATCTCCCTCTCAAGCCTCTTGACCGCTGAGTCCCGCCTTCCGGTCGACCCCCACGTATATTCCTTACAAAAGAGTCGGATGTGAGCTTTCCCCACATCCCACCACTGCCTAAGGGAAGAGAAGTACCTCTGCCTCTCTCCCCACTTCACCCAAAACCGACTGAATGACTCCCGGACACACCGATCCTCCAGCAGCCTGTTATTAAAGTGCCAGTACGCGGACCCAGCCCGAGCTCGCGCTGGATTAAAATCCACACGCACAAGACAGTGCTCCGAGCACGGCACCAGCCGCATTGAGGCCGCCGAGACACAGGAAACAAATGCTCGGGAAATATATATTCGATCAATGCGGGAACCACCACCCTCAGACCTCTGCGAAAAAGCAGTGGAATCCGGGTGGAGGTTCCGCCAGGCATCAACCAACTCAAAGGAGTCAATCAACCCTCTCAGCTTCTTCGCTACAGCAGGGGCACACTGAGTACCAGAACGGTCTCGCGCCTCAAGTATGTAATTAAAATCCCCACCAAGGAAGACACACTCTCCCCTGTCAATAGTGCTTAACAGAGCAGTCACCTCCTGAAGTAGGCCGGCCTACATCGTGCCGGAGCAAGGGGCATACACGTTAATGAAATGCAACGGCATGCCATCCAGGCTCATGGCCAGATGGAGCAGATGTCCTGGCACAACTTCTTGCACTTTTAAAACATTTGGCAGAAAATTCTGGGCCAACAGAAAGGCCACCCCACTCGAATTCGAGCTGAGATGGAGTCGCTAGGTGGGTTCATCACTAACAACGGTATGCGTCTCTTGCAGAAAACACACCACAAATTTCCCCTCTCTAGGGACTGATAAAAGCTGAAATATGCGAAAACTCGCTCTACTTCCGTTTAAATTTAATGTAGCTACTATGAATGAGCAGGCACACTAGATTGAGACCCTTCACACTCTGCATAGACTCAAAAGCTCTCTCTCTGAGGAACTCCAAAAAATCCCGAAACTGGCTCTTCTCAGAGTCAGGAAGATCACTATCCATGTTGCCAAGGATAGCCTCGAGAGTCTTAATCAAAACTGGCCAATCATCCCACCGTCTTTTAACAGCATCCTTTTTTGTTCTGATGGTACGGTTTGTTCTTAGGAACTCTCGCACCTCACGGATAACACTTGCCTGAGACACGACCTTGGAGTCTGGGCACTCGGCCAACCCACTCGCGCCTGAAACAACAAGCTTATCTGCACAGCGCCCAGGGTCGTTGTCAGAAATCGAAAGACCAGAACTCTCTGAAAGTTCGCTAATCCAGCTACACAAACTGGCACTGTCACTCTCCCCCTTCTCCGGCACGACACCACCCCCAGGATCAATGCCGGGGAAGGGTCCCGAATCCCCTGACCACAACAAGCAGCCCACTGAATGGCTGGGCTCCTGCACTCTATCATCACCCTCCATGTCTGGGCCTGGGGAAGAAAAAACAAGAGGCACCCGCAGGGCCTGTGGTACACTGGCATCCCCGGAATCTGAAAGAGGAACACAACCCGAAACAGCCCCGACCTCTACAGCACCTAGAGTACCCTCTCCACAGGCAACATCCAGAGAATCTCCACTTGCTTTTGGACTCTCCCCTGCCAACGCAGCCGGTGAGGCAGCACACCCCCTCAGCACCTCCACTGGCACTGATATGGAGCACCGACTTGAACAATAATTCCCCCGAACCTCTCCGCTCGGGCTGACTCTGCTCATCCCCCATCTCAGGGGGCACACTACCAGGGGAGCCAATCCCATCGTCTGGCATGCCAGCACCCCCAGTAGGCCTCTGAAATGAGGGGGCCTCCTCTGACCCAGAGGGCACACACCCAAGGGAGCTAACCTCAACACCCAATTAGATAACTCCCTCGGAGGGCCCCTGAGATGAAGGGACATCCACCCACCCCGATGACACAACTCCAGAGGAGTCCACCCCAGGACCTGGTCTTGGAATACCCGCTGAAGATCCCTGAAAAGGAGGCCCAACCTCCGACCCGGAAGACACCAGTTCAAGACCACCAGCCACACCAATGGTGGAAGGTGTGGAGAAAGACATCCCCCTAGCTTTGGACCCACGCCCTTGCTCTTCCTTGCCAGGCATATGCCTGCTTTTTGTCCCGCTAGCATCTGGCGGTACGGTGACCTCCATAAGGGAAGGGTCTTCCGCCTCCACATTACCCCCAGCCACTTTACCACCCGCATGTTTTAACTTCCCTGCCCCCGTCTGAACCACCTCAGCTCCTTGCTGGGCCACGGCAGGTGCAATCTGGACCTCACTGGAGCTGATAGACGCCCCTTGGGTGGTCTCAGAACTTGGCAGGTGCACACCCGACTCGCTTGGGTGGACTTTTTCTTTTCCTTCGTCTTCCTCTTCTTCTTCTGCTGCTCCCAATTACCCCCCCCTCTCCACCCTCCCCCTGTGCCCCATCTTCAGCCGCCACCACAGGTTCAGGACGTGGGGGGCGGGGGCCATCGCTGCCCCGTGTCCCCAAGGCGGAACCTGTGGACCCAGATGGGCTATCACTGCTGCCCCGGATCACCAAGGCAGAGCTGGGTCAGCATTACCACCCCGCACCACTGAGGTTTGATGAGCCAACCCGGATGGACCAGCAGTGCATTCCTGGGCCACTGTGCTAGAATTTCTAGCAGTGACCCCGCGAATAAGACACTCCCTACGGAGATGTCCAAATTCACCGCACGCATGACACCGTGCCTTCCCAAAACTCCAATGCACGGTTCTGGGTGAACCCCTACACTCCACCTCAAAGCTCCCCTCAGCGCCTTCTCCCTCACCCACCTTCATGAACTTACTCCTCTTGAAACTGAAGATGCCTTTTTCCTCCGGGTCCCCCCCCCCCCCCCCCCCCCCGGGGTGCATGAGCCTAAAGCACTTAGACTGCACCTCCCCAAACTTAGACAGGTGTGGAATAAGTGTCGCGTCCGGAATACATGTGGGGCAACTCTGCAGGAGAACCGGTCTCACCCTGGATACCCACGGATCCACCTGAATGTGAACCCCCCCCCCCCCCACTGAGATTCCCTTCTCCAATGCTCGGGCCGCATTCTCCTGGGTCTTTAGTATCATCTCAACCTTTCCTCTTTCGAGCTCGGAAGAGACAATAGGTCCCCTCCCAAGATGTTCATTCATGGCCTTCGTAATTGCACCCCTGGACATCATAGGCCCAGTTTGAACCGAGATACCAAAACCGTCCCAATCCAAGTCAACATGAGGCTCATGCTCAGATGGCCTCGTACCCGCCACTGATGCCACCTCCGCATAGGTCCTGACCTTCGGCCGCGCCCCATCCATCGCCATCCTGACATAGGAACAAACCAGCTCCAGGTACCCCAGCAGCGCAGCTCCAAGTTAAGTCCCGGAGACAGTCACAGTCAAAGACAGGCAGCAGAAAGCAGAAACCTCCAGCTGAAGCAGGAAAGTCCCCAAGTTCGGCCACAGCCGAAGCAGCTTTTGAGAAGCTATATCCCAGTCTAGCCGGAAGCAAAAGTACCTTCTTCACATTAAGCCAGGCAGCCACACTGCAAAATGACCTTAGGGCAGATAAACGGTGCTAAAAACGACAAAGACACCAAAATCTTCATACCCTGATCTCCAGGCACTCTTGGAGGTCTGCCAACGACAACCGCACCCTCGACAATGTAGAGAAAACTCCAGGAATTTTCACATTGGTAGAGGATTTGTAGACCAAAGGAAAGTTTCAACAGTCCAACGATAAGTTAAACTATGAAGCCCCTCTGCCTCTGTTCCTTCTCCAACGGCAAAATCCTTGAAAGGCTGCTTCAAACCTTCTCAACTGCAGAGCTGAGAAGATAGCACGACCTCTCCCCCTCTCCCTCTCCCTTTCCCTCTCCCTCTCCCTCTCCCTCTCCCTCTCCCTCTCCCTCTCCCTCTCCCTCTCTCTCCCTATCACTATCTCTATCTTCCAATCTCCCCATTTTCCTCTCTCCCCATCTCTCCAATTTTCCATCTCTCAGTCTAATTCTCTATCTCTCTATCTATCTCCATCTCTATCATCCTGGTGCTCTGTCTCCCCATAGTCCCATCGCCCCATCCACCCATCTTTCCATCTCTCAATCACTATCTTTCCATCATTATCTCTGTCTCTCAATTTACCCCTCTATCTCTAAATTTCCACATATTGAATTATTTATTTACTGATTTCTGCAATCTGCCATTATTGGCAAGGCTAGCAAATGTTGCCCATAATTAACTGCCCTTGAGAATGAGAGTGTTCTCGTGAACCACTATATTCCTACAATGACTACACTCAGACGGTGCTGCTCGGTAGGAAGTACCAGGATTTAGCCCCAGTGACAATGATATATTTCTCATGATAGGCATTTTGGAACTGAACCTATTGTTGTGATGTTCCCATGCATCTGTTGCATTTGTCCTTTTTTTTTATCATAAAGGTCACAGGTTTGGGAATTACTATCAGTAGGACCTTGATGACTAATTGCGGTGCATCTGTTAGATGGTATGCACTGCTGCCATTTTGTTACGTCTGTGAAGATAATGAATGAGTGGAAGATGGGCAGCCACTAAATGAGGTGTTTTGTCCTGGATGATGCTGAGTTAGATAGAGCTCTAGGGGCTAGCAGAATCAAGGGATATGGGGAGAAGGCAGGCAAGGTTTACTGATTGTGGATGATCAGCCATGATCACAATGAATGGTGGTGCAGGCTCGAATGGCAAAATGACCTCCCCCTGCGCCTATTTTCTATGTTTCTATGACCTTATCAGGTTTTTGGAACTACACTCATCTGTGTTGCTTTTGGGTATTCCATCATGTGGGTTGCACTGTTCAATTTAAAATTGAGAAGATAGGAGGCGGTTCAAGTGAAGCATAAAACCTGGTGTGCAGTAGTTGGGTTGATTGAACTGTTTCCGTGCCCGTGTGACACTTGGGACAAGCAACATGCATCACAGCAAGTGTTTTAGGTTCTATTTGCAAACAAACACATACAAATAAATTAACATCACTTTTGATTCTATAATGCTTTTTAATATTTAAAAAAAAATCAGATTCAAAACATACTTTTCTAGTGAAGATCTTTGCTCAGTCCCCCTTGGCCTATGCCATCTGCCAGTTGTCAAACACTTTAACTCCCCCTCCCATACCCACACTGACCTTTCTGTCCTGGAGCTTCTCAACTATCAGAGTGAGGTTCAGCGCAAATTGGAGGAACAGCATCTCATATTTCGCTTGGGCAGCTTACTACCCAGAATGAATATTGATTTCTCCAACTTCAAGTAACCCTTGCATCCTCTCTCTCAAGTCAAGTCAAGTTTATTTGTCACATACACATACAAGATGTGCAGTGAAATGGAAGTGGTAATGCTTGTGGATTGTGCAAAAACAGCAGAACAACAGAACAGTATAGAACAGAACCAGTATTTACATTTTAGAAGAAAATATATATTTTTTAAAGACACAACACAACAGTAAATTAGTAAATTAGTCTCTGGGTGAGATAGGAGTTTAGAGTCCTGATAGCCTGTCGGAAGAATCTCCATCTCAACCTCTGTTTTCACAGCATGACAGTGGAGGTACTTGCCTGACTGTAGCAGCTGGAACAGTTGCTCACCTTCCCTCCCCCACCCTGGTCATTGTACTAGTTTCACTGTCATCCTGCTGAGTTTCGCTGTTTGTATCACTCGTTATCACCTTCCCCACAGGCAACAATGGACCATCGTGGGCTCCACCTTTCATTGATCATCGAAGATAGACACAACTTACTGGAGTAACTCAGCAGGGCAGGCAGCATCTCTGGAGAGAAGGAATGGGTGATGTTTTGGGTCGAGACCTTTCTTCATACGCGTCACAAAATGTCACCCATTCCTTCTCTCCAGAGATGCTGCCTGACCCGCTGAGTTACTCCAACATTTTGTGTCTATCTTCGATTTAAACCAGCAACTGCAGTTCCTTCCCAAACACTTTTTCCTTTGTCACTGTTGTTTTTTGCATATCTTTCATTCATTTGTTCTATGTACCATCTATATTTCTCATTTCCCTCTCCCTTGACTCTCAGTCAGACGTGTCTCAACCCAAAACGTCAGTTATTCCTTTTCTCCAGAGATGCTGCCTAACCCGTTGAGTTAACCATATAACCATATAACAATTACAGCATGGAAACAGGCCCTCTCGGCCCTTCCAGTCCGTGCCGACCATTTGTTTTCCCCTAGTCCCATCTACCTGCACTCAGACCATAACCCTCCATTCCCTTCCCGTCCATATACCTATCCAGCTTTTTATGTCTCTCTTCGGTGTAAACCAGCATCTCCAGCTCCTTCCAATGCATTTTTCTACTATCTAAGATATTATTTGATAGATGCTGCATTCTTGGAGAACAGAGAGTTATAGAATCAGAGAATCATACAACTTGAACAGGCCTTTCAGCCCAACTTGTCCATGCTGACCAAGATGTACCATTTAAACCACATTTCCCCACATGTCGTCTCCAAACCTAAATAATCAAGTGGATAAAAGGTCCAGTCAATATTGCCTGATACGTACACAGATAAGGACTAGTATTAAATGCACCATGATTTGGGTAACTTTCTACATTGTATAAAGTTAGACTGCAGCATTATAAGACTGAGACACAAAGTGATGAGTAAATAAGTGATTTAGGCAGCACCTCTGGAGAACATGAATAGGTGTTGGGTGAACATTGGTGTAAACCAACATCTGCAGTCCCTGTTTCTGCATAAGGTTGAGTGCCTAAATAAAACCTGCCTCTGACTCAAGGCAAATACTTGCCACTAATGCAAGCAATGAGATTTACAGTTCCAATCATGAATGGCAGAAGGGTGCTGAAATTGAAAAAGTCAGTTTATAGAATTCTGAGGTGTAGACTAATTGTTTAGTTTTCCAGCTGAAGCCAAGTATTTTATTTGATAGCTTAGAATGTGCAGCTCTTAGTCTGAACATTGCTGACAATCATACCGTAAGCATGTAAATGGCATAAATATTTTATGTTATGACACTATAATAATAATTCCGTAATTATCCAATATATTTGAGTATATGCTGCAGGAGACGATAAACATGGATGTTGGGCAGAAATTTGAAGGAAAATTTTGCAGTTGTCTATGCAACCACTGACAATTCACCATATAATTGACCAAAAAGTTGTAATTTCCACACAAAAATGGATACCTGCAGCTGCTGGCCGCTGTTCATAGCATTTTATTTTTACTGAACTCGCTATTGGACTTCTTATGGAATCTAGAGTGGCAGCTTGAAACTGTTAGAATCTTAATACTCATAGTGGGGAGAATATTCCCAATACTTATAGTGGGGAATCCTCTCCAACATTCAGGAGATGACACAGAAATCATGTCTAAAACAAAGACTAATGTAATTAAGATTATTTCACATGTTTTTTTTCACATGTGTAAGGCATTTAATTATTTTAACTGTTTTTATTTGAAATTTAAGTAAATATTTGCACAGTGTGATTCAATTTTAACAGTTTTAGTCATTTTTGAATGATTCTAAATGTTATAAAAATTTACAAGTTAAGATATGGTCTAAACACAGGTCAAAGTTATCATAAGATTAAAAGAGATAGGAGCTGAATTAGGCCATTTGGCCCATCAAGTCTACTCCATCGTTCAATCATGGCGGACACATCTCTCCCTCCAAACCTCATTCTCCTGCTTCTCCCTATAACCTCTGACACCTGTACACAAGGCACAGGAATCTATCTATCTGCCTTAAAAATATCAATTGACTTGGCCCCCACAGCCCTCTGTAGCAAATAATTCCACAGTTTCGCCACCCTCTGACTAAAGATATTCCTCCTAATATCCTTCCTAAAAGAACATCCTTTAATTCTGAGGCTATGACCTCTAGTCCTCGACTCTACACGAGTGGAAACATCCTCTCAACATCAATTCCAGTGTTTCCAACTGTGGAAACACTACGGTCATAGAGATAACTTCTAATAATTACTAGACTGTGGGACCCGTTGGGTCCCAGCTTCGCACGGGAGGGCTGGTCCCTGAATGCAATATTCCACCTCTCCACCAATTCCAATATTGCTGGCCAGTGGGGGGCTTTCTGGAGCGCTAGTATGTGTGTTGTGGGTCAAAGGGACTGGTTTCCAGAGGGCTAGTATGGACATTGTGGGCCGAATGGATTCTTGGGCTGGCAGCCCAGTCACTCTGGCCAGGCAGCTCAGTCACTCAGGCCAGGCAGCTCAGTGACTCTGGCCAGGCAGCTCAGTCACTCTGGCCAGGCAACTCAGTCACTCTGGCCAGGCAGCTCAGTCACTCCGCCCAGGCAGCTCAGGCACTCTGGCCTTGCAACATTTTAGAACCAGTAGAGACACTTTTTGCAAGCATTGTAGAACCAATATAGACACTCTCTGCAAGCATTTTAGAATCTATAGAGACACTTTCAGCAAGCATTTTAGAACCAATAGACACCTTCTGCAAGCATTTTAGAACCAATAGACACATTCTGCAAGCATTTTAGAACCAATAGAGACACTCTATCTGCAAGCATTTTAGAACCAATGGATACACTTTTTGCAAGCATTTTAGAACCAATAGAAACTTTCTGCAAGCATTTTAGAACCGATAGACACTTTTTGCAAACATTTTAGAATGAATAGACACTTTTTGCAAGCATTTTAGAACTAAGACACATTTTGCAAGCATTTAAGAACCAATAGAGACAAATTTGCAACATTTTAAAACCAATAGAGACACTTTCTACAAGCATTTTAGTAACAAAGAGACACTTTCAGCAAGCATTTTAGAACCAATAGACATATTCTGCAGCATTTTAGAATAGACACTTTGCAGGCATTTAAGAACCAATAGAGACACTTTTTGCAAGCATTTTAAAACATGTAGAGACTTCCTACAAGCATTTTAGAACCAATAGAGACACATTCTGCAAGCATTTAAGAACCAATAGAGACACTTTTTGCAAGCATTTTAAAACATGTAGAGACTTCCTACAAGCATTTTAGAATCAATAGAAACAGACTTTCTGCAAGCATTTTAGAACCTATATAGACACTTTCAGTAAGCATTTTAGAACCAATAGAGACACTTTCTGCAAGCATTTTAGAACCAATAGACACCTTCTGCAAGCATTTTAGAACCAATAGACACTTTTTGCAAGCATTCTATAACTAATAGAGACACTCTTTCTACAAGCATTTTGGAACCAAGAGAGACACTCTTTCTGCAAGCATGTTAGAACCAATAGGCACTTTTTGCAGGCATTTTAGAACCAATAGAGAAACTTTTTGCAAGCATTTTAGAACCAATAGACACCTTCTGCCAGCATTTTAGAACACATAGACACCTTCTGCAAGCATTTTAGACACATAGACAATCTTTCTGCAAGCATTTTAGAACCAATAGAGACACTCTTTCTGCAAGCATTTTAGAACCAATAGATACACTTTTTGCAAGCATTTTAGAACCAATAGACACTTTCTGCAAGCATTTTCGAACCAATAGACACTTTTTGCAATCATTTTAGAACTAACAGACACTTTTTGCAAGCATTTAAGAACTAATAGAGACACTTTTTGCAAGCATTTTAAAACCAATAGAGAAACTTTTTGCAAGCATTTTAGAACCAATAGACACTTTCTGCAAGCAATTTAGAACCAATAGAGACACTTTTTGCAAGCATTTTCATAACCAAAAGAGCTCACTTTCTACAAGCATTTTAGTAACAATAGCGACACACTTTCTGCAAGCATTTTAGAACCAATAGAGACACTTTTTGCAAGCATTTTAAAACCAATAGAGACACTTTCTACAAGCATTTTAGAACTAACAGACACTTTCAGCAAGCATTTTAGAACCAATAGACACCTTCTGCAAGCATTTTAGAACCAATAGACACTTTATGCAAGCATTTTATAACCAAAAGAGACACACTTTCTACAAGCATTTTAGAAACAATAGCGACACACTTTCTGCAAGCATTTTAGAACCTATAGAGAAACTTTCAGCAAGCATTTTAGAACCAATAGACACCTTCTGCATGCATTTTAGAACACATAGACACTCTTTCTGCAAGCATTTTAGAACCATTAGAGAATCTCTTTCTGCAAGCAATTTAGAACCAATAGAGACACTCTTTCTGCAAGCATTTTAGAACCAGTAGATACACTTTTTGCAAGCTTTTTAGAACCAATAGACACTTTTTGCAAGCATTTTAGAACGAATAGACACTTTTTGCAACCATTTTAGAACTAACAGAGACACTTTCTACAAGCATTTTAGAACTAACAGTCACTTTCAGCAAGCATTTTAGAACCAATAGATACCTTCTGCAAGCATTTTAGAACCAATAGACACCTTCTGCAAACATTTTAGAACACATAGACACTCTTTCTGCAAGCATTTTAGAACCAATAGAGAATCTCTTTCTGCAAGCATTTTAGAACCAATAGAGACACTTTCAGCAAGCATTTTAGAACCAATAGACACCTTCTGCAAGCATTTTAGAACCAATAGACACTTTTTGCAAGCATTCTATAACTAATAGAGACACTCTTTCTACAAGCATTTTAGAACCAAGAGAGACACTCTTTCTGCAAGCATGTTAGAACCAATAGGCACTTTTTGCAGGCATTTTAGAACCAATAGAGAAACTTTTTGCAAGCATTTTAGAACCAATAGACACCTTCTGCAAGCATTTTAGAACACATAGACACTCTTTCTGCAAGCATTTTAGAACCAATAGAGAATCTCTTTCTGCAAGCATTTTAGAACCAATAGAGACACACTTTCTGCAATCATTTTAGAACCAATAGAGACACTTTCAGCAAGCATTTTAGAACCAATAGACACCTTCTGCAAGCATTTTAGAACCAATAGACACTTTTTGCAAGCATTCTATAACTAATAGAGACACTTTCTACGAGCATTTTAGAACCAAGAGAGACACTCTTTCTGCAAGCATGTTAGAACCAATAGGCACTTTTTGCAGGCATTTTAGAACCAATAGAGAAACTTTTTGCAAGCATTTTAGAACCAATAGACACCTTCTGCAAGCATTTTAGAACACATAGACACTCTTTCTGCAAGCATTTTAGGACCAATAGAGAATCTCTTTCTGCAAGCATTTTAGAACCAATAGAGACACACTTTCTGCAATCATTTTAGAACCTATAGAGACACTTTCAGCAAGCATTTTAGAACCAATAGACACCTTCTGCAAACATTTTAGAACCAATAGACACTTTTTGCAAGCATTCTATAACTAATAGAGACACTCTTTCTACAAGCATTTTAGAACCAAGAGAGACACTCTTCTGCAAGCATGTTAGAACCAATAGGCACTTTTTGCAGGCATTTTAGAACCAATAGAGAAACTTTTTGCAAGCATTTTAGAACCAATAGACACCTTCTGCAAGCATTTTAGAACACATAGACACTCTTTCTGCAAGCATTTTAGAACCAATATAGAATCTCTTTCTGCAAGCATTTTAGAACCAATAGAGACACTTTCAGCAAGCATTTTAGAACCAATAGACACCTTCTGCAAGCATTTTAGAACCAATAGACACCTTCTGCAAGCATTTTAGAACCAATAGACACTTTCTGCAAGCATTTTAGAACCAATAGAGACACTCTTTCTGCAAGCATTTAGAAATGCCTTCAAGAGAAAAATGTCTCCCGATTCCATGAAAAGACAAAATGAAACACTACGACAGACATTTAACAAATAACATGATGTTTACGAATAAAATGAAAGCAAAAAATGAAGAGGCTGAAGCAATTTGGGTTTAGGACACTCCACTGAGCAGTGAGCTTGGGTTAAGAGTGAGATCAGGAGGTAAGGATAGAAGAGGTGCAAATAGTGAAGCCAGAGGAAGGAATAATGGGCGGTACGGTAGCGCAGTGGTAGAGTTGCTGTCTTACAGGGCTTGCAGCGCCAGAGACCCAGGATCGATCCCGACCACGGGTGCTGTCTGTACGGAGTTTGTACGTTCTCCCCTTGACAGCGTGGGTTTTCTCTGGGATCTTCGGGTTTGCTCCCGCACTCCAAAGACGTACAGGTTTGTAGGTTAATTGGCTTGGTATAAATGTAAAATAAATGTCCCTAGTGTGTGAGTAAGTGCACGGGGAGCGCTGGTCGGCGCGGACGGTGAGCCAATCGCCTGTTTCCGCGCTGTATCTCTAAACTAAATTAAACTAAAACAAAAGTGGAAGTGGACTCTGATAAGTGCACACTTGTATTCACTTTCATTTTATTCTTCTCATTTGAAGCAGCGCAGTGGATGAGAACATTCTTTGGTGATGGTTTTAAAATGGATGATAGTTGCTGGCAAATGGTATAAAATGGATGATATAATTTGATAACAGAGTTCCATCTGCCGAGATGAGAGAGAAGTGATGAGGTTTAAAATGGGCTGCCATTTCACAATCACCAATTGTTTATTGATGGTCTCGAGAAGAAAGGTATACATTTCCTGCTGTTCCAGTGACTCTGGTGCCCACAGGCACGGATCCAATGCCAGGTTGCTTATCGATTTCAATGTTCCTTGCCACAACAAATAGCTGGCCATTTACGCCCACTCAAAATATGCTTCAGTATACTTGGTGTGAAAATACAGAATGCCAAATGGTTTTTGGAGCTTTGGTAATAATTCCTGAGCTGATTCTATGCGATGCTTTTCACTTACTGGAATGGGTGCAGAGAAGATTTATGAGGATGTTGCCAGGACTCAAGGGTCTGAGCTTTAGGGAGAGGCTGTGCAGACTAGGACTTGGAGCGGAGGAGGGAGGTTGAGGGGTGATCTTATAGAGTAGGGGAATCGAGAACTAGAGGACATAGGTTTAATGTGAAGGTGGAAAGATTTAATAGGAACTTTGTTCTCTAGGGGGGAAAGTTATGGTGGGAACTTTAGGAGCTTATATAACTCGTGACGTCTACGTTATGAATGTTCAAATCTTGGCTCTGGCCTGTTGTCCAGCTGCTGACTTGTATTAATGGGATAGCACTAATCTAATCCTGCTTTACTAATGTTTTTAATCTACTTTACATTTCAAATGAGCACACACGCCTGTTTACCATTTTGTTTTTCGGTGCATATTAAGTTCATGCCGTCTTTTGCAAAATACCAAACAGCCCAAGAAGATCCCAAAAGCAGATTATGGACATGAAAATGGAAATGCTTTATTGCAGTAAACCCTCCCGGGCACATTATTCCTTAATCTTTGTCTCAAACGCTGCAAATTAAAAGCAAAATGTGAAATAAAACCATTCCGGTCGTCAGCGATCTGATCGTCTTTGAACTTTGAAACAAAGACTCAAACATATGATTTCACTCACGGTGGCGCAGTGGGAAGTCGCTGCCTTACAGCGCTGGCAGCGCCAGAGACCCGGGTTCGATCCTGACGACGGGTGCTGTCTGTGCGGAGTTTTTACGTTCTCCCCGTGACCGCATGGGTTTTCTCCGAGATCATAGGTTTCCTCCCACACTCCAGGTTTGTAGGTTAATTGTCTTGGTGTAAATGATAGCGTTAATGTGTGGGGATCGCTGGTCGGTGCGGACTCAGTGGGCCTAAACTAAGCAGTGAAATAGTAAACCGCTAGATTCAATAATCCTTATCCATACAAAAGAAAGCATCAGAATAGCTTACCTCAGTATTAACATTTTATGTCATTTCATGGGTTGTGCTGAACAGTTTAATCCTGTTACTTCACTGCTGTAGATTTTAAAACTACATTGCTAATGTTATAAAGCACAAAAACATTATCCGTGTGCATTTTAAATTGGACATCAAAGTACAGGACTAAAATGAGGAATAAAAGGTTCAAAGCCGCATAGTCCCTCAGTGACGTTCTGTTCCTCATCGTCACGTACTTGCCTTTGAAGATATTCCCCGACAGCTCAACAAAAATACATCAATCTCATGCGTAAACATGGTTTAGTTTAGTTTAGAGATACAGCGCAGAAGCAGGCCCTTCGGCCCACCGAGTCCTCACTGACCAGCGATCCCCACACACAAACACTACCCTACACACATTAGGGACCAATTTACATTCATACCAAGCCAATGAATCTACAAACCTCTACATCTTTGGAGGGTGAGGGAAACCGAAGATCCCGGAGAAAACCCAGGCGGTCGTGGGGAGAGCGGACAAATTTTGTGCAGACAGCACCCGTAGTCGGATCGAACCTGGGTCTCTGGCGCTGTATGCGCTGTAAGGCAGCAACTCTACCGTGACGCACAATTGCTTTGAGGGGAAATATTTCCTGATTTCCACCAGCTCTAGGGTAAAAGGTGCTTGATGTTTTACTCCAAATGTCACAGTACTAATTTGAAGCTGATGATTTCTTGCTCTGCATTGCTTCGTAAGATGATAAAGCTTTCTGTGTTTTCCATCATCAATCGTTAGACTTTAGAGATACAGCGTGGAAACAAGCTTGGCCCACCGAGTCCGCACTGACCAGCGATCACCCGTACACTAGCAGCACCCTACACACTAGGGACAATTTACAATTCACCTAAGTCAATTACCCTACAAACCTGCACATCTTTGGGACGTGGAAGGAAACCGGAGCATTTTAGAACCAATATAGAATCTCTTTCTGCAAGCATTTTAGAACCAATAGAGACACTTTCAGCAAGCATTTTAGAACCAATAGACACCTTCTGCAAGCATTTTAGAACCAATCGACACCTTCTGCAAGCATTTTAGAACCAATAGACACTTTCTGCAAGCATTTTAGAACCAATAGAGACACTCTTTCTGCAAGCATTTTAGAACCAGTAGATACACTTTTTGCAAGCATTTTAGAACGAATAGACACTTTTTGCAAACATTATAGAACTAACAGACACTTTTTGCAAGCATTTAAGAACCAATAGAGACACTTTTTGCAAGCATTTTAAAACCATTAGAGACACTCTTTCTACAAGCATTTTAGAACCAATAGAGACACACCTTCTGCAAGCATTTTAGAACCTATAGAGAAACTTTCAGCAAGCATTTTAGAACTAATAGACACCTTCTGCAAGCATTTAGAGCACATAGACACGCTTTCTGCAAGCATTTTATAACCAAAAGAAAATCTCTTCTGCAAGCATTTTAGAACCTACAGAGAAACTTTCAGCAAACATTTTAGAACCAGTAGATACACTTTTTGCAAGCATTTTAGAACCAATAGACACTTTCTGCAAGAATTTTAGAAACAATAGACACTTTTTGCAAGCATTTTAGAACGAATAGACACTTTTTGCAAGCATTTTAGAAACAATAGACACTTTTTGCAAGCATTTTAGAACTAACAGACACTTTTTGCAAGCATTTAAGAACCAATAGAGACACTTTTTGCAAGCATTTTAAAACCAATAGAGACACTTTCTACAAGCATTTTAGAAACCAATAGAGACTCTTTCAGCAAGCATTTTAGAACCAATAGACACCTTCTGCAAGCATTTTAGAACTAATAGACACTTTCTGCAAGCAATTTAGAACTAATAGACACTTTTTGCAAGCATTTTAGAACCAATAGATACTTTTTGCAAGCATTTTAGAACCAATAGACACTTTTTGCAAGCATTTTAGAACCAATAGAGACACTTTTTGCAAGCATTAAGAGTACCACATTAAGGGCAGTCACAGGTGAGTAGACATATGTTCAGTGCTCAGAGAGACGTGACCCTCTGGCTTCCTCCATCTTGCAGAGACTGAGTGAGGCACACCACTTCCTGGTCTTATAGTCCCTTCCTCTCCCTCCCGCAGGAGCAGCAGAGAGAATGACATTTAAGAAAAAAACATTAATATCTCTCTGATTTTTCATCAATGGGAAAAATCCTCTGTTCCAGGAAGGCAGAGTGGGGCTCTGAGCGAGCTGGCCAAAAATTACGGCTGTAGGTGGTGGCGTTCTCTCGGAAATCACGCCACAGTGAGCCAAAAGCTGTCAAGATCAGACTTTTAGTAATGTAGATTTTCTAAACAAAGACTAATTGAGATTATTTCACATGTTGTTTTCCTTGTGTTAGGTATTTAATTATTTTAACAGTTTTCGTTTGTAACTACAATAATTTATTTCCCAGCCTAATTCCATTTTAACAGTTTTAGTCATTTTTGAATGGTTATAAATGTTCATAAGTTCTAGAAGCAGAATTAGGCCAATCGGTCCTTCAAGTCTACTCTGCCATTCATTCATGGCTGATCTATCCTTCCCTCTCAATCTCATTCTCCTACCTTCACCCCATTACCCCTGACACCATTACTAATCAAGAAGTTGTCAATCTCCACCCTAAAAAGATATCCATTGACGTTGAAATGTTATAAACATTTGGCAACCAGCTAAGTCACGGTTTGATGTAAACACAGGTCAAAGATATCTTCAGGTTTTAAGGGTGGGGGTAGTCCTGCCAAAATCACTCACCCATCCCTCATCATGCAGGAAGATATGGCTGAGCAGGTACTTATCACTGAGAGTGGAGCCAGCTTCTCGCAGCACATTTCCTCTGGTAAACAGTGCAAGATTAAATGAAAAGCTTCTGAATGGGTCAGTGATGAGCGAAAATTATGATGTTTAATGTACCGAGAATTCCTGTTTCTTTGAGCAGAAGAACCTAGTGGACAAACAATTATTTGCGTAAAATTTAGAATGGGTTTCAATACTGGTCAGCAGGTCACAAAATACTTTTGTTAGCAGGCATCAGTCAAATAACCAGTTCCTGTGTTTGCTTCTCAGATTCATAAGGTCAAGCTTGCCTGCAGGCTGTGGTCTGAAAGACAGCATTCCCTAACTGTGAATCCAGTGCCTTAATAGCCATAGTTCTAGGGCATCTGAGATGTCCTCTTTCTTCAGTAAACATGGTTTTCCCACTACTATTGTAGATTGTTCCATCACCTATTTATCCTCTCTATCCCACAGTTTAGCTCTTGCTCCCCCTCCTCCCAGATGGAATAAGGATACTCTAGTGCTTACCTATAACCACACCAGCCTGCACATCAAACACATAATTCTCTGATATTTCCGCCACTTTCAATGTGATCTCACCACCAATCACATATTTCCATCCCCACCTCTCCCCTCTCCCTACAGACCGCTCCTTCCGCAGCTGCCTGGCTCACTCATCCTTTCCCAGCCAAACCATTTCCACTGGTACTTTCCCCTGCATATGCAGGAGATGTAACGCCTTTCTTGTACCTCCTCTTTAACAACCATCCAGACACCCCAGCAGCCCTTCCAGGTGAGACACTGGTTCACATGCACCTCCTCATTTACAGTATTTGGTGACTCCCTACGAGGCCTCCTTTACATCGGCGACACTAAGCATTGACTAAGCGACCATTTCGCCGAACACGTGCTCAGTTCACAATGGCCTGCTGGGCATCTCGGATCATTGTAGTGCCTTCCCATTCTTATACTGACCTTTCTTATCTGAGCCTCCTTCATTACCAGAATGAGGCCACACACAAACTAGAAGGGTAACACCACTTATTCCACTTGGGTAACTTACAACCCAATAATATGAAATTACCTCCAATTTTAGATAAGTAACCTACAATCAAGCCCCCCCCCATTTTGTCTCTCCTTTTCTTCCCTGAGCCCCGCCTGGATGTGCACTAATTTCTCCTTTCCCCCTTCCTCCGTCCACTTCTACCGGTACTTCTTCTGACTGGGAATAGATAGGGCAAATGCACAGTGTCAGGAATAGATATGGCAAATTCACAGAATCATTTACCTAGAGTAATTTAAGAACTGGAGGATATAGCTTAAGGTGAGGGGGGAAAGATTTAATAGAAACCTAAGGGGCAACTTTTTAACACAAAGGGTGATAGGAATATGGAACAAGCCACCAGAGATAATTGAGGTAGATACTATCACAAAGTTTAACATTTGGACATACATGGATAGGATAGGTTTAGAGGGATATGAGGAAATAAACATGGAGGTGGGACTAATGCAAATGGGGCACATTGGAGGCATGGCCATGTTAGCCCAAAGTGCCTGTTTCCACGTTGTATGGCTCTGTGACTTTACGATTCACCTTGTATGCCTCTTACTTCCTTATCTGGTTACATCACAGTCCTTTGTTTTGTCATCTCTGATCTTTGTCCAACCATCTGCCAATCAAAACCCCCCTCACCTGTATCCATTTATCACTTGCCAGGCTTTGTCCCATCCTCACCTGTCTTTTACCTTTCTCTACCACTACAATCAGTGAAGAAGATTCTGAAAACCTGAAAACCACCTATCCATGGACATCATTCAAGGGTAGGGTCAGCCACATGGTCCTTAAAGCTTTGCACTTGAGTGAGCCGGTGATCTCCAGTTGCTTATCCCTGGAGCACATTGTAGGATGGAGAACACATTCCCATTGCTATATGATGGGTGAGCTTGAATCTTGCTGGTCATCAGAAGATATGCTCCCTTCATTCAGATATAACTATATGTTTCTACAGGTTCACTTCTGCCTGGGAATCTGTACAACTAGTTCCCCTTCTGTCATTGGATAGACTGACCCCCCCTCCCCCCATTTCCATCCTGGGATAAATAAAGTTCTATTGTATCGTATCAAATCTTTAAATTGTGATATCACAGAGCAAGTAACATTCAATCATATTTAGAACAAATTCCAACTGACGACTTCTTGGAGATGACATTTTTCTCTTTCCAGCAATTCCACGTCACTTTTCCTCATCCCTGCTCAATTGCTGCTGAGTGCATTATCTGTGCCCTCTGTTCTGCATTGATATGACTATTACGATTAGAGTGTTGGCCCCAAAACTTTTCCGGCCATAACTTAACTCACACTGTCTCATTCATCCTTCATATTTGTGTTTGCTAATTTCTTTTGCCTCAGTTATAAAGTAGCACCACAATCATAAAATTCTCATAGATGTCTTCAAGTCTTTTCACTGCACGCAGACTTCTATTGTTACAATGATCTCCTCTAGACCTATCACTTTCTGAAGCACCATTCTCGTCTCTCTCAGAAGCTGGATATGATTGATCAGTTGGACGTTTCAGCATCAATTGAAATGAATATGGCAGAGTAACTGAGAGTGACATTTATGAAATAAAAAAGGACATCAGATAGATTGAACAATTCTAAAATCCCTGTCTCACGGTACGAGTTCATTCCAAGAGCTCCCCCGAGTTTAAAAAAAAAATCAAACTCGTGGTAAGCACGGAGAATAAACATAGCGGGCACGTCGAAGCTCAGGGACGTCTCTTAGTGGCTCGTAACGCTAAGGGCAGGTACTCGGGAAGACTCGCTATTGGCAGGTAAGCACGGGAAGACTCTTGAACATTTTTCAACATGTTGAAAAATGTCCACGAGAGCCCCAAGTACCGACGAGTGGGTATTACCGTACATCTCAGAGTTCGAATTAGGGCAAACTCGGGAGAGCTCTTGGAATGAACTCGTACCGTGGGACAGAGCTTTAAGTTAGTAGGAGCTACTGAGTACCAGGTAGCAAGAATATGTTTTCTGATGTGTCCTTATGCTTCAACTATTCACCTAATGTTGTCTGAGTTTACTGTGTTTACTGGCAATTGTAAAGGCAGTATTATTTTTTATTTTCGTGCTTGATCACACAATGTGCAAATTTGCACCACAAAAGACGTTGGTGGCTTTCCCTTCATGAGCCATCAGACACTTTTTATTTTTAAAAAAGCAAGCTTCAGGTTGCCTATCCATTTCCTTCTACAGATGCTGCCCTACCTGCTGAGTTCCTGCAGCAGTTTGTTTCTGCTGGCTCAAAATTCCAGCATCTACATTTGTCCAAACATGTACAGGTTTGTAGGTTAACTGGCTTGGTAAATGTAAAAATTGTCCCTAGTGAGTGGAGGATAGTGTTAATGTGCGTGGATCGCTGGTCGGTGCGGACCTAGTGGGCCGAAGGGCCTGTTTCCGCGCTGTATCTCTAAACTAAGCGGGAAGGAGAAGAAAAGAATATTGCAAATCAACCTAAAATGACACTCATCCATCCAGTAAAAGTATATAAAGCTGCTTAAAAACAAAATCAATATGATATCAGTACAGCGGAGCTGCCAAGCTTGTGCAGAATTGCACTTGTGGGTATCTCTGGCAGCTGCTTCTGTTGAAACTGGAAGCATTATGTAGATAGCAGAATGATTTAACATCACTCCGAGCCATATTTAAACACTCCATTCTTTTAAAACATTCAATAGGAAGGAGGGGTGTCATCTGTTCCAATGTGATAATAGCGCAGTTTTTTGCATTAGAGAAATGTGAAAAAATCCTGCTTGCTTCGGTGACAAACAATTGATTTGGATATTTGTTCAGCTGGAACCTGTTAAATTATTCCGCTAGAAAGATTCCTTCTCGATATTGAGACATGATCCTTTGAATCCCTCATGCACTGAACAGATACTTGGTTGATAGCTTCCAGCACTTGTGAGAAGATTAAAAGTTTAGCATGTGGGGAATGTCATTGAATCAACAGGAACAGGAGGAGGTTATTTTGTCCCTGAAACCGGTTCTGTCATTCAATTATTTGCTGGTTAATCTATAGTTAATTTCCCAGTACCTTGCATCCAACATACGTGATTGTATTGTTCACAAAATACACCTATGTGTCAAGTCTCCAGCTACAATAAACGTCATCATTTTAAATTATTTTTTTTTAAAAATCACAACATTATTTTAAAATAAAATATGTCTGAATACTTTCACGAATAAAACAATGCTGGCCAAAATGAGGCAGTAAACAAATGTTGCCATTCTGATGCCATTCTGCAGTGTTTGATGAATGGATTTGATGGCCTTAATTTGTTGCTTGTTGGTGCTTTATTTTGTCCTGATTTTGTCATCAAAATTCTGATAATCTCCTCTTGAAATGGTCTTTTTTTTCCCAAATTTGCTGCGATTTGATCCTAAGGTTGGAGAGGGCCCATGTTCAATTGGTCAACTATATGTTGCTACTGTGATGGGATTTGTCTCGTGCATCTTGAAGGTAAATCTATCTCAATAACCATGACCTATGTAGGATCACATTGCCTCAGGTTCCCAGAGACCTACATACAAGCAAGCATACTTGCATAAACTCAGACTTGCAAATCCTCAACGTTCTCAACAATACAGCACAAGCTCGACTTAAATCCTGGAAGTCCCCATGAGGTTGAGTCAACACCTACAAGAACAAATCATAAATTTCAACAGCAGTACTATGAGTGGTACAAGATCAGCAACAAATAGCCCATTAAAAACAAATACCACCAAGTGCAGACCTGATACATAGTAAATTGACAGATGTTCATCAATGTGAGATTACCCAGGACAGAGGAGGACATTTCACTCACGTCTGGATAATCAAAGCCTGCAGGCCAAATGTCAGATGGATGACCTCACTGTATAATAATGCCCAAGGCAACACCACCAAGTTCAGACCTGACACATAGTAAATGGACAGATGTCCATCAATGCCTGATTACCCATGGCAGAGGAATAGTCTCCCACTGCTGGAGAACCAATCCCACTTTGGCACGTGGCTGCAGCCCAACAGACAGATGGTGGGCTACACTGTAAAATAATGCCCAAGGCAAACACTTGCCAGCTGGATCCAGCCAACACCATAAACTGGCTCCAAGAATTTGAACAATGCAGATACAATCACCATACAATCTAAGATTCTTGAATGTTGATGTTTTGTACTCTTATATTCACTGGAATTTAGGATGAGAGGGGATCCTATAAAAACATATACAATTCTAAGGGATTTGACAGGCTAGATGCAGGAAAAATGTTTCCCATGTTGGGGGAGTCCAGAACCAGGTGTCACAGTTTAAGATTAAGAGGTAGGCCATTTAGGACTGAGGTGAGGAACTACTTTTTCACCCAGAGAGTTGTGAATCTGTGGAATTCTCTGCCACAGAGTCAGTGGATGCCAATTCACTGGATGTATTCAAGAGAGAGTTAGATATAGCTCCTAAGGCTGCCGGAATCAAGGGGTATGGGGAGAAAGCAGGAACAGGGTACTGAATTTGGATGATCTGTCATAATCATATTGAATGGCGGTGCTGGCACGAAGGGCCAACTGGCCTACTCCTGCACATATTTTCTATGTTGCAGGAGTTTCTCTTCCAGGAAAGTGGGCAGTGGTCAATCATGCTTCTGCCATGTGTTCTGTAGTTATTGGAATGGAAACGGTTGACAGGCAATATGTCACTTGTCGCAGGATACATAAATTGTGACCTGTTTTTACACCCACAATATTTGTGATTGGTTCGGTTTTATTGTTTTTGACAAATCTTGCAAATATCTTCGAAAACTAATTTAGCATGCCCATGTTTAATTATTTAAAAGAAACAATCAAGCAAGCAGTAAATTAGGAGGAGGCAATGTTTGTCAGTGACACATTTTTACAATCTGACCAAAGATAGACACAAAATGCTGGAGTAGCTCAGCAGGACAGGCAGCTTCTCTGCAGAGAAAGAATGGATGACGTTTTGGATCATGACCCCCTCTTCAGACAATCTGTTCCTCAATTTTAATAGATTAGAAGAGGTTGGTAAGTCCACTCTTTAGCATTGCCAACTGGTACACATAGTATCTGAAATGGAGATTAAGCCAGCTGAATGCTAAGGCACGAGATTTGCACGCTGAAAAGGCGCCTTTGGTGATCTACAAAAGTCAACAAAGGGCAGAAGAAGGCAAGAAAAACAATACTTGCATTATTGTGCCACTTTACATAATAGCAGGATATCTTTGTTACAAAGTATATTTGGAAGATAGTCACAAAACCTGGAGTAACTAAAGGGCCTGTCCCATTATCGCGACTTTTCAGCGACTGTCTTCGACCTTCAAGCTCGAGGGCACTCGCCTAAAAAACCTCGAGCTGGATCGACCGTCAATGATGAAACCATGAGCTGGATCAACCATCTGTGCACACGCACCCACAAACACATCGCAAAGGCGAGGGCCAGGAAAAACAAGGGAGTGCTGTCTGAAATTCACACCCGGGATCATCAGGAAGGTAAAAGACGGCTGGCACAGTTACAGTAAGTCCTCTAGAGAGCACGGGGGAGGGGGGGGGGAGAAGGGGAGCGAGGGGGAGAGAAGGGGAAAGAAGGGAAGAGAAGGGGGGAGAAGGAGTGGAGACACTTTTAAGAAGCCAGATAACGTTTAATAAAGTTTAGCACGCATTTAACATTACCGGTCGGTTTACTTACCTTTTTTTTCTCAATGAGCTTTACCTTCGACTACCTTCGATTACCGTTTGATTGCCTTTGATTACCTACAATAGCATTACGACCCACTACGACCTACCTCGACTAAACCTACGAGTAAAAAGCTATGGATTTTTCCCTTGGCAACCTTTTTTTATTCATGGGCATTTTTCAGCATGTTGAAAAAAACCTAGCCGAGGCCTCGAGTTCGCAGGGACTACTCTTGAGCATGAAGGAGAGTTACAAAGTCCTCCTAGGACTCGTGTCGACCATGCTGCGAGTATGAGTCGAGGGCAAACTCTTCCAAACTCGCGAATTAGGTTGCCGCAGTGGGACAGGCCCTTTAGCAGGACAGGCAGCATCTCTGGAGAGAAGAAACGGGTGACCCATCAGAAGGATCTCGACCCAAAACATCATCCATTCCTTCTCTCCAGAGATACATCCTGTCCCGCCAAGTTACTCCAGCTTTTTGTGTCAATCTTTGGTGTAAACCATCCTCTGCAATTCCTTCCTACACAAAGTATATTTGGAATTATATTTGAAGCTAACAATAGAAAAGATGTGGCCCATTATTTATGGACATCCAGCTCCATGAGGTGCGTAACAATAATGTGTTTCTGTGATATTAATTGGACAATAGACAATAGACAATAAGTGCAGGTGTAGGCCATTTGGCCCTTCGAGCCAGCACTGCCATTCAATGTGATCATGGCTGATCATCCACAATCAGTACCCCGTTCCTGCCTTCTCTCCATATCCCTTAACTCCGCTATTTTGAAGGTTAAATACTGGAAGGACTATTAAAAAAAAGACACTTGTCTTCTTTTCAAAATTGCCCTTTAGGATCTTTGAAATCCACTTGAGAGGCCTAATGATGTTTTTGTTTGACATCTTAACCAAGGGGCAAAGAGGAAGAAATTTGTATTCATTGATTAATTCTCTAAGTGTGATGCGGTCACAGCTGTACATAATGGTGGCCCAGTGGCACAGCTGTGGAGCTGCTGCTTTACAGTGCCAGAGACCAGGGTCTGCTCCTGATTATGGGTGCTGACTGTGCAGATTTTGCATATTCTCCCTGTAACCACGTGGGTTTTATGCAGCTGCTCCATTGAGTTCTCCCATATCCTGAAGTTTGTAGGTTAGACACAAAATGCTGGAGTATCTCAGCAGGACATACAGCAGTTCTGGATAGAAGGAATGGGTGATGTTTCAGTTTGAGACCGACCTTCACCAGAGATGCTGCCTGAGTTACTCCAGCATTTTGTGTCTATCTTCCGTTTAAACCAGCATAAGCAGTTGCTACCTTCAAAAGGTTTGTATATTAATTAGCTTCTGCGTATCATCCCTGATGTGTGGGATGGGAAGGTCAAATAACAGAACTAATGTACTGGTGATAGTCGGTATGAGCACGATGGGCTGAAGGGCCTGTTTCCATGGTGTATCTCTCTAAAAATATTCTTACATCGCATTCCAGTAACATGAGTAAAGCTTAAATGCAATCCATAGCCACAACAGATTTGTAATTGAAAAATTCCGAGTGCTGCACCTCTGACAGCGTTACTCACTCTTAGTTCTCCACTATCAGTGCCAGGCAAATCATTTATACAAGCCTCTGGAGTGAGATTGAAACACACAACCTTCTAACTCTCAGGAATGAGTTACTTAACAAAAGCCGACGAGCAGTGCAGAATTACAATTTACATCAGGAAATCTAAAGCTACTTCTGTCAAACCTCGAGCATATTGCCGCATATTATTCCAGTTTTGTATATTTGGTGGTGAAACAAAACAACATACACTACAAATCTCATAGAAGAAAGCCCCAAAACACTGAAGTTGACAGATTCTGTCTTGATTTATGAAATTTCCATCACTCCCATTTGTCACTTGGCCAACAGATCTACAGAATGTTGCTAACAAATTAGTGTCCTCACTATTCATTGATTCCAACTTTTTCCATGCTCCAGAGAGTCATTGGCCAACACATCACCGACTCTGCAATCTATTCCTTGTTCAGTAATCTACATGAAACTATGTCAAGTTCAGGTTACATTTATTGTCACAAGCACCAATTGGTACAGTGAGATTTAAGTTACCATACAGCCATACAAATTAAAAAAAACATAATACACGATACACGGCAATATTTATTGATCTTTTTATCTTGCTATGTATTTTCTCGAAGTCAAGGATAAGTTATATAGACAATCACCAAAACAGCCAATGCACAACTAATGAAGTCAAAACAATCTGGGCGAATGTATGGATCCGAGTGTAGATTATAAGATAAGGTTGTCAATAGATGGTCATTTACTCCACAAACCGCAGCTGTTTTTTAACCGATCTCCCGAGATCAATTAAAATGGAAAAATACAGCCATTGTTAATCAAATAGGAAATGTGTTGGCAAAGTTATATTTTATTTGATCAAAGTCATTTATTCACCCATAAACTTCTCGTGCTCATTTCTGTAGTTGCTTCCTGCTATCTCCCCTGATATTTCTTCAATTGTTGCATTCTGCATTGGCCAGATCCAATAGCACCCCAATTCCTGCCCATGCATTTTGCTCTTTCTGATAGCTGAAACTCAACTACTGAGTGGAGAAATTGGGAATTCATGTTACAGTTGTCACCCCTGGAGTATTGTGTTCGGTTTTGGTCACCCTGCTGTAGGAAAGATGTCTTGTTTTGTTCAGAGATACAGCATGGAAACAGCATTGGCCCACCGAGTCCGCTCCGACCAGCGGTCCTTACACATTAATACTAATCTACAAATCCTAGGGACAATTTCACAATTAACTTGCAAACCTGTATGTCTTTGGAGTGTGGGAGGAAACCGGAGATCCCGCAGAATACCCATACAGGTCACTGGGTGAACGTACAAACTCCATACCGACAGCATCCGTAGTCAGGATCACCCTGGGTCTCTAGCACTGTAAGAGAGCAACTCTACTGCTGCGCCACCGTGCTGCCCTTGAATGTCATTAAGCAGTTATTAAGCTGGAAGGAGTGCAAAGAGGACTTATGAGGATGTTGCCAGGACTTGAAGGGTTGAGCTATAGCGAGTGGTTGGGCAATTTAAGACATTATTCCTTGGAGCGCAGGAGGCTGAAGGGTGATCTTATAGAGATATATATATAATTATGAGGGGAATAGATAGGATGAATGCACAGGGTCATCAACAACAGGACAGGGGAATCAACAACTAGAGGACATATGTTTAATGTGATTTAATATGAACCTCAGGGCAACTTTTTCACTCAGAGGGTGGTGATTATATGGAGTGACCTTCCAGAGAATGTAGTTGAGGCAGGTACTATAACAGTATTTACAATACATTTTGACAGGTACATGGATAGGAAGGTTTTAGAAGGATATAGCAAAACATGGGCAAATGGGTCTAGATTAGATGGGATATCTCGGTCGGTGCTGACTCAGTGGGCCGAAGGGCCTGACTCCATGACGTATCTCTAAACTTAACTAAACTGAACTAAATCTATCTGAGATTGTTTAATGCCTCCACCAACAGAGTACCACTGATACACAGCTGGACCCCATTGGTGGTGCAGATGCTCAGCTAGTAGAGCTGTTGCCTCATTGTTCCATCTTTCAATTCTGATCCTTGGACCCTGTCTGTAAAGAGCTTAGATATGTTTGCTAGTGTTCTGGTTTCTTCCCACATGCTGGAGGTTTGTGGGAGAATCTGTGAGGAATTGATGGTATGTGCAAGAGAATAGGTCACAGGGAAAATAATAAAGGAAGAAACTAATGAGATTGCTCCCAGAGCCATATAACTTTCTGCATCATAACTATATATGAAATGAACCTGGGTCATTTATCTTCAGGCTCCAGATGAGGACTTGAACCTATAATGTTCAAAATCAGGCAAGAATATAGTCCCGTCCACCACAGATGAGTGCAGCAGTGGCAGACGCTGCAGTCTGCTTTGCGAATAATTGGAACAAGCAAGATAAAGTTGCACTTACAGAGAGAAACAAAGTTAATGTCCTCTTTCCGCAGATGTTGCATGACCTGTTAAGCACTTACAACATTTTCAGTTCTTCAGCCCCTGTTGTTTTTTCTCATAGTGTAATCATTCTATCTATACCTCTTTCTAATAATAAAAACTGTCTCTTGGTGTGCGTGTAATGTATGTCCAACCCTCAGCTTAACGGATAACTGCCACTTTATTAAAGGAAGTTAACATTGGCGATGTTTCTAATTTATCGTGTTCTAGTTAAAACTTTAATATTGGAGATTTGGGTGTGAATCATAGGAAGCCAAGTACCATCAGACCAAAGCAATAACAACAGTGTCAATTAGGGTTGCCATACATACACCATAATTTTGCATTCAATGAATAAACTCGTTTATGTTTCGGCAGAGGTATGATACAATTACACCTGTTCTAATTATTTCACAGAGACTGCCAAATGTGAATGTTCTTCTGACATGGAATTACACCTTAGACCTTGAACCTATTCAAATACGCAGCAGCAGCTAAGAACATTCAATGTGATGTAGAATGATCAAGTGGATTTCAAGGTGTAAAGTATGAGCTATGAATTTTACTTCGGAGTCACGTTAGTGACTACGTGAAGAAGGCCGTCCCCACGCATGCGCATCATTACATCTGACGCATTGTGCAAAGACCGACTGGCGGGTGCGTCGCTCCTTCCAGCGGGTAAGTTTAAAAGATCCAGGTAAATGTTTTTTAAACAGCTTAGCTGAAGTCATTGCTCCCGGTCCGGAGTGTGTTTTCTTCAACATAATTTCAGCTTTGGATTGTTGGGAGAATGTCTAAAGTTAACAAGCGAGCCGCGACCAAACCAGCTGCGGAAGACCACGGGCCTGCGGGCAGCGTGCGACCGCTGAATTTGCCTATAGAGCCGCTGGCAGAGCAAACAGCAGCCACAGACTTGGTGCGGCCAGAAGGCACGTTGGAGAAACGCCACAAAAAAGTCTGTTAGGGCCCTGGACTCTGAGGAGCCGGGCCAGGAGGTTGACAAGTTCCTTCCTTCTAAGGGCAGTGTTACCGGCAGGCTGGCCCAGCTGGCGAGCCTTGTGGAGAGGTTATTGCAGCACGATACGCTCCAAAGGATGGAGCTATCGGAGCCCGGAGAGTTTATAGAACCCGAAGCAGCAGCGCCTGTGTCAGGGCTGCATGATATCTCCTTGTCAGATAACGGGAGCATACGATGTCAGTGCTATGCTGACCCAGAATATGGAGGCACAGTTGGGCTAGAGGGACCATCGGGTGTATTGTCTATTGCATCCAGATTTTCGGTCCCAGCCCTCACCGGTGAGCCATTGGATGCAGAGCTCGCCGAGAACATAAATTACTTGGCTTCTCATCTACTGCAAGAACAGATGATGGAGGATACCAATGCCAGGTACAATACTCCACAAAACTGTTCCTCACTGTGTGTCCCCATTGTAAACCAATATATTTGGGGGCACATTGGAGGGGCGTCAGAGACCAGG
Source organism: Okamejei kenojei (assembly GCA_035221665.1). NCBI lineage: Eukaryota > Metazoa > Chordata > Chondrichthyes > Rajiformes > Rajidae > Okamejei > Okamejei kenojei. Next base: position 63,088,781 of record CM069133.1, read on the forward strand.
AGGATAAATTACAAAAAGCACTCCGGTTACTCGCCTTGGGCATCATGGCCTTTGCAAAGTCAGTGGAGGAGGCGCCTCTCTCGGATACTCAGGAGGACACAATGGCATTAATGTGCAATGCACATTTTGAAATTAATTGTATTAGAAAGAATGCCATCCGTCCTGCCATTAACCCTAAATTTGCTGGACTGTGTAAACTGGGGAATGTTCAACCCCCAAACCTCCTGTTCGGAGAAGACCTGACCAAACAGGTGAAGGTGGAGCAACCTACACAGAGGCCTTTTTTAGGGCAGGCCCGAGCCGGGCCATGTTCAAGACGCGGCGCCCTCCAGCAGCCCTACCCCCCAGACCTCGGGGACAGAAACAGCGACATTACCACCGGTAAATCCTAAGGTAGGTGTGACTGCGATGGGTACATTACAAGTTGGGGGGGGGGAGATTGCAATTTTTCTTACATGAATGGCAGTGGATAACATCTAACCCGTTTATACTGCATAGTATTCAAGGTTTCCAAATTGAGTTCATTTCCGACTTGCCTCCACCCACTCTGGCTGTACTTTTGTGTTTTCACAACAGGAATGTATTAGTGCACAAAGAGAACTGGACTCTTTGTTCAAAAAAGGTGTAATTGAAAGGGCGAGGCATGAGTCTTATCAGTTTGTGTCCAATATCTTTACAAGGAAAAAGAAGGATGGAGGATGTAGAATTATCCTAGATTTGACAGAGCTTAACACCTTTGTGCAGTATAAACACTTCAAAATGGAAACTTTTGTCACTGCTAAACAACTGGTTTCCAGGGGATGTTATATGGCAAGCATTGAACTCAAAGATGCTTATTGAGTGCCATTATAAAGTGGCCATTCATGAGCAGCACAGGAAATTTTTGAAATTTAACTGGATGGATCAGTTGTGGCAGTTTAAAGCTTTGCCTAACGGATTAACCTCGGCTCCCAGACTATTCACAAAATTGCTCAAACCAGTCCTGGGGTTACTCAGATCACAGAATCATATTGTCATGGCATATTTGGACGACATTTTAATCATTGGGAGGACTTTTGAATTAGCTGAATTTTCTGTGTCAGCTACAAAACTCATTTTCGAAAAGATAGGAATCATCATCCATCCAGTTAAGTGCAAATTGGTGCCATCTAAGATAATTGACTATTTGGGGTTCACCATTAACTCAGTACACATGTCAATGACTCTGCCTCACGGTAAGCAATTAGAGTTAATTGAAGCCTGCTGGAAACTCATTGTTGATAATTACCCTTCTATTAGACATGTGGCTCGGGTAATTGGAAAATTAGTGGCTGCATTCCTAGCTGCTCAATTCGGGCCTTTGCACCACCAAAATTTACAGCGTGCATTAACTATTTAGAGTTGTTGGATGCACTATGGGTTAAATGCTTTTTGTACGAATAGGCATCATGTGCATGTCCAACTTCAGATTGACAACACTACCGCGGTAGCGTACATTAATCACATGGGTGGCAGTAAGTCTGTATCCTGTGATAGGTTGTCCAATCTCCTCTGGCACTGGTGCATTGCACGAAACATCTGAGTTTCAGCTATCTATTTTCGAGGAAGGTATAACACAGTGGCAGTCACCAGGTAACGAGAGTTCAATGATAACAAAGAATGGATGTTAAATCACGAAGTGTTCAATGATATTGTCCTTCGTTATGGTGTACCGGGCATTGATCTGTTTGCTTCCCGGCTCAATCATCAGTCACCAATTTACCAATTTATGTGTCTTGGGAGCCAGACCCAGGGGCCGTAGCGGTGGATGCATTCTTGGTACACTGCGGTGGTAGATTTGTGTATGTATTCCCCCCATTCTGCCTCATTACTCGATGTGTGGTAAAATTCAGCAAGATTCCGCCACTGGCATTCTGGTAGTGCCAGACTGGCCTGCTCAGCATTGGTTCCCTCTGGTGCTAGCCTTAATCACACAGCCTTTTATAGCAGTGCCCAAGAGCAGAAATCTGCTGGTACACCCAGTGACAGGGGAAAGCCACCCTCTTCAAGACCATATCAATTTGATAGTTTGCAAATTCTGAGGAGACCGTTCCTGGGGCTCGGGCTTTCAAAGCGTCCCGTTTATGTCATCACTGCGGCATGGAGGAAGAGCACTCAGAAACAGTACATCTCATAAGAAAATGGGAGATGTCCTGTTCCCGCTCTCACATTTCATACCACACAGCTGCAATCACTAATGTTTTGGAATTTCTATTGTCACTCTATCACTTAATTACAGTGCTATTAACATGGCCCGCAGTGCTTTGTCCAATTATTTACGGCTGGGGTCAGCACATCACATGGTAGGGTCCCATCCTTTAATAACCAAATTTATGAAGGGCGTCTTTAACTCCACTGCACCTAGACGCAGGTACACACGCATATGGGATGTCAGCGTGGTTCTTACGCTGCTCCGTCAGTGGGCACCAGTTTCATCTCTGTCCCTACGCCATCTGACATTGAAAGTGGTTATGCTCATGGCCCTGGCCTCAGCACGACGGGTCCAAACGCTACAAACACTCAGACTGGACAGTATGAGTTTGTCCGGCAATAACGTCACCTTTTTCATTCGGGATCTTGTCAAACAGAGCAGACCAGGGGTACAAGGGCTCAAGTTGAGGTTCATGGCATACCCCTCAGATCCACAAGTGTGTGTCGTATCATCCATAACCCTTTACATTAAGGTCACCAGGAGCTTGAGAGACTTGGAACTCTCCTTCTTTGTCAGCTACATCAAACCTCACAAACAGGTTACGGTGCAGACCATCTCCAGATGGATCAAACAGGTTCTGGCGTGTGCAGGAGTGGACGCTGACATTTTTAAACCTCATTCCACCAGGGCAGCATCGACGTCAGCAGCAAGAGATATGCACGTACCTCTTGACCAAATTCTGGCGGCTGCAGGATGGTCGAATGATAGGACGTACCAGAGGTTTTATAATAAGCCTATCGCCAGATCCGGGGGTTTTGCTGATTCTGTTTTAAGTTCTGTTTCACAGTTTCCCCTTGGGTGAGAGGGGTCTCTGTTTATTTTTCTTTTCTGTTATTAAAGCATTAGTATTCTTAAACTTGTCATGTTTGAATGCATTAATATTCTCACTCGTCCTGGTCAATTGATGCAGCTGTGACGCGTGGACTTGTTCCTCGGCATGAAATCACAGACCTTCCAAGTCTTCACGTAGTCACTCACATGACTCCGAAGTAAAATAGTAAGATTAAACGAGAACTTACCAGTTTGAAGTTTGATCATTATTTTATGAGGCGTTACGATGAGGGATTACGTGCCCTCCGCTCCCTACCCTCATACTATATCGATCATCTGGTAGTTTCTAGTCATATATAATCTTACTATGTTAGTTCAACAACTGTTATATGTGACTTCACACTGTTGCTTTGAAGATTGACACGCATGCGTGGGGACGGCCTTCTTCACGTAATCCCTCATCGTAACTCCTTATAAAATAACGATCAAACATCAAACTGGTAAGTTCTCATTTAATCTTACTATTATATATAGTTTTGAGAGTTGCATTAACCAGAACATATGCGTTTTGATTGAAATAAAGAAAAAAATCCATGTCTGATTGTCTCAAGGCATTCCAAAATATTAAATACTAAAGTACTTTTTGAAGTTGAGTCCCTAGTGTTAAGTATGAAATGTGGTACCCATTTTGTATTCAGCAACATTCTGAGGGTAACAATGTGGTAGAGATCAGATAATTTATTTTAGTGCGGATGATGCAGATATAACAATAGCCAGTAAACCTGGAATACATAGTACTTTTCCAAAATAATACCTTAGGATCCTTTCAATGTTGGTTCCCCGCAAGCCCTGCACAACAGTGTTATCCCAGATTATTGTGCTCGAGTCCCTGGACTAAACATGAAACTACAATTTTTTGGTTCACAAATACAATTGCTACCAGCTGAGCCATCTCAACCAAGTCAGGATTCTTACTTCTGACAATGGTCCAAATAATTTCACAGGCGATCATTCACATGGATGCTGGCAGACAAAGGGATTATATATGGCCAAAACGGCTTCTTCTTTCATAGGTAGACTAAAGTGCTGGAGAAACTTAGCGGGTGCGGCAACATCTATAGAGCGAAGGAATTAGGCAATGTTTCGGGCCAAAACCCTTCTTCAGACTTCTTCTTTCATAGTGTGTGTTGATCTTATCATACCTCCCATACCAGGTTGAACTACGAGGAGTTTGTAAATGGGAGCAAGTACCTCTATAAGGAAAAACAGAAACGGAAAAAGAATCAATTTATACATATGAGAACAAAGACTACACATCCATTATTGTTTGAAGTGATGGTACAGATAAAATACCAAGAGATACAGTGGCTTGCAAAAGTTTTCATACCCCTTGAACTTTTCCACATGTTGCCACGTTACAACCACAAACGTAAATGTATTTTATTGGGATTTTATGGAATAGACCAACACAAAGTGGCGCATAATTGTGAAGTGAAAGGAAAATGATACACGGTTTTCAAATTTTTTTACAAATAAAAAACTGAAACGTGTGGCATGCAAAAGTATTCAGGCCCCTTTACTCTGATACCCCTAACTAAAATCCAGTGCAACCAATTGCCTTCAGAAGTCACCTAATTAATAAATAGAGTCCACTTGTGTGTAATCTAATCTCAGTATAAATACAGCTGTTCTGTGAAAGCCTCAGAGATTTGTTAGAGAACATTAGTGAACAAACAGCATCTTGAATCCCAAGGAACACACCAGACAGGTCAGGGATAAAGTTGTGGAGAAGTTTAAAGCAGGGTTAGGTTATAAAAAAATATCCCAAGCTTTGAACATCTCATGGAGCACTGTTCAATCCATCATCCGAAAATGGAAAGAGTATGGCACAACTGCAAACCTACCAAGACATGGCCGTCCACCTAAACTGACAGGCCGGGCAAGGAGAGCATTGATCAGACAAGCAACCAAGAGGCCCATGGTAACTCTGGAGGAGCTGCAGAGATCCACAGCTCAGGTGGGAAAATCTATCCACAGGACAACTATTAGTCATGCACGCCACAAATCAGGCCTTTATGGAAGAGTGGCAAGAAGAAACCATTGTTGAAACAAAGCCATAAGAAGTCCTGTTTGCAGTTTGCCACAAGCCATGTGGGGGACAGAGCAAACATGTGGAGGAAGGTGCTCTGGTCTGATGAGACCAAAATTGAAGTTTTTGGCCTAAATGCAAAACGCTATGTGCGGCGGAAAACTAACACTGCACATCACCCTGAACACACCATCCCCACTGTGAAACATGGTGGTGGCAGCATCATGCTGTGGGGATGCTTTTCTTCAGCAGGATCAGAGTTGATGGATGGAGCCAAATACAGGGCAATCTTGGAAGAAAACCTTTTAGAGTCTGCAAAATACTTGAGACTGGGGCGGAGGTTCACCTTCCAGTAGGACAACGACCTTAAACATAAAGCCTGAGCTGCAATGGAATGGTTTAGATCAAAGCATATTCATGTGTTAGAATGGCCCTGTCCAGACCTAAATCCAATTGAGAATCTCTGGCAAGACTTGAAAATTGCTGTTCACAAATGCTCTCCATCCAATCTGACTGAGCTTGAACTATTTTGCAAAGAAGAATGGGCAAAAATTTCAGTCTCTAGATGTGCAAAGCTGGTAGAGACATACCCCAAAAGACTTGCAGCTGTAATTGCAGCGAAAGGTGGTTCTACAAAGTATTGACTCAGGGGGGCAGAATACTTTTGCACGCCACACTTTTCAGTTTTTTATTTGTAATAAAATTTGGAAACCATGTATCATTTTCCTTCCACTTCAAAATTATGCACCACTTTGTGTTGGTCTATCACATAAAATCCCAATAAAAGACATTTACGTTTGTGGTTGTAACGTGACAAAATGTGGAAAAGTTCAAGGGGTATGAAAACTTCTGCAAGCCGCTGTAAGCCTTTTAAAAAGTCAGCAATGTCATGTAAACCAGCATCTGCAGTTTCTTCCCTGCACACCCTGAATAATAATCCTGAGCGGTTTCAGTTTTGAGAAACTATATTTATTTAATTAAATAATATGGAATTTGAAAAATAGGATAAGCAATGATGAACATGAGATGACTGGATATTGTACAAACCCATCTGATACACCAGCTCCTTTTTAGGGAAGGAAACATCTCCTCTCATGAGAATGGACTCATTTCATGCTTAATCATGTTGTGATTCTTTCTTGTAAGCATATATCTTGGTTTA